>JAANHX010000241.1:651942-1303885 GCA_011320135.1 Phytophthora betacei
TTTGACGCCAGCGTTGACAAAGCCACATTCGACACATTCGACACGCTACCGCCAGCGCGCGTCCGTACGTCGGCCTGCACGCCGTCGAAGACCAACGCGCTCAGTGACGTGTCCATGTCGCGCCCGCGAACTTCCACGTCTACCGACCAGTACTCCGACCACACCGCAGAGCTGTCCAGCGACGTGCCCAACGCGCCCAAGTCCGCCATCGAAACCAACGCAGCCTCGTCCTCCCGGCTCTCCACCACGATCGGCTGTAGCAGTGCAGTCGACACCAGAGACCGAGGGTCCGGCATGCTCCGGACCGAGTGAGAGATCTCCACCACCACACATTGCGACGACACCGCGTCCACCAGTGTCACGTTCGTCCACACCGTCACGGTCTGAGACTTGGCCGTGTGCGGCGCCAGAACCACCTCCGCAGTCTTCAGCCACCTCGCATCGCTCGACTGCAGCTCGCCCGACACTTGCCATCCACCATCGTTCTTCACGCGGTGCAGCAGCACGAAGTCGCTCCAACGAGGAACTGCCATGCTCACGCTCTGCACGTCCAGCCGAGCGCCGACCAGCAACGCAGACGCGCGATCCAAAGCCATAGACACCAACTGCCTCGGCGGCAACGATACCGTCTCGTTCACGAATACCATCGAGCGCAGCGCCACAGACAGGTCCAGGTCGCGACGCCGCCATGAGATCGCCAGCGGACGCACCACCTCTACCCGCTGCGCCGCATTCCGCTTGTCCCGGAGCACCAGCACCAAAGAACCACGGAATACACCCGAGAATGACGCCACCGGGTACACCTGCAGCAAGCCTGCTGCCGACCCGTCCGATCCGTTTGACGCCAGCGTTGACAAAGCCACATTCGACACATTCGACACGCTACCGCCAGCGCGCGTCCGTACGTCGGCCTGCACGCCGTCGAAGACCAACGCGCTCAGTGACGTGTCCATGTCGCGCCCGCGAACTTCCACGTCTACCGACCAGTACTCCGACCACACCGCAGAGCTGTCCAGCGACGTGCCCAACGCGCCCAAGTCCGCCATCGAAACCAACGCAGCCTCGTCCTCCCGGCTCTCCACCACGATCGGCTGTAGCAGTGCAGTCGACACCAGAGACCGAGGGTCCGGCATGCTCCGGACCGAGTGAGAGATCTCCACCACCACACATTGCGACGACACCGCGTCCACCAGTGTCACGTTCGTCCACACCGTCACGGTCTGAGACTTGGCCGTGCGCGGCGCCAGAACCACCTCCGCAGTCTTCAGCCACCTCGCATCGCTCGACTGCAACTCGCCCGGCACTTGCCATTCACCATCGTTCTTCACGCGGTGCAGCAGCACGAAGTCGCTCCAACGAGGAACTGCCATGCTCACGCTCTGCACGTCCAGCCGAGCGCCGACCAGCAACGCAGACGCGCGATCCAAAGCCATAGACACCAACTGCCTCGGCGGCAACGATACCGTCTCGTTCACGAATACCATCGAGCGCAGCGCCACAGACAGGTCCAGGTCGCGACGCCGCCATGAGATCGCCAGCGGACGCACCACCTCTACCCGCTGCGCCGCATTCCGCTTGTCCCGGAGCACCAGCACCAAAGAACCACGGAATACACCCGAGAATGACGCCACCGGGTACACCTGCAGCAAGCCTGCTGCCGACCCGTCCGATCCGTTTGACGCCAGCGTTGACAAAGCCACATTCGACACATTCGACACGCTACCGCCAGCGCGCGTCCGTACGTCGGCCTGCACGCCGTCGAAGACCAACGCGCTCAGTGACGTGTCCATGTCGCGCCCGCGAACTTCCACGTCTACCGACCAGTACTCCGACCACACCGCAGAGCTGTCCAGCGACGTGCCCAACGCGCCCAAGTCCGCCATCGAAACCAACGCAGCCTCGTCCTCCCGGCTCTCCACCACGATCGGCTGTAGCAGTGCAGTCGACACCAGAGACCGAGGGTCCGGCATGCTCCGGACCGAGTGAGAGATCTCCACCACCACACATTGCGACGACACCGCGTCCACCAGTGTCACGTTCGTCCACACCGTCACGGTCTGAGACTTGGCCGTGTGCGGCGCCAGAACCACCTCCGCAGTCTTCAGCCACCTCGCATCGCTCGACTGCAACTCGCCCGACACTTGCCATCCACCATCGTTCTTCACGCGGTGCAGCAGCACGAAGTCGCTCCAACGAGGAACTGCCATGCTCACGCTCTGCACGTCCAGCCGAGCGCCGACCAGCAACGCAGACGCGCGATCCAAAGCCACAGACACCAACTGCCTCGGCGGCAACGATACCGTCTCGTTCACGAATACCATCGAGCGCAGCGCCACAGACAGGTCCAGGTCGCGACGCCGCCATGAGATCGCCAGCGGACGCACCACCTCTACCCGCTGCGCCGCATTCCGCTTGTCCCGGAGCACCAGCACCAAAGAACCACGGAATACACCCGAGAATGACGCCACCGGGTACACCTGCAGCAAGCCTGCTGCCGACCCGTCCGATCCGTTTGACGCCAGCGTTGACAAAGCCACATTCGACACATTCGACACGCTACCGCCAGCGCGCGTCCGTACGTCGGCCTGCACGCCGTCGAAGACCAACGCGCTCAGTGACGTGTCCATGTCGCGCCCGCGAACTTCCACGTCTACCGACCAGTACTCCGACCACACCGCAGAGCTGTCCAGCGACGTGCCCAACGCGCCCAAGTCCGCCATCGAAACCAACGCAGCCTCGTCCTCCCGGCTCTCCACCACGATCGGCTGTAGCAGTGCAGTCGACACCAGAGACCGAGGGTCCGGCATGCTCCGGACCGAGTGAGAGATCTCCACCACCACACATTGCGACGACACCGCGTCCACCAGTGTCACGTTCGTCCACACCGTCACGGTCTGAGACTTGGCCGTGTGCGGCGCCAGAACCACCTCCGCAGTCTTCAGCCACCTCGCATCGCTCGACTGCAACTCGCCCGACACTTGCCATCCACCATCGTTCTTCACGCGGTGCAGCAGCACGAAGTCGCTCCAACGAGGAACTGCCATGCTCACGCTCTGCACGTCCAGCCGAGCGCCGACCAGCAACGCAGACGCGCGATCCAAAGCCACAGACACCAACTGCCTCGGCGGCAACGATACCGTCTCGTTCACGAATACCATCGAGCGCAGCGCCACAGACAGGTCCAGGTCGCGACGCCGCCATGAGATCGCCAGCGGACGCACCACCTCTACCCGCTGCGCCGCATTCCGCTTGTCCCGGAGCACCAGCACCAAAGAACCACGGAATACACCCGAGAATGACGCCACCGGGTACACCTGCAGCAAGCCTGCTGCCGACCCGTCCGATCCGTTTGACGCCAGCGTTGACAAAGCCACATTCGACACATTCGACACGCTACCGCCAGCGCGCGTCCGTACGTCGGCCTGCACGCCGTCGAAGACCAACGCGCTCAGTGACGTGTCCATGTCGCGCCCGCGAACTTCCACGTCTACCGACCAGTACTCCGACCACACCGCAGAGCTGTCCAGCGACGTGCCCAACGCGCCCAAGTCCGCCATCGAAACCAACGCAGCCTCGTCCTCCCGGCTCTCCACCACGATCGGCTGTAGCAGTGCAGTCGACACCAGAGACCGAGGGTCCGGCATGCTCCGGACCGAGTGAGAGATCTCCACCACCACACATTGCGACGACACCGCGTCCACCAGTGTCACGTTCGTCCACACCGTCACGGTCTGAGACTTGGCCGTGCGCGGCGCCAGAACCACCTCCGCAGTCTTCAGCCACCTCGCATCGCTCGACTGCAACTCGCCCGACACTTGCCATTCACCATCGTTCTTCACGCGGTGCAGCAGCACGAAGTCGCTCCAACGAGGAACTGCCATGCTCACGCTCTGCACGTCCAGCCGAGCGCCGACCAGCAACGCAGACGCGCGATCCAAAGCCACAGACACCAACTGCCTCGGCGGCAACGATACCGTCTCGTTCACGAATACCATCGAGCGCAGCGCCACAGACAGGTCCAGGTCGCGACGCCGCCATGAGATCGCCAGCGGACGCACCACCTCTACCCGCTGCGCCGCATTCCGCTTGTCCCGGAGCACCAGCACCAAAGAACCACGGAATACACCCGAGAATGACGCCACCGGGTACACCTGCAGCAAGCCTGCTGCCGACCCGTCCGATCCGTTTGACGCCAGCGTTGACAAAGCCACATTCGACACATTCGACACGCTACCGCCAGCGCGCGTCCGTACGTCGGCCTGCACGCCGTCGAAGACCAACGCGCTCAGTGACGTGTCCATGTCGCGCCCGCGAACTTCCACGTCTACCGACCAGTACTCCGACCACACCGCAGAGCTGTCCAGCGACGTGCCCAACGCGCCCAAGTCCGCCATCGAAACCAACGCAGCCTCGTCCTCCCGGCTCTCCACCACGATCGGCTGTAGCAGTGCAGTCGACACCAGAGACCGAGGGTCCGGCATGCTCCGGACCGAGTGAGAGATCTCCACCACCACACATTGCGACGACACCGCGTCCACCAGTGTCACGTTCGTCCACACCGTCACGGTCTGAGACTTGGCCGTGTGCGGCGCCAGAACCACCTCCGCAGTCTTCAGCCACCTCGCATCGCTCGACTGCAACTCGCCCGACACTTGCCATCCACCATCGTTCTTCACGCGGTGCAGCAGCACGAAGTCGCTCCAACGAGGAACTGCCATGCTCACGCTCTGCACGTCCAGCCGAGCGCCGACCAGCAACGCAGACGCGCGATCCAAAGCCATAGACACCAACTGCCTCGGCGGCAACGATACCGTCTCGTTCACGAATACCATCGAGCGCAGCGCCACAGACAGGTCCAGGTCGCGACGCCGCCATGAGATCGCCAGCGGACGCACCACCTCTACCCGCTGCGCCGCATTCCGCTTGTCCCGGAGCACCAGCACCAAAGAACCACGGAATACACCCGAGAATGACGCCACCGGGTACACCTGCAGCAAGCCTGCTGCCGACCCGTCCGATCCGTTTGACGCCAGCGTTGACAAAGCCACATTCGACACATTCGACACGCTACCGCCAGCGCGCGTCCGTACGTCGGCCTGCACGCCGTCGAAGACCAACGCGCTCAGTGACGTGTCCATGTCGCGCCCGCGAACTTCCACGTCTACCGACCAGTACTCCGACCACACCGCAGAGCTGTCCAGCGACGTGCCCAACGCGCCCAAGTCCGCCATCGAAACCAACGCAGCCTCGTCCTCCCGGCTCTCCACCACGATCGGCTGTAGCAGTGCAGTCGACACCAGAGACCGAGGGTCCGGCATGCTCCGGACCGAGTGAGAGATCTCCACCACCACACATTGCGACGACACCGCGTCCACCAGTGTCACGTTCGTCCACACCGTCACGGTCTGAGACTTGGCCGTGTGCGGCGCCAGAACCACCTCCGCAGTCTTCAGCCACCTCGCATCGCTCGACTGCAGCTCGCCCGACACTTGCCATCCACCATCGTTCTTCACGCGGTGCAGCAGCACGAAGTCGCTCCAACGAGGAACTGCCATGCTCACGCTCTGCACGTCCAGCCGAGCGCCGACCAGCAACGCAGACGCGCGATCCAAAGCCATAGACACCAACTGCCTCGGCGGCAACGATACCGTCTCGTTCACGAATACCATCGAGCGCAGCGCCACAGACAGGTCCAGGTCGCGACGCCGCCATGAGATCGCCAGCGGACGCACCACCTCTACCCGCTGCGCCGCATTCCGCTTGTCCCGGAGCACCAGCACCAAAGAACCACGGAATACACCCGAGAATGACGCCACCGGGTACACCTGCAGCAAGCCTGCTGCCGACCCGTCCGATCCGTTTGACGCCAGCGTTGACAAAGCCACATTCGACACATTCGACACGCTACCGCCAGCGCGCGTCCGTACGTCGGCCTGCACGCCGTCGAAGACCAACGCGCTCAGTGACGTGTCCATGTCGCGCCCGCGAACTTCCACGTCTACCGACCAGTACTCCGACCACACCGCAGAGCTGTCCAGCGACGTGCCCAACGCGCCCAAGTCCGCCATCGAAACCAACGCAGCCTCGTCCTCCCGGCTCTCCACCACGATCGGCTGTAGCAGTGCAGTCGACACCAGAGACCGAGGGTCCGGCATGCTCCGGACCGAGTGAGAGATCTCCACCACCACACATTGCGACGACACCGCGTCCACCAGTGTCACGTTCGTCCACACCGTCACGGTCTGAGACTTGGCCGTGCGCGGCGCCAGAACCACCTCCGCAGTCTTCAGCCACCTCGCATCGCTCGACTGCAACTCGCCCGACACTTGCCATTCACCATCGTTCTTCACGCGGTGCAGCAGCACGAAGTCGCTCCAACGAGGAACTGCCATGCTCACGCTCTGCACGTCCAGCCGAGCGCCGACCAGCAACGCAGACGCGCGATCCAAAGCCACAGACACCAACTGCCTCGGCGGCAACGATACCGTCTCGTTCACGAATACCATCGAGCGCAGCGCCACAGACAGGTCCAGGTCGCGACGCCGCCATGAGATCGCCAGCGGACGCACCACCTCTACCCGCTGCGCCGCATTCCGCTTGTCCCGGAGCACCAGCACCAAAGAACCACGGAATACACCCGAGAATGACGCCACCGGGTACACCTGCAGCAAGCCTGCTGCCGACCCGTCCGATCCGTTTGACGCCAGCGTTGACAAAGCCACATTCGACACATTCGACACGCTACCGCCAGCGCGCGTCCGTACGTCGGCCTGCACGCCGTCGAAGACCAACGCGCTCAGTGACGTGTCCATGTCGCGCCCGCGAACTTCCACGTCTACCGACCAGTACTCCGACCACACCGCAGAGCTGTCCAGCGACGTGCCCAACGCGCCCAAGTCCGCCATCGAAACCAACGCAGCCTCGTCCTCCCGGCTCTCCACCACGATCGGCTGTAGCAGTGCAGTCGACACCAGAGACCGAGGGTCCGGCATGCTCCGGACCGAGTGAGAGATCTCCACCACCACACATTGCGACGACACCGCGTCCACCAGTGTCACGTTCGTCCACACCGTCACGGTCTGAGACTTGGCCGTGCGCGGCGCCAGAACCACCTCCGCAGTCTTCAGCCACCTCGCATCGCTCGACTGCAACTCGCCCGGCACTTGCCATCCACCATCGTTCTTCACGCGGTGCAGCAGCACGAAGTCGCTCCAACGAGGAACTGCCATGCTCACGCTCTGCACGTCCAGCCGAGCGCCGACCAGCAACGCAGACGCGCGATCCAAAGCCACAGACACCAACTGCCTCGGCGGCAACGATACCGTCTCGTTCACGAATACCATCGAGCGCAGCGCCACAGACAGGTCCAGGTCGCGACGCCGCCATGAGATCGCCAGCGGACGCACCACCTCTACCCGCTGCGCCGCATTCCGCTTGTCCCGGAGCACCAGCACCAAAGAACCACGGAATACACCCGAGAATGACGCCACCGGGTACACCTGCAGCAAGCCTGCTGCCGACCCGTCCGATCCGTTTGACGCCAGCGTTGACAAAGCCACATTCGACACATTCGACACGCTACCGCCAGCGCGCGTCCGTACGTCGGCCTGCACGCCGTCGAAGACCAACGCGCTCAGTGACGTGTCCATGTCGCGCCCGCGAACTTCCACGTCTACCGACCAGTACTCCGACCACACCGCAGAGCTGTCCAGCGACGTGCCCAACGCGCCCAAGTCCGCCATCGAAACCAACGCAGCCTCGTCCTCCCGGCTCTCCACCACGATCGGCTGTAGCAGTGCAGTCGACACCAGAGACCGAGGGTCCGGCATGCTCCGGACCAAGTGAGAGATCTCCACCACCACACATTGCGACGACACCGCGTCCACCAGTGTCACGTTCGTCCACACCGTCACGGTCTGAGACTTGGCCGTGCGCGGCGCCAGAACCACCTCCGCAGTCTTCAGCCACCTCGCATCGCTCGACTGCAGCTCGCCCGACACTTGCCATCCACCATCGCTCTTCACGCGGTGCAGCAGCACGAAGTCGCTCCAACGAGGAACTGCCATGCTCACGCTCTGCACGTCCAGCCGAGCGCCGACCAGCAACGCAGACGCGCGACCCAAAGCCATAGACACTACCTGCTTTGGTTGTAGATGCAACACTGACGCCGTGAATAAGCCGGCTTCTGTGTTCATTGAAATTATGACCTCGCTTGTAGAATTTGTTGGTTGTACACCATTGAAAATCGCCAAAGTGCTGATAAGTACCAGCCAGAAATGCGAAAGAGCGCGTCCCCGAGGCGCTTGCCTTCGTTTTCTTGTGTTCCAAGACGACACCATGCAGATATTACTTTGTGATCTTCGTCCTCCCATTAACCTTTGACATGTGCTTCACCCGACCTCAAGATCGCGGCGGTTCGCGGAATGGCCTCATGTGAATAGACGCTGCGCCTAAATCCGATTCAAGTGTCATGAAGTTGCAACCTTCCAGCGTGCAATGCTTCAACCGATCTACTTTAGCCGAGAGAGGCACGTGGAAAGTTCGGTCCTATCAATTCAAATACCTGATATAATGTCCAAATTCTCAACACCGTCACAAAAGACTCCAACCAGCGCATACTACGGTTGCGCAGGGGGGAATGCTGCTTTCCAGTTTCGCGTACAAACCATGACAGTGTCAAGAAATTGATTCGAACATCTGCTTGGTACCGCGAGCCTCTCTTAACGCACTCCTGGCGCGCGGCTGTAGCCTACAACTTGTAGGACAATTCTGTGAATTATCGGCCGCAAGGTTGGTCTAAAACTGCTACTGGAAATCCAAGATGGTTGAGTCTTTACGGAGAAAGTCAACACTAAGAGCGCACGTAAATTCATCTGATGATTGCCGTCCTTCGAAGTCTTCTCGTCAAGAGCTTTGAAGCTCCAGCTTGACCGGTTGACGCTTAACGCGAGCATGATGCAGTTGCCCTTGGAGGCAGCAGCACATTTCCGTCAATCGCAAATGAAATGGGCTCATTATTGAAATACTCAAATGAAGTCAAATGTACCGAAATGATCGCTGGCCATTCATTCGCCCTAAATCCTCCCGTTGGCAACACACAAAAAAACGATGCTGTGCAGTCTTAGTGGCCAGGTGCCTGTGGAGCCCGTGGTGTCGCTCAAGTCGGGCCACGTGTTCGAGAAGCGTCTACTGCTCAAGTACTTAGAGCAGAACCAGCAGCGCTGCCCCATTACGGGCGATGAATTGGACGCTGAGCAGGATCTACTAGCGCTGCAGGCGGCCCCATCGGCCAAATCTTCGGCCGCGTCGGCTAAGGTTGCGGCTTTCGCGCCCGAGGCCGCCAGTATTCCGCAGCTGCTGGCCACGTTCCAGAACGAGTGGGACGCTGTCATGCTCGAGACTTTCACGCTCAAGCAGCATTTGGAACAGACGCGCCAGGAGCTGAGCCACGCGCTCTACCAGCACGACGCTGCCTGCCGCGTCATCGCGCGTCTGAACGCAGATAATGCCACGCTGAAGGAGCGCATTATGCAGCTGGCTTCGAGCCAGCAGGACGACGTGGACATGCAGGACGGCGCGCAGAACGGCGCCGCGCTCGCCCCCGAAGTGCTGGCCACCGTTGAGTCCAAGCAGAAAGAACTGGCCAAGAAGCGCAAGGAATTTAAGAAGAAGGACGGCCCACAGCGGGCTGCGCTGCTCAGTGGTCTGGCCGACTGGAAAATGTCCTCAAGCCACACGCTTCACGACTCAGACAAGCCTGGCGTCACGTGCGTGGCCATCGACAGTAAGCGGCCGACGCTTGTGGCCACGGGCGGTGTGGACAAGCACGCCAAGATCTTCGACACGGAAAAGCAGCAGCTTGTAGCCACACTGACAGGCCACACCAAGAAGCTCAGCCATGTGGAGTTCCACCCGACGGCCGACATGGTACTCACGGCCTCACACGACAAGACAATGAAGCTTTGGACCGTGCAGGAAGAAGGATATGGCGTCGGCTACACACTCGACGGCTTTGACGACGCCGTGGCCAGTTCCTCCATCCACCCGACAGGCAACTACGTCCTGTCTGGCTCACTCGATGCGACGTGGGCTATCCATGATGTGCGTCGGGGCCACCTGCTCTCGCGCTACACGCTCAATGGCGAGTTGGCCATGCCCGATGCCTCGACCGGCAAGCCCAAGAAGGCGGCGAATGAGGCGCGTTGCGCTCGTTTTCATCCGGATGGCGGCATCTTCGGTACGGCGGCTAAGAGCAAATTGGTGCAGATGTGGGCTGTAAACTCTCTCTCCAACGTCGTGACTTTTGAGGGCCACGCTGCACCAGTGACGGCGCTGGGCTTCTCGGAGAATGGCTACCATCTAGCGTCCGGAAGCGAGGATGGCATGGTGAAGCTGTGGGATCTGCGCAAGGCTACAAGCTTTTTCGAGCTGAATCTGAAGAAGGAGCAGCCCAAGCTCAAGCTGGGGGCCATCCACTCGATCAACTTCGACGCCAGTGGCTCTCACCTCGCTGTTGCTAGCGCGCAGAGTATTCAGGTGCTGAAGGAGGTGAGCAAGAACCACTGGGAAGTGGTCAAGACGCTGAGCGACCACAAGGCTGCCGTCACGGGCGTCCAGTTCTCGCCCGACTCGAGTTTCCTGGCTTCCACCTCCATGGACCGCGCGCTCAAGATCTACAGATAAGCTAGCAGGCAGAAGCGGGTCAGACGGTCGACCAAGCTCCATTATCACTTAAGCAGCGTCACACGGCAGCCCAAGACTGCCACTACGACGCCAACAAGCAGGTGAGCGGCTGCTCTCTTCTTAAAACTTGTGTCGGTTTGGCTGACTAAGGATTCTTTTGTAGCATTCAATCGATAAACTGCTTGGCAGACACCGAAGAAAACAATAAAGTTGTTGGCTGGACGAGGTCTCAAAAGGTGTAACATACTCATGAATGGAGATTTGTATGCTTTTAGAAATGCTCAACGGATTAACGGAAGATCGCACCATTGGAAGAATACGATGAAGAAGGTCGCAGAGCTCGCGGCAGATACCCTTGCAACACCTCGGCGTGCTCGCGCAGTAGTCGCTGTTTGGCTGCCTCCACCACCTGGCGTCTGTAGTTCTCGTCCTGTTCCTGGCGTTCCCGCTCGCGACGTTCGCGCTGCAGCTCGGCGTACACCATCTCCTGCTTGAGTGCGCGGTGCCGTGCGATCTCCTCGACGAACTGTTCGCGCTGCTTACGGCGGAAAGCGGCCAGCTCCATCTCGCGTCGTTCCTCGGACCGGAACCTCTCCCTGAGCATCTCGTTGAAGGCCTCTTCGTCGGCGCGTTGGCGGGCCAGCAGTTCCTGCTTCAGCTGCATCTGCATATCGTTGCTGCGCATCATGTCCTCCTTGGCCTGCTGCTTGGCGGCAATCCTCTCCTCCTCCTGCGCACGCTTCTTCTGGAGCAGTTCCTCTTCCCAGAGTTCGTCACGCAGACGTTCGATTTCTTCTTCCTCGCGCATTTTGGCCTGGATCTCGGCCTCGACGGCGCGGAACATGGCGTCTTCCTGCGCCTTCTTGACGTCCGACGCCGCCTTGATGCCCGCCTCGCGTGCCTGCACCTGTCGCTGGTAATCTGCGATAGCCTCGTCCTCCCGTCGAAGAGCTTCAACTTGCTCCTGCTTCGCCCTTTCGCGCTCCCGATGCGTTTGCTCGATCATCTCACGGGTCTGATCACGAGCTTTTTCTCTACGCGCGAGCTCGGCCGCATCTTCCTGTTCCACCTGCTCCATGAGCTGCTCGATCTTGAGGCGTTCAAAGTCTGCGTCAAGTTGCGCTACACGGCGGAGCTCCTGGCGCTGCAGCATTTGCGACTGGAGCACTTGTTTACCCTGTTCGGCCTCGACGCGCTTCCTCAACTCATGGTTCTGCATATCCACGAGAGCGCGTTGACGATCGTACTCCATTTGGTGGTCTATCGCAGCTTCACGTTGACGATCCAAAGCGGTCAGCGTCTCACGCTCAAGCTGCTGCGTGGCCCGCTCCTTGTTCATGTAGGCCGTACGGAGGAACGACTCGAGTTCGCGCAGTTCCTCGCTGGCTTCACAGATGCGCTGCACGTCTCGCTCCTGCTGCTCCTGGGCCTTTTTGCTGGTTTCGAGTGCATGGGCAAGCGCCTCGTTCTGCTGACGCTCTCGAGTGGCGCGTTGCCGCTCACAAATCTTCCGAGCATGCGACTCCTCCAGCATCCGCTCGGCTGACAGTTGAGCCGCGTGGTTCATGCGGCGACGGGATGCCACAGTGGCGTCTGACTGGTTCTGCAGTGTCTGCAACTGGTTTCCCTGTGCGAATTTGTGCAGCGCGTTGTGCTCCGACTCCTGTCGTCGGCGTTCGAGTTGGATCTTGTCGACATTGCGCGCCGTCACATGCGTGTGTACCGGGTACGGGAACGCCATGATGGCAGGGAATCTGAGAAGACGCGGCGTTTCAAGGCAGAAATGTGAAGTGGACCATGGCGACTTTCGAGAACGACACGTGGGAGTTTCGACAACTGGTGTATTTCCATCACTGCAGAATTTGTACGTTCTGTGGACATTATCAGCGAAACTCACTGGAATGCTTGGATGGCTCACTGACTGGTCTGGAAGTGGACTTACTCCGCCGCGAGCTGGTTCGACGAGCTTTCCGTGGACTTCGGATTCCAGGTATGGAGGCACTGTGTTGGTAGTAAATGATGGTGGCTTCCGTGCGGTCCGTGTCTTTCAGGGTCTCTTCGTCCTTGTTGTCGGCGAAGAAGCTCAGCGTGTACTCGATGAGCGTCAGCATACACCCGAGCTGCGCCAGAGCGCGCACTTGATGCACGGCAATATCTTTCTCTAGAACCACACATAATTAGCGGGTAAACTGAGACATCATTTCTTAAAGCTTACCGTAGTCCCACAGCTTCGTGTATACATCGTCGAGCCGCATGGTGGAGCTGCAGTAGTTTTCTCCAAGCTTCAAATCAACGCACTATGATACAACCCAAGTCAGCTCATGCTTCGAGTATTCAGTAATTTCTCTCGAGTTGGCGTCTACCTGCTTGATCGTGAGATGCGGAGCGTCGGCACCGTTGTATAACACAGGCAGATAGACCAGCACACACATGGAGTAGACGGCCACGCAGGACAGCTCGATGAGGAAGCCACGCTTGGCCGCTTGTAACTCGCCCATCTTGATTCGGGAGACGCTGTGCGGGCCATATCGGTCGGTGATAAACACTCCGGCATCCATCTCGGCGCGTTTCACCAGGAATATCTGGTAGTTCAAGTAGGTCTACCAATGGACACGAAAAAAAAAACACACACACGTTAACTGCATGGCCGCAAACGAGTAAATACATCCCCATACATTGGTAAACATGGCCACTGTCTCGCAGAGAAGAAATCCGAAGGCCGAGTTATAGTGCAGCGTCGGCGAGGCATTAAAGGACGCGAACACTGGGAGCCCGAAGGCGCCAACGACGCCGAAGATACAGCTCACAAACGACAGCGAGCACAGACCGTGCGAGACCTGGCCGTTCTCCAGACTCTGCTGCAGGAATCGCTGCTTATACTCGTGGTTGAAGCTCCACGTGAGTCCGAGCAGCACGGCCACGACGTTGAGGCCCAAGAAGAGCACGTACGAGCCGGGTGGATCTGAATGTCAACGACGATTACGTGAGCTTACTTTATCAACTGACTTTGCTGCTCGACGACGCACCGCGCCCCAAGTCCGAGAGAAACGGCCAGGCCAGCCCGCCCACGTACACGTGGTTGGCTTGTGCGATGGCAAACGCGATGACCACCGTCATTAACGCCGAGAAGGCTGTGGCCAGCGCCGCGACGGCCCGTAAGCGACTCATACGAAGATCCGGTGAATGACCTTTCAAGATCCCATGCGCATGCTTACAAAAACCAAGCCACAAGTTGAAGTGGAAGTGGAACAGATGCCCCACCCGTAACAGTCATTTAATGTGAACGGCATAAAAACTCAACTCCTCCTTAGCACTGCACGTTGCTCGGCCCGCCGTTACACTTGCCAACGTTCGTGGCATTAACTGCGACGTTCTTGAACTCCCAGTTGGACACAACGGCTGGGTTGGCTACAATATCGTACAGGTTCGTGGCCGTGCCGAAGAGACCATCGATCTTGATGTTTGTGATGTTAACCAGACTAGAAGGGATTCCCGAGTACCCGCCCTTGGTCTTGTTGTAATCTGAGTGCATGACAATAGCATTTTTGACGTTGACGAGCCTGTTGTTAGTGTAGGTGACGTTGGTCACCAGTCCCTTCATCCCAATGATGGTCTTGATTCGGATGCCGTTTGTGCTGTTCACGATCGTGTTATCCTTGACCAGCAGACCAGAGACGGTTGTGTTGATGTTCTGCTCCGGGCCACCCAACGAGCCGATGGAAATGCCGTGCGAGCCGCTGCAGTAGTTGTTGCAGAAGATTGTGTTCGAGCTGGACTGCATAGCGAGACAGTCGTCCTGGTTGTACACTCGGTTGTTTGAGATGGTCACGTGGTTATTTCTGCTCAGGTCGAAGCCGTCCGTGTTCTTGGCGCTGCCGTTGCCGGCACGGGAGTCGATCGTGAGTTCGGAGATCGTCGTGTAGTTCGAGCTGAGAATGCTGAAGGTGCGGAACGGCATGTTCTGGATAGTGAAGCCCGACAGCTTCGAGTTGGCAACCTTGCTGAGGCGGAAGAACACCGGCCGGGTGATGTTCTGACCCTGCGGCCAGTACCACGATCCCTGACCATCAAGTGTTCCAGGTCCAGTCACAGTGAGATCATTACCCGTGAGCTTAATTAGCGGGCCTGCCCACAACTACAGTACAGCAAGAAGAGTTAGATGTTTAATTTGAGTGGCGCCTTGATGAGCTGTGCGTTCTTACCTCGGTTCCGAAAGTCGATGTTCCTTGGAACTTGATGTTGGCGCCGTCCGTGACATTGGTCAGGTCAAGCATCACACCAGCGGGCACTGAGAGCGAGTCAATGATGATAGTGCTGCATTGAGAGACGTCGGTACCATTGATGTAGGTGCCGGTCAGCGTGCACGTATCGTCCTGGTCCACCTGATACGGGGAGTCTTGACCAACCTGACTTGCAGGAGATACCTGCCCCACCTCGTAGTCCTGGTTTCCCTGGAATTGTTGGGCGACTTCACTTTGGTCCACGTCATCTCCGTTGGCACTGGCAGCCACGAGGGCGAGAATGGCGAGAGTAGACGCGAGCACCTTCATATTGAGTGTGGAGACGTTTGCAACGGAAATGGGCTCTTGTTCGCCACAAGGTATATCGAAGAATGACTTGAGCTCGCGTTGGAATCACGAGCACATCGTTGATTATTTTCTCGGTGGCTGTGCAAACTAAAACGAGAGCGCCACTTGGTAAGCAAGTAGCAAGTGACTTGCTGGTTTTCCACATGGGAATGGCACATCGGACATAATTCGTGGCCTACAGGCTGGCTAAAGGCTCACCTTAGGACGAAAAGCAGGCAACTTTTTGAAGAGTGGACTGTCTAAACCCATCGCTGTGGCCGTCATCACGAAGGTTGTTCGGTCGTCAAGACGGTTATGAGGTGGGGAGTCCCCACGCGGACGATAATCGTCACGATTGTGAAGGCCCACACAGTCAAAGCTTACCCTTCAATACATACATGTACGAATTTCACGTGCCCCCGACACCAGGGTACAAACCACATGTATTATTACTACTGTAGGTACAGTACAGTACGGGACCGGTAAAGGTGTTTACCGCTTCCCGAGGTTGCGTTTGATCTGAAAACGCTTCGAATTCGAGAAGTTGCGGCTTTTGAAGCGTGTTGGCATGGTAGCGCAGGCTGCGCCAAGTAATAATCAATATCGCAAGTTCTTAAAGTACATGTAGTACTGTATTACTTCGTTTTATTTTACAGTACTGCAAACATACTCCTAGACATACTGTATTGCATAGTGCATCTTCTTTGCAACGCCCTCCAGTACATTTTTACCCATCCATTGGGTTTGACTACGCCTTACCTTCGCGATTTCACGTCCCATGAGTCAAAGTCCCTGTTAGACGAACAAGGAATTGAGGCAGACGCTTTGAGCTCTTCTTGCTGCCAGCAGCTCTTCCTATTCAATCAATTGAAAACTGAAAATATAAGGCTTGCACACTTAAGTATTTTTTTGTGCAACGGTATGTAAGAAGCGTGTGCCAAGTCAGTGCTTAGCAGTGAAGGTTGCTCGGTCCGCCGCTGCATTGGCCAACGTTCGTGGCATTCACGGCGATGTTCTCGAACTCCCAGTTGGACACTACATCCGGACTCACCACAACGTCGTAAAGGTTCATTGCGGATCCGAAAAGTCCGTCGATCTTGATGTTGGTGATGTTTACCAGACTGGTGGGGATTCCTGAGTACCCGCCCTTGGTTTTGTTGTAGTCCGAATGCATAACAATGGCGTGCTTGACATTCACGAGCTTGTTGTCAATGTACGAAGCGTTTGTAACCAGACCCTGCAGTCCGACGATGGTCTTGATACGAATGCCATTGTCGCTGTTTACTATCGTGTTGCCCTTGACGAGGAGACCTGCCACTGTGGTTGACGAGTCCTGTTTGTCGCCACCAAGAGAGCCGATGGAGATACCGTGGCCACCGCAGCAGTAGTTGTTGCTGAAAACCGTGTTCGTACTGGATTGCATGGCAAGACAATCGTCCTGGTTGTAGATCCGGTTACCCGTGATGGTAAAGTGGTCATTCTTGCTGAGATCGAAGCCATCCGTGTTCTTAGCGACGCCATTACCAGCAGTGGAATTTAGCGTAAGCCCGGTGATGGTTGTATAGTTCGAATTGCCGATACTGAAGGTGCGGTAGGGGGCATTGATTAAGTTGAACCCAGAGAGCGTCGAGTTGACGACTCGATTCAATTTGAAGAAGACGGGCTTAGTGACGTTTTGCCCTTGCGGCCAGTACCAGGACCCCTGGCCATCCAGCGTACCGGGGCCAGTAACCGTGAGGTCGGTTCCCTTTAGCTTCAGAAGCGGCCCATCCCAAAGCTGCAATAGCAACAATAACGTGGGAATTAGAAGCGGAACAATGTTCCATGAGCGGCGGGCGTATCTTTTGGCCGAACGTCGTGATGCCCTGGAACTCGATGTGAGCCCCACTTGCTACGTTAGACAGGTCGAGTGTCACGCCAGCGGGTACGGAGAGTGAGTCGATGATAACAGTGCTGCAGTGCGAGACGTTGGTACCCTGGATGTACCCACCGGAGAGTGTGCAGCCATTGTCTTGCTGCACTGGGTCCATCTGACTCGGACTGTCATCACTCACCTGGCTCGTTGGAGACACCTGGCCAACCTGGCTAGCCTCAGACTGCTGAGTGTAGTCGTTTTGGTAAACATCGAACCCGTTGACTTTAACAACAAGGAGGGAGATGATGGCGAGAGAGTGTGCGAAAACTTTCATACTTGATGCGGAGGAGCTCTTGGTGTGTTCCCAAAAAAGCGAATTGAAGAATGAGACGAGTGTGGCTCTGAGAACCCAAGCTTTGATGCCCCATGAATACCAAAACAATCACAACTGCACTGTAGTGGTCGGAAGGATGAAGCTTTGGACGCTCGACACCAACGCCATGTGCCTTCTTTCCACATGGCAGCCCGCAAATCGCAGGTCGAAGACATTATTGACATCGATGTTTGAACCTCGGACCGTCTCAAATCTCAGTTCTCTCCGGGTTCATCCGTACATGTACACCAGTATGCGCGCACAGATGAACTGCGATAACGAGAATACATGTAGCACCTTTCCTTTCGAATCCCCCAAGCGAAAAAATGCTTGCTGCAATAGTTTACATGTACTACACCATTTTTTTGTAACAGCACAAGTTTTAAAGTAATTTTCGACTCTTTACATTTTGTGTTTCAGTTAATTACTTCAGAGTGACAAGTCGAGTGCTATTAATTTTTTATTACTGTAAACTATGTAATTTCTGCGCGCCGGCTGGCAACAAATGACACGTGGAATTACTGTCAAAAGTATCTTTTCTTAAATATATACTTCTGCTAAAGTGGCTAGCCTTAAATTAGGTCTCGGCTACCTTGAAAGAACGACATTACGAAATGTGTTAAGTGTCCGTCGCTTGGTTTATATTGTTACATGCACTGTCACACTACAAGTATCAATGATCGATGTGACTATCCAAATGTGTGGGCTAAAGTTATGTCAATACAACTTCAACTTGATAGCAGATGTTTATCAGGTAGGCAGTGTGTAGGCGACCAAAGCAACGATTTACCAATGCTTGTCATCCATCTACGTATAGAATTTGTATTTGAGACCAGTACTCTGGAATTTCCTACGTCGCGGAATATCGAAATCGTTCTACCTTCTGCTGGGTCACTTACACTCGCAAGATTCGATTTGACAGTCGGCATCTGCTACTAGCGAACATCACGGTCAGACGACAGCCAGGTACATACAACGATAGCATACATTCTGGCAAACATTTTCCGAACCAACCTTTGCCGTAATGCGTGCGTCCCATATTTTCTTGAAGATCGTGTGCGGGGCGCAGCATGGAATGCCCCAGCCACACTGTGTGTACCGGTACCATTCTCCTCCACAAAGTCGTGTAATGAATGCAAGCCCCTTTTGCAATCACATATCCGCAGCAGCTTCCAAGAGACTGGTCCATCGATGGTATCCAGTATCGCATTAAAGTATCCTTGTGCGCCGACGTAAATACCGTGTGCACTAAGTCACCCAAGCATGCGTGCAGTTTTGTTAACCCCGGACTTGATTAGCGGATCCACACGCCTCTTGACCCCCCCCCCCCCCCGTATATCAACGTACCGAGCCAACAGAAAGAGATAGAGAGGATATGGCAGAACGAGTCATGATAGAAGTAGAGATCGACAAGATAATTGCCGATGTATTGACAGTAATACGTAGACGGACCCTTCCATAAAAAGTATCCTTGTACTAGACGAGGATACTATCCAGCCTATGGATACCACGACACCTACACTCCACGTATGAAAGCACTCAGTTCGACCCGTTCAGGTAGCGTGGAACAGACATCCTTCCGGTGTCTTCTCTAAAAACACTTTGAGTTGCTCGTTCGTGCCTCTTTTGCCACCGTTGATTGACCCGCGCGCACAAACAAAGGGCACAGTGAAGTGACTATTAATGCGGGCAGCTGGTAGCCAAACACCGGTGCAGATGCCGCTAAAGAAGAACAGCAACATCCGAACCATGACACCGTTTTAACAGCCTGCTGTGCCGAAAGTGCCCGTCTCAATTCAATACGAAACTCGCAGCGAAGGAGGACCCTTGATAGATCCACTTGATGTTGACATTAGACCACCGAAGTTGCGGAGAGCCTTGCACAGAGACTCACTTACCAACCTCCCTCGAACGGAACAGCAACATCGACGCAAATCACATATCCCGTCATAATGAAGCTTCTGTCCGCTGTCTTCGTCGCCTTGGCACTACTCGCAGCAACTGCCGACGGATCGATGAAGCCACCATCGAATTTACCGGTAACACTACCTTCGAAACGAAGGCGTGGGAAGGGCCACTTGTGCTCCTCAGCGGAAGTGGTCTCACCGTCAAGGGCTCTGGTACACTCGACGGTCAGGGTGCCTGGTACTGGAAGCAGGGCACGTCCATCAGCCGCCCCGTCTTCTTTCGTCTGCACGTCGTCACGAGCTCCATGCTCTCGGGTTTCACGCTCAAGAACTCGCCCTTCCGCACCTTCAGCATCCTCAACTCCGAAAAAACAACCGTCAGCGGACTCACCCTCGACTCCAGTGCTGGTGACGGCACGGCCAAAAACACGGACGGCTTTGACCTCAGTCGAAATGACGGCGTCACCATCACCGGCAACAAGATCTACAATCAGGACGACTGTCTCGCCATGGAGTCCAGCACAAACACGGTATTCAGCAACAACTACTGTAGTGGAGGCCACGGTATTTCGATTGGCTCGCTCGGTGGGGACTCCTTCACGTCATCTGACACAGTATCAGGTCTGACGGTGACCGGCAACACAATTGTCAACAGCATCAACGGGATCCACATCAAGACAATTATTGGTCTCAAGGGTCTCATCTCCAACGTCAAATATACCAGCAATAAGCTATCGAACGTCAAGAATGCCATCGTTATCCACTCGGACTACAGCAAGTCCAAGGGAGGCTACACTGGCTCAGCCACCAGCGACGTGACTCCAGGGCGTGACTATTTCGGGGCTGTCGGGGACGGCCACCAACCTGTACGATATCGTGGCCAGCGCGAAGGTGGTGTCGGACTGGACGTTCTCGGACATCACCGTGAGTGCGTCGTCGAGGGGATCGTGCAGCGGCCAGCCAAGTTCCATCACGTGCTTAGGATAAGGGCTAAGGATGCTGCAAACTGCTGCTGTATGGTACACGTAGTGGTGTTTCTTTAGTGTCTACATTTATATGATGTGATCCATTTTCATGCAAACGTAACGTTAGATAAATTTGATGCATATGCTCTGTCCTACTGCATCCAAATGAGATTTCAACTCCATGATCCTGCGTTTATTACTTATGATAGGCTCAAACTCTGATTGCTCGTCGATACTCAAGGACAAAACAAATAAAGATCTGTTATTAGTGACACACTCGATTGTAGCGGACATCAGGGAATATATTTCGTCCAGGTCGACAACGGTGGATATCAGGGTAAACATACCGTTTTATACTCGCTAAGGGCTTTATGACCATGACAAGAAGACCTTGAAACTGTTGGTATTGCTGACTCTAACGTTTGATCCCGAGTTTTGGTCCTTTTTTCTAGGACGAAAATATTGGGGTTATGGAGATTGGACCCAAACGATCTAAGAGCGATGCAGGGGGTGTAGCTCTTGTGCGGGCAACTTAAATTAAATATATAACATTACATGTGGTTTATGAAGCTGTGCGTGGCACGCAGTTAAAAAAAAAACGCTTAGGACCGTGCACGATTATTTAAAAAGAAAAGTCGACAAGTAATATTTTGTATTTCAGTTAATGACTTTAGAGTGACGAGTCGTGTATTAATTTGTCTTTATTGCTTTTTATTACATTGGGCAAAGTCGTGCTTCCCCGAAAAAGTTCTGAAATTTGATAAAAACTGAGCTAGTAAAAAATAAAGGTTAAAAATAAAAGGCGGTTAAAACGACTAAAACAATGTTCTCAAGACAGGGCAGCTGTGGTAGCGAGACGAGGTAAAAAACGCCTCTGCCTTTCCGATCCTAGAGCGGGATATACCCTCCTTGGTTCGAAAAGACATGACAGGGTCATTGTGTCTTCTTACGCGCACTCCAAGGCAGCAGCTTAGGACACTGTAGGATGCTCCAGATCGAATCAAACGGGCTTCAAACGTCCCATCACCAGCAAGAAAGCGACAATGAAAAAAACAACGTTCGGAAGAATCTACTCGCTAAGTACCGATAGTCAAGCCAGCTCTCTCCCAATTTTATCGTTATACACTTATAATTGTGTTACGGTACTAGAATACAAACACTAATGCATGCCGAATATCGTTGCTGCTTGTTAGCTTCTCGATATCTCATAAATGTAGAAAAGATGTCGACGGAGTTGGGCTGGTTCATTTTTCTCACACCAATATTTTTCTTCCTATTCCCGTATATTTTACGAGTATCTCTGTGCTCGCACCAAGCGATCTTCATCAAGAACCTGTGCGTGCCTACAAATATGCTAGTGTCCCGTAAACGTTACTAAAATGTCGATCGAGCTGAGCTAGTTCATCCCTCCCACGCCAATATTTTTAATGTGCCCTTATTTACCGACTGACCACGTGTTCGCGCCGAGAGATCTTCATGGGGCGCACCTGAGAAAACCAATCGCCCGCATTTACATGCCGCTCACACAGGTATTAGTTTCTGTGAATTATTCGTGTAGCATTTAAAGGTTTAAAATAGGCGTACTTAGCCGCGAGGGCGATGGCACAGGTAACATTTGAACTACAAATGTCGTCCACCAATGCTCTTACTCTCAGGTATAGTATTTACCCTCATGAAAGCATGGTTATTTTCAACAACACCCCGTGTGGTGTAGTGGGATCAGCAAAATCTGCGAGATTGCTGGATCCAACTTACCAACAGCGCCCAGACACCGACTAACAGAGGGAGTCTTCCGATGATCCGTGATCTGCTGAACTTTCCTCACCTTGTATACCCGTCGGTAGGGCGGGATCTTGCTCTCTCAGTAACTTCCGAAGAGTTCAAGTGGTGAAGCTTGAGTGTCTTGGCGAGACGTGGGGATGGGGTGGAGCAGTAGTGGTAAGATCTTCACTCTGCGCCCGTAGTTGTTTCTGGATCCCAAGCGAATATTCGAGCTTGGTGGATTCAGGGCCTAAATCTGGGATCTGACCGTAGGGTTGCCTTGCGGGTGTGTTCCCCTGTCTTTGTTTTCCTTTGCGTCGTACTTGCCGCTTCCTGTAGCGGGATCTTGAGAGCTGAGAGCTTCTTCGGTATACCCGGCCAAGTAGTAAATCCGGTTAGCCTTTCGGATCTTCACGAGCACGCAGACGACTCTAGCGATGAAAGCGAAGTGCTAGAGCCTATACAACCATCATCTGCGTCAAAGGCTGTGGATAAGGAATACATGATATGGAACTGAAGCAGATAATTTGTTGCTCATGCTGTTTACGTTTATTAGTGCTTTATATCCTTTCTATGCTTCACTTGCGGTTGTTCCGAGTATTGTCGGAAGGACTTTTGTGTCGTGGCCGAATTCCTTTTCGTTTTGGGAGCGGTTTGAAAGGCGACATCTTGTTGTCTATCACACGAGAGACTACCAGACTACGAAAGGGCACAATAAGTCAAAAGTAAACCACCTGGAGCGCCAGGTTCCTGAATCATTTGGCCACGCGTTTCGCAAATATTTTTGCGCAGTTGGCTTCAAGCAGAAATCTCGGTCGACTGGGAAACGGGCCAAGCGAAGGGACCTTATCGCGCATGCAAAGCAGTGTTTCGCGTCGCTGTTATTCGTGCTAGTAGTGGTAGCTTTCCAAATAGTTCTAACTGGACCATTACAGTAACAAGTGAGGTTGATTTTATCTTATTGTGTGTTTCTTTTCTTGTATTACATTGTTGCGTTTGTACATGTCAAACTATATGAATGCTCGTTATTGTGTATTTGTACAACACGTGCCACAACCATGTCAACACCGAGACGCTTTATACTGCTCTAAAGCAGTGCAAGGACCTGTTGAGCGAGTCAGTGTCGTCCATGCTGGACGCTTTCGGGCAAACCAGCACGGACACTAAGCAAATAGCCACCTACGTTGCCGACACGACTGGTACGTCCAATAATCTTGCTCATAGTTGTTGGTAGCTATTCGTAGCGTGTACCGCTGCTGTGTTACGACACAGGTCTTACAATCTCTACGCAACAAGTGCGTAATGTCATGAATGCTCTTCTTGGGCACAGCAGCGCGGAGAAGCGCTTAACGATGTGCTGTCTGAATTTGCTTCCACAGAAGGGAATGAATGCGTGCTGCTACAAGGTGAATACGATCAGACTATCGGAATTGTGATGCAGCGTGATATATTTGCTCGCTGAAGCAATACGCTGTCGCAGGCCTGGACAAACAACTGTACAAATCCTGGCTTCTACGTCGGTAAGTGCAGAAGTTTTATTTTCTACAGCCTACGAGATGTTTGTTTCGTGCTGTTCAGGTACCCTTCATGCCACTGTAGCAGCTGGACGCGGTGCAACTGTGCTAGATTACCTGTGTCTGAAAGGAGTATCTGCCCGCTGTGCTTCAGTGGATCAAGACGAAGAACCCATCGTGGGGTCGATTGGAAAGTCTCATCATTGACAAAGACTTCACAGAGTGGTCTGCGCTACGCGAGGTGTTTCCGCAGGTGGCGGTGAGTTTGTTTAGATCTGTTGTTTGTATAGCAATGTCACTAACAATATTGCTACTAGACTTTGCTCTGCCAATTTCATGCACAGCGCTAGGTGAAGAGAATGATTGCCGGCAAGAAGTACTTTGTGCTGCCCAAGTATCGAGATGAAATCGGAGAACTGTTTAAACAAATGGTTTACGTCCCGACGAAGGAACAGCTCGAGAGCAGGTTGAAGCTGTTCGAACAGAGAGCGAAGAAGGCTGCGCCACGGTTTGCTGAGTACTTTGAGCGAAATTGGTCGACCTGTAGCAGTATGTGGGCGAACTGTGGGCGTCGACGCTGCTTCTCGGCGGGTAACACTACTACAAACCGGGTGGAGGCTGGATGGAACCAGTTGAAGCAGCTACTGAAAAAAAACAGCATCGACCGATGCGCTCGAGTGATTGTTCAACACCAACTCAGTGTTTTGCGTGATTTTGCGACGGCGATAAATCTGTTTGATGTGTGCCCTCCTGTGACGGACCCGCTACCGGCTGCGTTGCGCCGCATCACTACAGTTCTGAATCTGTACACGCTGAAGAAGGTGCTACAGCAATGGGAGAGCTACAAGCTGAATAGTGCAAATTGGGAATGGAGTTGTGAGCAGGACAGAGGTCAGGACGTCTACTCAATGGCTACGTCGGAAGGTACCTGTATTCGAGTGACATGGCGGACGTCTGGTTACCCAAGTTGTGATTGTGTTTTCTTCTCGTCGTTAGGGCTTACTTGCAAGCACCTGTACAGTGTCTTAACGACCTTCAAAGACGAGAACGTCTTTGAAGTTGCGCAACTTCACACGTGTTGGTCGATGAAGGAAGCATCGGCAACATTGCCATTTGTAGAGTCGACAATGGAGCATTTACGAAAGGTTACAAGAATTACTGGAAATGCATCGCACACACCTGCGTCGAGTGTCATGCTTTCTTCGAAGAAATGAATTGCCTTTGATAAGACTGAAGAAGGGTGAGACCAGTGACAAGACCGTACTCTCTGACTGCGAGAAGTACAACGTGGTCAGAGCGGAAATTATGCCGTTAGTTGACTCTCTTCAGAGCCTACCGTCTGCTAAGCTCTACGAAACATAGCAGATCTTCGCGCAACATTAAGTAGCTTCAAGAAGAAGTGGTGCTTGGAGCAAGACACTCTTTCAGATGTGGTTGATTCGGACGATGAGTCCGATGCGATGGGCCAGGAATACGAGATTGACTGTGAAGGCGTTAGTACACGGGAAGTTGCGCACCTTCCCGCTAGCAATTTGGAAGAAGCCGATATTCATCAGCCCCCGGAGGACAACACGGGCTCTCCCGTGATGCAGGGACTCGATGAAGACGATCTGCATTCATGTTGCTTAACAAACCCATCTCAGACATCCCTGTCGGGCCTGACCATCAGCGAGCAATCACAAGAGGTGTTGCAGCAGCAGTCAAATGCTCATTCAGCAGCGTCTACAGCTCTATTGGCACAGCCGGAGTTTCTTTTGTAGCGAGCGGGTGCATTCGACAACCTGCAAGTTCTGCGATTACCTGAAGCATCCAGTTCACGGTCGAAAGACACTAAAAAGAGCAGCAAATGGGCAATCGCGTGTCGAACTGAGTGTCCTTTTGATCTTGATGACTTCTTGAAGTGGATTGACACTACGCCTGACGTTGATTACGTCGGAAAATAGCGCCAAATTACCCGGTTTGTTACAACAAGAGTTTCCTGCTCTCAAGATCTCCAACAGTTCTTCAGAAAAGGGCAAGTGAAGTCATCAATGATGCCAATTTCTTCGTTTCAGCTAAGTTGGTGGAGCGAGTGAATATTGCACGACTTCACTGGGCTTCACAACAGACCGAAACGGAAGATTTAGACCCTTCGCAAGACGATGTGGTTCCAGCTGCATTTGCCGCTTCTGAAATGGGCGGCTTCTTCATGTAAGTTTCGATACAAGTAAGTTTATCTTCTTGACGGCTCTGACCTGTGTCTATGGTTATTGTAGGAAATATGTGCGACTTGTAAAAAACTATTACGTCCATGAAGGCTGTTGATGAATATCGAATGGATCTAGCATGGCTGCGTGGTGTGTGGAGTAGTATGACAGTGATGAAGCATCAATTTTTGTAGGAGGCACGGGTGTCACCTGCAGTGTTGTCACATGAAGTTGCGCAACTTTTCCGCCAGTCGTCATTGTCTCGGTCGTTTATCATACCATCCGGACCGGCCGGACGCAGTGTTACTTCAACACTTCGCCATATGGTAGGCAAATTAGCGAGAAACAAGCGTCTTGATGACGCCGTGATGGATGCAGCGTTTTGGCATGTATCAACGTACAGCAAAACCTTGCTACGCTATCGACGCTATCTCCGTAGCTAACGAGAAGATATTTGCTCCAGATTTCTCTTTAGCGTCATGCAACTACGTGCTGGTACGTTTTCACATGGATGCCTTAAAGCACTGGATTGTTCAAATTGTGTAGATTCAGATGGCCGATCCGGATACGTCCAAGCACAAGATATGGGTAGCTTTCTACGATACAATAGGCGTGGAGTCGAACTTACATGCGTGTCAAGCAAAGTGGATATCATTCACACTGTCACCTCTTTAACAATGGTTTGATCGAGATCAAGACAGAGAGAAGTTACGCAACTTGGTGTCTAATCTGGTGTCAACAAAACGCCAGATTAACTCGGGAGACAGCAAAGAAGTCACAACTACTGGACCAAATGTTAGTGGTGCAGCGCCCATGGCCTCTCCGTGCTCGTTACCTGAAATTGTTGTGGCTCCGGTTACGACCCCCGAGCAAGTAGACAGTGTAAGTTGCGGTATTTTAGTGCATTGCACAAACCTATAGCTACGTGAGTCACGTGCGGTCGCTGAGGACAAGTAAATCGATTTCGGACGGAAATTTGTCAAAAATGAGACTGCGCTTACCGTGGACAATGCTGCATAAGTCAGCTGGCGATGCAACTAGAGATAACGAGGGCCGGCCGCAGCTATTACACATTTGAGAGAAGATTAAGAAAGCGTTTGCGAGTTGCTGAGCACATAATTAATGTTTAAACGAATTAAACTACATCTTCTTTTTACGAATAACATCACTTAATACTGTAGAGAATGAAGCATTCACGCTCTGACGGAATTCCATTCCTTCTGTTGCTGTCGTAACCGCATCTCTCATATTGTCGCCTACAAATGCCGCAATGTCTCGATGCAGCTCCACCAGTGCCCCGAGAAAATGGTCCATCTTGTTCAGCTTGAGTTGAAGCTCCTCGAGCTCTGAAATCCGGTTCCATAACAGCATTGAAAAGACTTCCTGCTGTTGCAAGCATTCGCTTTTCACGTTCTCAGTGTGCATGGTCAGCGCGGCGTGTCCTCGGCGGTAACTCACTCGATGCTTTTGCTCCGTAGCGTTATTGACTATGTGTATCTGCGTCGTTTCGCAACTGAACCGGCAATGGCTCCGAGCTTAACTGTGTGAACCGGTTCAGATGGAAGCTGATGGCATGATATATTACGTGAGTGGTGGTTATATATTATTCGATTTGAGGGGAAAGGTGCCGAAGCAGAAATTTCAAGGTGCTGATCTCGTAATTTATTGATCCAATTAGACGGAAAGATGCTGAAGGTGGGTGCATTAACCTATCTTTGCGTAGTGTGCTTTGCAGCAGTTTTGCTGACAGTTTTAAGGCTTTAAAATGGCAAACTGCTTTTTTTAAATATGTGTGGCAAAACTGCTTCGCCCGATAAACGAGCGCTAACTCGTCCAAGATTAGAAACCTTGACTGCTCAAATCGTCCGTTGCCTCAGTGGCAAGACAACCGCCCCGCCCGACTGTGGACGCCACCGAGAGACGCCCGCTCAGCCACACCCACCACGACAGGCCGCCAGCACCAGCGTAGACGCCTCCAAGATCAACCCACATCCAGTGAAAGGCCTGAAACAGCGGTGCTCGTGCTCACAGGTCTCAGCAAACGCCCCGGTATACCACCTAACTTGATCTACTCTACGCAGACCTCGCTAATGCTAAATTCTCTTTGTTGGCTCCAAAGAGCGCACTTGCTGACTAGGACCGTTACAGGGGACTCCATCAGCCCAAGCCATTCTGGACGTGGAAACAAGGGTCGAAAGGTGAGCTTCAGGTTTGTGCTAATTCACGTTGTGTCTTTACCTACTACCCTAACGCTGTTGCGGCTGACAATAGGCTCAGACGACATATTCTGCGGTGCTAATGAATCGCTTTCGGTGCACAAGCGTACGCTACGGACGATTACAGCAATATCCTGGCGTGTCAAAGAAGGTAGCGAGCTATGTGTGCCATTGCCGCTGTTATCCGTTTTACTAATATGATTTTGCTGATGGAAGACACTACAATGACAAGCGAGGTAGCCGCTGAAGATGGAGACGAGATGCCTCTTGAAGACAGATTGTCTTCGACAAGCACGTTGTGGGCCCTCGTGACAGCTAAGTTCAATCTTCGGAGCTCAGTACCTCGCAAAGGAGAGCAGCAGACACTAGCTTTTATTCCCGTTGAAGGGTACGATGGGTTCAAAGCCAAAGTGAACAATATTATTAAGGGCAACGCGAAGTGGTGTAGCTCGAAAATGTTAGAAGACGGCGCGATCTTTTTCAAGCAAACCAAATCTGCAAAGCAAGCTGATTATCGTGCTCTGAATGCGGACAATTTTTGGGAGCTCCTTCAAGCTCGTTGGGCTTGTGTAGCTGGATCTGACAAGGCAAAACTGGCGTTGAAGGCATCTGTGCTGTGTCGCCCACTCGTTGAGGTCTTCGACTTCGAGTTTTTTGTTTACTTTGAGCCTCCCAAGAAACACAAACCAACGATGTACCGAGCGACGGCAGCACGTATGGCTCGGGCAGTAGAAGAGGTAGCGCGACTTCACGAGCAGCAAGGAATTGCACTGGGGCCGATAACTGCTCACCACGTTGCAGTACATCATGCTCGTCAGGCTGACGACACACCTGTCACAGTTCCGAACGGCAACACCACGAGACAAGCCCAAGCTCTGGATGAAGAGATGGCTCGCCTTGATGCGCAGCAGCAGCAAGATAGTTCACTAGAAGATTATGCTGAAATCGAGGTGCAACTATTTGGCGCGTGGGTGAGAGTTCCTGTTCGGGTCTCGTCGATTCGAGCTGCGCTTCGACTTCCGCAGCACGACATTTTTACACGTGGGATATTCCACGGATACATTCCGCAGCTCGTTGAACCTACTGGTGAAGATGTTCATGATACAGATCACATGCAACCAGGAGCTCAGCCAAGCCAGTAAACTGAACCTCAAGCTTAGATACACAACCATTCTAGGGGAAGACAATAATACTGCATTCATCACTTATCGGCCTCATTCTCTTCTGAATCATCTTCTTCGTGAGTCTGAACGGTAAACTTTTCACTACGAAGTGAGCCATTTATGTATCCACAATGAGCGTATAGGTTCAAGACGCCAGGTGCCCGGTCTTCTTTCTGCATGAGATGGGAACAGCATGAGCGCATTGCGACCTTCAGAACGCGGTCAGGATAGAGAGGGAAAACTAAGTTCGCGTGCTTCTGAATCCACTTCTTCAAGAGACCGAAACACACTTCAATCAGATTGAGATGGGGCGAATACAGAGGTAGAAATATTAGTCTTGCACCTGCTTGATGAACAGCCTGGAACGTCAAAGCCAAAGTACAGATCAAAGTACACTTTTAGTCAGATTCTGCTGCATATTTTGCAAAACTAGAACAGACCTCTTCGAGCTCCTTGTAGATATTGATTTTTGCGTTGTCTAAGATCACAATTGATCTTGGCAACGGCCACGGATTAAGCAAAGGTAAGTTATTGGTCACAAAAGCTTGATGAAAAGAGTTTCGTGTGAATGTACCGGGCGTCGTAGACCACGCAACAAATCCTTGATGGTCCAGAGCAGCAAGAATTGAACGGCGTTCTCCTCTGGCAAACGGTAGCTGCACGACTGCTTTTCGGTTTCGACGTGACCATGCGTACCGACGGTATGCATGCTTGCCATCTTTGGAGGTCTCGTCGATAAACAGGAGTTGTTTTGGGAAAGAGTAGATAGCTTGAAGCTTGGCTTTGTAAACCTCGACTTCACGGGGCACGCATTCACGGGCTGCTTTTGTAAGCACCTTTCGACTCAGGTTCATGTCCATATGGAGTGATCTGCATATCGTACTGGTGGAAACGTTGCTTAGATCGGGAAACGTGTCCTTTAAAAAGTCATGTAGCTCTTCCAGATAGAACGTTGGGTTCTCCTTGACGTATTGTTTAGCTCGGGATACCACTTACGCTGGCCAGCGTGATGTCTTAACCTTCTCTTTCTTCTCTTGAACGACACCAGCCGTCAGGAAGAGGCTATACCAGCGCTGCAATGTTCTCACTTTTGGTCCGAATATGTAGCTAACGTACGCAACACTGATCCCGTACACGTGCATTAGGAAGATTGCTCGTTAGCGAAAGTCACTTGAGTAAGTCATGGCTTAAACCGTTTTGAGTTTGCAGTGGAGCACGAGAAGAATAAGCGTCGGCCTCTTCCGTAGAGACGGCAGAGATTTACGGTAAATATGCCAGTTTTGCACTTTTGAGAAAGCTATTCCTGATGTTTTGCTGTAAGATTTCAACCTGGTCCTGTTTTCTACACAAGCTTTAGCAGTTAATCGAGCATGGTCTTTCTTTAAAGGCACCGCATTCAGGCGCGTTTTGCCAAAACTCCTGCCAAGCACAAAGCATCAGTGACAACAAAAGACTGGTCTACAATATGGTGCCGCCACTATCACCAGCTGAATCCTACTATTATTATTGAGTGAAGATGCTGACTTTCAGACTCGCTTTCGACTCAACGCGCGAGCTCCTCTGTCGAAATAGAAACAGCTTCGAACGGGCAGTGACACCTTTCGTCAATATTTGAACTTGTGTGCCGGGGAGTGATACATGTAGCTGCATGACGGGCCGTCATTGACGGAACCACGTGTCAAGTCATGCCCAACCTATCCAAGAGCGAGCGATATCCGTGTGACTTCGGTCGAACGGCGCATCAATAGCATACCTTTAGCGACGATCGCTCCCCTCTTCTTCACTAGCTTACCTCCCCATTCACTCTTCATTCTGCAATTTGCTTTCTCCCAACACAACGACCACCAAAAGTCCAACCTGCAATGAAGCTCGTGTCCAGCGCCTTCGGTGTCTTCGCACTCCTCGCAGCCTTCGTCAACGGCTCCACCATGTTGCGTCAAGAAGCGGAAGGGAGTAGTAGCTGCTCTCTCACCGGCACCTACAAGTCAGGCACCGACATCTCGTCTTGCACCACTGTCACCATCGGATCGCTGTCTGTGCCAGCTGGCGTCACGTTGGACTTGAGCAAGGCGAAGACTGGATCCACCATCGAGTTCACGGGCACCACCACCTTCGGCACCACCAAATGGGATGGCCCACTGGTACTTCTCACTGGAAGCAGCCTTACTGTCAAAGGCTCCGGTACTCTTGATGGCCAAGGCTCTTGGTACTGGAAACAGGGCACATCCATCAGTCGCCCTGTGTTCTTCCGCATGAACAAGGTTCTCTCCTCAACAGTGTCGGGTTTCACGCTTAAGAACATGCCGTACCGCACCTTCAGCATCCTCAACTCGCAGAAGACAACCATAAGCGGCCTCACACTCGATGCCAGCGCTGGCGATGATCTGGCCAAGAACACGGACGGATTCGACTTAAGCGGCAACGACTACGTCACCATCAAGGGCAACAAGATCTACAACCAGGACGACTGTCTCGCCATGCAGTCCAGCACCAACACTGTCTTCAGTAACAATTACTGCAGCGGCGGCCACGGAATTTCGATCGGTTCGCTCGGTGGCTCTACGGTCACTTCGTCCGATACAGTCTCAGGTCTGACAGTGAGCGGCAACAGTATCGTCAACAGTGTGAATGGCATCCGCATCAAGACCATTATCGGTCTAAAGGGCCTCGTCTCCAACGTCAAATACTCCAACAACAAGCTGTCGAATGTGAAAAACGCCATTGTACTTCACTCTGACTACAGCAAGTCCAAGGGCGGATACACGGGCTCCCCGACCAGTGAGGTTACGATCGAGGACATAACCGTGTCGGGTCTATCGGGTACGGCAACCAACTTGTACGATATCGTGGTAAACTCGAAGGTCGTATCGGATTGGTCGTTCTCTGGTATTACAGTGAGCGCGTCCAAGACGGGCACGTGCAGTGGCCAACCCAGCAGCGTCGACTGCTAACTACCTCTACTAATTCTGTTTGTCCGTCTGAGTTTTTAAAACGAACGGCAGCTACGAAAGCAGTGGCTACTAAAAGCGTAAAGAGAATAACACCAGTGTTTGAGTTCGTAAAGGGTGGGCACGCACATTTCGCTAGATCGCTTTCATGTAATACCATATGGGTTCGAACGTAAAGCAAAAAGGGGCATTTCTGTGTGGGTAGCGTAGGTTCTATGTATTTGACCAGGTTTGCAACCTGCTTGAAAAGTGTGATGGGCAGAAATGCAAGTCGTGGGAAAAGTGGCTTTTTCTTGCAAATCGCCAAATGCCGTAGCCTAAAATTAAAAATGGTGTGTCTCCACACAGCCTTAAATTAGATCTCACAAGAACGGGCCATTTGCACGATGGTTGGTAAAACTGGTAAGTTGGCCGGGAGATGGTGTACATGTAGTTGACTTTCTTTACCTACATCCTGATTCAACGTCGCGATCATTGGCATCACATACTGTATCCTGGAATCCAGGCTGGATGACGTCTCGTTGACAGCTGAACGCAGTAGCTCAAAAGGAGAGCTGCTGACCAACAACACGGACACAAGGCATCAAGCTATTAATAGGTATCTGCATTGAATGCTTTGACTCAATGAAAGGAGAGGCTGCCCACCTGACAGATCTCAAGAACACTACATATAGCACTGGCAACACGAAAGCACGGAGACAGCGCGACTACCTTTTTGTTGCTATGTTGTACCTGGAGCTTTTGATTAAATGTGGCGACCAGCAAGATTTACGAGAAATAAGTTTTTAATCCAACGTTCTTCGAGGTTAGACTGCATGCACCTACGAGCTCAGAGTTTCGGAGCTGATGGCCTTGTGACTTCACCTTTCTGCTTCCTGACGCAGGAGCCCTGAGAGGGTCCAGACATTAATTACGCTTTACATGTAGCTTGTTCGTTTCAACGCAGTAGTACAACGGCCAATTTCGTCGAAAACACTTGTTACGCTTCGAAGTTGAGGCGATGGTTGTGTTTTGCCCACATATGACACAAAATGCGCCGATTCAGTACAACCCAAGCTGACTGCCTTTTGGCCTGGCATTCGGCTGGTGGAGCTTGAGCCGGACCTCCCGTGCCGTTCGAACACCGCAGCGAACTAACGGGCCCTGGCTCAATGGATTACCTCCTGGGTCAACGAGATTCTCGTTGCAACTTTTGATCCATCTCGATCTCAGACCTCACTTTCCTATTTGCCCGCCTCCAACACAACCAGCCGAGCTGTACTCCACGCCTCGACGATGAAGCTTCTCTCCACTGCGTTCGCTGCCTTCGCTCTGCTCGCTGTCACCGTCAATGGCTCGCCCATGCTCCGCATGGAAACCGAAGGCAAGAGCAACTCTGGTCAGCAGCAAGTGCAGCAACAACAGCAGAGCAGTACCAGCACCACCACCACCAGCAGCAGTAGTGGTTGTAACCTAACCGGCACCTACAAGAAGGGCACCGACATCTCATCTTGCAGCTCCGTGACTATCGGCTCGCTCACTGTGCCTGCTGGTGTCACGCTGGACTTAAGCAAGACCAAGAGCGGCGCTACCATCACGTTCACCGGCACTACGACGTTCGGACCGGCCAAGTGGGAAGGACCCCTCGTTCTGCTTGGAGGCAACAGCCTCGCGGTCAAGGGCTCCGGTATTCTCGACGGCCAGGGTGCCTGGTACTGGAAGCAGGGACAGTCGATCACTCGACCCGTGTTCTTCCGTCTGCAGAACGTCGTGGGCTCGACCCTGTCGGGCTTCACGCTCAAGAACTCCCCGTTCCGCACGTTCAGCATTGTCACGTCCAAGCAGACCACGCTGAGCGGTCTGACGCTCGACTCGAGTGCCGGCAACGGTCTGGCTAAGAACACGGACGGCTTCGACCTGACCAAGAACGACCACATCACCATCACCGGCAACAAGATCTACAACCAGGACGACTGTCTCGCCATGCAGTCCAGCACCAACACTGTCTTCAGTAACAATTACTGCAGCGGCGGCCACGGAATTTCGATCGGTTCGCTCGGTGGCTCTACGGTCACTTCGTCCGATACAGTCTCAGGTCTGACAGTGAGCGGCAACAGTATCGTCAACAGTGTGAATGGCATCCGCATCAAGACCATTATCGGTCTAAAGGGCCTCGTCTCCAACGTCAAATACTCCAACAACAAGCTGTCGAATGTGAAAAACGCCATTGTACTTCACTCTGACTACAGCAAGTCCAAGGGCGGATACACGGGCTCCCCGACCAGTGAGGTTACGATCGAGGACATAACCGTGTCGGGTCTATCGGGTACGGCAACCAACTTGTACGATATCGTGGTAAACTCGAAGGTCGTATCGGATTGGTCGTTCTCTGGTATTACAGTGAGCGCGTCCAAGACGGGCACGTGCAGTGGCCAACCCAGCAGCGTCGACTGCTAACTACCTCTACTAATTCTGTTTGTCCGTCTGAGTTTTTAAAACGAACGGCAGCTACGAAAGCAGTGGCTACTAAAAGCGTAAAGAGAATAACACCAGTGTTTGAGTTCGTAAAGGGTGGGCACGCACATTTCGCTAGATCGCTTTCATGTAATACCATATGGGTTCGAACGTAAAGCAAAAAGGGGCATTTCTGTGTGGGTAGCGTAGGTTCTATGTATTTGACCAGGTTTGCAACCTGCTTGAAAAGTGTGATGGGCAGAAATGCAAGTCGTGGGAAAAGTGGCTTTTTCTTGCAAATCGCCAAATGCCGTAGCCTAAAATTAAAAATGGTGTGTCTCCACACAGCCTTAAATTAGATCTCACAAGAACGGGCCATTTGCACGATGGTTGGTAAAACTGGTAAGTTGGCCGGGAGATGGTGTACATGTAGTTGACTTTCTTTACCTACATCCTGATTCAACGTCGCGATCATTGGCATCACATACTGTATCCTGGAATCCAGGCTGGATGACGTCTCGTTGACAGCTGAACGCAGTAGCTCAAAAGGAGAGCTGCTGACCAACAACACGGACACAAGGCATCAAGCTATTAATAGGTATCTGCATTGAATGCTTTGACTCAATGAAAGGAGAGGCTGCCCACCTGACAGATCTCAAGAACACTACATATAGCACTGGCAACACGAAAGCACGGAGACAGCGCGACTACCTTTTGTTGTACCTGGAGCTTTTGATTAAATGTGGCGACCAGCAAGATTTACGAGAAATAAGTTTTTAATCCAACGTTCTTCGAGGTTAGACTGCATGCACCTACGAGCTCAGAGTTTCGGAGCTGATGGCCTTGTGACTTCACCTTTCTGCTTCCTGACGCAGGAGCCCTGAGAGGGTCCAGACATTAATTACGCTTTACATGTAGCTTGTTCGTTTCAACGCAGTAGTACAACGGCCAATTTCGTCGAAAACACTTGTTACGCTTCGAAGTTGAGGCGATGGTTGTGTTTTGCCCACATATGACACAAAATGCGCCGATTCAGTACAACCCAAGCTGACTGCCTTTTGGCCTGGCATTCGGCTGGTGGAGCTTGAGCCGGACCTCCCGTGCCGTTCGAACACCGCAGCGAACTAACGGGCCCTGGCTCAATGGATTACCTCCTGGGTCAACGAGATTCTCGTTGCAACTTTTGATCCATCTCGATCTCAGACCTCACTTTCCTATTTGCCCGCCTCCAACACAACCAGCCGAGCTGTACTCCACGCCTCGACGATGAAGCTTCTCTCCACTGCGTTCGCTGCCTTCGCTCTGCTCGCTGTCACCGTCAATGGCTCGCCCATGCTCCGCATGGAAACCGAAGGCAAGAGCAACTCTGGTCAGCAGCAAGTGCAGCAACAACAGCAGAGCAGTACCAGCACCACCACCACCAGCAGCAGTAGTGGTTGTAACCTAACCGGCACCTACAAGAAGGGCACCGACATCTCATCTTGCAGCTCCGTGACTATCGGCTCGCTCACTGTGCCTGCTGGTGTCACGCTGGACTTAAGCAAGACCAAGAGCGGCGCTACCATCACGTTCACCGGCACTACGACGTTCGGACCGGCCAAGTGGGAAGGACCCCTCGTTCTGCTTGGAGGCAACAGCCTCGCGGTCAAGGGCTCCGGTATTCTCGACGGCCAGGGTGCCTGGTACTGGAAGCAGGGACAGTCGATCACTCGACCCGTGTTCTTCCGTCTGCAGAACGTCGTGGGCTCGACCCTGTCGGGCTTCACGCTCAAGAACTCCCCGTTCCGCACGTTCAGCATTGTCACGTCCAAGCAGACCACGCTGAGCGGTCTGACGCTCGACTCGAGTGCCGGCAACGGTCTGGCTAAGAACACGGACGGCTTCGACCTGACCAAGAACGACCACATCACCATCACCGGCAACAAGATCTACAACCAGGACGACTGTCTCGCCATGCAGTCCAGCACCAACACTGTCTTCAGTAACAATTACTGCAGCGGCGGCCACGGAATTTCGATCGGTTCGCTCGGTGGCTCTACGGTCACTTCGTCCGATACAGTCTCAGGTCTGACAGTGAGCGGCAACAGTATCGTCAACAGTGTGAATGGCATCCGCATCAAGACCATTATCGGTCTAAAGGGCCTCGTCTCCAACGTCAAATACTCCAACAACAAGCTGTCGAATGTGAAAAACGCCATTGTACTTCACTCTGACTACAGCAAGTCCAAGGGCGGATACACGGGCTCCCCGACCAGTGAGGTTACGATCGAGGACATAACCGTGTCGGGTCTATCGGGTACGGCAACCAACTTGTACGATATCGTGGTAAACTCGAAGGTCGTATCGGATTGGTCGTTCTCTGGTATTACAGTGAGCGCGTCCAAGACGGGCACGTGCAGTGGCCAACCCAGCAGCGTCGACTGCTAACTACCTCTACTAATTCTGTTTGTCCGTCTGAGTTTTTAAAACGAACGGCAGCTACGAAAGCAGTGGCTACTAAAAGCGTAAAGAGAATAACACCAGTGTTTGAGTTCGTAAAGGGTGGGCACGCACATTTCGCTAGATCGCTTTCATGTAATACCATATGGGTTCGAACGTAAAGCAAAAAGGGGCATTTCTGTGTGGGTAGCGTAGGTTCTATGTATTTGACCAGGTTTGCAACCTGCTTGAAAAGTGTGATGGGCAGAAATGCAAGTCGTGGGAAAAGTGGCTTTTTCTTGCAAATCGCCAAATGCCGTAGCCTAAAATTAAAAATGGTGTGTCTCCACACAGCCTTAAATTAGATCTCACAAGAACGGGCCATTTGCACGATGGTTGGTAAAACTGGTAAGTTGGCCGGGAGATGGTGTACATGTAGTTGACTTTCTTTACCTACATCCTGATTCAACGTCGCGATCATTGGCATCACATACTGTATCCTGGAATCCAGGCTGGATGACGTCTCGTTGACAGCTGAACGCAGTAGCTCAAAAGGAGAGCTGCTGACCAACAACACGGACACAAGGCATCAAGCTATTAATAGGTATCTGCATTGAATGCTTTGACTCAATGAAAGGAGAGGCTGCCCACCTGACAGATCTCAAGAACACTACATATAGCACTGGCAACACGAAAGCACGGAGACAGCGCGACTACCTTTTTGTTGCTATGTTGTACCTGGAGCTTTTGATTAAATGTGGCGACCAGCAAGATTTACGAGAAATAAGTTTTTAATCCAACGTTCTTCGAGGTTAGACTGCATGCACCTACGAGCTCAGAGTTTCGGAGCTGATGGCCTTGTGACTTCACCTTTCTGCTTCCTGACGCAGGAGCCCTGAGAGGGTCCAGACATTAATTACGCTTTACATGTAGCTTGTTCGTTTCAACGCAGTAGTACAACGGCCAATTTCGTCGAAAACACTTGTTACGCTTCGAAGTTGAGGCGATGGTTGTGTTTTGCCCACATATGACACAAAATGCGCCGATTCAGTACAACCCAAGCTGACTGCCTTTTGGCCTGGCATTCGGCTGGTGGAGCTTGAGCCGGACCTCCCGTGCCGTTCGAACACCGCAGCGAACTAACGGGCCCTGGCTCAATGGATTACCTCCTGGGTCAACGAGATTCTCGTTGCAACTTTTGATCCATCTCGATCTCAGACCTCACTTTCCTATTTGCCCGCCTCCAACACAACCAGCCGAGCTGTACTCCACGCCTCGACGATGAAGCTTCTCTCCACTGCGTTCGCTGCCTTCGCTCTGCTCGCTGTCACCGTCAATGGCTCGCCCATGCTCCGCATGGAAACCGAAGGCAAGAGCAACTCTGGTCAGCAGCAAGTGCAGCAACAACAGCAGAGCAGTACCAGCACCACCACCACCAGCAGCAGTAGTGGTTGTAACCTAACCGGCACCTACAAGAAGGGCACCGACATCTCATCTTGCAGCTCCGTGACTATCGGCTCGCTCACTGTGCCTGCTGGTGTCACGCTGGACTTAAGCAAGACCAAGAGCGGCGCTACCATCACGTTCACCGGCACTACGACGTTCGGACCGGCCAAGTGGGAAGGACCCCTCGTTCTGCTTGGAGGCAACAGCCTCGCGGTCAAGGGCTCCGGTATTCTCGACGGCCAGGGTGCCTGGTACTGGAAGCAGGGACAGTCGATCACTCGACCCGTGTTCTTCCGTCTGCAGAACGTCGTGGGCTCGACCCTGTCGGGCTTCACGCTCAAGAACTCCCCGTTCCGCACGTTCAGCATTGTCACGTCCAAGCAGACCACGCTGAGCGGTCTGACGCTCGACTCGAGTGCCGGCAACGGTCTGGCTAAGAACACGGACGGCTTCGACCTGACCAAGAACGACCACATCACCATCACCGGCAACAAGATCTACAACCAGGACGACTGTCTCGCCATGCAATCCAGTACCAACACGGTGTTTAGCAACAACCTTTGCTGCGGTGGCCACGGTGTGTCGATCGGGTCTCTCGGCGGCAACGCAGTCGACCAGTCTTCGACGGTGCAGGGTCTTACTGTGCAGGGCAACACCATTCAGAACAGCGACAACGGTATCCGTATCAAGACCATCGTCGGTCTCAAGGGTCTGGTCTCCAACGTCAAGTACGTTGACAACAAGCTCCAGAACGTCAAGAACGCCATTGTCATGCACTCGGACTACAGCAAGGCCAAGGGGGGCTACACAGGCTCTCCCACTAGTGCTGTCACGATCGAAGGTGTGACGATCTCCGGTCTGACCGGCTCGGCCACCAACTTGTACGACATTGTTGCCAACCCGAAGGTGGTCTCGGGTTGGACCTTCTCGGGTATTAAAGTGAGCGCCTCTCAGACCGGCAAGGCGGTCGGTCAGCCCAACAGCGTTAGTGTCTAGAAACTTGTAGAATCCACTGTAGTCATGTGAATTACCGGTCAGATCGCAGACCGATAGAGCGTAACGATAACTTTGATGTGCTTGTTTTCAACTCTCCAGTTTACCATGGGTTCCGTTACAGTATTCGCTCTACGGTATGCAGCAGCCACGGATAATCTCGGTGGTGTTTTTAACTCGCAGTCAACAACAGCCAGCTACAAAGTGTATCGTGATTAAAGTTTGGGTGCGGGTTTTTCTCGAGTAATTGACGGAGTAAGGCCCTTATTCGGCGACACTTCGAGTAAGAAATTCCAATTTGGATTTTCTACATGCCAGTATATATTTATCAAGTAAGCTAAAAACATGGGAACACCGTAAGCTCGCCGCAAAAACAAGCATGTTATTCAATAATGGGAACCCACTGTCTGACAATGACGGCCCATACTGCTCAATTATGCTATCAACTGGAATGTTGGGACCGAGCGACACCGTGCTCGACAAATGATACGTGCAGTAGCGTCGGCACGACGGTAAGACAACAAGAGAAGATGGGGGCAATAGCAGTGGCATGCTTCAGCAGCGCTGTACCGTGCCATCTTGATGGTACGACTTCGACAGACTGGCTTCGACTCGAAGCTGCACCTGAGAGCAGTGCGTGTTAGTCAAGTAGTTTTAGCATTTTCCTGGCTCTCCAATCAATTCACTTTTCAACTTACCATCATGAGCTCAAGCCCCCTCCACCAAGCGTCGGTATTTACCCCCGCCAATTTCCAACAAGGTATATTTGAGCGTCAATTTGATGACAACTATCGGAAAACTCTGCCCTACTTAAATAAAATAATTCATTTTATATAAGTGATCAATTAGGAGAACCAGACACATACTTGAAAAGCATCCGAGGTTATCGACAAAATCTTATTGCATATTTTTTAGTCAACAAGCATCCGTTTCTAGCGGTTACTTGCAGGTGATCCAACATTTACTCGAAACTAATCTTTTCCCTTAAAGATTCCTTATGTAGATACACGTAAAAACTTATTAACGATCAAACTTTTCCATAAAATGATCGTCTCCTGGGGCCAACCGTTTCACAAAGTTGCACATAAAAATGTAAGGAAGAAAACGCTTTTTTAATGCATAATAGTACCGTGTAAAAACAAAACTGTTGTTTATCTTTAAGTTTATGTTGTGGTTGGCCCCTTCAACGAATCGTTGAAAAAATGTCTGCCTAAACGTCTAGGCTCGTTTGCAGGAGACCAACCACCTTTGGTACGCTATCGTATTAGAATACTCGCGGTCGGAGTTTTTGTGACCAAACACCTCAGCCGGACATGGAACACATGATGCCCCCAAGCCACCAACAGTGTCCACTAACGCTAATTCTTGATAACCCGCTGGCGATGGGTGACTGTCGAGCGTTTGCAGCAATTTCGTGAGATCGTACCCCCGGGCAGCGTCGTTCGAACGCACCAAAACCTGCTACAGTATAAATCATTGGCACTGGTTATTTTGCCTGACTGAGGTAGCATAGCATCGACTTTCTTAAATCATGAGGTCAGTGCATAGTCGGGCGAACCTTTGAACCAACTTTTACGGCACATGTAAAATGTGGTCCGTCGATTGGGTTTTATACCTATAAATAAGTACAGAAAGACTAACGTGAGACCTCGCCTTTTAGGACGAAGTCTACATTCATACGTCTACAAACATGTAAAATGTGCTGGATAGAACACAGTGTTGTCAATACGCGCTGCGAAGGCTGCGCGCCTGTGCAGAGATGCGCATCGAAGCAACAGCCAGCGAATGGCACATCATCGAGCATTTTCGGATTGACGACACGATTTTGTGCCACGAACGCAACAGCATAAAAAGTTACGCATTTTTACAGTTTTATAGGGGGGGGGAGGGGCGTGAGTCTTTATTTCCTGATGATCTACTGTACATAAGATAAGATAGTGTGAGTGCCAAAACGAATTTATTCTGTTCCTTTGAATACCTAGTATCAAAACTTTGAGCCCAGTATCAAGAGTAGCAACTCCGTTTACGGTGCAAGTTGGCGAGAGCACGCTGGAACGGCCTAATACTGCAGGCATTTGACTCCCATTAAGTCTGCGCGGCAATTCCAGCTGCTCGATTCGGTAGGAACACTTGTTACAGTCGCAAGCTGACGGATTGGCTCGCTGATTTGCCGGTCTCCGTACATGTTGAAGTCTATCGATTAAAATGTATTAAAATTCTGCGTCCATAGAAGCGGATCGCGCTGGCCAAGAAGTTAAAGAAGTATTAGTGTACGAGCGCAAGGCAAATCGGGCCACATGGCAGTGCTAGAGGGAGCTGACTCAGCTCAGCTGCTGAGGTCGTACAGTATACGACTAAGCTGAAGCGTATGGCAAAGTAATGGTCACTACATCAAGTCTAAGGGACACTCGTATCGCCATTTGATCCGACTGATCACTTCTCAATTCGCCTCGGTAAGCACGAACCAACTCAGCTCCAACAAGAACAATGAAGCTTCTCTCCACTGCTCTCGCCGTCTTCGCGCTCCTTGCTGCTACAAGTGAGGCCTCACCCATGCTTCGCCAAGCTGCAGAGGGAAAGAAGTCGAAAACCCCAAAGCCGACCGCGGCACCGGAAGAACAGCAGGACCAGGTCCAACAGGATCCGGTGCAGCAACAGCAGCAGCCGACGACGTCGGGCAAGGGATGCAACCTTACGGGCACGTACAAGAAGGGCACCGACATCTCGTCGTGCAGCCACATTACCGTCAACTCGTTGTCGGTGCCGGCGGGTGTCACTCTTGATCTGAGCAAGGCCAAGAAGGGTGCCATCATTGAGTTCCTTGGCACCACTGTCTTTGGTACTCAAAAGTGGGTTGGTCCGTTAGTTCTGGTCGGCGGGACTGACCTGACAGTCAAAGGCACCGGTACTCTTGACGGTCAGGGAATGTGGTACTGGAAGCAGGGTCAGGCAATTACTCGTCCCGTTTTCTTCCGTCTCCAGAACGTTTTGAGCTCCACGGTATCTGGTTTTACCATCAAGGACATGCCCTTCCGTACCTTCAGTATCGTCACCAGCAAGGATACGACCCTATCGGGCCTCACCATTGACTCTAGAACCGGTAACGGTCTCGCTAAGAACACCGACGGCTTTGGGTTGACCAAGAACGACCACATCACGATCACCCGCAACAACATTTACAACCAGGACGACTTTCTCGCCATGCAGTCCAGTACCAACACAGTCTTCAGCTATAACTATTGCTGCGGTAGCCACGGTATCTCGGTTGGCTCTCTCGGTGGCAACAGCGTCGACCAGTCCACTACGGTTCAGGGTCTCACAGTCGAAGGAAACACAATCGTAGATAGCACCAAACGGTCTTCGTATCAAGACTATCATCGGTCTTAAGGGACTCGTATCGGACGTCAAGTACGTCGACAATGAGCTCTCGAACGTCAAGAACGCCATCATCATCCGCTCGGATTACAGCAAGGCCAAGGGTGGGTACACTGGTGCCCCCACCAGTCAAGTGCAAATCACTGGGGTGAAGGTTGCTGGCCTTACCGGCTCAGCTAGTAACCTGTATGACATCAAGACGAACCCCAAGGTCGTGTCGGACTGGACATTCACGGATATTGATGTGAGCGCTTCACTCAAGGGTACGCTCGCCGGAATGCCAAACAACCTTGCCGTTTAAAAACACCTATCATTAAAGGCTATGAGTCGTAACCGTATCCCAATAGTCGACAGTAGACAGATTGAGCAGGGATATTGAGTCAATTCAACAAATTTGATGTATGCTTCAGTCATATGACTCATAGCGTTGGTCCACCACTTTGGTGTCTTCATTTGTATAAGTACTACTTTATGCTGACAATGTAGTAATAGGACGAAATATTAATGTTTTAGACTACGAACGTCGAATACGAAGACAAATGTAATGCTACATTTACACTGTTAACGTATTATAGCGAATACAGTGTAGTGCTCTCCTAGCGAATAAAACGCCCTCCTAATTGAGCGCCCTGTCTGAGAGCGTTTTATAGAAAGATAACGCCATTGAATACGACGCGCTGCGTGGACATTCTGTCATCTTTAGTTCAATTTTTTTAAGCCAATCGTATCGAAAAGTACCCTAAAATTTTAAAATTTCTTGAATCAGTTTAGCTAATAACTCGCTACCATTTAACTAGGATCATTTTCAGTTTTGCTGTCATGCCGCCACAACGTATTCCATCACGTGCTGATAAGCACTTTCGTCAGTTGGGTTGGCCTATAAGCTCATCATGCTTGGTGGCGGGACCGAGAGCGAATTCGCGCCGAAGTTTCATCTCGCTGTCGCATCATCGGTGGTGCTGGCAAGCCACTGCTCGGGACTATCGAGCTCATCGAGCTAACCTACGACAAGAGATTAAATAAAGGGAGCTACGTAAAATGACAACAGAGCGAAGAGACTTACAGTTTTAGCGCGGAGAATTAAAGGGTTTGATGGCGTTTGAACCCGCGACAACCGTGCTCCCCAATGGGGCTGTCTTAACCACCTGAGCTGTCAGCGCTTACCAGAAAATACAACGCCATCGAATACAACGCGGTAATTCCTATAGACCGCGCTCTATAATAATAGTAGACGGCGTATTATTCCGTATTATTCGTTTTTTATCGTTACCGGTACAGTAGAAGAGATCTGATAAACAACTTGATCAACGTTCGCCACAAATAGCTACATGTACTGTGCAGTTTATCGATGATTGAGCGCAAGACCACTATAAACTCAGCTATTTTTAAATTCACTGTGGCTCCTTAAAAAAGCATTGTCAATTCCTTTCGTTGGTTTGCCATGCACAGATCGGCATGTATTACGAGTCGGAAACCTACGTACACGCGTAATTTACGAGGCAAATGTATCCCGCGCAAGCGATAAGACTTTTGACAAGCCGTCGATAGCGATTATGCTCGTTTCCTGAAAACCATATGCATTAATACGATTCGTCACGTTATGAACGGTACAGTACATGTATAAGAGCAGTACTGGTACATGTATCGGTATTTTTAATAATACTACTGTAGTAGTACCGATTCGGTACAGCATTTTCTTGGTGTTGTTGAACAACTTGTTCGGGCCACATGTACAGTATTCCGTACTTATATCAATGGGCTTCCAATGTACATGTAGAAAGTGGCTACCAGTACTGTACGACTTTGTCTATAATGAGCTGTCAAGAATTCTGTAATCTTTGTGGTTGGACTTCAAAGGTGGGTGTATCGACTCACCGTCGTCCTTCATACTAACGATCCATTGTTCCTAATGGATAGACCAGCGAATTGCTGAGCGATTGCTCGAGCAAAATAAAATGATGGGGCTGACCCAACGTTAACCTAAGAGCGCACACCAGAAAATCCTTACCACCCAACCCCCCTATCTCAAAACTCTCACTTCCCAATTTGCCTTCAATCCAGCACTTTCCCCCCTACCCGCCAAAACACAACCATGAAGCTCACGCACGCTGCTCTCACTGCCTTCGCACTCATCGCTTCCACCGTCAATGGCGCACCCATGCTGCGTGAAGAAGCAGAAGGTAACAGCAACCCAGTTCAGCAACAGCAAGGCACCAGCACGTGCAACCTCACCGGCACGTACAAGAAGGGTACCGACATTTCGCAATGCAGCACCATCACTGTTGGCTCTCTCAGTGTCCCTGCCGGTGTGACGCTGGATCTCAGCCGAGCCAAGAACGGCGCTACCATTCAATTTACTGGCACGACCACTTTCGGAACGCTCAAGTGGAACGGCCCTCTTGTTACACTGAGTGGAACGGACGTCACCGTGAAGGGCAACGGTAAACTTGATGGACAGGGAGCCTGGTACTGGAAGCAGGGTCAACAAACAACCCGTCCGGTGTTCTTCCAGGTGCACAAGGTCATTCACTCGACGATCTCGGGCTTTTCGATCTTGAATGCGCCGTACCGCACGTTCAGCATCGTTGACTCGATGTACACGACTCTCACGGGCCTGACACTCGACTCCAGGGCTGGTAACGGCATTGCTACGAACACGGACGGCTTCGATCTGAGCTGCAACGACCACATTACCATCACGGGCAACACGATCTACAACCAGGACGACTGTCTCGCCATGCAGTCGAGTACCAACACGTTCTTTACGAACAACCACTGCTACAACAGCCACGGTATATCGGTTGGCTCTCTAGGAGGCAACACCGTTGACAAGACTACCACCGTGGCGGGCCTTACGGTTCAGGGCAACCACATCCACGACAGTGACAACGGCCTCCGTATCAAGACCATCATTGGGCTTCAGGGTCTCGTCAAAGACGTCAAGTTCATTGACAACGATCTGTCGAATGTGAGGAACGCCATTGTGGTGCACTCGGACTACAGCAAGTCCAAGGGCGGCTACACGGGTGCTGCGACGAGCAAGGCACAGATTACGGGTGTTACCGTCTCGGGTCTGACGGGCACAGCCACGAACCTGTACGATATTGAGGTGAACCCGAATGCGGTGTCCAGCTGGAAATTCTCAGGCATTCAGGTGAAGGCGGCGGCAAAGGGCAAGCTGAACGGTGTGCCTGGTGGAGTTGTCGTTTAGAAGATCTGGTCTTCCTCTGTTGTAGTCAGTTGAAGTCTTTCCGGTCGACAGGAGGCCAATAGAGTGGGAAGACGAGAAGTTAAAACAATAAATTGATGTGAAATTTGATAAAGTTACTTTCAGTTGTACACCGAAAGCGAGCTTGGAAACGTTGACTCGATCATTCATCGTCGAGGTTGGTAACGCCAAACCGGTGTTTACTAGCGCCACCCGAATGAACATAGTCACCACGGTTCACAGAAGCTGAGCAGCTTACCGGCTTACGGTGCGTAGATATTTTGAAGGTCAGTTCAAGGAATTATGATAGCGTGAATCTCTAACGTTAATACCCGGGGCACAATCCAAAATATGTGACCCACACCAAAAGTACATCGAATCATAATAACTGGTAAATGTAGGTCTTATTTTGGGCATTTTTTTGTATCTACCGTGCACGTGTATCTAAATCTAAGTCTGACTACCCCTACCGGTTTTCAAAGAGACACGAAAGTCGGAGCACAAGCTAACAGAGGTCCTGTTGACGCCCGCTGCCACCTGGTTCTTGATAACCCGCTGGTCGAAGGCTGTTGAGCGCTCGCACCATTTCGTTCGATTGTGTCCACATGGCAAACAGCAAAGGAACACACCAACAAAACTCGGTTGACCCTGGGGTCCCACCGTTTCCACTGTACCAAGTACAGTGTACCTGTACTTCTTGCATCAGTCTAACGAAGTCTGGTTACCGCTTGATATTTTGAGCATTGCCTTCAGAGCGAATGCAGCCGAAGATTTCGTATTGTAAGAAAGTCCGATGTACAGCCAAAACAGGTCCCCCTGTCAACGGTTTCGACTCGACGAAGTCGAAGTTCGAGCGTGTCGTGTCGTTGCTGTGTCGCCATATTGACACTTGTGCAGAGATGGGAGCTCCACCAACATCCAGCTCGTTGTTTGCAAGAAACTGCGTCAAACCGTCGCGGTGGTGCTACAGAATTTCTCTGGGCGTGGCGGCCAGACACGACGACTCCGAGTTTACTACTCAAGTAGGTCAAAAGTGCTCGTTAGGCTCTCACAGCTGCACCCATACAAGCAAACATTGTAATTAAGGAAAGAGACTCTATCAAAGAGTACAGTGTACATGTGCGTGTATGCGCCTCGCGCGAGTGCTTATTTTCCATGACCTTTATTCGGCGGTTCCAGCTGCTCCATGCAGAGGAAACACTTGTTACAGTCGCACGTTGACAACTTGACAGGATTTCAAATCTCTTGTGCTGCAAGTGTCCAGGTTGCTCGCCGTCTACGGCGGACCTTAGATCGTCTTAATTTGCTGGCTCGTGGTGTGTCAGTCATGACCCGGGCCATTGACGTTCGAGCGAGCCATTGTGCCCGGTACGGAGCGATCCATCTGGCCTACGGGCACTGATAGAGGGCGTGCCCGATGTTTGAGCGAACTAACGGTCCCCCGACTCATGCCTTCGTTTACTGTTGCGACTGAGGGGGCACAAGCTCCAACTGTTGCTGGTTGAAATCCTTGATCCTCACTTCCCAATTTGCCACTTCGGTGCAACACCCCGCACAAGAGCTTCCCCCAAAGGAATAACTCAGTCATGAAGCTCCTCTCTACCGCCTTTGCTGTGTTTGCACTCCTCGCTGCTACGACGAAGGCTTCCCCCATGCTCCGCCAAGCAGCGGAGGGAAAGAAGAGCAAGAAAACTCAGCAACCGACGGAAGCTCCGGTACAGCAAGACGACCCGACCCAGCAGCAAGACCCTACTCAGCAACAGGATCCGACGCAGCAGAACCCGACCCAGCAACAACAACAGTCGGCACCGTCGGGCAGTGGTTGCACCCTTTCCGGTACTTACAAGAAGGGCACGGACATTTCCAAGTGCAGCAGTATTACTGTGAACTCGCTCAGCGTGCCACCCGGTGTCACGCTGGACCTGAGTCTTGCCAAGACCGGTGCCACTATCGAGTTCGTCGGCACCACCACTTTCGGTACGCTGAAGTGGGAAGGTCCTCTGGTGCGTGTCAGTGGGACTGACCTTACCGTGAAGGGCTCCGGTATCCTCGACGGCCAGGGTGCTTGGTACTGGAAGCAGGGTCAGTCGATCACCCGTCCGGTCTTCTTCAAGCTGCAGAACGTCGTCAGCTCCACTGTGTCTGGCTTTACCATCAAGAACATGCCATTCCGAACCTTCAGTATCGTCACCAGTAAGGACACGACACTCTCGGGTCTCACCATTGACTCGAGAGATGGCAACGGCTTGGCCAAGAACACGGACGGCTTCGACCTGACCAAGAACGACCACATCACGATCACCCACAACAAGATTTACAACCAGGACGACTGTCTCGCCATGCAGTCCAGTACCAACACGGTCTTCAGCTACAACCTGTGCTGCGGTGGCCACGGTATTTCGATCGGTTCACTGGGCGGTAACAGTGTTGACCAGTCAACTACCGTCGATGGTCTCACAGTCGAAGGAAACACGATTCAGAACAGTGACAACGGCGTGCGTATCAAGACCATCATCGGACTGAAGGGTCTGGTTTCGAACGTTAAATACATCGACAACGAGCTCTCGAACGTCAAGAACGCCGTCGTCATGCACTCGGACTACAGCAAGGCCAAGGGCGGCTACACCGGTTCTCCTACCAGCCAGGTTACCATTTCAGGTGTCACCATTTCGGGTCTTACGGGCTCGGCGACGAACTTGTATGACATTGTCGCCAACCCAAAGGTGGTGTCTGGCTTGGACTTCTCGGGCGTGTCTGTGAGTGCATCGGTCAAGGGCAAGCTTGCTGGTCTGCCCAACAGCATCGATCTTTGAAGTTACAGTGCGCTTCTCGTCTAGTGTTAGTGATTCGGTGGTCGATTAAAGGCCAACGCGCAAAAAATGGAAGTATGTTTAGATTTTTTTTTAGAACAAGCTTAAGTGTTTTACAAACCTAATCCAGGTAGAACAGCCCAAAAAAAGATTAATTCGCGCTTGTGTGGACCACCTTACACGTAAATAGTCGGGTAGTACAAATTTAAAGTGCAAGTGCCTTTTAAACTGTAGTTTTTTTCATTCGCCACGTTTTAAAGGCGGAAATTAGGATTTAGAGCTAAGCGGTACAGTCGCAGACTTACAGACGAATGTGGTACGCTCACTAAAATGATAGAGCAAAAATGGCCTTCAATAGTTAGTGTCCACGGAAGATCAAGTCGTTAGCCGATTTGTTTGGCTCTAGTGGCGGAGAAAACGCCTTTTTTTTATTGAACGCGTTTGGTTTATAACGCGTTTTAATAGCGGCTCACACCTAACTTCTGATGTTTAAAAATATGTACTACCGTCCACTGAATAACAATATCCGCCATTTTCGTATATCTATTCACTAATGAGAGGATAGAGGTCAGTTTATTTTAAGGTTAACCCTTTAACTACTCAGCCATTGCTACGGATTTCTAAGCATGTGGTCATCGGGAGACCCTTGTAGCGGACAAAGACCAATTTGAACGATTGATTTGATCCATCAAGATAGATATCTTTAGAGCCTGGTCCAACTACCGGCACACGTTCCGAAAACATTAGGGCTAGGTGGTATTTACCTTGTCTTTCAGATGCACTGAAGTCATTGAATTGGTGCGCCACTCCTAGTCCAAGTGTGGACTACCACTATAGGAAACGTCGACTTGCAAGAAGTCGATACGCGGAGGCTTCGCTGGTCCGATGTACTCATCACGGCGGCCACGCACGCGCTAAATACTACAGCGCAGGTTGCTAGAGTTTCTTGCTCACCCAACATTTTGTAGCACACGTGTACTGGGCTCAGAACACCAAATTCTGGTGCTCTGAGAAACACGTTCTGGAATAGCAAACATTCATTTTTGGACCAGGCCCCTAATCTTGCACGATGCTGTGCTGACGTTTACGAGTTGCGGTAGACTTGCCGCCTCGGTTTTGGGCTTCCTACTGCGATGAAGTGCTACGGAGTCTTGAATTTGTGCATCATGTTTGGCTCTCATAGTCTATGACCTGCTAAACATGCATTGGACGTGATGGTGGTCTAAGTTATACCGTGTACGTACCTATAACCCCTTGGAAACCATTGCTAAGGAATCAATGCTATAGCAATAATTAAATGCGGAGAGAATACGTCGAAATAAGTGTAAACGTTGCTTCATTCCGATCCTGTTGTTAGAGTTCCCACTTAGAGATTCGACAACCGGGTTGTTTGGAAGCGCATGGCAGTCGAGAACGGCTGCTTGAGCGCATTGGTACCCATAACACCAGGTTGGGGCTCAAACGGGTAATCTCGGTGTTGTCCCATGTGGTGGCATTTTGGTGGATGTGCTCAGGGTGAATAATCCGGGTGGTGGGCTTGTCTAGATTATGCGGTGTGAACAGCCGAGCGGTTCGTACTATATACCACCCCTTGGGCGATTGGCGGGCGGTTTGGTCTGGATTAATTGGCCATGAAAATATAGAATAGATCCTACAATACTGTCGAGACAGAGCTATGCTGAAGCTCGTATCGAAAGTTAGGTATTTGAAACAGTACCTGACATAATATTAAAGTACTGTGCTGAAGAGTATTACTACTTCAAATATTATACACAGTACTACATGGTAGTAGTATGACTGCTACTAATAACTATTGGTATTGTACACAACTTCAGTTTTGTAGCATCTCCTGCAACACTATTCCTCGCTTCCTATCTTTTGATGTTAAAGATACCGCTCCCACTCCTGCTATCCAAATTTAAAGCATGTTTCATAGGGTATTATATTTAATAGGGATGAGTGTATTGTCTAATGTCGGCGCAAGATGTTTTGACCTAAAATATACTTCGAAGTAACTAGTACGTTATAAAACGAATAGATGTAACGAAATGATATTAACAGGGCATAAGATGGTGATAATCTCAGAAGTGGGAGCGGTATTTGTATCAACTTATTATTCCCCGTTTTCCTCCATCATACCGGTACTTTATAGCCGCGCTACCAGCCCCATCCTCTATGAATGATACTATTTCAAATACCTAACTTTCGATACAAGCTTCAGCAAAGCTCTGTCTCGATAGTATTGTGAAACCTATTCTATATTTCCATGGCCATGTGGTGTAGTGATTTCTCCGTAGTTGCGGATTATCACCCGTCGACAAAGACGTGACATCGCCCAAGATGTTCAAGCGACGAACCCTCGGTCATGTGATGTACGGAGACGCCAAGGTGCAAGGGACTCGACGACGTCACTTCCGAACTTTCAACGAGTATTGGATACGGCCATATGTCACTGAATCCAGGCTGTCCTTATTATTAATAATGGACTGGCCGGATTCGCATTCAGCGGACGATCTACGGTACGAACCCTCAGTGGCGGTTGGGATGAGTTCGCGGAAGACTCAGCGACCCTTGGAAGGCACGTTCACCGTCTGGGACAGGGCGCGGACCGTTAAAGATACTCATGCGACGGTGCAGACGACGCTTGGCATGCAAGAAGATCCATAACGCATCATTGTTCACTTGATATTTGTATATTTGATTATGACTTCTTATTAGGAATAGACCCGAAAGGGTAAGCTTAAATACAGAACAGAATTTCCACTCAAGCACACAGAGCGACGTCCGGCTTCAAGGTAAGCGTCAGGTCAAGCTATTTTGAGTGTGTTATGCCTGTCGGTGTACTCGAAGCTCTGTAGCGAGGGTTCATCCGGCAAGACCAAGAGACTTTGTGTATTGGCCGATTACTATCGGGAGGTTTTTACGTGACGGCTTATTGTTGCCTATTTGCACGACTGGGAGTGGTTGACTTGCCTCCCTTTTATTCTTCCAACCGGGTGTTGAACACTCGGTGATCTCGTAAAAGGCTTACCCGTGCCTGGTACCCTTCCGCTGTTGGAACCACGAGGATTCAAAACACCTGCTAGCTTTGCTCGTGCTAGTAGCGTGTTCTTATTTTTACTGGTTGGCCTATATAAGTAGTTTACAAGGTCCCGTTTGTCCCGGTGCAAGAGCAGAACTGGGGTCTTCAGGTCCGCCCGAACGATCGTTTACTATTCTAGTAGACGTATTGTTGTGGGAACGTCCTAACTACATTTGTAGCTAGAGTTCACGTGGGAATTCCAACACCACAACTGGTGCCGCGACCCGGGAACAGATTGTGACCATTGGGAACTGTTTGTATGGCCTTCCAGTTTACGAGCTACCAAGAGAAGAAGAACAAGAAAAAGAAAAAGAAAACAAGAAACATGGCGAAAGGACAACCGACGGTACCAGTTACGCCTGCCAAGTCTGGCGGGGCTCGCAACAAGAGTTCAAGCCCGGCTGCGCGCTTTGCAGCCGCCACCGAGCTTTCAGTGAGCTTCGACGACGAAGTGGACATCGGTCCTGACGCCCACGATTATGAAGATTACGAAGAAAAGACGCCGGCTCCAGAGCCAGGCGCAGCGACGCCGGAGACGGCCGCTATCATCGGGGCTGAGCGGGGTGACCAGGTCCCTTTCGAGGAACCTCGCCGACGAGCTCGATGATGTTGCGGGACCGGAACCCGCCTACGAAGATTTTGACGATGGGACCGAGGGTTCTAAACCTTCGGTGGCGAGTGCAAAGCATTCAGCACTGCTGAAGGCACCTCGCCCACCTATCAACGGTGATACACCAGCCGCCAAGCGCGTTTTCGACCGCGTACAAGCGCTGATGCAGAATGATGAGTGGATGCAGCTGTTCAAGCCCATCCCCAAGAAAAAAGCCGACTGGCCTGCGCTTGCGCAGGAACTTCAATACCCAGTCAACTCGGTTTCGACTAGTCAAGTTGCCGAGGATTCAGTTTCGCTGCTGTTGTCGCTGGGCTTCGAGAACGAGACGTACCCATCGACGATGTCGCTCCAAGATTGGAGTCCACATGAAGCCGGAGCTGCTCTCCAGAAATGGAAGAAGAAGCTTCGGAAGGCGTTTGGCGCGGTTGGCATCAACGCCGGAAAGCAGCCTGTGAGTCGACCGATGATTCAAGATGAAGATCCGTCCACGATTCCTCTGCCGCCGACACCCCAACGACTCGTTCGTACTCCTCCGACCAAGCGTGGAACTGAGCGTGGTGCCTTTGGCACTACCGAAGCTTCACCGTACTTTCAAGACTCGCGCATGGTTACGCCACGTTGGGAGAGCCGTATGCAACGTATTTACGCTGGTAACGAGGGTTCGTTCGGTCGCCGAGGCGGTGCGCGAGCTCCCAAAGGTGGTGCCGGACGTCGTCAAGTCGACAGCGATGGTTCGTCCAGTGACGATGACATTTTGGTGCGTACATTCGACGAGGAAGATCCTCAAGTCGAGTTGATGCGTCAGATGAATGAGCTGGCGACGCTGAACGACGTGGACCCGACACCGGGGATTGAAATGGCATCGCACCGACCGTTGGATCGCATCACGCCGTTCTCAGGCTCTCGCAACAAGAGCGAGAGCTGTATGCAGTGGCTCCGTGGGTTCGTCTATGAAATGACTGGAACCCACACAGATGCCGACAAATGGTGCATTCCATTTGAGCTTAGTCTCCGGGACGGAGCCATTCATTGGTTCCGTCAACTTCCGAAGAAGCCGAAGCGAAAGTGGAAGCTGCTGAGCGATGCGTTCATCCACTACTACTGCTCGCAGTTCACGCAGACGGCACTGTCACGTTACTACTCTGCAAAGCGGGAACGTAACGAACATCTGTGCGACTACATAAACAGGCTGAATGGCTACGCTCGGACCGCCCGTCTACACTTCGAGAAGAGTGGTCGCGACGCGAAAGAACACGTACAGCAGTTCCTGGCGACATGTGATGATGACAAGTTGGCGGAGAGTCTCTACCACGCTCGAGTCGCCGACATTCACGAGCTCGAAGAGATCATCGAAGATGTTCTCAAGGGCAAGGAGAGAATGGCCAAGCGTGACGGTGAGTACCGATACTCCAAGAGCCGTGATGCGCGACGCGACGATGGGTACGCCCGCAACAATCGGCGTGATGACCGTCGCCGCGATGACAGCCGCAACAAACCAAGAGTGACGCTCATTGAAGCCACGGTGGATGACCTACTAGCTGAATTAGAAGGTCGTGAAGCTGCTCAAGGGGGCACCGAGTATTCAAACGAAGATCCAAACGCTTACAACGATGTCCAAGACGAGTACAACGACTTTCAGCCCGATAATACCGATGGTGATTTCTCATTGGATGAAAATGACCGACACCTCGCCGCTGCTAACGAAAATGAGCGCCGTGCAGCTGCTGAAGGCACCTACGCACGTTCAGACAACCGTCAACCGCGTGGAAACACGCCTGATCGCGAGAATGGCTTCAATCAAGATCGCCGAGGTGGTGACCGTGGGTTCAATCAGGATCAAAGCGGTCGACGTGACTTCAACCGCGACAACCGACGCCCACAGTACGGACCATGCGCGGTGTGCGGTGGCATGAGTCACTCCGCCCACTACTGTAACAAGCGATGCAAGTTCTGCAAGCAGCTCCACGATGCTGGACAATGCGAACTTTTCCGCAACTTCCAAGACCTTGCCAAATTTGTGCGTACTAAGGGCACGAAGGAGGAACTCCCGCCAGAGCTCAAGGCCGTCGTTCAAGAGCGTCATTTAAACTAGGCAGCCCGCCAACTACAACTGGGTTGGTCCCTATCGGGCTGCCACAGTTAACCGAGCCTTCAATGGAAGCAGAGTGTATCTTTGCTTTCATGGGGCAGAGTGACTGGCCTGATAATTACGTAACAAGTGTGAACTCGACGGAAAATGAAAAGGAGAGGAGAAGAATCTTCGGTGGAGATGTTGAAGAGAGAGTGGAGTGTGCTGATGCTGATGAGGGCACCAGCGAGGGTTCGTTCGGCTTGGTTTCGAGTGCAACGCGAGACGAGCCCAAGGGTCACTCCAAGATGATGAAATTGAACCCTGGCGAGAGACAGGGGTGGTGGTCGGCCAAGAAATTCGACCGACGGATCAGAATGAGAGCTCTGGTGCAAGGCGCTGTGAACGACCAGCGAACGAGGATCCTCCTCGACACAGGAGCGAACGTTAGTGTGATCACTGACGCCTTTGCCAAGAAGTTGCGACCCCGAGATGTACCCGATCACGGACGCCGCATTGACATTCAAGGAATTAACGAAGGCAAGGTGTCTACGACGCGACGAGCGTGCGTCAAGATTACGCTCGGATGGGAGATGGTGTACGAGTTTGAGATGTGGGTAATGGCGCATAGTGCAGGCGTCGACGTGGTACTCGGGACCGACTTTATGATCCCATCTGGGATCCAGTTGGACCTGTTTCACGGCGCGGCGCAATTACCGCACGAAGTTCAAATCCCACTGATCAAGACCAAGAACATGATCGACAGCGAAGAGTACGGCTCCCATGTTAACGCCGGGCCACCCGAGCGTTTGAACATTCAAGCGCACGAGTGGCGAGAATATCGACTAGCAAAGAGCCAAGTCGGGCTGGAGGAACACGTACTGTGGGTTCGTCGAACGAACAAGTTAATCCCGTCAGTGACGAGGTTTCGACGTGGACGGCCTCAGAGCATTCGGTTGACCAACGTGTCCGACCGAACTGTGTACCTACCAGCACACGACTCGATCGCGATGTGGATTCCAGATGGGGATTTGCCGCGAGGTGACGGCTATGTGCGTCTGGAGTCCAAAAAGTACCAAGACTGGCAAGTGTTGGCCTACGAAGGTTGTAGAGACCGCGAGCTCTTTCAGCGTGAATGTGAAATCTACGAACAATGGCTTGCAACTCAGCCTTCGGCAGTTGATCGACCGGACTATCCAGAACCCAGTGGGGTACTAGCACGGCCTCTAGAAGACTCGCTAGTGGATTCTAGTGATCGTCTGACGTGTGCAGAGCGCTGGGCACTGATCCTGGAGGAACGTGAACGAGTGGAAGCCTGTCTGGCGTCTGGGGTGACAGCCGAGGATTCGACCGACAGTCAGCCTTCCGAAGAACCTTCAGACACTTACACGACAGCTCACGGCGGGGGCAATAGTGCAAATGAAGCCTCGGTAGCGCGTACACACGAACTACTTAGCCCGGTAAACGTTGTACATACACCAACGAGTGTTCGTGTCCAGTCAGGGGTGACCACGGAAGCGACAAGTAACGGCACTGGACTAAATGGAGTCACCTGTTTTGACGAAGTTATCCCGGCCTTGTGTGCCACCAAATCTGCGAACTAGACATCAGTGGTTGATCCAGAGGATGCAGGCATCGCGCTGAAGGTGTTGAGTACGGCACCGAGTGTTCATTGCGAGATTGGTGCGAATGCCGAACTGTCAAGACAGCAGCCAACCGAGGAGCTGAACAAAAGTCAACAACCCAATATGTCGGTGGCCCGCGCATTCAATATTGCGAACGACGACTCGGCAGATGGCCCAGAGATGGGAAACCAGGATGGGAAGGAGATGGACCCAGTACCGACTGTTGAAATCAAAGCGGATGCCGATGTTGAGTCAAGGGAAGAATCCGTAGCGACGTTGGATGGAACATACATCTCGGTTGCTCGAGTGTTAACGACCGAAGGAAATGAAGCAACGGAGGATACGAGAAATGATTTCTACGAACACCCAGTTAACAACATTGGCTTGGAAGACTACGCGAAGGAGCTGGCATTCCTGCCGGACCTGACCGAAGAGATCAACACGACAATAGACTACACTGCGTCTAATGTTGCTGATCCTCAGTTGTCGACTGATCTCCGAGAACGTCTGGTCGCGACGCTGAAGAACCACGAACAGATCCTGATTGCTAATGGTAACGCACTGCCGCCGCCAGCCTACGGCGCGGTATGCGATATCGACACACAGGGGCACGCCCCAATTAAACAGCGTGCCCGGCGCGTGCCGCTATGATTTATCGGCAAATTGTACGAGCTGCTGCGCGCTTTGTTGCGAGCAGGACTGATCGTCTTTTCAGATAGTCCATGGGCACCGCCAATCGTGGTTGTGATGTAAAAGAACGGGCTGGACATCCGGCTCTGCATTGATTACAAGATGGTGAATGCTATCACCGCGATCATGGAGTATGCAATGCCGCTAGTCGACGACCTGTTAACGGATCTTGAGCGCTACCTATGGCTCTGCTCGCTGGATGCAGCAAGCGGCTTCTGGGCGGCCATGATGACCTTGCGAGCACGTAAAGTGTCAGCGTTTGTCTGTGCACTCGGACACTTCGAGTGGCTACGCATGCCCTTCGGGTTAAAGAACGCGCCGATGATCCACCAACGTATGATTGACAACGCACTCTGGGGGCTCGTTCAGCCTAAAGGATGTTGGTTTGAATACTCGGAGAGGATGCGTTTAGCTGAAGAACGGGCCAAGGAACGTTGTGGACCAAGCACCGATAATTCGCTTCAAACAAAGTTCGCGGCAGACCGCGAAGCACCGGTGGAGGCCGACCCCGTACTACAACTCGTCAACAGCCCCGTCGCTGGTATGTTTACGAACGGGAAACCAGACGAATCATCGCTGGTACCTGTGGTTGGTCGACGGTCGTTTGTGGATGATATTTTCTTTGGTGGCGAGGATTTCGACAGCTGCCTGGCGACGCTGGACCGATTGCTGGAAATATTTGCACAGTGTCGGATCAGCATTAGCTTCACCAAGAGCATCTTCTGCCAACCCAAGGTGGACTTTCTGTCGCATAAAATTTTGCCAGAAGGTATCAGGGCTGACCCCAATAAGCTTGCGGCCATCACCGAGCTTTCGTTTCCAACGAGTAAGAAGGGCATGCAGTCGTTTCTTGGAGCGGTAAATTACTACAGCCGCTTCATACAAGACTTTGCGGTCTACGGTGCGGCGCTGTACCAGCTTAAGGATAAAGACTTTGCCGTTGAAGGTGGCCTTTCTGTGGCACGTCGTTCATTCGAGAAGTTGAAGGCGAGTGTTTCACATTCACCCATCCTCAGGCACTTCGATCGGTCGAAGGCAGTTCACGTCATGCTCTTTGCGAATGAATGGGCGTTGAGCACTACGCTAATGCAAGAACACGAAGGCAAGTTACACCCCGTACGATTCCTCGCTCGCGTGCTCAAGGAATCCGAGATGAACTACCATCCTGCTGCGAAGGAAGTTTTGGCGTTACTTTTGCTGTTGAAGATCTGTTACGTCCAGCTGGCAGGAAAGACGCTACATATATATACACGATTCTCGACGTTAGCGTGGGTGCATAAGTCGCAGTCTCTCTTCGGACGCGCAGTTCAGTTCGCTGTGCTGCTTTCGCAGTGGCATTTGAAGGTGCAGCGCGTGAAGGAGAAAGATGTCGCCTTCGCGCAGCTACTGCAGTCAAGCATCACGATCTTCGTCGACTTGGAGGATTCACTCGCGCCGGTGACACCTCCTAACAAGGGCTCTCCGACTATTCGAATGGACCCGGCGTTGCTTTACGCCAGGCTTCCCCGTAATTACAGCGGATTCGTCATGTCTTTTGACGGATCAGCGAAGACAGAGAAGTACGGTGGCTACGGGAGTTGTTCATGGGTGCTGTGGAGCCTTCCTGAGTGGAAGATAGTGATTGCTGCAAACGCTTACCTCTCGGCCACCACGGTGAATGAAGCGGGGTATACAGGTATGATAAACGGTGTCAAGGCTGCTATCGCGCACGGTGCCGAGGACTTAGTCATCGTTGGTGACTCAAGGCTCGCGATTCAACAATCACTAGGGGTGATCGCATGCAGGAAGGAAACTTTGCTAGCGCTGCTGAATACTCACAAGGAGCTCGCGGCCAAGCTTCGATCAGTTAAATATCTTCACGTTGTACGAGAATACAACGCTGCCGCGGATTCGTTAGCCACTGAAGCGCTGGAATCAAAGGTCAGCCGTGTCATCCTAGCTGAAACTCGCAAGTCGGAATTGGCGTCGCTGAATCGCATCCAGGAAATGATCTACGAGCCGGATGAAGACTCGGTAGATGTTTCGTCACGTGGAGCAGAGCGTCAAGTACATGTACTGTCAGGCAGCGAGTCTTCAAAGTGGAAAACTTTCGAAAATTTCGCGGTTGATTACGGCTCACCAGAGTGTGATTATGATAATATGGCAGTGATGACTCGGCGACAGACGAAAGCCAAGAAACGCGTCAGGTTTGCAGATGAACACTCGGAGGATGTCTCAAAAGCTCAAGAACAGCATGAAGAACTACGATAGACGTCCACCGAAGATTCAATCGGCGAAGATTTGCCAGACCATCCTCACAAGGCTGTACCAGAGGCATTTCCAGATGCGGAGGATGTTGATCCGGTAGCAATACAGCGGGAACGACACGGATAATGGTGGCACAAGACGAAGAGCAGAAGTGGTCTAACATCAAGAAGGTGCTGCAGGGCCAAGCAGAAGAGCTGAGTTACAAAGAAGCTCGAGATGCCTGGAAGTACGCTGACCGGTTCGTGTTATCAGAAGACGGCGTGCTGCACTATCTTGGATTGAATCGTCGGTACGACCACGGTTGGCAAGAGGAGACCAAGCTGCGGCTTGTAGTACCGACAACGATGATTCAAGAGGTCTTGCAGAACTGTCACGACTCGCTGGAAGGAGGACATCAAGGTGTGGTGAGAACGTTCCATCGCGTTAAGCTCGATTATTATTGGATCGGCTTGTACGCTGACGTGGAGAAGCATGTGAAGTCATGTCCAGATTGCAGCTCGAGTAAAAGCCGTCCGCAGCTTCGTGGATACTCACCTGGCAACGAACTAGCCGAACGACCTTTCCAGATCGTCTCGATGGATTTTGTGATCCCACTACCGAAATCTCGCAGGGGCAACACGGCGTTGCTCCTATTCCAGTGCTCGTTCACGGGATTCATTATTGCCAAGGCTATGTCGGATACGACTGCACTGAGTGTTGCCCAAGTGTTCGAAGAATGTGTGTACCGACGGTTCGGAGCCCCATCACTGATAAGGCACGTCCGCGACCCACGCTTCATGAGCGAGGTGTTCCAAGCATTTGCAGAGATGATGCAGTCAAGATCACGAGCGACTTTGAGCTATAGGCCACAGGCTAATGGACAGCAGGAACGTTCGGTGAAGTCGGTGATGGGTTCCGTACGGGTGTACGCAGAAGACCCTCTACAGCAAGATTGGGACGAAATCGCAGAGAAGCTGGTGTTCGCTAATAATATTTCTCAGGCCACTACAAGGAAGGAAACACCGTTCCACCTCGTTCATGGTTGGGATGCGCAGTCGACGTTGCGGGCGATGTCGTCATCACTCAAGTGAGGACTCGGCAAGCAGTCTGACGCACTAGCGTGGCGGCGTGAGATCAATCGACACCATGAGGTCGCCCTCACTATGGCCAAAGATTATCAGGCTGTAGAAAAGGAGCGAAGGGCTAAAAAGCATAATGATGCCCTAAGTCGACTGGAAAAAGCCACTGTACCTCAACCAAGTGGAAACGAACACTCGGCGGACCCTCCAGAAGCTTCGGAAGAGATGGAAGATCCTGCAAGAGCCCCACAGAGATCTCTTTTTAAAATTGGAAGCCGGGCGTGGTTGTACATGGAACGCGTCAAACCGGGCTTGACGAAGAAATTAGCTCACCGGTGGCATGGACCTTTTCGGACCAAGCGCAAGGTGGAAGAGTTTGCGTACGAGCTGGAACTGCCTGACCGAAGTGGGTATCGCTTCTACCCAGTAGTGCATGTGTCGAGACTCAAGGCTGTCAACGAATTTAACAGTCGACCGAACACTCGGTTGGTACTAGACGCGACTAATGAAGCAAGATTCGATTTCGACGAGGTGTTGTTTCCTGAAGACAGCTGGGAACCAGATCAAGTTGCCGGTGAATATGAAGTCGAGGCCATCCTCGACGACAGAACACCACTGTCGACGAGCACGGAGCGTGCTGTACGCGAGTTCAAAGTCAAGTGGGTGGGCTACGAAGACCCAACTTGGGAACCGGCATCCAACTTGTCATGTGGAGGTCTGCTGTACGACTATTTGCGAGCCAAGAAGAGCGAGAATCGGCTGCAGATGGCGCAAGTGGCGGACGAGGACTAGCGTGACTGGATCGCGTGAGCTGTCCACAGGGCGATGCACCCTGTGCTAACAGACGAAAAACGTTACTGCAACAACAAATTGTATATGCATTTGAAGAACAACATGAACATGATTACGCTGTCGAAGTGGAGTAAGAGTAAGAAAACATGAATGCCGACCGAAGGGCGACCACTGAAAACGAAACCTCGCTGAACCCCTCAACAGCTAGCTGAGATGATGGAGAACGTCGTGGAACATGCAGCGAGGATTCAAAGCGATTCCAATTGCCTGGCCGCGGTGGCCAAGAGTGCCAACGAAGTCGAGTCACCACTCTCCTTCTCCTCTTCATCAGGAACCTGAGCCTCGGCAGCTGGAGCTGCCGCCGGACCCTGTGAATCCTCGGCACCAGCTTCAACAGGAGCAGCAGCCAGAGCGGGACGTGGAGTAACCGGTGGCGCGTCAAACAACGAACGCCAGGTCGGAATAACTTCAGTAGAATCCAGAGACGGGTCAGCGATCACGCTTCGGTACACATTCACGAAACGCGTACCACGAGGATTGAAGAGCTCCGGATTACACTGGCACGGGAAGTACGTAGTGTTGTACGGGTGCTGGTGCGGCGCGCTCACATCCATCCAGTACGTCAAGGCTGGCGAGCGTCGAGACCCGGAACTTCAGAAATCCAGTCAGAAGCCCGTGGAGCGAACGCCAAATTCTCGATCGGGTACCATGGCTTCGACGGCTTCAACAACAGCTCAGGACGAATAAACGGCGTGTCGGAAGTACCGGAAGAAACCGAGTCACGACTCCACGCCATGTACTGTTCTCGGTTCTTGCTACGAAGACGATCGGCACGACGGTCGCGTTCACTGAAGAGCTTCTTCAACAGAGCTCTCAGTTCCTTCAAGAGCTCCTTGTCGTGACCGACCTTCTTGGCTTCTTCGACGAGACCTCGCTCAATGCCAGCCAACGGAAGCCAGTGGCGACACTCCCATAACGCGAACCCGAGGCCACCCTGCTTGCCGCCGTCACCCCAAAGATTCGCCCAGATCATCTTGAGACGAGTCTCAATTGGAGCACGCTTGGATATGGGGACGCTAGGATCGAAGCCGACAGTGTCGAAGAGACAGGCTTGAAGAGGATAGAGTTGCCGGAGTTGCTGGTACGGGTGATCCGGATTCGAGTAGTCGGAGTACGCTTGGAGACCCTCCAACGTCGTACGGAAGGTTACCTCACCAGCTGGTTCGGGAAGGGTCATGCTCAAGAGTCGTTCGAAACACTTCTTGGCACCTGCGTCGACAAACACCATGTCCAAGTACGGAAGAACCCACGGTGGCAAGGTGGATGAAGCCGGCACCGTAGGGCGAACACCTGGCAATACTCGGTGAGGCAACGGCTCAACCGACGGTGCACCACCACGACGCGGCACCGAAGTGTAGGTGGCCGTGATCATGCGCCCAGGTCCAGCATCCAGAGTCCAAATAGGCGGACGAGGAGACACCGGAACTGGAGGTGAAGATGCTGGTGCTGGGTGAATTGCCGGTGACGAAGGAGGCGGACCGCCGACTATGATTGGAGAAGTCATCATCGGCGAAGGATTTGGCCGAGGTGGAGTCGGAGGACGAGCTGGGCCAAGATTGCTCCAATTTCTGTCGTAATCTTCAATATCTTCGTCATCAAGTGTGCTCGAATGATCGGTAGGTGGCGGAACATCATCGCCACCACTGGGGGCATCAGGAGAATCATCCACCGAAGGTTCATTGTCATCCACGTCATCTCCACGATCGTCATCAGCATTTCCATCGTCATCAATCGCCATCGAAAAATCAGGCGAAGACACGCTTGGTACGACAGCCGTCGGAACAATCGGAGCCGGCTTTGAAGACACGGAGGCTGGTGGAGCAGCTTCAACAGGGGCAGGCCCTGCTGTAGAAACCACTCCCCAGACTTCAACTGTCTTGGACGTCGCAACAGACGCCGAAGCAGACTTGCCTTGTGGGACAGTGTGGTCCGACTCTTCACCTTCATCACTTGAGCCGAACATGGGTCGCATTTGCTCGGCCTCGCGCAGAGCTTCTTCAGCAGCACGTATGTCGGCTGGAGAAGGAGAAATCGTTGAAGCTGGTGGCTTGGCCACATCGGGTGGGCCCTGAGGCGGGGGCGAAGGCGCGTCAGGAGAATCAGGAACATCGTTGTGATCCCCAGGGTCCACATCCTTACCCGAAGGCTCTGTGGCAGTTTCTTGAACCGAAGGGACGCTGCTTGAGCCCGCATTCCCCATGTCCACGTCGCTCTGGTCGCCGCTGAGGTCGACCACGGCAGGAGTTGAGGAAGACGCTGGTATAGGAGGTGGCGACCATGAACTTGGAGAAGACGGTACAGACTTGGACCGAGTCTTCATATTACGACGAGGCGACTTAGCAGGAGAATGAGGACGAGACTTCTTGCGCTTCTTCTGGGCCGCCTTCTTCCACGCCTTCGGGCCGAACAGCGATCTACGAGCAGACTTGGGAGTTGAAGTATCGGCAGGTGGCGCATCACCGAGACCAGCAGCTGCCATCGAAGTACCGGCCTTGTCCGTCGGGATTGGAGCCTTGTCTTCGTCAGAGTCGTCCGGCTCGTCGTCTGAATCCTCGCCACCTGGTCGAAGGCGCTTATGGGACTTCCCATGGGCCACTTGGTGAGCGGCCTTGGCCAAAGCTGCAGGAAGGGCTTGAGGATCGTCCGAAGACGCGGTAGCAGACTGGATGCGCCGCAAAGCGACTAACGTCTCTTGATCCAAGCCCAGCGCGTCCAGGTCCAGCTCACCCGCAGTCAGACCTATCGCGAAGGATTGTGAACGAACGTTAGTTGCTGAACACACGGTGAAAAGAGCGACATTAGGAACGTACCATCAACAGCCAGACGAAGTACCTCGGGATCCATCCCGGCCAGACTCACGTGTGCACGGAGGGTGTGATTCACTTGGAGGAGACGAGTGTTACGGTCTTGCTGGCTCTCGAGGACCTTGAGCGTGTCGTTATCAACGTACTTGCCTTGGGCAAGCTTTACGAGAAGGAGATGAAGCTTCCGAGTCTGCTCGGTATTCGCTCCAATGGAAGACTTGTACACCTCACGTTCGCAAAACAGCTTCTTGTGCAACGTGTTGATGAAAACGTCCCGAGCTTGGACCTCGCAGTGCAGACGATTCAAGTCTTCTGCGTGTCGCTCCATAGTGGCTTGAACAGTGGCGAGCATGGCGTCGCTCTTGGCGTTCGACTCGCGGAGAATCTTGACGTTGTGGTGAAGGGCTTCGATCTTAGCGTTGGCAGCCTTGAGGAACGCCTCCGCGTTCTCACGAGCCATGATTTCGGGTACCACCGAACGTACGGCGGCAGCAGCCTCGCACTGAGCAAACCGCAACTGACGCTCCAAGTTGGCGACTCGTTCGGGTAATGCCGACAGCGCGTCAGGAAGAGGTTGTACCGCAGCGAGGACATCATCGAAACCAACAGCAGTCTCGAGGCGACGTTGAGCGTGTACATCGCCGTGGAGAGGAGGCGCAACGCTGAGCTGCATTTGGTGACGAGCCATTGCAGTCAAGTACGGAATTATCGAGGTCATCATGTGATCGACCGATGCCTCCGTACTTTCAGCCAGCATGGCGCGCAGCGAATCTTCGGTGAGTGGTGGTGTACCACCAGCTGGGGCAGGAGGAGCAGCAGGAGCCATCTCCGCGGATTCAGCGACGACGGGGAGTGCTGCAGGAGCTACCGCAGGGAGTGAAGAGTCCGGGGCAGGAAGCGCCGGAGGACCGGCTGATGACGCTGCTGTCGGAGGAAGTGCAGCAGACTGAGGAGCGTTCGAACCCTCGGTCTTGCCCTCCTGAGAAACAAAACGAGTAATGCGTGGTGATGAGCAAGGTACCGATGATTCAGGAGAAGGATGGGCTTACGTACCTCCAGCTGCTCACGTTCGCGACGTCTACGAGGATTGAGACGCTGAAAAGCGTCGGACACGGCTCGATTCAGACGCTTGGACATACGGTGGCGAGATGGTGAATTGAAGAATGAAGAAATGTCACAACGGGCACCAGTACCGTGGCTTCCATTGCGACAGGGGCAGTTGTGGTGTAGTGATTTCTCCGTAGTTGCGGATTATCACCCGTCGACAAAGACGTGACACCGCCCAAGTTGTTCAAGCGACGAACCCTCGGTCAGGTGATGTACGGAGACTCCAAGATGCAAGAGACTCGACGGCGTCACCTCCGAACGTTCAACGAGTATTGGATACGGGCACATGTCACTGAATCCAGGCTGTCCTTATTATTAATAATGGACTGGCCGGATTCGCATTCAGCGGACGATCTACGGTACGAACCCTCAGTGGCGGTTGGGATGAGTTCGCGGAAGACTCAGCGACCCTTGGAAGGCACGTTCACCGTCTGGGACAGGGCGCGGACCGTTAAAGATGCTCATGCGACGGTGCAGACGACGCTTGGCATGCAAGAAGATCCATAACGCATCATTGTTCACTTGATATTTGTATATTTGATTATGACTTCTTATTAGGAATAGACCCGAAAGGGTAAGCTTAAATACAGAACAGAATTTCCACTCAAGCACACAGAGCGACGTCCGGCTTCAAGGTAAGCGTCAGGTCAAGCTATTTTGAGTGTGTTATGCCTGTCGGTGAACTCGAAGCTCTGTAGCGAGGGTTCATCCGGCAAGACCAAGAGACTTTGTGTATTGGCCGATTACTATCGGGAGGTTTTTACGTGACGGCTTATTGTTGCCTATTTGCACGACTGGGAGTGGTTGACTTGCCTCCCTTTTATTCTTCCAACCGGGTGTTGAACACTCGGTGATCTCGTAAAAGGCTTACCCGTGCCTGGTACCCTTCCGCTGTTGGGACCACGAGGATTCAAAACACCTGCTAGCTTTGCTCGTGCTAGTAGCGTGTTCTTATTTTTACTGGTTGGCCTATATAAGTAGTTTACAAGGTCCCGTTTGTCCCGGTGCAAGAGCAGAACTGGGGTCTTCAGGTCCGCCCGAACGATCGTTTACTATCCTAGTAGACGTATTGTTGTGGGAACGTCCTAACTACATTTGTAGCTAGAGCTCACGTGGGAATTCCAACACCACAGCCAATTCATCCAGGCCAAACCGCCCGCCAATCGCCCAAGGGGTGGTATTCAGTACGAACCGCGCAGATGTCCACACAGCGTAATAAAGGCAAGTCCACCACCCGGATTATTCACCCCAAGCACATCCACCGAAATGCCACCACACGGGACAACACCGAGATTACCCGTTCGAGCCCCAACCTGGCGTTATGGGTACCAATGCGCTCAAGCAGCCGTTCTCGACTGCCATGCGCTTCCAAACAACCCGGTTGTCGAATCTCTAAGTGGGAACTCTAACAACAGGATCGGAATGAAGCAACGTTTACACTTATTTCGACGTATTCTCTCCGCATTTAATTATTGCTATAGCATTGATTCCTTAGCAATGGTTTCCAAGGGGTTATAGGTACGTACACGGTATAACTTAGACCACCATCACGTCCAATGCATGTTTAGCAGGTCATAGACTATGAGAGCCAAACATGATGCACAAATTCAAGACTCCGTAGCACTTCATCGCAGTAGGAAGCCCAAAACCGAGGCGGCAAGTCTACCGCAACTCGTAAACGTCAGCACAGCATCGTGCAAGATTAAGGGCCTGGTCCAAAAATGAATGTTTGCTATTCCAGAACGTGTTTCTCAGAGCACCAGAATTTGGTGTTCTGAGCCCAGTACACGTGTGCTACAAAATGTTGGGTGAGCAAGAAACTCTAGCAACCTGCGCTGTAGTATTTAGCGCGTGCGTGGCCGCCGTGATGAGTACATCGGACCAGCGAAGCCTCCGCGTATCGACTTCTTGCAAGTCGACGTTTCCTATAGTGGTAGTCCACACTTGGACTAGGAGTGGCGCACCAATTCAATGACTTCAGTGCATCTGAAAGACAAGGTAAATACCACCTAGCCCTAATGTTTTCGGAACGTGTGCCGGTAGTTGGACCAGGCTCTAAAGATATCTATCTTGATGGATCAAATCAATCGTTCAAATTGGTCTTTGTCCGCTACAAGGGTCTCCCGATGACCACATGCTTAGAAATCCGTAGCAATGGCTGAGTAGTTAAAGGGTTAACCTTAAAATAAACTGACCTCTATCCTCTCATTAGTGAATAGATATACGAAAATGGCGGATATTGTTATTCAGTGGACGGTAGTACATATTTTTAAACATCAGAAGTTAGGTGTGAGCCGCTATTAAAACGCGTTATAAACCAAACGCGTTCAATAAAAAGAGGCGTTTTCTCCGCCACTAGAGCCAAACAAATCGGCTAACGACTTGATCTTCCGTGGACACTAACTTTTCCAACAATGTCACGTTGGGGCAAATTGATTGAGTTGCATTTTGCCACACCTGGGCGAGGCGTGGCGGGTTAGCTGCGAAAAGAAAGCGAAAGTGAGCTGGAAGCAACTGAGCTTCTCGAGCTCCTACAGAACTAAATATAAAGCACCGGATACCCCTCGAACGCGTTGGACAACCAACGACCCATAAGTTTGATGACAAGCCGATCGGCGCCCGCGTTGAGCAACGCTGTGGCGCCTCCAATTCGAACAGAATGAGTGTGAAATCGTGCCGGATCAAAGCCGGCTTTTCTTGCCGCATTTTTAATGATCGCAGCGATCTCCGTTGATGTGATTCCACCCTTTCTCACTGACAAGGCTGGATCGTTTGCACTCGTGCCCAGCACTGCTGCAGCTTTATGGACCCATCGCACTGCTCGAACCGGACAGATCAGCGGATCCTTTGACTTGCTGTGGTAACGCATTTCCTCACGGCCGAATTGGTTGTTTTTGGCTCCATTGAGAGCGATGCCAACTACCATGGCTCGCTTAGGTGCTACTAAGCGCTCGTGATTGTCGTAAAACTTAATTGCCTCGAGTCGAAGAATATAGTTGTGAAATTGCCGCCCAATGAATAGATATTCAGAACGTCTCAGCAGGAAGAAATATCCGAGTAGAAGACCACCCCATAAAAGTTGGTGTCGAGTCTGCGTGAGGTCAAATTCTTCGAAAATGAGACGAAGCAGGCGTGCTGTCAGAGGCTGCTGCTTAACGACAGGATTGGTAAATCGCCGAATTCCTCGAAGTAAAATCGCGTGACTGGCATTCACACCAGGGTCGTATCCTGCCGTATTGCGATGAAACCAGCGTACCGCACACAATTTCGAACAAATCGTTGAATATGTGTTTCCTTGCTGAGAGCGATTCATTCCGTACTGCCAGAGATATACAGCGAACGCACCCAATTGCTCCGCGTTCTTGTCGATCGAGTCCTTACTGAGCCACGGGTTAAGTCCCATTATTTTACACCAATACGTCCATTGAGACCACGCTCTTGTGTAATGTTTCCTCGACGACTGTGCTAAAGCCCCTGCGCGGAGTAATGCTCCCAAAGTCGCGAGAGATTTCGCGAGTCGTGAGGGATCTGAGCCTGTTGCCAACCACAAGACATGTTAGAAAATTTTGTCGCCAGTAGTGGTGACTGCCACACCCTGCTGCCTGCGTCGGCCATGTCGTTGTCTACACCAGCCACGTGTTCGGCGGTGGAATAAAATCCATGCTTTACTTCGGACAGACTTAGAATGCGCAGGAGCATTTGCGCGAAACGATTGCGACTTGCTCTGCGGTTACTCCACGAAACAGCTGCTATGTTATCAATCCAGAATCGGACATGAGCGTCACTATCTTGACTCGGACGACTCCACAGATGCCCCCACACCAATGCAGCAAACACAGCACTCATCAATTCACGGGCGTTGATCCCGAAATCTCCGTCCCCTGATCTGTTTAATTCTTCAATAAGTTGAAGTTCCTCATAATTAAACTCCACTTGTAAGAACTGCTGTCTTGCTGGAAAAAGTGCGCACAAACCGCGATCACTAGCATCCATTTGGATGTGGTAATCGGGTTCATGTCGTCGTACAAAACGAGCGAGAGGGATGGCATTAAGAGCCCCTGCTGATAAGACTAACTCGAACCAGCGTAGGTCATCTTTAGCCCCAGCTGAAACTAAAATGACACCAAAGCGTGGTGCTCGACGGGTTAAATCGGCAATTCGTTGGAAGAAAGGTGCAGCTGCTCGCACACATGTAACCACATGTCGGAGGCTACCCATCAGCTTCTGCAATTGAGTTCGGGTGGCCTTGATCCGACGAGCCATTTCACGAACCCGACGAAGCGCTTTTGTTATCTTCTCCTCGGGCATTGATACTGTCAGCTTCTGCAGATCCCATTCCAGTCCTAATGCTCTGCCACGTGAAAACCAAGGAGAGAACTTTTTCTCGTTGCATGCGTTTGGCCCTAGAACTGTTATCATTGCAGTTCTCAGTGCAAATTCTGCGTCACACAGCCGCGAACCGATGTCGGGCTCGATGGCGATATGATCATCGCACCAAGCTCGTGAATCGAAGTTTTGGCTTTGTTTAAGTGATTGATGTCCACTTGGTGGTTCTGAATTAGCGTATAAGTGCTTAATTCCTGCACCAGCGTACCAGTACGAAGCAGGAGAGTTTTTCCATCCAAAGGGACAATACAAATCGATCACCAAGATGTTGAGCTCTGGAAACGTCCCTGCAAACCGGCCAACCTCGTCTGCCGCAATTGGGATGTTCCTGAACGCACCATTTACGTCACCTGTTAACATCCTCTGCTGTCCTGGCAATGATTGTGCTACATCCAATATCCGATTAGATAGTGCATCAGGCCCATCGTAAGTGATTGAGATTTCTTGATCAGCAATTGTGTTGTCATTCACTGAGCTGCCCACTGGAAACGACAAATCGTGAATTATACGAGCGTCAACGCTTAATTCGACGTCACCCTTCGATACAGCCCCAAACGGGCTGCAAGTCACGCCTTCCAGTGTAGAAAGTAAGTCAAGATCGAGTAGTAAATACCGATCGGCGTCCTGTCCAGCTCGGAGGTTTTTCACAATCGTGTTCAGCGCCCTGCGAGCCGATCCATGATTTGGAGGCGGCTTGTCTTGCTTGCCAAATGCTTTCTTCCAATGCGGTATAACACCGTGATCCACGATGGCTCGCCAATGCGAGTTATGTTCATAGCTGACCCAGGCAGGATGATTGCTTGGTATTTCGAGATTTTTGTTTGGTCTTGAATCGGCAGGACTTTCACCACGTAGAAGGCGAACAAATTCTGGCAAATTCATATTGGTTCGACGAATAAACTCACTGTATACCGCCTGCTTGTTCCGATCCAACAGATACGTCGTTTTCCCATTGCAATGCATTGAAACTGGTGCTGGATCCGGTGGAGAGAGACCACTGCGAATTAACAGTTGCGCTAAAACGGCTGAAGCAATTTTTAAGTGAATTTCCGCCAAACGGCGACGTGCCAACAAAGTTTGAGAGAACTTGCGCTGTCGTAGCAGCCTCACTATATCCGGCGTACTTTGAGTACTAGGACAATGCAGACTATCTGTCGGCACATGTCCATCAAAGTTTTTATCACAAACAGCAGCGTGTCGAGCTTTTGACTTGTGTAATTCATGTGCACCGCAAAATGCAGGTGGCATCGTCGCCGTAGCGTTTTCATTCTCGTCAAATTCTTCGCATGAGGGGAAGCTTGAAACCTCCGCTGTCCATGCAGATAAAATATGGTCTCTCTTGCCGTCTATACCTCCTTGAGAAGATGCCATGGCACGAATTAGAATTGCAGCTGCGTCTAACGTGGGCTGAGGTGGTTCGTTAGAGAATGCTACTGCGCGGGTAGTAACCATACTATCGCACGAGGGGGAGTCGAGAGAATCCGCTGCCCGTGGTTGTAGCTTGAACAACGCAGTTAATTCGGTTGTGTCTTCTAATTTCTTACTCGAGGGGAAGCACTTGGACTTCGCTGCTCGCATAAGGGAGTTGAGGCTGCGGTGAGCTTCTATAGAACTACAAGAGGGGGAGACTGTCGTGCTCGCTGCCCCTGTAGCCAAAACCGATACCACATCCTTTGAGCACCAACTTTGAGCACTAGAGTGAGGTGTACTGCTGGCAGTACCGGAAGAAATAATTTCAAAGTAATCGGTGTCGTCGACCAGTGAAAGGTCGAAGCTTGCGGCCTCGGCCAGTATACACCGTCACTGCATGTCGCTTGATATTCCTCCAAATTTCTTAGCGATAAATTCACGAACCGCCTGAGGTAATACTGCTGGCTTAAAATGGCAGCGATTTGTGTCGACACAGGCTTCGTTTTCGCCTCGACACCCTTCCTTGGAAAGGAAACGAAGGCAGATCTCTTTTCCGCCTTGTTTAGGAAGGGCCTTTCGGATCTCCAGAGGAATTAAGCGTGAGGGACGCTTCTCGAACTTGCCTGGTCGTTTTGCCGCGGGAGGTTGGCCACGTTGACCGTCGGAAAACGCAGCTTGTCCCCGTGTAGTGTGTAGCTCTTGCCGCATTATAAACTGATGGACTCGCATGAAAGACTCGTGAGCAATACTGAAATGCGACTTGACCCCTGCTGCTTTATCCCAATCTTCATCAGACACATAGACACGAAACAACTCCAAACGGTCATCAATCCAAGCTGCAACTTCTGCTAGAGCTAGCACTGAAGTTGGTGCGTCACTAACACGTAACTCAGCGAGAAACGTTATTGCGGATTGGAATAGCTCCTGGACGAGAGGCTTGTAACATTGAAGAGCAACGTTGTGAAGAACTTCAACTGCACCAATCAAAGTAGAAAACTTTGTCGGGTCTACAGGTCTTGGAAGTCCATTTTTCCGTGAGAAATTGCTCATGTCATGCTTCAAAACCCCCGCACGTTTTTCTTGCTCAGTAACTCGAACGAAATGTCGGATGGAGAGCCCTCTCGTACCGAAGTCCCATCCAAACAGGCCACGCAGAATAGCAGGGTGCGGAAAGAAACCAAATTTTCTCCAGTGAATTTGAACAAACTCCACAAAGCGCTGTGCTGTCATAGACACGTACTTACCGTTGATGAGAGAGTGATATATTCCTGTTTGCGTTCCAGTTGGCTGGAATTGACACTTGTCTTGAGTCTCCGCTATATGCGGTCGCGAAACCGCGGTTGGATCGACAACTGGCACTGTTCGATGTAGCGAGAGTAATTGATCGACATCTTTCTGTAGCTGTCCATCTCCATCACAACGAACCCCACGTCGCTGCATACGATCTTCAGCGCAGCTGCCGGTGTTGGCAGCGCTGATCACACGTCTGCGTTTTGACGCCGACTCCGCTGGAGGCCTGTCCAGTCGCACCGACCCCTGGGGCTCGCTATCGTCCTCCGAGTCCCTAAGACCATCACTGAACACAGGTTCGCTCTGCGGATTTAGCTCACGACGATTCGATCTGGACCGGTCCTGACTGTTGTCGTCTTCGCTGGGTAAGTTGAAAATGCTATCGCCTAATTTAATTCCGGGTGGTGCCGTGCGCTTTCCGTCTTTGTAGTAGACGTAATCAAGGATGTGTTGAATGGTCACTTGATACACTTTGAAACTTGTAACATCAAGGAGTGGCACCAGTTTTGACTCATCGATGGGAGTGCTGCCAACTTCAGCGAGCAGAGCTGTCGAGTCCCGAACAGCCAGCTGGCCAACTCCGTTAAACTTGTTGTAGATCTTTTCGTGTCTCTGCTTGAGTTCAAGTGGCATAATCAGACCCACGCCACGACCCCCACAAGGCCGCAACACATAAATCTCAACAGCAACATCCTGAATCGAGTTTGGCTTATGTGCAACCTGTAGTTCGACCCCGTCAAAGTTAACATCAAGGGTTCCTCGAAGCGACTCTTCATCCCAGTCATAACCAACGACTAATCCGTAGTCCCAAATTCGGGCCTTCCCTGGGGGCACCCTTGGCGTGCAGACAGCGCTTCCCACGAAGGTACCCACTCCATCTAGGGCCACCTGAGTTGTCACCACTCTCGGAGTTATCTCTGCGTGAACAAGTTCGACAGTCTCAGTCTGACTGTCTGCCCATCGACCACTCGGAACGAGCTTGGCCTTGATCTTTCCTCCACGTGTCGCCTGACCTTCCGAGACACCGTAGGTGAAACCAATGAGGCTGAAGGCGCCCGGAAAAGGGTAAAAATAGGTATTGCTCATGAAGGGCTGACGAGCTTGTCCGGAAAGGTTTTCTTGGAGGTTGTTAGCTGCGAAAAGAAAGCGAAAATGAGCTGGAAGCAACTGAGCTTCTCGAGCTCCTACATAACTAAATATAACTAACTGCGACATCGGGAAAATACGCCTTCGTCGGCAACTTGCACATCTCATGTTGCCGTTGCCTCCGCAACCAGCAAATTGAAGGCCATTTTTGCTCTATCATTTTAGTGAGCGTACCACATTCGTCTGTAAGTCTGCGACTGTACCGCTTAGCTCTAAATCCTAATTTCCGCCTTTAAAACGTGGCGAATGAAAAAAACTACAGTTTAAAAGGCACTTGCACTTTAAATTTGTACTACCCGACTATTTACGTGTAAGGTGGTCCACACAAGCGCGAATTAATCTTTTTTTGGGCTGTTCTACCTGGATTAGGTTTGTAAAACACTTAAGCTTGTTCTAAAAAAAAATCTAAACATACTTCCATTTTTTGCGCGTTGGCCTTTAATCGACCACCGAATCACTAACACTAGACGAGAAGCGCACTGTAACTTCAAAGATCGATGCTGTTGGGCAGACCAGCAAGCTTGCCCTTGACCGATGCACTCACAGACACGCCCGAGAAGTCCAAGCCAGACACCACCTTTGGGTTGGCGACAATGTCATACAAGTTCGTCGCCGAGCCCGTAAGACCCGAAATGGTGACACCTGAAATGGTAACCTGGCTGGTAGGAGAACCGGTGTAGCCGCCCTTGGCCTTGCTGTAGTCCGAGTGCATGACGACGGCGTTCTTGACGTTCGAGAGCTCGTTGTCGATGTATTTAACGTTCGAAACCAGACCCTTCAGTCCGATGATGGTCTTGATACGCACGCCGTTGTCACTGTTCTGAATCGTGTTTCCTTCGACTGTGAGACCATCGACGGTAGTTGACTGGTCAACACTGTTACCGCCCAGTGAACCGATCGAAATACCGTGGCCACCGCAGCACAGGTTGTAGCTGAAGACCGTGTTGGTACTGGACTGCATGGCGAGACAGTCGTCCTGGTTGTAAATCTTGTTGTGGGTGATCGTGATGTGGTCGTTCTTGGTCAGGTCGAAGCCGTCCGTGTTCTTGGCCAAGCCGTTGCCATCTCTCGAGTCAATGGTGAGACCCGAGAGTGTCGTGTCCTTACTGGTGACGATACTGAAGGTTCGGAATGGCATGTTCTTGATGGTAAAGCCAGACACAGTGGAGCTGACGACGTTCTGCAGCTTGAAGAAGACCGGACGGGTGATCGACTGACCCTGCTTCCAGTACCAAGCACCCTGGCCGTCGAGGATACCGGAGCCCTTGACGGTAAGGTCAGTCCCACTGACACGCACCAGAGGACCTTCCCACTTCAGCGTACCGAAAGTGGTGGTGCCGACGAACTCGATAGTGGCACCGGTCTTGGCAAGACTCAGGTCCAGCGTGACACCGGGTGGCACGCTGAGCGAGTTCACAGTAATACTGCTGCACTTGGAAATGTCCGTGCCCTTCTTGTAAGTACCGGAAAGGGTGCAACCACTGCCCGACGGTGCCGACTGTTGTTGTTGCTGGGTCGGGTTCTGCTGCGTCGGATCCTGTTGCTGAGTAGGGTCTTGCTGCTGGGTCGGGTCGTCTTGCTGTACCGGAGCTTCCGTCGGTTGCTGAGTTTTCTTGCTCTTCTTTCCCTCCGCTGCTTGGCGGAGCATGGGGGAAGCCTTCGTCGTAGCAGCGAGGAGTGCAAACACAGCAAAGGCGGTAGAGAGGAGCTTCATGACTGAGTTATTCCTTTGGGGGAAGCTCTTGTGTGGGGTGTTGCACCGAAGTGGCAAATTGGGAAGTGAGGATCAAGGATTTCAACCAGCAACAGTAGGAACTTGTGCCCCCTCAGTCGCAACAGTAAACGAAGGCATGAGTCGGGGGACCGTTAATTCGCTGAGGCCGGCTCAAACATCGGGCACGCCCTCTATCAGTGCCCGTATGTATCGAATAACCGATAGTATCGAGATAGAGATATATCACTTTAGAGATTGATATTAAATAATACAGGGGCTCTCTCAACCAACTGTTTGGTTGAGGGCAGTTGGTCGGGGAGACCTGCACACTTTGCTTTCTCCCCGCCAGCCCCAAGACTCTCTTCGTTCTCCTCTCCCTCCGACAAGGGGCCAGTTTGTTACACTGGTAGCACTTGTTGGTCAAGACTCGACGACCATGACCCCCGCGACGCGCAAGAACGACCAAGACGCGCCACCGAGAGGAGAGAGAGAGGCCGAGCTGGAAGCGCAGCTCACACAGCTACGGGCTGAGACGACAGCCCTCCAAGCCAACAATCAAGCGCAGCGTCAGCTGCCGATAGCGTCCAAGGCTCGCGTTCCGACCGGCCTGCCGAAGTTCAAGGGGAAGCGTGACGACGATGTGCGCCAGTGGCTCTTCCAAGTGGAGACCCTGTGTCGAATCAACGGTCACGACGCGACGGACGACAACTACACGCTCCCTTCGATCGCTGGGACAGCGATGGAGGAACCTGCGTCAGGATGGTTCTTATTCTGGGCCTCAAGAACTCCCGCGGATATGCAGACGTGGCGTCGGTTCACGAATGATGCCCTCGCTCACTTCGAAGCCTCCAACTATCAAGCGGTGTTACGACAGAAGCTACGTGAACTCCGTCAGGTCAATGACATCGAAGAGTACAATGGGAAGTATTCGTCGTTGATCTTCCGCGTTGAGGACATGAGCGAAGTCGACCAAGTCAGCTACTATTGTGACGGTCTCAAGCGTGCGACTCAAGCCTATGTTAAGCTTCAAAACGCAACGATGCTGAGTGAGGCGATGGACCATGCTGCGAAGTATGAGATGTCTCATTTCGGTGGCGAGCGCAAACCGACCCGCGAGAAGCCGGAACGTGAGCAACGGTCCCGCGGACGAGCAAGCTCTAACCAGTCCAACAACAAGAAGCCGTTCAGCAAGAAGTCCTTCAAGCCCGGTCACTACGCTCCCGCAGAACAAGCCAAGGAAGGACCCGTGTGCTACTATTGCAAAAAGCCAGGGCACTTCAAGCGTGATTGCAAGAAGCTGAAGAGTGACGAGGGAAACGATCAGCCACGCCAGTAGAAGAGGGACCTGACGTGGCGAAGGCTAGCGAAGAAGATTTAACCGTAAACGAGGATACGTTGAATCTGCTTTGCGAAGACCCTCTCGTCTACACTCGTGCGCCATTGTTTTCGATTGAAGGATCAATAGTACAGGGTGTAAACAATTTCGGTGCCAAGATCCTGTTGGATTGTGGTGCCACAACCGTATACGTGTCTCGTGGATTCGTCAAGAAGCACGAGCTGAAGACACACGTTTACACCGACCGGACTATCAAGGTGAAGCTCGGCGACAACAAGATCGGTGAATCTATCCTGGAGTTGGTGAAGATCGAGTTTCTACTCCAAGATGTCCCACATTACCAGTGTGTAGCAGTTGTCTTCGATATTCCGGAGGTGTTTGACTGTGTTCTCGGGATGCCATTCTTTGTGGATGTACATCCGGAAATCGACTGGAAGAATCGTTGCTTCAAGGTATGCGTCTCAAAAGGAGCCTCAACGGCGGATATTTCGACTCCCTGTGGGAAGTGCAGTCAGGTTAATGGCTCTGGGCTTCACGATGCTGTGGATTGCGAACGCTCTTCCGCGATAAGCCGTGATTCCTGTCGAGCCGCCGTGCCAGAAACACAGCTGGAGGGCGAAGTTGAAAGCGTTGAAAGACCAGCTGAGGACGTGGAGAAGCTTTCGAAGCGTGAGAAGAAGAACGCTAGAGCTGAAGCAATGTTTAATCTCGGAGTGGTTGATTCGGAAGGAGTTGAAACCAAGTACATCACTAGGAAGAAGCTACGGAAGTTCCTACGGTTACCTGCGAAAGACCAACCGGAACACGACTTCATGATTGTAGTAACGAACGATACGATCAAGGAGATCGAACGAGATCTTAAGAGGAGCGATGAACCAGACAACGTTGGATCCGAGAAGGCCAGGCGATTCCTAAGCACGGACTGGGGGACGTTCAAGGATAACCCAGCATACCCTGTTCTCGTCGAGTACAAGGATAATGTGTTCAAGCCAGAGTTGCCCGATGGACTGCCAATGGAGCGCGACATTGAGCACCGTATCGATGTGAAGGACCCAAACGCTGCAATGTATCGGCAGCAGTGGCGTCTCTCGCCAGAGCAGAAGGCGGAAATCGATAAGCGGGTACGCGAGATGATCGCGAAGGGACTGATTCGACCAAGCATCAGCCCTCACGCTGCACCGACATTCTGCGTACGCAAACCCGTGGGATGGCGTATCGTTCACGACTACCGGTACCTCAACAGCAACACGATCAGACAGAGCGTGCCGATGATGCGCAAAGAAGACGTTTTCGATAGTATGGCTGGCGCCTACTATTTTTCGTGTATGGATTTAATGTCGGCGTACTACCAAGTTCCAATGAAGATGGATCATGCGAAATACACCGCATTCCAAGCGCCAAGCGGCCTCTATGAATACCTGGTACTACCTATGGGAGTCAGCAATGCTCCTGCAACTATGCATAGGCTGACGTCGTCGTTGTTCAAGGGGTTGTCGCACACCAGATCATTCTACGATGATATCTACGTCTTCACGAAGTCGAAGGACATCAACGATCACTTGCAAGCGTTACGCGACGTACTGGAGATACTCAAGGAGAACAAGCTGTACGTGAAATTGTCTAAGTGTGTGTTTTGCGCTAAGGAGATCCCGTGTCTTGGTGATTTTATTGGCCGAAACGGAGTTCGGATAGACCCAGACAAAGTACAGACCATTCGTGATTACCCGGTCCCAAGGACCCAAGAACAACTCCACAGCTTTCTCGGTTTAACTGGGTACGTGCAGCGATTCTGTGAGCAGTATGCTGAACTGACAGCACCACTGTTTACTCTGTTGAAGAAGAAAGCCCAGCGGAACGCGAAGATAACACTGAATGCAGTGCAGTTGAAGAGCTTCAAGGATCTGAAACGACGACTATCCGACACACCAGTTCTACATTTACCCGACTTCACAAAGCAGATGCACTTGCGGACGGATGCAAGTCAGTTCGCTGTGGGTGGTGTTCTCTTTCAAGTTGTCGATGAAATCGAGCGACCAATCGCTTTTACCAGCCGGAAGATGAAGTCAGCAGAGCTGAAGTACCCAACTCAACAGCAGGAGCTACTCGCGATTGTTAACACATTGGCGGCGTTTCGGATTTACTGTTTGGACCGACCGGTGATGATCGAGACGGACCACAAGTCACTCGAGGGAATTTTCCAGCAGAAGATGGCGAATCGAAGACTAGCCCGGTGGTACGACATCCTCGCAGAATACCAGCCAGTCTTCGCGTACTTACCAGGAGCGAAGAATGGTATCGCGGACGCACTGAGCCGAAGACCAGATCTTAAGCCTGAGACGAAGGAGTTCCACGATTTACTCGTCCCAAGCTTCAACGAGACGAGTTACCAACTTCGTGTTACCGAGATTCGGCCAACAAATGAGCTGATAAAGTTGATTATCAATGGGTACGCTAAGGACAAAATCATTCGAGAAATTCGACGCGCGATCAAGAAGCGTGGTACGACAGCGAACCCTCGTGGTACGGCTGAGAAGCAATACAAGGCGTTCTTTGAGGAAAAGAACCTGATCTGGTACCAAGGAACAACGGATGAGAAGCCACGGATTGTCGTTCCAAACGTGGTGGCGCTAAAGAATCGCGTCATCTCCGAAGTACACGATTCAAACTACGGTGGGCATTCCGGCACCGATCGCACATATCTGAAGCTACGTGCTGACTGGTATTGGCCGCGAATGGTTCGTACGATCAAGAAGTACATCACGGATTGTGAAGATTGCAGACGGAACAAACCTCGATTGACGAAGACCCCTGGGCGATTGGAACCTCTACAGATTCCAGAAGAACGATGGCGTTCGATTTCGATGGATTTCATCACGGACTTACCGGACACGAAAACCGGGAAGAACTCGATTTGGGTTGTTGTGGATCGCCTAACCAAGCGTTCTCATTTCATCGCAACGACGAAGACAGTTTCCGCGCAAGAGGTGGCGTCGTTATTCATCGACAACATCTGGAGGCTTCACGGTATGCCACGTGATATCGTGTCAGACCGAGATACCAAGTTTGTCTCTGGATTCTGGAGTCAAGTCTTCGACAATGTGGGAACCAAGCTCAAGATGACGGTAGCGTACCGGGCTCAAGGTGATGGTCAAACGAAGAGGACGAACCGAACTCTTGAAGAGTACCTCCGCTGCTTTGTATCTCCACGACAAGATGACTGGGATGTACATCTTGCGAACGCAGAGTTTGCCATCAACTCAGCGGTCAACTCAAGCACCAAGATGTCACCATTCGAGGCCGACATTGGATACGTCCCACACAACCCACTATCTGTTATTGCTGAGTCAAGTCGGCGAGGATTGCGCGGGGGACGACGCCAAGGCGTTCAGTTTACGGAACATCAAGCAGCCGTACTTCGCCAGTGTCAGGAGGCCCTCGAGGATGCGCAAGCCCGTATGGCCGACGTGTACGACCGCGGACGCAAAGATCAAGACTTCAGCGTTGGTGACCAAGTGTACCTAAGCACGAAGAATCTGGACACAGCGCACACGGGGTTTCCCAACGCACGCAAGCTTGGACCCAAGTGGATTGGACCGTATTCCGTCGTGCGCAAGGTACATCGACACGCATACGAGATCAACTTGCCGCCCGGACTCAAGCTACATCCAGTCTTCAACACCGGCTCACTCAAGCCGTACGAGTCTCCGACGCGTCTCTCGCGACCTCACGAGGTAATATTACACGATGGCCAGGTGGGACAGATCGTCGAAGCTGTTATCAACAAGCGTCAGCGCAAGAGGAACGTACAGTATCTCATTCGGTGGGTGGGTGAGAGGAAGACGACGTGGGAACCGCTCGAGAACTTACACCAAGTGACTGGGTTGATTCAAACGTACGAAGCCAAGACGCCTAAAAGATCAAGAAAAAGACGACGTCAAATTTCCGAGGACGAAATAGTAGGTCGACGGACACGACAGCAACTCAAGAATAAAGATTAGCGATTACATTTCAAGATTATGTTCAAGATCCAGTTAAACGTTCAAGGTATACAAACTTCAAGTTCCAGGCGCAAGTTCCAGGCGCAAGTTCAAGTTTAAAAACGTCAAGCTGAAAAGAAGCCATGCTATTATCAAGTTAGCCTACTTCTTCCTAGACCGGTATTTTAGCGAATCAGGACGCGTCGGACGAATCGTACTTTCGCCAGCCACGAAAAGGCGCATTCCAACAGCGGCATCTGCACGAGGCTTTCGTCGGAAACGAAGCGACCGTGCTTCGTCACCTGAAGCATGAACGCGTGCGACTTACGCTGAGGACCTGGGAGAACACCTGCGCACAGATACACGCCAGGCGCCAGCAGCAGAAAATCCAGACCGACGCAAGCTTGAACACCTTCGAGACGAAACTGGACCTGATTAACACCAATTGTATCCTCACAGATCTCAGCGCGACCAGCAGCACGAGCGGCGCGGTTGGAATTCCGAATGAAAGTCCACAGTGTGGACCACACCACCCCAGCAGATGTGATTGGCTTGTCAGTCGCAGCACGCACACAGTATAACGCACCGACAGCAGCTTCCGAGTACCAGTCGGAGATTTCAAGGGCGTCGGCAACAAGATCCAGAGCGCGGAAGGCGCAACGGCCATCGCGGGAGGCTCCCATAGCCTGTGAGAAGTCGTCCGGCCGCGAGAGAGAGAACTCAGCGAAGGTCATGGGACCGCCGGTAGCTTTGAACTGATCGACAAGCTCAAGATACTCAGTGAAGCCATCTTCCTCAAGGAGCCAACGGGGCTCCCAAGAACCCTCGGTTTGCCCTGCAGAAATGATGTACTCAACATAATAGCGAGAGTCTTGGGTTACCTGCGCGCCAAGACGATCAGAAATAGTCCAGACGTGCCAGCGGGGCGATGTCGCGGCACTTCGAGCTGAAGACGTTTTCCGTTGAGCTTGGCGGCTGAGGGACGCGCGCGGTTTTCGCCCACCAGTTGACCGAGACGCATTCTGCTTGGTTCGTGCCATGGCAGGCTCTCGAGGGAGCGAGTAGTTGCGCAGCCAAGGACACTAACACAACAGGGCAGCGGACACAGCGGCAGTGGCGAGCGTCGACTGAGGTAAGTTGCTAACTGGGGAGAGGCTAAGGCAGGTGAGAAGCTGCGGTAGTGGAGACCAAAGGCGTAGAGCAAAATGGTAAGAAGCGACGACGAGCAACGGATACGTCAAGACCGACGACGGACTCAACCGCACTTGAAGAAACAAGTATGACGAGCACTTCAAATGCTGGGGGGGTGAGTGTATCGAATAACCGATAGTATCGAGATAGAGATATATCACTTTAGAGATTGATATTAAATAATACAGGGGCTCTCTCAACCAACTGTTTGGCTGAGGGCAGTTGGTCGGGGAGACCAGCACACTTTGCTTTCTCCCCGCCAGCCCCAAGACTCTCTTCGTTCTCCTCTCCCTCCGACAAGGGGCCAGTTTGTTTCACCGTAGGCCAGATGGATCGCTCCGTACCGGGCACAATGGCTCGCTCGAACGTCAATGGCCCAGGTCATGACTGACACACCACGAGCCAGCAAATCAAGACGAGCGAAGGTCCGCCGTAGAGCAGCCACGTCGGCGAGCAACCGGGACACTTACAGCACAAGAGATTTGAAATCCTGTCAAGTTGTCAACGTGCGACTGTAACAAGTGATTCCTCTGCATGGAGCAGCTGGAACCGCCGAATAAAGGTCATGGCAAATAAGCACTCGCGCGAGGCGCAGGGCTTTCACTACTGTACAGTACACCACATGTACACTGTACTCTTTGATAGAGTCTCTATCCTTAATTACAATGTTTGCTTGTATGGGTGCAGATGCCATTGAGAGCCTATTAATAACGAGCACTTGTGACCTACTTGAGTAGTACATTCGGAGTCGTCGTGTCTGGCCGCCACGCCCAGAGAAATTCTGTAGCACCACCGCGACGGTTTGACGCCGTTTCTTGCAAACAACGAGGTGGATGTTGGTGGAGCTCCCATCTCTGCACAAGTGTCAATCCGGCGACACAGCAACGACACAACACAGTCGAAGCCGTTGACACTGTCATTGTGTATTGTAAGCGAGTCCGGTGTACACTCCCCCTGTCGATGTCGATGTCCGGTGTACACCCCCCTGTCGATGTCGATGACAGGGGGAGTGTACACCGGACTTGCTTACAATGCGAATTCTTCGGCTGAATTCGCTCTGAAGGCAATGCTCCAAAACATCAAGCGGTAACCAGACTTCGTTAGACTGATGCAAGAAGTACAGGTACAGTGTAAAGCAATGGGACCCCAGGGTCAACCGAGTTTTGTTGGTGTGCTCCTTTGCTGTTTGACACGTGGACACAATCGAACGAAATAATGCGAGCGCTCAACAGCCTTCGACCAGCGGGTTATCAAGAACCAGGTGGCAGCGGGCGTCAACAGGACCTCTGTTAGCTTGTGCTCCGACTTTCGTGTCTCTTTGAAAACCGGTAGGGGTAGTCAGACTTAGATTTAGATACACGTGCACGGTAGATACAAAAAAATGCCCAAAATAAGACCTAAATTTACCAGTTATTATGATTCGATGTACTTTTGGTGTGGGTCACATATTTTGGATTGTGCCCCGGGTATTAACGTTAGAGATTCACGCTATCATAATTCCTTGAACTGACCTTCAAAATATCTACGCACCGTAAGCCGGTAAGCTGCTCAGCTTCTGTGAACCGTGGTGACTATGTTCATTCGGGTGGCGCTAGTAAACACCGGTTTGGCGTTACCAACCTCGACGATGAATGATCGAGTCAACGTTTCCAAGCTCGCTTTCGGTGTACAACTGAAAGTAACTTTATCAAATTTCACATCAATTTATTGTTTTAACTTCTCGTCTTCCCACTCTATTGGCCTCCTGTCGACCGGAAAGACTTCAACTGACTACAACAGAGGAAGACCAGATCTTCTAAACGACAACTCCACCAGGCACACCGTTCAGCTTGCCCTTTGCCGCCGCCTTCACCTGAATGCCTGAGAATTTCCAGCTGGACACCGCATTCGGGTTCACCTCAATATCGTACAGGTTCGTGGCTGTGCCCGTCAGACCCGAGACGGTAACACCCGTAATCTGTGCCTTGCTCGTCGCAGCACCCGTGTAGCCGCCCTTGGACTTGCTGTAGTCCGAGTGCACCACAATGGCGTTCCTCACATTCGACAGATCGTTGTCAATGAACTTGACGTCTTTGACGAGACCCTGAAGCCCAATGATGGTCTTGATACGGAGGCCGTTGTCACTGTCGTGGATGTGGTTGCCCTGAACCGTAAGGCCCGCCACGGTGGTAGTCTTGTCAACGGTGTTGCCTCCTAGAGAGCCAACCGATATACCGTGGCTGTTGTAGCAGTGGTTGTTCGTAAAGAACGTGTTGGTACTCGACTGCATGGCGAGACAGTCGTCCTGGTTGTAGATCGTGTTGCCCGTGATGGTAATGTGGTCGTTGCAGCTCAGATCGAAGCCGTCCGTGTTCGTAGCAATGCCGTTACCAGCCCTGGAGTCGAGTGTCAGGCCCGTGAGAGTCGTGTACATCGAGTCAACGATGCTGAACGTGCGGTACGGCGCATTCAAGATCGAAAAGCCCGAGATCGTCGAGTGAATGACCTTGTGCACCTGGAAGAACACCGGACGGGTTGTTTGTTGACCCTGCTTCCAGTACCAGGCTCCCTGTCCATCAAGTTTACCGTTGCCCTTCACGGTGACGTCCGTTCCACTCAGTGTAACAAGAGGGCCGTTCCACTTGAGCGTTCCGAAAGTAGTCGTGCCAGTAAATTGAATGGTAGCGCCGTTCTTGGCTCGGCTGAGATCCAGCGTCACACCGGCAGGGACACTGAGAGAGCCAATGGTGATGGTGCTGCATTGCGAGATATCGGTGCCCTTCTTGTACGTGCCGGTGAGGTTGCACGTGCTGGTGGGGGGGAGCTTACTCGCGAGTACAAAAAGGATGATCTCCGAGTACACACCCAAAAAGGATGACTTGCGAGTACAATTTGGGAAAAAGGTGGATTGGCGAGTATGTCATCATAAAAGGTGGATCACCGAGTACATTCGCAAGAACCGACAAGTTTGGTCAGTGTCACCGGAGACTATGGGATGACTCGCATACCTAGTGCGTGACTGTAGGCGACAGCAGCTGCGAGCTGTTCCACGTCCATAAGCTCCACTTTTCCGGTTGAGAACTTGACCTTCCACTGATAGCGACCGCCATTTTCGAGCCAACGGTCGACATGTCCAGGCACATGCTCACGTAGCACTTGCCCCCTGTTCTTCACACTAAACTCCTTGGTCACGTGCCAGTGTGTTGGCGCGGCGGGGCTTTCCATGAAAAGCTGCTCCAGGTGCGAGACAGCGAAGAACCGCGCGTCGCTTTTGTTGAACCGCGTGCGGGCAAGCGCGCCGCGGGATTTGAACTGACCTCCCGGGCGTCGTCGAACTGGCAGCACACTCAACAACGCGTCGATGCTAATCTTCTCGAGGAGCGCCATCGTCGCGACAATGTGCTCGCACATCCATCCTGACTGGCGTGACTCAGAGCAATCGCACACATAGCACTGACGCACCAATTGGATCTAGAGTAAGAACAGTCATGTGGGATTGAGATGATATCAAGTACACTCTCCTCGAGAGCGATGCTCTCATCGCCGGCGTCATCTACACCACGCACGAGACGCATCAACTTGGAGCACGCAATGTGCGTAGCACAGATGTACACGGCGTTGTGGCCTCTGGATCCGTTGTTGTAGAGGAATAGGTAACGATCGCCTTCAACCAACTCCATTGCCGCAAGCGCGTCCTCGTGGGATTGATGCACCGACAGTCGGGTAAAGCTGGGCTCGTCGGCTGGAGGCGGGGAACCCGCGCCATCGTCGATGACTGCGAACGCCTCCGACATGGCGACTTTGAGAGTACAACTGAACACCAAGGCAGCAACAGGAAACCCACTACTCGCCCCAACAAGCCTCTACAAACAACCGGCAGCCTCTACCAGCCACCGGTAGCCACAGCCAACCATCGCTAGCCACAGCCAGCCACCAGCAGTCACAGGCAGCCATTGGTTGCGACAGGAATAAACTGGGGTGCACCACATATCCGTAAATAGCGTTTCCTAGTGAGCCATAAATAGTGTTCTCCGTGTAATCGGGAACTCGCAACTCATCTATTTCGAGCCATGGACTCGCCAATCCACCCTTTTTCCCATTTGTACTCGCAAACCATCCTTTTTGAGCATGTACTCGAAGATCATCCTTTTTGTACTCCGATATAATCCGCACCCGTGCTGGTGCCTTGCTGGTGCTGAACTGGGTTGTTGTTACCTTCTGCTTCTTCACGCAGCATGGGTGAGCCATTGACGGTGGAAGCGATGAGTGCGAAGGCAGTGAGAGCAGCGTGCGTGAGCTTCATGGTTGTGTTTTGGCGGGTAGGGGGGAAAGTGCTGGATTGGAGGCAAATTGGGAAGTGAAAGGTTTGAGATAGGAGGGTTGGGTGGTAAGGATTTCCTGGTGTGCGCTCTCAGGTTAACGTTGGGTCAGCCCCATCATTTTTTTTTTGCTCGAGCGATCGCTCAGCGATTCGCTGGTCTATCCATTAGGAACTCTCGATCGTTAGTATGAAGGGCGACGGTGAGTCGATACTCCCACCTTTGAAGTCCAACCACAAAGATTACAGAACTCTGTATCAGTTTAAAAGCTTGACAGTAAAATCGACAACTCATTATGGACAAAGTCGTACATACCGGTAGCCACTTTCTACATGTACGGCATTGGAAGCCCATTGATACAAGTACGGAATACTGTACATGTGGCCCGAACAAGCTGCTCAACAACACCAAGAAAATGCTGTACTACTACAGTAGTATTATCAAAAATACCGATACATGTACCAGTACTGCTCTTATATATGTACTGTACCGGTACTTGTAGTTCATAACGTGACGGATTGTATTAAAGCATATGGTATTCAGGAACGAGCATAATCGCGATCGACGGCTTGTCAAGTTTTATCGCTTGCGCGGGATACACTTGCCTCGTAAATTACGCGTGTACGTAGGTTTACGACTCGTAATACATGCCGATCTGTGCATGGCAAACCAACGAAAGGAATTGACAATGCTTTTTTAAGGAGCCACAGTGAATTTAAAAATAGCTGAGTTTATAGTGGTCTTGCGCTCAATCATCGATAAACTGCACAGTACATGTAGCTATTTGTTGAGCAAGCTGTTTATCAGTACTGTACCGGTACTTCAACGATAGGTAACGAATAATACGGAATAATACGCCGTCTACTATTATTAAAGAGCGTGGTCTATAGGAATTGCCACATTGTATTCGATGGCGTTGTATTTCTTGCTAAGCGCTGACAGCTCAGGTGGTTAAGACAGCCCCATTGGGGAGCACGGTTGTCGCGGGTTCAAATCCTTTAATTCTCCGCGCTAAAACTGTAAGTCTCTTCGCTCTGTTGTCATCTTACGTAGCTCCCTTTCTTTAATCTCTTGTCGTAGGTTAGCTCGATGAGCTCGATAGTCCCGATCAGTGGCTTGCCAGCACCACCGATGATGCGACAGCGAGATGAAACTTCGGCGCGAATTCGCTCTCGGTCCCGCCACCAAGCATGATGCGCTTATAGGCCAACCCAACTGACGAAAGTGCTTATCAGCACGAGATGGAATACGTTGTGGCGGCATGACAGCGAAACTGAAAATGATCCTAGTTAAATGGTAGCAATCAAGACATTTTAGAATTTTAGGGTACTTTTCGATACGATTGGCTTAAAAAAGTTGAACTAAAGATGATAGAATGTCCACGGCAGCGCGTCGTATTCAATGGCGTTATCTTTCTATAAAACGCTCTCAGACAGAGCGCTCAATTAGGAGGGCGTTTTATTCGCTAGGGGGGCACTACACTGTATTCGCTATTATACGTTAACAGTGTAAATGTAGCATTACAATTGTCTTCGTACTCACGTTCGTAGTCTAAAACATTAATACTTCGTCCTATTACTACATCTTCAGGATAAAATAGTACTTATACAAATGAAGAGATCACCAAAGTGGTGGACCAACGCTATGAGTCATATGACTGAAGCATACATCAAATTTGTTGAATTGACTCAATATCCCTGCTCAATATGTCTACTGTCGACTAATGGGACACGGTTACGACTCATAGCCTTTAATGATAGGTGTTATTAAACGGCAAGGTTGTTTGGCATTCCGGCGAGTGTACCCTTGAGTGAAGCGCTCACATCGATATCCGTGAATGTCCAGTCCGACACGACCTTGGGGTTCGTCTTGATGTCATACAGGTTACTAGCTGAGCCGGTAAGGCCAGCAACCTTCACCCCAGTGATCTGCACTTGACTGGTGGGGGCACCAGTGTATCCACCCTTGGCCTTGCTGTAATCCGAGCGGATGACGATGGCGTTCTTGACGTTCGAGAGCTCATTGTCGACGTACTTGACGTCGGATACGAGACCCTTAAGACCGATGATAGTCTTGATACGAAGACCGTTGGTGCTATCTACGATTGTGTTTCCTTCGACTGTGAGACCCTGAACCGTAGTGGACTGGTCGACGCTGTTGCCACCGAGAGAGCCAACCGAGATACCGTGGCTACCGCAGCAATAGTTATAGCTGAAGACTGTGTTGGTACTGGACTGCATGGCGAGACAGTCGTCCTGGTTGTAAATGTTGTTGCGGGTGATCGTAATGTGGTCGTTCTTGGTCAACCCAAAGCCGTCGGTGTTCTTAGCGAGACCGTTACCGGTTCTAGAGTCAATGGTGAGGCCCGATAGGGTCGTATCCTTGCTGGTGACGATACTGAAGGTACGGAAGGGCATGTCCTTGATGGTAAAACCAGATACCGTGGAGCTCAAAACGTTCTGGAGACGGAAGAAAACGGGACGAGTAATTGCCTGACCCTGCTTCCAGTACCACATTCCCTGACCGTCAAGAGTACCGGTGCCTTTGACTGTCAGGTCAGTCCCGCCGACCAGAACAAGCGGACCAACCCACTTTTGAGTACCAAAGACAGTGGTGCCAAGGAACTCAATGATGGCACCCTTCTTGGCCTTGCTCAGATCAAGAGTGACACCAGCCGGCACCGACAACGAGTTGACGGTAATGTGGCTGCACGACGAGATGTCGGTGCCCTTCTTGTACGTGCCCGTAATATTGCATCCCTTGCCCGACGTCGTCGGCTGTTGCTGCTGCTGCACCGGACCCTGTTGGACTTGGTCCTGTTGTTCTTCCGGTGCCGCGGTCGGCTTTGGGGCTTTCGACTTCTTTCCCTCTGCAGCTTGGCGAAGCATGGGCGAGGCCTCAGCTGTAGCAGCGAGGAGGGCGAAGACGGCGAGAGCAGTGGAGAGAAGCTTCATTGTTCTTGTTGGAGCTGAGTTGGTTCGTGCTTACCGAGGCGAATTGAGAAGTGATCAGTCGGAATCAAATGGCGATACGAGTGTCCCTTACCTCCCGTGGATAAACCTCGACTTGATGTAGTGACCATTACTTTGCCATACGCTTCAGCTTAGTGGTATACTGTACGACCTCAGCAGCTGAGCTGAGTCAGCTCCCTCTAGCACTGCCATGTGGCCCGATTTGCCTTGCGCTCGTACACTAATACTTCTTTAACTTCTTGGCCAGCGCGATCCGCTTCTATGGACGCAGAATTTTAATACATTTTAATCGATAGACTTCAACATGTACGGAGACCGGCAAATCAGCGAGCCGATCCGTCAGCTTGCGACTGTAACAAGTGTTCCTACCGAATCGAGCAGCTGGAATTGCCGCGCAGACTTAATGGGAGTCAAATGCCTGCGAATTTCACGTGCCCCCGACACCAGGGTACATACAGTATTATTAAAAGGCCGTTCCAGCGTGCTCACGCCAACTTGCACCGTAAACGGAGTTGCTACTCTTGATACTGGGCTCAAAGATTTGATACTAGGTATCCAAAGGAACAAAATGAATTCGTTTTGGCACAGCTGCTCACATATCTGATCTTATGTACAGTAGATCATCAGGAAATAAACTCCCCCCCCCCTATAACTGTAAAAAAAAATGCTTAACTTTTTATGACAGGCTACGGGTACGTGCTGTTGCATTCGTGACACAAAATCGTGTCGTCAATCCGAAATGCTCGATGATGTGCCATTCGCTGGCTGCTGCTTCGATGCGCATCTCTGCACAGGCACGCAGCCCTCACAGTGCGTATTGACAACACTGTGTTCTATCCAGCACATTTTACATGTTTGTAGACGTATGAAAGTAGACTTCGTCCTAAAAGGCGAGGTATCACGTTAGCCTTTCTGTTCTTATTAATACTGTAGGTATAAAACCCAATTACAAGTTGGTTCAAAGGTTCGCCCGACTATGCACTGACCTCCGTTAATCAAATGATTTAGGAAAGTCGATGCTCAGTCAGGCAAAATAACCAGTGCCAATGATTTATACTGTACCTGTAACAGGTTTTGGTGCGTTCGAACGACTCTGGGGGGGGGGGGGGGGGGGTACGATCTCACGAAATTGTCGCCAGCGGGATCAAGAATTAGCGTTAGTGGACACTGTTGGTGGCTTGGGGGCATCATGTGTTCCGAGTCGGTGAAGGCTGAGGTGTTTGGTCACTAAAACTTCGACCGAGAGTATTCTAATACGATAGCGTACCAAAGGTGGCTGGTCTCCTGCAACGAGCCTAGACTTTTAGGCAGACATTTTTTCAACGATTCGTTGAAGAACTTAAAGGTAAACAGCAGTTTTTGTATTGACACGGTACTATTTTACATTAAAATAGCGTTTTCTTCCTTACCTTTTTACGTGCAGGTTGGTCCCGAGACGAGAAAAAGTTTGGAGCGGCGTTAATGCAACGTTACATAACCCTTTTACAACTTCACGACGTGATTTTAGCGCAACGCTAACGACGTTAAACTGGTATCTACTGGTTTATCGGTGTTCTAAATGTAACAATAGGAGCAAATTCGACGAAAGATTTTCATCAAAATAGAGACAATAGTTACCCGGACATAGCAAGCATTTAAAACTGCCCCCTAATTGTCTCTGACTACAAATCTCACAATTTACTTAGCGATGATGAAGGATCGCGCAGGCGCTGAGTCCAGCGCGGGTGACGAAGGAGCAACCAGACCGCGGTCGGCCCCGCGACTTGCGCAACTGCTTGCTTGTTCTCGAGTCCAAGATATAGCAACGATTCAGGAGAAATTAGTGGAGATGGAGGAGTACACGCGCAAGCTGGCAGCAGTTCAGGGCGAGCTGAAAGATCTGCTGGGCCAAGAAATCGAATGTGCGAGCGAGCTGTCCTCCCTGACGTTTTACGAGGCGTCTTTGGGCGACAAATATGTCCCCTCGCTGTCAGTACTACTGGCCGAATGCTGCAAGACGATACAAGACAAGTAAGCCCGCTATAGTCAAGTTACCGTTGCTCTAATATAACGTTTCTTTTTTAACGTTGCTGAAAGTTAGCGTCGTTCGTATATAACGTCGTCTACAGAATAACGTTATTCTTCTTATTCGATAGTATGGTGCACTTCTCTGCAGAGATTACCAAGTGAGCACAAAGCACCTATAAGGATTTTATTGCAGAGTGATCTCGACGCAATGACCAACAGCGAACAAAGCAAGATGTCCCCTTGGGACGTTCCAAGACGCATTAGGAGCGCTCAGCGACGTCGAACCTGTCGGATGCAGCCGCAGCGTGTTCAACGTCCACCGGCCCAAGCTCAAACTGTCCAAGTTCAAGCCCGCCCCGCTCAAGCTCCAGGCAATGTTATTGACTTGTCTCATGAGGGCGTTATTGATTTAACAAACGATTCGGACCAAGATTAGTATGACAAGATATTCAGAAAATACGAGTTGAAGTTTGAAGTGAAATCTGTAACAGTCAATACATTTCACTTAGTTCCAGTTTTTTTTCTTACCTCCTTTTGAGAAAGAACTGGCCAACTGCCTGCCTATCTGTTTAGCTTCTTCTTTCTCAGCTTCCCCTACAGGCGCACGGCGTGATCTGGATAAAATAATCCACATTAACCTCAACCGCATCACTTTAATAACGTCTCTCGTTACAGCATCGGCCGTGAACCCACGTCCGCCATATATGAAAGTGTACGTCATTGCCGCGACCATGACACCGCAGCTGTATCCATCCGGCTGGGCCGGCGACATTAACCGTTCAATGTCCACGTGTGTTGGAAACGGGTGTTCTTCTTGCCGTGTCCCTTCGCATTCCCACTGAGAATGCCATTCTCGTAGATATGGCAGCATCTTACTCGTCCATATTTTCTCCATATCTGATCTGTAAGACGCAGTACATAGCGGATCGTACATGTACACTGTCATCGCACCATGTCTGTGCACCGCTACCAATATGAGCGTCCAGTGGCATTTCTCGATGTTGACGGGCAGAACAATAAATTTCATCGAGAAGAGCTTTGATCGCGGTGGAGACGGAAACTTCTCGCTACCGACCACAATAGATGACAGTGCGTGAAGCCCAATCTGGTTGCATGTGATGACGTCTAAAGCGTAGTTCAACACGGCATCATTCAGCCACGCACGATCCGCAACATACCCTACCACTTCCTCAAAGTAGATTCCCTGCATAGGGTTTTTGTGGTAGAATTTCGTGCGCATGCACACTGTATCAAAAACCGCACTGACCCCAGAGGCTAGATAGACTAGCATCTGCTTTGATTCAGCTGATGGCTTACCCGACGAATCCGTCTCCTCCGCAAAAAACTCAACGGGGCGTCCTGTGACCTTCGCCCAATCCTGTTTATCCAATCCAGGTCTCTTTCCCACATTTTGCAATTTTTCTTGACTCTGTAGAAAGTCTTCATTGTGTGGACGCATTCACTGCAACAACAAAAGGGAACAATAGTTAGCAAATGGTACTATAACGTTGCTGTAACAACAATAGTTTCGTTTAAGCAACGTTAACGCCCATCTAGCAACGTTATCTGCCGACGTAACCGTGAAAATGGTTCCAGCTGTGGCGTCACCCATACCGCGAGCGTCTTATCGTGTGCAGAGCTGGGCGTTGACGTTAGATCCACCACCTCCTGCATCTGGCCTCTCGTCTTTCGGTCCTCATTTCGACAAATCTCGTAGTTATTCAGTGCAGCTTGCAGTGAGACTATCAAGTCTTCCGGAATTACGTAACTATAGCAGTACGATGATGCAGCCAACGGCGTCACCTCTCTGACGCGGCGCACGCGGCCACGCAATGTTTGCTCATTCATAATACACGGATACTTTTCCAATATATCAGAAACGGCGTTCAACCCCGCTGTATGATGCGCCCATTTCACGACATCCGTCACTTTTGCCGTCAGTCCAGTCGGATACTCTATTGCGATGTACCGAGCTTGAGCAGCGACCTTAGGCCAGTTTTGTCGCAACTTTTTTCGTGTCTTGCCTTGACGGGGGTGCGGGATGTTGAGATTTATTCCTGTCCTCTTTGTGTCCAGGGTGTTTTCAATCCGTGACTCTTCTTTGGTGCACACATTTTGACTTGCGATTGCTTTGTTTTCCTGTCCAGGCTCAGATGAACTCGAAGTCTCAATAATGCGCTGCGAGGATTCGGATAGGTCCAGGTCTCCAAGAGAAACTTGAGATAAAGAGGCATCTTCGAACTCGGTGTACGTCGATGATGCGAAAGTCGATAAGGGCATCTCTGCAGCTGTAATAGCGCCGTCATTGGCAAGATCGGCCATCGAATTGGCTGGTTCCATACAGTTTAACGTTGCTGCATCTGATAACATTGCAGATGAGGGCGACGTTATCGGATTGAGCGACGTTGTAGCCTCTGTTGTAAGAGAAGGCTGTGTTGGTGGACAGTCGTCCTCACCCGTGTCGTAAACAGAATCCACTACCAGCTCCATTTCCTCCATCAGCTTCACCGTGTCGTGATAATCGGCGATATCCACATCGAAATTCGCCTCCTCTGCACAAGTGTCTCTGTGACTTTCAACCGTAGACGTACCCGTACGGTGCACCGATTTCTCCACGAGATCTTGCCATTTCTCTAGGGCTTTGTAGAACTCAGCGCTAGATAAACTTTGTAAATGATTTAACAGAGGCTCAAACATGCTTTTTGCCATGACATACTTCTCCTCAGAAGACAGAACTACGACATTCCCGCTTTCCCGGCGTCGAAGAAGGACGTAGGCTACTCGAGACTTGGAAGCTGGTTTGGATCTGATGGCGTTAACGTCGCTATTATCATCTAACGTTGCAGACGTTCTTGAGATTAACGTTGAAGCTGGTGAATCGCGGAAAGACGCAATATGCTTCAACTTGACTGTGCTTGTGACTGCTTCAATTGATGCCGCTCCATCCTCCATTTGACGATACAATTTGGTGGCCTCAGCCATGCTCCAGCGAGAACAAATCGTCATACTTGGCAATTCCTTAAACCCATGTCCATCCCGACAAGCAAACATCACATGCTGACACGGCAGCTTTTGACTTTTTGAAAAGGCACACGTGCAAGTCCAGTCAATGTCATTGAACGCGTACGTCTTTCTGTTTGCGACTATGTCCCACATACACGGCTCGCGGCTGCGCTTTTTGCACGAAGCGTCCTTTAATGCAACCATGAACAGGTCCCATTGCTGACGAACTTTCCCTAGAACATAATCACTCAAGATACCTGCGACTCGGCGCAAAAACACGGGTACTGTGTCTGGATTTCTTGATCTACAGTTATGTCTGTGGAATGACTGCAACACCTGACGGGTGATGGTAGTTTGGTGGGTCAGCACTCCAGCAACCGCTTGGTCCACAGCAGTCTTCTTTCCAAGTAACTGTTTCAAAAGGTGCCAATTGGACTCGATCCTATTTGTGGTAGTGTTCCCCGCGGAGAAATAGTTGTCCCGCAAATAGTTCGACCACATTTCTTGACATCCTTTCCAATTTTTGTCGAAGTAGGAGCGTACGGTTTTGCATTTCTTTTCACAGAAATCACAGAACTGTTTGTACGTTCGATCGAATTCAAAAAGAGAAAGGCTATCAAAACGAAAGCGTAACAAAGTCAGAATATTAAAACATAACCCTGCTATAAACCAATAATTTCTCTTATACCTATACAACATCGTAGCAAAGTATCGCTGTACCGTGTCTTGGTCCGCCACCTGCAAGCCTAAGCCACTTCGGCACATCTTTTTCCAATACGTGATGGCATGGAATTGGCACAGGAGGACCTTCGCATTAGGAAAGCAGTCCTCCAGAACTCTTCTCTCGACGAAGTCTTAGTCAATTACGACAGTCCGGATTCGTACCCACGACGAGTTCTTGCTTTTGAAGAACTCAAAAAATTTCTGCAGAGTCACAGCCTTCTGGTTTAACGCCATGAAGTCGAGAACAGGAAAGCCTCGGCCAGTCGGCGTGGTTGCAACGAGGCTCCCTGTACGAGATATAATCAAATCAAACTACTTAGTTTCCACTGGAAATGACATGTAAGCGATTTACAGTGAAAAACTATGTTACCCAGATAATACCCGACGTTGTTGGTACCGTGCGTCCAGTCCATTGCCAATGTGTCCCCCCAATTCTCGAACGCCAATTTCTGTTGAGCACTCTGGATGATTATACCACACGTAACGCCAATTTGATCCTCGATAACCATGGCCTCGCAGTCTTTTTCTTCGGCGAGTGCATCGAGCAACACCGTCAACCGCGATTGAGCGGTGCTTCCACCTTGAAGTTTCCTAACGAAGTTTCTTACCACTTGAGAAGTGACAGGACAGCCTTGTAATTTCAAAAGAATTAGAAGAATACATAAAAGCGTTCCGCACATAAACCTACTCACCCAGCTTCTCACTCATGTACCCAGCAATTTTGCTGGACGAGGTATTGTTGTCATGCATTGCAGCCACTGTGTCCACAACAGCACCACGTGTTGGCAGATCCTTCATTCCAGCTGTAGCGGCCGCTTCCTCAGACGCATGATTGTGCAAGCGCCACTCACTGTGAACGACGAGTCGATGACGTGGGAGCTCACCTGCTGAAGCCACGTTCATGAGCTCGAGGTCAAATTGAGCCGGACATCCGGTGAAGTTCACGGTGGAGTTCCTTTTACCCACGCCACGACGCTTTTGGAAGACACCATGCTTACACCGGTAGTTCAAAAAGAACTTGTGGAACTGGTCTGTCGTAATGTTCGTATTGTGTTTCCTAGATAACAGCGTAACAATTAATATAGCGTTGATGACCACAAATGAAGCGTCGTACCGATTGTACTCGTCAACGTCCTTAGACGTGCGAACACGATAGTACACGCGCTGCGTACGGCAGTAGTCTGCATACGCAACTTCCCAAGACTTCCAGGTTGCGTAGCCTCTCCGTGGAACTGGCCCGACGTAATTTTCCACATTGGTGTGAGAGGCAGTCATTTCCTCTCGCCTCTTCTTCGTGCTGCTGCTGCGCACACGTGGTTGCTTGGGTTCAGCAAACTGAAGGTGCGGGGGTAGTTCCTCGTCGCTGCTCTCCTCCCTCTTGCTGTTTTCAATGCAGGTCTCACTCTTCTCCTCAACCTCGTAAGACGATGAAGGGATTCTGTCGACTTCGTGGGGCGAGTACAGACGGAGCTTTTTCGTCGACTGCGAAGAGGGACCGGCTTTTAATGGACTGCTCTTTCGTTTGGTACCAACTGCCAGAAGCAACGTTATCAATAGCAACGTTAATCACATTACCGCAAACATAAAGCAACGTTAAAACACAACAAGCACTACCCTTGACTTGACTGCTAGCGTTTCCGCGCACTTGGTCGCCATGGTTGCCTTGGCAACGCAATCCACATTCCGCGCGCGGAGAAGCACCGCTCATGCCGCCAGCATCCAAGCCACCAGCTGCATCATCTGCGGGCTCTGGCATAGGTTCTAATTTATTACATAGGGTACGTAACGTTAGAATAGAGCAACATTAACATGAAGCAACGTTAAAATTTCACAAACGTTACCCCCTTTAGCATAACTCACCGTTGCCGTCCCCGCTACCAATCGCACCACCCTTGTTCGCAACGTCCGTTCTTGACGGACCCTCGATCACGGACTTGCCGCGCTTGTCGCTATCACTCTTGTCGCCAGACAACTGTCGTGCACCTGGATCTATGCACACAACCAAACCAATCACAACCGCTCTGTTAACGACACAGCGATAAACATAGGCGAGGGACAAAAGCAGTTTCGCAGCACACACACCCTCGTAATCTCGATCAGCTTTACCTTTCATGGCACCTCCGACTGCCGGGTCATCTTCGTTTCCGCCCCCGCGGTCTGCACCCTCACACACAACCTCAAAGTCGGCACCTGCGTCGTCGCGAAACCCTGTCGCATAATTGTCTGTGTTATCCACGCAATATATAAAAAACGTTAATACAAAACTTTAAATCAGAGCAACGTTAGGTTCCGCAACGTTATTAAAAGTACAATACAAACCTGCATCTTTACCGGCCCATTCATCGACCTGACGCGCACCCTCGTCACCAACGCCAACTTTGCCTATCGAGGCTTCTCCGAGCGTCGGATATTCTCCGTCTCTGCCCTCGCACACACTCTTGTCATTACCACCTGTGTTGCCGCCTAAATCTGGCACCGTTTCGGCTGTGTTATTCACACAATTTCATAGCGTTAGTAAAGCAACAATAAAGAAAAGCAACGTTAGCTTCAAGCAACGTTAGCTGCAAGCAACGTTAACATCAAGTACGATACTACTGGGGTCCTTACGGGCGACCTCTTCATCGACGTGACGCGCAGCCGACACAAGTTGGTCCATACATGCGCCAGGTGCGCTTCTGGCGACAGTGGTGTTGCTTCCCGTTCCACCAGCGAGAGCACGCCCTCCACGTCCTCCGCTAGCACCCACATCGCCTTTCGGAGACGAATCTATAGCGTAACAATGAAAACGGTTAGATGAAGAAATGAGTTTGGATAGACGCGCAATACACGAACCGCTGTCAGCCGCGTCAACGGCTTCGCTTTCGATGACCGGCTCCGCACGAGTGCTAGCGGCATTGAAACTGTCGCTTGAGTCACGCTCACTATCGTGAGCTGAAAGACTGGGTGGGACCCCGGCATGCTCACCGCCTTCTTCTTGGGCGCTCCCTCCCGTACCCGCGGGCCCGTTCTCTCCGTCGTTGTCGCGCATGGTGCTCCGCTGCGTGTCGTGTTCGCGCTTTCTCCCCGTTGTCGAAAATGAGCGGTTCGCAGATCTCGTACTTAAGAAACAAAACATATACTTATACCGATACCTTACCGGTTTATTTCTCTTGGATAAAATTTGTGGTCGTTTTCGTCTGTGAATTTCACAATAAGCCGGACGACGTTAATTCTGCTTAAAGCGACGTTATGAGCATAAACGCTACGCCTCTTAACGTTGCATGACCCGCTTCGAAAAGTTTGATCGTTTATAAGTTTTTACATGTATCTGCAAAAGAAAACTAATACACTTTGTAGCTGGCTGTTGTTGACTGTGAGTTAAAATCACCACCGAGATAATCCGTGGCTGCTGCATACCGTAGAGCGAATACTGTAACGGAACCCATGGTAAACTGGAGAGGTACATCAAAGTTATCGTTACGCTCTATCGGTCTGCAATCTGACCGGTAATTCACATGACAACAATAGATTCTACAAGTTTCTAGATACTAACGCTGTTGGGCTGGCCGACCGCCTTACCGTTTGCAGTCGCGCTGACTTTAATGCCCGAGAAGGTCCATCCCGAGACCACCTTCGGGTTGGCAACAATGTCGTACAAGTTGGTGGGCGAGCCGGTCAGACCGGAGATCGTCACACCTTCGATCGTGACAGCACTAGTGGGAGAGCCTGTGTAGCCCCCCTTGGCCTTGCTGTAGTCCGAGTGCATGACAATGGCGTTCTTGACGTTCTGGAGCTTGTTGTCAACGTACTTGACGTTGGAGACCAGACCCTTGAGACCGACGATGGTCTTGATACGGATACCGTTGTCGCTGTTCTGAATGGTGTTGCCCTGCACAGTAAGACCCTGCACCGTCGAAGACTGGTCGACTGCGTTGCCGCCGAGAGACCCGATCGACATACCGTGGCCACTGCAGCAAAGGTTGTTGCTAAACACCGTGTTGGTACTGGATTGCATGGCGAGACAGTCGTCCTGGTTGTAGATCTTGTTGCCGGTGATGGTGATGTGGTCGTTCTTGGTCAGGTCGAAGCCGTCCGTGTTCTTAGCCAGACCGTTGCCGGCACTCGAGTCGAGCGTCAGACCGCTCAGCGTGGTCTGCTTGGACGTGACAATGCTGAACGTGCGGAACGGGGAGTTCTTAAGCGTGAAGCCCGACAGGGTCGAGCCCACGACGTTCTGCAGACGGAAGAACACGGGTCGAGTGATCGACTGTCCCTGCTTCCAGTACCAGGCACCCTGGCCGTCGAGAATACCGGGACCCTTGACCGCGAGGCTGTTGCCTCCAAGCAGAACGAGGGGTCCTTCCCACTTGGCCGGTCCGAACGTCGTAGTGCCGGTGAACGTGATGGTAGCGCCGCTCTTGGTCTTGCTTAAGTCCAGCGTGACACCGGCAGCCACAGTGAGCGAGCTGATAGTCACGGAGCTGCAAGATGAGATGTCGGTGCCCTTCTTGTAGGTGCCGGTTAGATTACAACCACTGCTGCTGCTGGTGGTGGTGCTGGTACTGCTCTGCTGTTGTTGCTGCACTTGCTGCTGACCAGAGTTGCTCTTGCCTTCGGTTTCCATGCGGAGCATGGACGAGCCATTGACGGTGACAGCGAGCAGAGCGAAGGCAGCGAACGCAGTGGAGAGAAGCTTCATCGTTGAGGCGTGGAGAACAGCTCGGTTGGTTGTGTTGGAGGTGCTTTGCCAAAGGCAAATAGGAAAGTGAGGTCTGAGATCGAGATGGATCAAAAGTTGCAACGAGAATCTCGTTGACCCAGGAGGTAATCCATTGAGCCAGGGCCCGTTAGTTCGCTGCGGTGTTCGAACGGCACGGGAGGTCCGGCTCAAGCTCCACCAGCCGAATGCCAGGCCAAAAGGCAGTCAGCTTGGGTTGTACTGAATCGGTGCATTTTGTGTCGTATGTGGGCAAGACACGACCATCGCCTCAACTTCGGAGCGTAACAAGTGTTTTCGACGAAATTGGCCGCTGTACTACTGCGTTGAAACGAACGAACTACTTGTAAAGCGTAATTAATGTCTGGACCCTCTCAGGGCTCCTGCGTCAGGAAGCAGAAAGGATAAGTCACAAGCCCATCGGCTCCTAAACTCGGAGCTCGTATGTGCATGCAGTCTAACCTTGAAGAATGTTGGATTAAAAACTTATTTCTCTGGAATCTTGCTGGTCGCCACATTTAATCAAAAGCTCCGGGCACAACATAGCAACAAAAGGGTAGTCGCGCTGTCTCCGTGCTTTCGTGTTGCCAGTGCTACCGGTAGTGCTCTTGAGATCTGTCATTGCCATCCAAATAAACCATCAAGACGGAACTACTGTACAGCCACAGCTTTCAGTCTGCAACGAGACGCTATCCAGGATATGTGCTGCCAAAGATCGCGACGTTGAATCAGGACGTTGGTAAAGAAAGTCAACTACATGTACACTGTACACAGAAATGCCCCTTTTTGCTTTACGCCATATGGTATTACATGAAAACGATCTAGCGAAATGTGCGTGCCCGTGAATTCTGTCTTGCCACCAGTACGATGGTACCGAGAAATGCTCGGCGAGCAGGGCAGCATGGCGCTAGCATTAAACGAAATACCGTTCGAGGGGACGAACGCGAGAGCTCGCGCCGTGAAAGAATGACTAACTACCAATATCCATAGGTCTGCAAAAATACGAAATATCAAAGGGAATGCACCCCTTGACGAGCTCAAACACTGATATTATTCTCTTTACGCTTTTTGTAGCCACTGCTTTCGTAGCTGCCGTTCGTTTTAAAAAATCAGACGGACAAACAAAATTAGTAGAGGTAGCTAGCAGTCGACGCTGCTGGGTTGGCCACTGCACGTGCCCGTCTTGAACGCGCTCACTGTAATACCAGAGAACGACCAATCCGATACGACCTTCGAGTTTACCACGATATCGTACAAGTTGGTTGCCGTACCCGATAGACCCGACACGGTTATGTCCTCGATCGTAACCTCACTGGTCGGGGAGCCCGTGTATCCGCCCTTGGACTTGCTGTAGTCAGAGTGAAGTACAATGGCGTTTTTCACATTCGACAGCTTGTTGTTGGAGTATTTGACGTTGGAGACGAGGCCCTTTAGACCGATAATGGTCTTGATGCGGATGCCATTCACACTGTTGACGATACTGTTGCCGCTCACTGTCAGACCTGAGACTGTATCGGACGAAGTGACCGTAGAGCCACCGAGCGAACCGATCGAAATTCCGTGGCCGCCGCTGCAGTAATTGTTACTGAAGACAGTGTTGGTGCTGGACTGCATGGCGAGACAGTCGTCCTGGTTGTAGATCTTGTTGCCCTTGATGGTGACGTAGTCGTTGCCGCTTAAGTCGAATCCGTCCGTGTTCTTGGCCAGATCATCGCCAGCGCTGGCATCGAGTGTGAGGCCGCTTATGGTTGTCTTCTGCGAGTTGAGGATGCTGAAGGTGCGGTACGGCATGTTCTTAAGCGTGAAACCCGACACTGTTGAGGAGAGAACCTTGTTCATGCGGAAGAACACAGGGCGACTGATGGATGTGCCCTGTTTCCAGTACCAAGAGCCTTGGCCATCAAGAGTACCGGAGCCTTTGACAGTAAGGCTGCTTCCAGTGAGAAGTACCAGTGGGCCATCCCATTTGGTGGTGCCGAAGGTGGTGGTGCCCGTGAACTCGATGGTGGATCCAGTCTTCGCCTTGCTCAAGTCCAACGTGACGCCAGCTGGCACAGACAGCGATCCGATGGTGACAGTGGTGCAAGACGAGATGTCGGTGCCTGACTTGTAGGTGCCGGTGAGAGAGCAGCTACTACTCCCTTCCGCTTCTTGACGCAACATGGTGGAGCCGTTGACGAAGGCTGCGAGGAGTGCGAAGACACCGAAGGCGCTGGACACGAGCTTCATTGCAGGTTGGACTTTTGGTGGTCGTTGTGTTGGGAGAAAGCAAATTGCAGAATGAAGAGTGAATGGGGAGGTAAGCTAGTGAAGAAGAGGGGAGCGATCGTCGCTAAAGGTATGCTATTGATGCGCCGTTCGACCGAAGTCACACGGATATCGCTCGCTCTTGGATAGGTTGGGCATGACTTGACACGTGGTTCCGTCAATGACGGCCCGTCATGCAGCTACATGTATCACTCCCCGGCACACAAGCTCAAATATTGACGAAAGGTGTCACTGGCCGTTCGAAGCTGTTTCTATTTCGACAGAGGAGAGTCGAAAGCGAGTCTGAAAGTCAGCATCTTCAACCAATAAGAACAGTAGGATTCAGCTGGTGATAGTGGCAGCACCATATTGTAGATCAGTCTTTTGTTGTCGCTGATGTACGCAACGATAGCAGGGCTCTCGTTAATGCACCTTTGTAACGGCATCTTCAGCACCTTTCCTGTCTAATCGGATCAATAAATTACGAGATCAGCACCTTGAAATTTCTGCTTCGGCACCTTTCCCCTCAAATCGAATAATATATAACCACCACTCACGTAATATATCATGCCATCCAGCTTCCATCTAAACCGGTTTCACACCGTTAAGCTCGGAGCCATTGCCGGTTCAATTGGCGAAACGACGCAGATACACAAAGTCAATAACGCTACGGAGCAAAATCATCGAGCGAGGTACCACCGAAGACACGCCGCGCTGACCATGCACACTGACAACGTGAAAAGCGAATGCTTGCAACCGCATGAAGCTTCTTCAATGCTGCTATGGGGCCGGATTTCAGAGCTTGAGGAGCTTCAACTCAAGCTGAACAAGATGGATCATTTTCTCGAGGCGCTGGTGGAGATTCATCGAGATATTGCGGCATTTGTAGGCGACAATATGAGAGATGCGGTTACGACAGCAACATAAGGAAGGCACTTCCGTCAGAACGTGAATGCTTCATTCTCTATAGTATTAAGTGACGTTTTCGTAAAAAGAAGATGTAGTTTAATTCATTTAGACATGAATTATGTACCTAGCGACTCGCGAACGCTTTCTTCACCTTCTTTCGAATGTGTAATAGCTGCGCCCAGCCCTCGTTATTCCTAGTTGCATCGCCAGCTGACTTATGCAGCATTGTCCACAGTAAGCGCAGTCTCATTTGAGACAAGTCACGGTCCAAAATCGAGTTACTTGCCTTTAGCGACCGCACGCGACTCACGTAGCTATAGGCTTGTGCAATGCACAAAATACTGCAACTTACACTGTCTACTTGCTTGGGGGTCGTAACCGGAACAGCAGCAAATTTAGCTAACTGTGGTGTTGGAATTCCCACGTGAACCCTAGCTACAAATGTAGTTAGGACGTTCCCACAACAATACGTCTACTAGGATAGTAAACGATCGTTCGGGCGGACCTGAAGACCCCAGTTCTGCCCTTGCACCGGGACAGTCTGGAACTTGTAAACTACTTATATAGGCCAACCAGTAAAAAAAGAACACGCTACTAGCACGAGCAAAGCTAGTAGGTGTTATGAATCCTCGTGGTCCCAACAGCGGAAGGGTACCAGGCACGGGTAAGCCTTTTACGAGGGCACCGAGTGTTCAACACTCGGTTGGAAGAATAAAAGGGATGCAATTCAAGCACTCCCAGTCGTGCAAATACCGTATTCCTTATGTGATCGGCGACAGTCAAATTCTTGTAGTGGCCCCAGCCTATCCGCCAGCATTAAAGATTCCTGCATAGAAAAAATATGTGACGTGTGCAAAATTCATAAGAGCGATGACATCGTCGTTATCCGATTCTGAGTCGGAAATGTTCAGCTCATCGTCCGACCAAATGTCGTCAACGGTGCCCTCAATCAAACGGAGCTCCTGCTCTGTAATTGAATCAATTTCTAGCAGTCCAGGCTCTTCTTGTTGCTGCTCCCGAGTCGGTAGAGTCGACAAAATATGGGCACTCCGGAAACCATTCTTGATGGTCGATACAGAAAGCTTGTTCCAGCTCGTGTTTACCCATTCACACAGGGTAGGGCGCTTCGGTGGTTTAAACTCAAAAGCACCTGTAGATTCCGGGGTCCAATGTCCAGAAAAATCATCCACTAGCAAGATAACAGGCTGCCAAGGTCGTGTGCGGTCGCCGAACATTGCCTTTAGCCACTCGATATGAACCATTTCATTCCACCAGGCCGATGGATTAGCATATAGCTCCAAATTGCTGGACTCCATAATCGACTTTGCTTCTTTCCACACATAAACACCAAAACCACGCCTTTATTTCCAATTGGCTTGGTCCCCATCGGGTACTGTAGAACGACTCAATTTAAGCACCAGAAAGGGAGAATATGTTTCTCCATCTGAATCGCCTAAAAGCATGGCGGTCACTCGCTCCTTATCCTTGCCACCATGGCGCACCCACACTGTTTTTGAGCCGGGAGAGCTAATAGTACGCTTTGGTATATATTAAAAAATACACATGCACATACACAAATTATTAGTAAAATATATAATTAATACAAAATAAATAGTAAAACAAATAAATGGAGTCGCACCAGTCTGATCGGCGTTAAATACCTTTTGTCCACGTAGCTCTAGCATCTTTTGCTATACTTCAATACCAAACCTGACAGCGGTCATGTCTGCCTCCTCTGGCGTCACCTGACCTTGGCGTGTGCACGCGCGAATACTGAGTCGGTGTCGCCTGAGAAATCCCTCTTGCCAGTGCCAAGATCCCCGAAGCGCCATAATGCCGAGGCCCTCTGGTATCTCCGCGCCCTTCATACGTAGCATTACCGAACGGATAGGCACACCTTCTTTTCTAAACAAGTTCATCCACTGCACAACGGCCTCCTCAGCATCTCGAGGCAGTATTGTTACGGTACCAGGTGCCCTCGTATATTTCATGTCTACCACAGCTGTCGACTGTCAGCGCCCCTTCAGCACCAAGACCATGCTACGCCATTTGTAGACTGACTTTCGACGCTGGTCCTTGGCGTCGTCGCTAAGGAGCGGGTAGAAAGTGCTCACCGTGTGTGTCATGTTACCACCACTGATGAAGTGGTTGGCTACCTCGAGTTTGTGACGATTCGAGAAGCTGCTGCGATTGTGTTTGGGCTTCTTACGCCCAGTCCCGCCGACGCGCGGCTGCGGCATTGCTGCCATATTTTAACATATAATCTAATCTAATGGCTGTCGGCGCTCTGATTTGTTGCTAAGCACATAAAGCGCGACGACACGAAATTTAAATCAATTTGATTGGCTATTTAATTTGTCGTTAATGACTGAGCGTCGCCAATCACATATAGAATACGGTCGGCAACAATAAGCCGTCACGTAAAACCTCCCGATAGTAATCGGCCAATACACAAGTCTCTTGGCCTTGCCGGATGAACCCTCGCTACAGAGCTTCGAGCTCACCGACAGGCATAACACACTCAAACAAGCTTGACCAGACGCTTACCTTGAAGCCGGACGTCGCTCTGTGCGCTTGAGTGAAAATTCTGTTCTGTATTTATGTTTACCCTTTCGGGTATATTCCTAATAAGAAGTCCTAATGAAGTATACAAATACCAAGTGAACAATGATCCGTTATGGATCTTCTTGCACGCCAAGCGTCGTCTGCACCGTCGCATGAGTATCTTTAACGGCCCGCGCCCTGTCCCAGACGGTGAACGTGCCTTCCAAGGGTCGCTGAGTCTTCCGCGAACTCATCCCAACCGCCACCGAGGGTTCGTACCGTAGAGGGTCAGTTCTTGGCCGCTGAATGCGAATCCGGCCAGTCCATTATTAATAATAAGGACAGCCTGCCTGGATTCAGTAACATATGGACCGTATCCAATATCCGTTGAAAGTTCGGTACTGACGCCGTCGAGTCTTATGCACCTTGGAATCACTGTACATCACATGACCGAGGGCTCGTCGCTTGAACATCTTGGGCGGTGTCGCGTCTTTGTCGACGGGCGATTATCCGCAACTATGGAGAAATCACTACACCACAACTACCCCTGTCGCAATGGAAGCCACGGTACAGGTGCCTGTTGTGACATTTCTTCATTCTCCAATTCGCCATTCCATCTCAGGATGGCCAAGCGCTTGAACCGGGCCGTGAACAACGCACTTCAGCGTCTCAATTCTTGCCGACGTCGCGAACGTGAACAGCTGGAGGTACGTCAGCTCTTCTTCCTCTTGAATCATCGGCGCCTTGCTCATCACCATGCATTACTCGTCTTGTTTCTCAGGAGGGCGACACCGAGGTTTCGAACGCCCCTCAGCCTGCTACACTTCCTCCGACGGCAGCTCCATCAACCGGACCTCCGGCGCTTCCTGTTCCGGACTCTTCACCCCCTGCGGCAGCTCCTGTGGTACTTCCTGCCGTCGCTGAATCCACGGGGATGGCTCCTGCTGGTCTTCCTGCGTCTACTGGTGGTCCTCCACCACTCACCGAGGATTCACTGCGCGCCATGCTGGCTGAAAGTACGGAGACATCGGTCGATCACATGATGACCTCGATAATTCCGTACTTGACTGCGATGGCTCGTCACCAAGTGAAGCTCAGCGTTGCGCCTCTTCTTCACGGCGATGTCCACGCTCAACGTCGCCTCGAGACCGCCGTGGGCTTCGACGAAGTCCTCGCCGCCGTACAGCCTCTTCCTGACGCGCTGTCAGCATTACCCGACCGAGTTGTCAGCTTGGAGCGTCAGTTGCGGGCTGCTCAGACCGAGGCTGCTGCCGCCGTATTCGGTGGCACCCGAAATCATGGCTCGCGAAAACGCAGAGGCGTTCCTCAAGGCTGCCAACGCCGAAGTCGAAGCTCTTCGCAAGGATATCAAGTTTCTCCGCGAGTCGAACGCCAAGAACGATGCCATGCTCGCAAGTGCTCAGGCCACCATGGAGCAACATTCAGAAGCCTTGAATCGTCTGCATTGCGGGGTCCAAGCGCGGGACGCATTTATCGCCACCTTGAACAAGAAGCTGGCCCGTGAACGCGAAGTGTACAAGTCTTCGATTGCTGCGAACACCGAACAGACTTGGAAGCTTCATCTCCTTTTGGTCAAGCTTGCCAAGGGCAAGTATGTTGATAACGACACGCTCAAGGTCCTCGAGAACCAGCATGACCGTAACACTCGCCTCCTCCAAGCGAATCGCACCCTCCGGGCACACGTGAGTCTGGCCGGGATGGATCCCGAGGTACTGCGTCTGGCTGTTGATGGTACGTTCCTAATGTTGCTCTTTGCACCGTGTGCTCAGCAACTAACGTCCGTTCACAATCTGTCGTGATAGGTCTGACTGCGGGTGAGCTGGACTTGGACGCCCTGGGCTTGGACAAAGCGACGTTGGTCGCTTTGCAGCGCATACAGTCTACTGCCGCATCTTCGGACGATCCACAAGCGCTTCCTGCAGCGTTGACAAAGACCGCTCATCAAGTGGCCCATGGGAAGGCCCACAAGCGCCTTCGACCAGGTGGCAAGGAGTCAGACGACGAGTTGGGCGACTCTGACGAAGACAAGGCCCCCATCCCGACGGACCAGGCCAGTACTTCAATGGCAGCTGCTGGTCTCGGTGATGCGCCACATGCCGACATTTCAACTCCCAAGTCGGCACGTCGGTCGCTGTTCAGCCTGAAATCATGGAAGCAAGCGGCCCAGAAGAAGCGCCAGAAGACTCGCCTTCACTCTCTCGCCAAGTCACCCCGACGTCATATGAAGACTCGGTCCAAGTCTGTACCGTCTTCTCCTAGCTCATTGGCGCCACCTACCACACCAGCGTCTTCCTCAACTCTCGCCGTGGTTGACCTCAGCGGTGACCAGAGTGACGTGGACATGGTGGATGTTGGTTCAAGTGGTGTCCCGTCGGCTCAAGATACTGCCACCGAGTCTTCGGGTAATGACGTGGACCCTGGGGATCACGACGATGTTTCCGGGCTTCCTGACACGCCTTCGCCCCTGCCTCAGGGTCCTCCCGATGTGGCCAAGCCGCCAGCTTCGACGATCTCTCCTTCTCCAGCAGACATACGTGCCGCTGAAAAGGCCTTGCGTGAGGCCGAGCAATTTCGCCTCATGTTCCGCTCAAGGGACGAAGGTGAAGAATCGGACAACACTGTCCCACTAGGCAAGGCTGCTTCGTCGTCCGCTCCGACGTCCAAGACAGTTGACGTCTTGGGAGTAGTTTCTACAGCAGGGCCTGCCCCTGTTGAAGCTGCTCCACCAGCCTCTGTGTCTTCACAGCCGGCTCCGACTGTTCCAACAGCTGCCGTGCCAAGTGCTTCTTCAGCCGATTTTTCGATGGAGATAGATGACGATGGAAATAATGATGACGATCGTGGAGATAACGTGGATGACGATGAACTTTCGGTGGATGATTCTCCTGATGGTATAAGTGGTGGCGGTGATGTTCCGCCGCCTACCGAGCATTCAAGCAAAGTTGATGGTGAAGATGTTGAAGATTCCGACGGCAACTGGAGCGGTCTTGTCCCTGCTCGGCCTCCGACTCCTCCTCGGCCAAATCCTTCGCCGATGGTCCCTTCTCCGCTCATAGTCGGTGGTCCGCCTCCTCCGTCATCGTCAAGTCACCAAGCACCACCATCTTCGCCTCCTGTTCCGGCGTTTCCTCGTCCGTTCTCTCGGACTCTCGATGCTGGACCTGGGCGGCAGATCACGACCACCTACACTTCGGTGCCGCGTCGTGGTGGCACCGTTGGTTGAGTCGTTGCCTCACCGCGTGTTGCCTGGTGCCCGTCCTACGGTGCCGGCCTCGTCTACCTTGCCACCGTGGGTTCTTCCGTACTTGGACATGGTGTTTGCCGACGCAGGTGCTAAGAAGTGTTTCGAACGACGCTTGAGCATGACCCTTCTCGAACCAGCTGATGAGGTAACCGTCCGTACAACGTTGGAGGGTCTCCAAGCGTACGTCGACTATTCGCATCCTGATCACCCGTACCAGCAACTTCGGCAGCTCTATCCTCTTCAGGCGTGTCTCCTCGACACCGTCGACTTCGATCCAAGCGTCTCCATCTCCAAACGTGTTCCGATTGAGACTCGTCTCAAGATGATCTGGGCGAACCTTCGGAGTGTCGGCGGCAAGCAGGGTGACCTCGGGTTCGCGTTATGGGATCGTCTCCACTGGCTTCCGCTGGATGTCATTGAGCAAGGTCTTGTCGAAGAATCCAAGAAGGTCGGTCACGACAAGGAGCTCCTGAAGGAAATGAGAGCTCTGTTGAAGAAGTTCTTCAGTGAGCGCGACCGTCGTGCCGATCGTCTCCGTAACAAGTACCGAGAACAGTACACGGCGTGGAGTCGTGACTCGGTTTCTTCCGGTACTTCCGACACGCCGTTTATTCGTCCTGAGCTGTTGTTGGAGCCGTCGAAGCCATGGTACCCGATCGAGAATTTGGCGTTCGCTCCACGGGCTTCTGACTGGATTTATGAAGTTCCGGGTCTCGACGCTCGCCAGCCTTGACGTACTGGATGGATGTGAGCGCGCCGCACCAGCACCCGTACAACACTACGTACTTCCCGTGCCAGTGTAATCCGGAGCTCTTCAATCCTCGTGGTACGCGTTTTGTGGATGTGTACCGCAGCGTGATCGTTGATCTGGCACTGGCTCCTCCTGAACTCATTCCGACCCGGCGCGACCTGTTTGACTCGCCACCGGTTACCCCACGTCCTGCTCTGGCTGCTGCTCCTGTTGAAGATGGTGCTGAGGATTCGCAGGGTCCGGCTGCGGCTCCAGCTGCCGAGGTTCAGGTTCCCGATGAAGAGGAGAAGGAGAGTGGTGACTCAACTTCGTTGGCCCTCTTGGCTACCGCCGCCAGGCAATTGGAATCGCTTTAAATCCTCGCTGCATGTTCCACGACGTTCTCCAACATCTCAGCTAACTGTTGAGGGGTCCAGCGAGGTTTCGTTTTCAGTGGTCGCTCTTCGGTCGGCATTCATGTTTTCTGATTCTTAATCCACTTCCACAGCCTAATCATGTTCATGTTGTTCTTCAAATGCATATACCATTTGTTGTTTCAGTAACGTGTTTTGTCTGTTACTACATGCTGCATCGCCCTGTGGACAGTTCACACGCGATCCAGCCACGCTAGTCTTCGTCCGCCACTTGCGTCATCTGCAGCCGATTCTCGCTCTTCTTGGCTCGCAAATGTTACTGAATCCAGGCTGTCTTTATTATTAATAATGGACTGGCCGGATTCCCATTCAGCGGCCAAGAACTGACCATCTACGGTACGAACCCTCGGTGGCGGTTGGGATGAGTTCGCGGAAGACTCAGCGACCCTTGTAAGACACGTTCACCGTCTGGGACAGGGCGCGGACCGTTAAAGATACTCATGCGACGGTGCAGACGACGCTTGGCGTGCAAGAAGATCCATAACGGATCATTGTTCACTTGGTATTTGTATACTTGATTAGGACTTCTTAGGAATATACCCGAAAGGGTAAGCATAAATACAGAACAGAATTTCCACTCAAGCACACAGAGCGACGTCCGGCTTCAAGGTAAGCGTCTGGTCAAGCTTGTTTGAGTGTGTTATGCCTGTCGGTGAACTCGAAGCTCTGTAGCGAGGGTTCATCCGGCAAGGCCAAGAGACTTGTGTATTGGCCGATTACTATCGGGTGGTTTTACGTGACGGCTTATTGCTGCCTAATTGCACGACTGGGAGTGGTTGACTTGCATCCCTTTTATTCTTCCAACCGAATGTTGATCACTCGGTGCCCTCGTAAAAGGCTTACCCGTGCCTGGTACCCTTCCGCTGTTGGGACCACGAGGATTCATAACACCTACTAGCTTTGCTCGTGCTAGTAGCGTGCTCTTTTTTTACTGGTTGGCCTATATAAGTAGTTTACAAGTTCCAGACTGTCCCGGTGCAAGGGCAGAACTGGGGTCTTCAGGTCCGCCCGAACGATCGTTTACTATCCTAGTAGACGTATTGTTGTGGGAACATCCTAACTTCATTTGTAGCTAGAGTTCACGTGGGAATTCCAACACCACAACTGGTGCCGCGACCCGGGAACAGATTGTATCATTGTGAACTGTTTGTATGGCCTTCCAGTTTACGAGCTACCAAGAGAAGAAGAACAAGAAAACGAAAACAAGATACATGACGAAATGACAACCGACGGTACCAGTTACGCCTGCCAAGTCTGGCGGAGGCGCAACAAGAGTTCAAGCCCGGCTGCGCGTTTTGCAGCCGCCACCGAGCTTTCAGTGAGCTTTGACGACGAGGCAGACATCAGTCCTGGCGCCCACGATTATGACGATTACGAAGACAAGACGCCGGCTCCAGAGCCAGGCGCAGCAACACCGGAGACGACCACGTTATCATCGGGGCTGAGCGGGGCGACCAGGTCCCTTTCGAAGAACCTCGCCGACGAGCTAGATGACGTTGCGGGAGCGGAACCGGCCTATGAAGATTATGACGATGGGAGCGAGGGCCCTAAACCTTCGGTGGCGAGTGCAAAGTATTCAGCATTGCTGAAAGCACCTCGCCCACCTATCAACGGCGATACACCAGCCGCCAAGCGCGTTGTCGACCGCGTACAAGCGCTGATGCAGAATGATGAGTGGATGCAGCTGTTCAAGCCCATACCCAAGAGAAAGACCGACTGGCCTGCGCTTGCGCAGGAACTTCAATACCCATGTCGACTAGCCAAGTTGCCGAGGATTCGGTCTCGCTACTGTTGTCGCTGGGCTTTGAGAATGAGACGTACCCATCGACGATGTCGCTCCAAGATTGGAGTCCCCATGAAGCCGGAGCTGCTCTCCAGAAATGGAAGAAGAAGCTTCGGAAGGCGTTTGGCGCTGTTGGCATCAACGCTGGAAAGCAGCCTGTGAGTCGACCGATCGTTCAAGATGAAGACCCGTCCACGATCCCGCTGCCGCAGACACCCCAACGACTCGATCGTACTCCTCCGACCAAGCGTGGAGCTGAGCGTGGTGCCTTTGGCACTACCGAAGCTTCACCGTACTTTCAAGACTCGCACGTGGTTACGCCACGTTTGGAGAGCCGTATGCAACGTGTTTACGCTGGTAACGAGGGTTCATTCGGTCGCCGAGGCGGTGCGCGAGCTCCCAAAGGTGGTGCTGGACGTCGTCAAGTCGCCAACGATGGTTCGTCAAGTGACGATGACATTTGGGTGCGTACATTCGACGAGGAGGATCCTCAAGTCGAGTTGATGCGTCAGATGAATGAGCTGGCGACGCTGAACGACGTAGACCCGACACCGAGGATTGAAATGGCATCGCGCCGACCATTGGATCGCATCACGCCGTTCTCAGCCCCTCGCAACAAGAGCGAGAACTGGATGCAGTGGCTCCGTGGGCTCGTCTACGAAATGACTGGAGCCCACACAGATGCCGACACATGGTGCATTCCATTTGAGCTTAGTCTCCGGGACGGAGCCATTCATTGGTTCCGTCAACTTCCGAAGAAAACGAAGCGCAAGTGGAAGCTGTTGAGCGCTGCGTTCATCCGCTATTACTACTCGCAGTTCACGCAGACGGCACTGTCCCGTTACTACTCTGCAAAGCGGGAACGTAACGAACATCTGTGCGACTACATAAACAGGCTGAATGGCTACCCTCGGACCGCCCGTCTACACTTCGAGAAGAGTGGTCGCGACGCGAAAGAACACGTGCAGCAGTTCCTTGCAACGTGCGATGATGACAAGCTGTCGGAGCGTCTGTACCACGCTCGAGTCACCGACATTCACGAGCTCGAAGAGATCATCGAAGATGTTCTCAAGGGTAAGGAGAGAATGGCCAAGCGTGACAGTGAGTATCGGTACTCCAAAAGTCGTGATGCGCGGCGCGACGATGCGTACGCCCGCAGCAATCGGCGTGATGACCGTCGCCGCGATGACAAGCGCAATAAACCAAAAGTGACGCTCATTGAAGCCACGGTGGATGACCTACTAGCTGAATTAGAGGGCCGTGAAGCTGCTCAAGGGGGCACCGAGTATTCAAGCGAAGATTCGAACGCTTACAGCGATGTCCAAGACGAGTACAACGACTTTCAGCCCGATAATACGGATGGTGATTTCTCATTGGATGAGAATAACCGATACCTCGCCGCTGCTGACGAGAATGAGCGCCGTGCAGCTGCTGAAGGCACCTATGCACGTTCAGACAACCGTCAACCGCGTGGAAACACGCCCGATTGCGAGAATGGCTTCAATCAAGATCGCCGAGGTGGCGACCGTGGGCTCAATCAGGACCAACGCGGTCGCCGTGACTTCAACCGCGACAGCCGACGCTCACAGTACGGACCATGCGCGGTGTGCGGCGGCATGAGTCACTCCGCCCACTACCGTAACAAGCGATGCAGGTTCTGCAAACAACTCCACGATGCTGGACAATGTGAACTTTTCCGCAACTTCCAAGACCTTGCCAAAATTTGTGCGTACTAAAGGACGAAGGAGGAACTCCCGCCAGAGCTCAAGGCCGTCGTTCAAGAACGTCATTTAAACTAGGCAGCCCGCCAACTACAACTGGGTTGGTCCCTATCGGGCTGCCACAGTTAACCGAGCCTTCAATGGAAGCAGAGTGTATCTTTGCTTTCATGGGGCAGAGTGACTGGCCTGATAATTACGTAACAAGTGTGAACGCGACGGAAAATGAAAAGGAGAGGAGAAGAATCCTCGGTGGAGGTGTTGAAGAGAGAGTGGAGTGTGCTGATGCGGATGAGGGCACCAGCGAGGGTTCGTTCGGCTTGGTTTCGAGTGCAGCGCGAGACGAGCCCAAGGGTCACTCCAAGATGATGAAGTTGAACCCTGGCGAGAGACAGGGGTGGTGGTCGGCCAAGAAATTCGACCGACGGATCAGAATGAGAGCTCTGGCGCAAGGCGCTGTAAACGACCAGCGAACGAGGATCCTCCTCGACACAGGAGCGAACATAAGTGTGATAACTGACGCCTTTGCTAAGAAGTTGCGGCTCCGAGATGTACCCGATCACGGATGCCGCATTGCCATTCAAGGAATCAACGAAGGCAAGGTGTCTACGACGCGACGAGCGTGCGTCAAGATTACGCTCGGATGGGAGATGGTGTACGAATTCGAGATGTGGGTCATGGCGCATAGTGTAGGCGTCGACGTGGTACTCGGGACCGACTTTATGGTCCCAGCAGGTATCCGGTTGGACCTGTTTCACGGCGCGGCGCAATTGCCGCACGAAGTTTAAATCCCACTGATCAAGACAAAAAACATGCTCAACAGCGAAGAGTACGGCTCCCCATGTTAACGCCGGGCCACCAGAGCGTTTGGACATTCTAGCGCACGAGTGGCGAGAATATCGACTAGCGAAGCGTCAAGTCGGGCTGGGGGAACACGTACGGTGGGTTCGTCGAACGAACAAGCTAATCCCGTCAGTGGCGAGGTTTCGACGGGGACGGCCTCAGAACATTCGGTTGACCAATGTGTCTGACCAAACTGTGTACCTACCAGCACACGACTCGATCGCGATGTGGATTCCAGAATGGGATTTGCCGCGAGGTGACGGCTATGTGCGTCTGAATTCCAAGAGGTATCAAGACTGGCAAGTGCTGGTCTACGAAGGTTGCAGAGACCGTGAGGTTTTTAAGCGTGAGTGCGAAATCTACGAGCAATGGCTTGGAACTCAGCCTTCGGCAGTCGAGCGACCAGACTATTCAGAACCCAGTGAGGTGCTAGCAAGGCCTCTTGAGGACTCGCTAATGGACTCTAGTGATCGTCTGACATGTGCAGAGCGCGGGGAAATGATCATGTTGGAACGTGAACGAGTGGAGGCCTGTCTGGCGTCTGGGGTGACAGCCGGGGACTCGGCCGAGGGTCAGCTTCCGAAGAACCTTTGGACACTTACATGACAACTCACGGCGGTAGCAATAATGCAAACGAAGCCTCAGTAGCGCGTACACACGAACTACTAAATTCGGTAAACGCTGTACATACGCCAACGAGTGTTCGTTTCAAGTCTCGGGTGACCACGGAAGCGACAAGTAGCACCACTGGATTAGACGGAGTCACCAGTTTAGACGAAGTTGTCCCGGCCTTGTGCGCAGCCAAATTTGCGAACGAGTCATCGGTGGTTGGTCCAGAGGATGCAGACGTCGCACCGAAGGTGGTGAATACGGCACCGAGGGTGCGTTGCGAGATTGGTGCGAATGCCGAATTGCCAAGACAACAGCCATCCGAGGCGCTGAACAAAAGTCAACAGCACAATATGTCGGTTGTTCGCGCATTCAATATTGCGAACAAAGACTCGGCAGGTGGCCGTGAGATGCGAAACCAGGATGGACCCAGTATCGAGTGTTCACATCAAAGCGGATGTCGATGTTGAGTCGAGAGAAGAGTCCGTAGCTACTTTGGACGAGACGTACATCTCGGTTGCTCGAGTGTTAACAACCAAAGAAAATGAAGCAACGGAGAACGCAAGGAATGACTTTTTCGAGCATCCAGCTAACAACATCGGACTGGAAGACTACGCAAAAGAGTTGGCCTTCCTGCCAGACCTGACCGAAGAGATCAGCACGACTATAGACTACGATGCGCCCAATGCTGCTGATCCCCAGCTGTCGACCGAGCGCAGGGAACGTCTGGTCGCGACGCTGAAGAACCACGAGCACATCCTGATTGCTACTGGTAACGCACTGCCGCCGCCAGCCTACGGCGCAGTATGCGATATCGACACGCAGGGGCACGCCCCAATTAAACAGCGTGCCCGACGCGTGCCGTTACGATATCTCGGCAAACTGTACGAGCTGCTCCGCGCTTTGTTGCGAGCAGGGTTGATCGTCTTTTCAGACAGTCCATGGGCATCGCCGATCGTGCTTTTGATAAAAAAAAAAAAAAGAACGGGCTGGGCATCCGGCTCTGCATCGATTACAAGATGGTGAGTGCTATCACCGCAATCATGGAGTATGCAATGCCGCTAGTCGACGATCTGTTGACCGATCTCGAGTGCTACCTACGGTTCTGCTCGTTGGATGCTGCAAGCGGCTTCTGGGCGGTCATGATGACCTTGCGAGCACGCAAAGTATCGGCGTTTGTCTGCACACTCGGACATTTCGAGTGGTTACGCATGCCCTTCGGGCTAAAGAACGCGCCGATGATCTACCAACGAATGATTGCCAACGCACTCTGGGGGTTCGTTCAGCCTAAAGGAGGTTGGTTTGAATACTCGGAGAGGATGCGTTTAGCTGAAGAACAAGCCAAGGAACGTCGTGGGCCAAGCACCGAGGGTTCGTTTTAAACGAAGTTCGCGGCAGACCGCGAAGCACCGTGGAGGCCGACCCTGTACTACAACTCGTCAAGAGCCCCGTCGCTGACATGTTTACGAACGGGGAACCAGACGAATCATCGCTGGTACCTGTGTTTGGTCGACGATTGTTTGTGTATGACTTTTGCTTCAGTGGCGAGGATTTCGACAGCTGCCTGGCGACGCTGGGCCGACTGCTGGCGAGATTTGCACAGTGTCGGATCAGCATTAGTTTCACCAAGAGCATCTTCTGCCAGCCCAAGGTGGACTTTTTGTAGCATAACATTTCGCCAGAAGGAATCAGGGCTGATCCGAAGAAGCTTGCGGCTATTACCGAGCTTTCGTTTCCAACGAGTAAGAAGGGCATGCAGTCGTTTCTTGGAGCGGTTAATTACTACAGCCGCTTCATTCAAGAATCGCAGTCTACGGGGCGGCGCTGTACCAGCTTAAGGATGAAGACTTTGCCGTTGAAGGTGGCCTTTCTGTGGCACGTCGTTCCTTCGAGAAATTGAAGGCGAGTGTTTCACATTCACCCATCCTCAGGCACTTCGATCGGTCGAAGGAAGTTCATGTAATGCTCTTTGCGAATGAATGGGCGTTGAGCACTACGCTCATGCAAGAACACGAAGGCAAGTTACACCCCGTACGATTCCTCGCTCGCGTGCTCAAGGAGTCCGAGATGAACTACCATCCTGCCGAGAAGGCAGTTTTGGCGTTACTTCTGCTGTTCAAGATCTGTTACGTCCAGCTGGCAGGAAAGACGCTACGGGTCTATACACGATTTTCGACGTTAGAGTGGGTGCACAAGTCGAAGTCTCTCTTCGGACGCGCGGTCCAGTTCGCCGTACTGCTTTCGCAGTGGCATTTGAAAGTGCAGCGCGTGAAGGAGAAAGATGTCGCCTTCGCACAGCTCCTGCAGTCAAGCATCACGAGCTTCGTCGACCTGGAAGACTTGGTCGCGCCGGTGGCACCTCCAAACAAGGGCTCTCCGACTGTTCAAATGAACCCCGCGTTGCTTTACGCCAGGCTTCCCCGTAATTACAGTGGATTTGTCATGTCTTTTGACGGATCAGCGAAGACAGAGAAGTACGGTGGCTACGGGAGCTGCTCATGGGTGTTGTGGAGTCTTCCTGAGTGGAAGATAGTGATTGCTGCAAACGCTTACCTCTCGACCACCACGGTGAATGAGGCAGAGTATACAGGGATGATAAACGGTGTGAAGGCTGCTATTGCGCACGGTGCCGAGGATTTAGTCATCGTCGGTGACTCAAGGCTCGCGATTCAACAATCACTAGGGGTGATCGCATGCAGGAAGGAAACTCTGCTAGCGCTGCTGAATATTCACAAGGAACTTGCGGCCAAGCTTCGATCAGTAAAATATATTCACGTAGTACGAGAATACAACGCGGCCGCGGATTCATTAGCCACTGAAGCGCTGGAATCGGAGGTCAGTCGTGTCATTTTGGCTGAAACTCGCAAGTCGGAATTGGCGTCGCTGAATCGCATCCAGGAAAGGATCTACGAGCCGAATGAAGACTCGGTAGATGTTTCGTCACGTGGAGCAGAACGTCAAGTACAAGTACTGTCAGGCAGCGAGTCTTCAAAGTGGAAAACTTTCGAAAATGTCGTGGTTGATTACAGCTCACCAGAGTACGATTATGGTAATATTGCAGTAATGACTAGGCGACAGACGAAAGCCAAGAAACGCGTCAGGTTTGCAGATGAACACTCGGAGGGGTATCAAAGGCTCAAGAACAGCATGAAGAACGACGAGAGACGTCCAACGAAAATTCAACCGGCGAAGAATTGCCAGACCATCCTCACAAGACTGTACCAGCGGCATTTCCCGATGCGGAAGATGTTGAGCCGGTAGCAATACAGCGGGAGCGACGCAGAAGGATAATGGTGGCACAAGACGAGAAGCAGAAGTGGTCTAACATCAAGAAGGTGCTTCTGGGCTAAGCAGAAGAGCTGAGTTATAAAGAAGCTCGAGATGCCTGGAAGTATGCTGACCGGTTCGTGTTATCAGAAGACGGCGTACTTCCCTATCTTGGATTGAATCGTCGGTACGACCACGGCTGGAAAGAAGAGACCAAGCTGCGGCTTGTGCTACCGACAACGATGATTCAAGAAGTCTTGCAGAACTGTCACGACTCGCTGGAAGGTGGACATCAAGGTGCGGTGAGAACGTTCCATCGCGTTAAGTCCGATTATTATTGGATCGGCTTACACGCTGACGTGGAGAAGCATGTGAAGTCATGTCCAGATTGCAGCTCGAGTAAAAGCCGTCCGCAGCTTCGTGGATACTCACCTGGCACCGTACTAGCCGAACGACCTTTCCAGATCGTCTCGATGGATTTTGTGATCCCACTACCGAAATCTCGCAGGGGCAACACGGCGTTGCTCCTATTTCAGTGCTCGTTCACGGGATTCGTTATTGCCAAGGCTATGTCAGATACGACTGCACTGAGTGTTGCCCAAGTGCTCGAAGAATGTGTGTATCGACGGTTCGGAGTCCCATCATTAATAAGGCACGACCGCGACCCACGCTTCATGAGCGAGGTTTTCCAAGCGTTCGCAGAGATGATGCAGTCAAGATCACGAGCAACTTTGAGCTATCGGCCACAGGCTAGTGGACAGCGGGAACGCTCGGTGAAGTCGGTGATGGGCTCCGTACGGATGTACGCGGAAGACCCTCTACAATAAGACTGGGACGAAATCGCCGAAAAGCTGGTGCTCGCTATTAATACTTCTCAGGACACTACAAGGAAAGAAACACCGCTCTACCTCGCTCATGGTTGGGATGTGCAGTCGACGCTGCGGGCGATGTCGTCATCACTCAAACGAGGACTCGGCAAGCTGTCTGACGCACTGGCATGGCGGCGTGATACCAATCGACAATATGAGATCGCCCTCGCTATGGCCAAAGATTATCAGACTGTAGAAAAGGAGCGAAGGGCTAAAAAGCATAATGATGCCCTGAGTCGACTGAAAAAGCCGCTGTACCTCAACCAAGTGGAAATGAACACTCGGTGGACCCTCCAGAAGCTTCGGAAGAGATAGATGACCCTGCAAGAGCCCCATCGAGATCGCTTTTTGAGATTGGGAGCCGGGCGTGGTTGTACATGGAACGCGTCAAACCGGGCTTGACGAAGAAATTAGATCATCGGTGGCATGGACCTTTTCGGATCAAGCGCAAGGTGGAAAAGTTTGCGTACGAGCTAGAACTGCCAGACCGAAGTGGGCATCGCTTCTACCCAGTGGTGCATGCGTCGAGACTCAAGGCTGTCAACGAATTCAACAGTCGACCGAACACTCGGTTGGTACTAGACGCGACTAATGAAGCAAGACTCGATTTCGACGAGGTGCTGTTTCCTGAAGACAGCTGGGAACCAGATCAAGTTGCCGGTGAATATGAAGTCGAGGCCATCCTCGACGACAAAACACCACTGTCGACGAGCACGGAGCGTGCTGTACGCGAGTTCAAAGTCAAGTGGGTGGGCTACGAAGACCCAACTTGGGAACCAGCATCCAACTTGTCATGGGGAGGTCTGCTGTACGACTATTTGCGAACCAAGAAGAGCGAGAATCGGCTGCAGATGGCGCAAGTGGCGGACGAAGACTAGCGTGACTGGATCGCGTGTGAACTGTCCACAGGGCGATGCAGCATGTAGTAACAGACGAAAAACGTTACTGCAACAGCAAATTGTGTATGCATTTAAAGAAAAACATGAACATGATTACGCTGTGGAAGTGGATTAAGAATAAGAAAACATGAATGCCGACCGAAGAGCGACCACTGAAACCGAAGCCTCGCTGAACCCCTCAACGGTTAGCTGAGATGTTGGAAAATGTCGTGGAACATGCAGCAAGGGATCAAAGCGATTCCAATTGCCTGGCGGCGGTAGCCAAGAGGGCCAACGAAGTTGAGTCACCACTCTCCTTCTCCTCTTCATCGGGAACCTGAACCTCGGCAGCTGGAGCCGCAGCCGGACCCTGCGAATCCTCAGCACCATCTTCAACAGGAGCAGCAGCCAGAGTGGGACGTGGAGTAACCGGTGGCGAGTCAAACAAGTCGCGCCAGGTCGGAATAAATTCATTAGCATCCAGAGACGGATCAACAAGCATGCTTCGGTACACATCCACAAAACGCGTACCACGAGGATTTGAAGAGCTCCGGATTACACTGGCACGGAAAGTACGTAGTGTTGTACGGGTGCTGGTGCGGCGCGCTCACATCCATCCAGTACGTCAAGGCTAGCGAGCGTCGAGACCCGGAACTTCAGAAATCCAGTCAGATGTCCGAGGTGCGAACGCCAAATTCTCGATCGGGTACCATGGCTTCGACGGCTCCAAAAGTAACTCAGGACGAATAAACGGCGTGTCGGAAGTACCGGAAGAAGCCGAGTCACGACTCCACGCCATGTACTGTTCTTGGTTCTTGCTACGAAGACGATCGGCACGACGGTCGCGCTCACTGAAGAGCTTCTTCAACAGAGCTCTCATTTCCTTCAAGAGCTCCTTGTCGTGACCGACCTTCTTGGATTCTTCGACAAGACCTTGCTCAATGACATCCAGCGGAAGCCAGTGGAGACGATCCCATAACGCGAACCCGAGGTCACCCTGCTTGCCGCCGACACTCCGAAGGTTCGCCCAGATCATCTTGAGACGAGTCTCAATCGGAACACGTTTGGAGATGGAGACGCTTGGATCGAAGTCGACGGTGTCGAGGAGACACGCCTGAAGAGGATAGAGCTGCCGAAGTTGCTGGTACGGGTGATCAGAATGCGAGTAGTCGACGTACGCTTGGAGACCCTCCAACGTTGTACGGACGGTTACCTCATCAGCTGGTTCGGGAAGGGTCATGCTCAAGCGTCGTTCGAAACACTTCTTAGCACCTGCGTCAGCAAACGTTATGTCCAAGTACGGAAGAGCCCACGGTGGCAAGGTAGACGAGGCCGGCACCGTAGGACGGGCACCAGGCAACACGCGGTGAGGCAACGACTCAACCAACGGTGCCACCACGACGCGGCACCGAAGTGTAGGTGGTCGTGATCTGCCGCCCAGGTCCAGCATCGAGAGTCCGAGAGAACGGACGAGGAAACGCCGGAACAGGAGGCGAAGATGGTGGTGCTTGGTGACTTGACGATGACGGAGGAGGCGGACCACCGACTATGAGCGGAGAAGGGACCATCGGCGAAGGATTTGGCCGAGGAGGAGTCGGAGGCCGAGCAGGGACAAGACCGCTCCAGTTGCCGTCGGAATCTTCAACATCTTCACCATCAACTTTGCTTGAATGCTCGGTAGGCGGCGGAACATCACCGCCACCACTTATACCATCAGGAGAATCATCCACCGAAAGTTCATCGTCATCCACGTTATCTCCACGATCGTCATCATTATTTCCATCGTCATCTATCTCCATCGAAAAATCGGCTGAAGAAGCACTTGGCACGGCAGCTGTTGGAACAGTCGGAGCCGGCTGTGAAGACACAGAGGCTGGTGGAGCAGCTTCAACAGGGGCAGGCCCTGCTGTAGAAACTACTCCCAAGACGTCAACTGTCTTGGACGTCGGAGCGGACGACGAAGCAGCCTTGCCTAGTGGGACAGTGTTGTCCGATTCTTCACCTTCGTCCCTTGAGCGGAACATGAGGCGAAATTGCTCGGCCTCACGCAAGGCCTTTTCAGCGGCACGTATGTCTGCTGGAGAAGGAGAGATCGTCGAAGCTGGCGGCTTGGCCACATCGGGAGGACCCTGAGGCAGGGGCGAAGGCGTGTCAGGAAGCCCGGAAACATCGTCGTGATCCCCAGGGTCCACGTCATTACCCGAAGACTCGGTGGCAGTATCTTGAGCCGACGGGACACCACTTGAACCAACATCCACCATGTCCACGTCACTCTGGTCACCGCTGAGGTCAACCACGGCGAGAGTTGAGGAAGACGCTGGTGTGGTAGGTGGCGCCAATGAGCTAGGAGAAGACGGTACAGACTTGGACCGAGTCTTCATATGACGTCGGGGTGACTTGGCGAGAGAGTGAAGGCGAGTCTTCTGGCGCTTCTTCTGGGCCGCTTGCTTCCATGATTTCAGGCTGAACAGCGACCGACGTGCCGACTTGGGAGTTGAAATGTCGGCATGTGGCGCATCACCGAGACCAGCAGCTGCCATTGAAGTACTGGCCTGGTCCGTCGGGATGGGGGCCTTGTCTTCGTCAGAGTCGCCCAACTCGTCGTCTGACTCCTTGCCACCTGGTCGAAGGCGCTTGTGGGCCTTCCCATGGGCCACTTGATGAGCGGTCTTTGTCAACGCTGCAGGAAGCGCTTGTGGATCGTCCGAAGATGCGGCAGTAGACTGTATGCGCTGCAAAGCGACCAACGTCGCTTTGTCCAAGCCCAGGGCGTCCAAGTCCAGCTCACCCGCAGTCAGACCTATCACGACAGATTGTGAACGGACGTTAGTTGCTGAGCACACGGTGCAAAGAGCAACATTAGGAACGTACCATCAACAGCCAGACGCAGTACCTCGGGATCCATCCCGGCCAGACTCACGTGTGCCCGGAGGGTGCGATTCACTTGGAGGAGGCGAGTGTTACGATCTTGCTGGTTCTCGAGGACCTTGAGCGTGTCGTTATCAGCATACTTGCCCTTGGCAAGCTTGACCAAAAGGAGATGAAGCTTCCAAGTCTGTTCGGTGTTCGCAGCAATCGAAGACTTGTACACTTCGCGTTCACGGGCCAGCTTCTTGTTCAAGGTGGCGATAAATGCGTCCCGCGCTTGGACCCCGCAATGCAGACGATTCAAGGCTTCTGAATGTTGCTCCATGGTGGCCTGAGCACTTGCGAGCATGGCATCGTTCTTGGCGTTCGACTCGCGGAGAAACTTGATATCCTTGCGAAGAGCTTCGACTTCGGCGTTGGCAGCCTTGAGGAACGCCTCTGCGTTTTCGCGAGCCATGATTTCGGGTGCCACCGAATACGGCGGCAGCAGCCTCGGTCTGAGCAGCCCGCAACTGACGCTCCAAGCTGACAACTCGGTCGGGTAATGCTGACAGCGCGTCAGGAAGAGGCTGTACGGCGGCGAGGACTTCGTCGAAGCCCACGGCGGTCTCGAGGCGACGTTGAGCGTGGACATCGCCGTGAAGAAGAGGCGCAACGCTGAGCTTCACTTGGTGACGAGCCATCGCAGTCAAGTACGGAATTATCGAGGTCATCATGTGATCGACCGATGTCTCCGTACTTTCAGCCAGCATGGCGCGCAGTGAATCCTCGGTGAGTGGTGGAGGACCACCAGTAGGCGCAGGAAGACCAGCAGGAGCCATCCCCGTGGATTCAGCGACGGCAGGAAGTACCACAGGAGCTGCCGCAGGGGGGGTGAAGAGTCCGGAACAGGAAGCGCCGGAGGTCCGGTTGATGGAGCTGCCGTCGGAGGAAGTGTAGCAGGCTGAGGGGCGTTCGAAACCTCGGTGTCGCCCTCCTGAGAAACAAGACGAGTAATGCATGGTGATGAGCAAGGCGCCGATGATTCAAGAGGAAGAAGAGCTGACGTACCTCCAGCTGTTCACGTTCGCGACGTCGGCAAGAATTGAGACGCTGAAGTGCGTTGTTCACGGCCCGGTTCAAGCGCTTGGCCATCCTGAGATGGAATGGCGAATTGGAGAATGAAGAAATGTCACAACAGGCACCTGTACCGTGGCTTCCATTGCGACAGGGGTAGTTGTGGTGTAGTGATTTCTCCATAGTTGCGGATAATCGCCCGTCGACAAAGACGCGACACCGCCCAAGATGTTCAAGCGACGAGCCCTCGGTCATGTGATGTACAGTGATTCCAAGGTGCATAAGACTCGACGGCGTCAGTACCGAACTTTCAACGGATATTGGATACGGTCCATATGTTACTGAATCCAGGCAGGCTGTCCTTATTATTAATAATGGACTGGCCGGATTCGCATTCAGCGGCCAAGAACTGACCCTCTACGGTACGAACCCTCGGTGGCGGTTGGGATGAGTTCGCGGAAGACTCAGCGACCCTTGGAAGGCACGTTCACCGTCTGGGACAGGGCGCGGGCCGTTAAAGATACTCATGCGACGGTGCAGACGACGCTTGGCGTGCAAGAAGATCCATAACGGATCATTGTTCACTTGGTATTTGTATACTTGATTAGGACTTCTTAGGAATATACCCGAAAGGGTAAGCATAAATACAGAACAGAATTTCCACTCAAGCACACAGAGCGACGTCCGGCTTCAAGGTAAGCGTCTGGTCAAGCTTGTTTGAGTGTGTTATGCCTGTCGGTGAACTCGAAGCTCTGTAGCGAGGGTTCATCCGGCAAGGCCAAGAGACTTGTGTATTGGCCGATTACTATCGGGAGGTTTTACGTGACGGCTTATTGCTGCCTAATTGCATGACTGGGAGTGTTTGAATTGCATCCCTTTCATTCTTCCAACCGAGTGTTGAACACTCGGCGTCCTCGTAAAAGGCTTACCCGTGCCTGGTACCCTTCCGCTGTTGGGACCACGAGGATTCATAACACCTGCTAGCTTTGCTCGTGCTAGTAGCGTGCTCTTATATTTAATGATTGGCCTATATAAGTAGTTTACAAGGTCCAGTTTGTCCCGGTGCAAGGGCAGAACTGGGGTCTTCAGGTCCGCCCGAGCGATCGTTTACTATCCTAGTAGACGTATTGTTGTGGGAACATCCTAACTTCATTTGTAGCTAGAGTTCACGTGGGATTTCCAACACCACAGAACCACATCGTCTTCCGAAGGGTCTAAATCTTTTGTTTCGGTCTGTTGTGAAACCCCAGTGAAGTAGTGCACTATTCACTCGCTCCAGCAACTTAACTAACTGGAACGACGAAATTGGCATAATAGATGACTTCACTAGCCCTTTTTTTTTTAAAAAAAAAATTGTTGGAGATCTTGAGAGCAGGAAACTCTTGTTGTAACAAACCGGGTAATTTGACGCTATTTTTCCGACGTAATCAACATCAGGCGTAGTGTCAATCCACTTCAAGAAGTCTTCAAGATCAAGAGGACACTCAGTTCGACACTCGGCAATTGCCCACTTGCTGCCCTTTTTAGTGTCTCTCGACTGTGAGCTGGATGTTTCAGGTAATCGCAGAACTTGCAGGTTGTCGATAGCACTCGCTCGCTCTAAAGAAACTTCGACTGCGCCAATAGAGCTGTAGACGTTGCTGAATGAGCATTTGACTGCTGCTGCAACACCTCTTGTGATTGCTCGCTGATGGTCAGGTCCGACAGGGATGTCTGCGATTGCTTTGTTAGGCAGCATGACGGCGGATCGTCTCCATCGAGTCCCTGCATCACGGGAGGGCCCGTGTTGTCCTCCGGAGGCTGATAAATATCGGCTTCTTCCAAAGTGCTAGCGGGAAGGTGCAGTTGTTCCAAGCCACATTTAGCAATCTCGTTGATCAAAATACCGGTGAAACCCCGGTTTTATCATAATTTGAAGGCGGGGGCGGAATTCCATAAGATAGTTCCAAGATATATTTTTACGGGTTTCCAGGAGACTTGCATCGCAACCCCGCCAAAACAATTAATTAATGAAAGTCGTCTCGGAGTCGCTTGTTGAATCCACGTCAGGTGCTCCAGAATGCAATCCGTTCGCAAGCTCGAAGCGGGACGGTTTGGCGATGAAGGAAAGGCAAGGTATGGCAAGTCCAACTGAGTACTTGCCACTGTTGGAGATAAAGTCAATCTAAGGCTTCAGCAACCCAAATAGGTTACGGTACAGATACACATGCTACATAACAACGCATCCAAAACACCTTGTTTTGCAGGATAGCACCTAAGATTTGTTTTGACTTGGCATATGTAGAAGCAGCCGGGAGGGATTACCCGGCTCTCCTGTGGAAAGACATTTTATATTGTAAGAGGTCGTTACCAGCGCGCTTCGCTTGGCTGGGGCTCGCTTTGCTCGCGATTAATAGATTCTTTCACCTGGGAAGTGCAATGCGCGGCTCGCTGGTGAGCTCGGCGCTGGGCCTGCCTTCGCAAATACCGAGCGGCCCTGCTTCGCGGGCTCCCCGCGCGGGTTGGCTGCGGCTATTCGACCTCGCACCCGCTCGCCTTAGTTGGCGCCTTAGCTGCGTCGCCCCGCCCCGAAAGGTGCTATTGTGCGTTTGAGCGTGATGCACACCGTTTCAAACGGTGTTTTTGCAATTTTGTCATACTATATCGCTGGAAATCCCTTATACAGGAATAATAGCGTGCTATGACAACTGATGAGGTTGTCTGTGCCGTATATCACCCGACATCCGCGATTTGCTGATCAAATCTCGCTGTTTTGTATTTGACTAAAAAGCGATTAAGCGACTAAAACCGTATTTACAGTCACGAGTTGTCGGGTCGAGGAGAGGAGTCCAGAACGATATCATACAGTACATGTATCTACCAACATGTTTAGAATAAGATCTACACACAAAGAAAGCAGTACGTGTAAGGACCCGCGCGATCCATCCAGTGTAGCTATGGACATTCAACTTTGTTCAGCGAAACCACTTGTTGCAGTCGTACAGTGAGATCGGCGTCTCTCGTGCAAATACGTACGCGAAATGACTTTACGTCCGCACGAAATGGATTGACTATCACCGCTTTAGACGGACCTAGAATCTCCTAGATTTGCTTTATCCGTGGTGGGGTACTCAACCACACTAAGATTTCCTATTCATCCTCAAGATCCAAGAAGCCAGGCACGTATACCTCCAGAGGAACTACACTTCACTTTTACTTTCTAATTACACCGTTCTTGCCTTTCTCACATGTGCACATGCATGTACATGTATCGTTGAAGTATGCCACAATGCGCACTGGGATGGTATTGTGCTTTTCATGTAATTTGCCGTCCGATTTTACTCAAATTCGGACTTGAGGTACTCCGGTTTTTGATTTGTAAAATCACTCTGTTCGCCATTTAAATCTTTGCTGATTAGTGTAAATCGTCAGTTCCGAGTCTGGACCCCACGCGAAGGCCGCTCAAGCTACAAAAGAAGGTACGCGTGGTCAAGGTCGCGCATGCGGTGAGCCAGAAGCAGCTCAAGCTGGAGAAGGAGTTGGGAGTGGCGCCGGCCGCGTTTGTGATAAACAAGAAGCTGTTCGAGCTGTAGAAGGTCGCGCCTGTGGGGAATCTGAAGCTTGTCGAGTGCAGAAGGAGGTGTGCCTGGCCACGAACGTGCTATGGGAAGCTTCTCATCCTGTGGAAGGCGGCGATTGCAGGCCAAAGTCGTGTCTGCTGTAAACCTAGAGCTGCTCAAGCTGAAGAAGGAGAGCTGGTGACCAAGGAGCCGCTCCAGTAGCTGCGGAAAGGCCGCGCTGATGGCCACAGAGTTGCCAAAAGAGGTGGGCGCGGACATGACCACGCTGGAGATGAATAAGGAGCGGCTCAACGTGCAACAAAGAATTGGAGATTGCGTGAAGAGTAGAGCTAGTGGCCAAGGCGCCGCTGAAGCACCTGAACGTGGTGCTGTGGTCATGGCCACACAGGTGATCTAGGAGCCGTTTGAGCAGCTAAAGGACGGATGGTCAGGTGGCCAAGGAGGTTCAGAAGAAGGTGGGTGCTACCATGGGCGGGGCCGGGTTATGGCAACGCTGGAGACGAACGAGGAGCGGGATAAGATGCTGAAGCCAGTCGACCGACGACTAGAACAAGGTTCGAGGACGTAATTCAACGTGGCGATAGGGTTGAACACTAATGCCACGAAGCCTCGTCAAACGTAAGTCATCGTAAAAGCTTCTATTATTGGTTTTGGTATTCATAAGCATTGATTTAACTTAGTTTCTATTCTACAATGGCAAGCTCATCTGTCCCGCAGCTCCCGTTGCCAAGCTTGCTGACTTGTCGGATTACAGCAAAGAATGGCGAGCCATACACCAGAGCTCATGAAAAAGTTTCTCCCAAGGAGTTTGTGTTGACAATAGCTGACGGACCGGCAGCGCTCCGCAAGATAATTGAGAAGAAGCTGGAAGAGATGGTTCCTGGGCAATGGCAGCCTGGTTTCGCAGTCTTCCTGAAGCCATCAAATCACGCCAAGCAAAAAGACTACGTCCCACTTGTTGAAAGTAGCGCGTTCAAAGCGCAGTTAGAAGGTGTGTGGCACACAGCTCGGCGTCGAAAAGGTGGTCAAGCCGGGTTTGTACTTGAGCTCTTCGTATACATCCCCAAAGAGTCGCGAACGTCAAGCACTTCGCTCCGTCGAGCTACCGCGTCGCGTATTCAAGAGCAGATTCCCCGTGTTGCCGCTTTCTTACAGGAGTCTGGCATTACTGGTGGACCTGCTACACAAAACTATATGGCCGTTGCGCAGGCTAGACTTCCCGAGGGCAGTGATATTGAAATTCCCCAGAATACGACGTTCCGACAGCTTCTACATATTGATGAGCAAGAACGATCAATGAATGAAGAGATCGCATCGACACAGCTACAGCACGATGCAGCTTATCGCATCATTCGCGTTCAAATCCACGGCGTTCCAGTTCCACTAAAAGTCAACATAGCGGACCTCCGCGATGCCCTTGGTCTACCGCCATATAGTGTGTGCCCTCCTTTTCGAGGACCAATAGAGGTTGACACGCCTGATCCAGCGCAAAATATTGTCGATACAGACCACATGGAGCCGAATGAAATGGAAAGATCACATTAAATACATCTAGTTGACCTGTATTTCAAGTTTTTGTGAATGATAACCACAATGTCTGTAAAGATTTAAACCTACAGAATCTTTTTGTCGTGTGCAGTTGTAGAGCGCAACTTTCATCACCGCAACTGGGTCAGCTTGGAATGTCATATTTGCATTTCGTTGGATCCACCTCTTAAGAAGTGAGAAGGTGACTTCAATTGGGTTTAAGTCTGGGGAATATGGAGGAAGGAACATCAGTATAGCTCCCGTTTCATGGACCAATTCCTGGCGTTCCTCGTACATGTGGATTTTTGCATTATCCATGATGACGATTGACCTCGGTAGTGGCCATCGATTCAGGTAAGGCGCAATTTTGGTCTTGAAAATCTCATGAAATATCGCTCTCGTAAAAGTACCTTCAGTAATCCCCCAACCAAAGAATCCGTTGACATCGACCGCTGCTAGCAACGAAACTCGATTCCCTCGGCTAAACGGTAGTACAGCATGAGCAGGAGTATTCCTGGCGGACCACCCATACTTCCTCAATACAGATCTGTTTGACAAAACAATAGGTTAATAACCGCTTGTAGCATAAGTAAAACAAAATAAACTGATAAAACGAAGTTACTTACCGGCCGTCTTTTGACGTTTCATCTACGAAGACAAGTTGATCAGGTCCACTATAAAACGGTAGCAGACGGTTGACATATTCTTGTCGGTCTCTAGGGACACTCTCCTTCGCACGTTTTGTCAGGACCTTGCGCGTTAATCCCAGATCGAACCGTAACGCACGGCAAATTGTTGAATCTGTCAGGCTTATCGAAGCTCCGAATTGAAGTTGTAGCTCCTTTCGAAGCTCTTCAAAGTAGAAACAGGGGTGGGCGTTGACATACTCTCGCACAAATGAGCACACATGATCCGGCCACCTTGACGATCGATTTCTTGTTTTCTCGGCTAATACGTTCCCAGTCCGTTTAAAGTCGTGATACCAACGACTTAAGCTGCGCTCTGAAACACCTAAAACAGAGGCAACTGTAGCAACGTCAATGTTATAGACGTACAGTAGAACTACGCCACGCCACTTCATATCAACGGAATACATGGCTTTTCGTCGCTAGTTAAAATCTACACTGACTATCGCGTCGGTTTTGACGCAAACTGCTGGATGGCAGAGGATTCACCGCCATAGTGGAGTTGAATTGTTTAAGAGTGAGACTTAAAAGCCGAATCTACTCCTAATTTTCAAAACGAACCCTTCTTTTGTGTCTGAGCTTTTGATCGGTTATATTTACAGAGGCGTGAATCACGCCGTGATATCTATCTGGTTGTCACCTGCTAATTCTTAGTTTGTTATACCTAGCCCTTGCAATTACAGATAGTTGTTTTTATCCGTTTAGCCAAAATATATGCAAAGCACAATACATGTACACGGGAGTGACACCGGTTGAAAAGTGCCCCCTTAAAACCGAGCCACAGCCTCATCTCACTTTTAAATTCGCCACCGCCTCATCACTTCCACCTTGGACCATGAAGCTCTCCTCCACAGCATTCGCCACGCTCGCACTTCTGGCCACTGCCGTCAATGGCTCGCCCATGATGCGCCAGGAGGCAGAAGCTGGTGGTCCCTGCAACCTCACCGGCACCTACAAGGCGGGTACCGACATTTCGTCCTGCAGCTCTGTCACTGTTAGGCCTCTGACGGTCCCGGCTGGAGTCACTTTGGACTTAAGTCGGACCAAGAACGGTGCTACCATCACCTTCACGGGCACAACAACCTTCGGCACTGCTAAGTGGGACGGCCCGTTGGTGCGTGTAAGCGGTAACTCTCTTACCGTCCAGGGATCCGGTACGCTGGATGGCCAGGGCTCTTGGTACTGGAAGCAAGGAACTTCCATTACTCGCCCTGTGTTCTTCAAGCTCCAGAATGTCGTCGATTCCACAGTGTCCGGCTTCACGCTGAAGAACTCCCCGTTCCGCACGTTCAGCGTCGTCACCTGTCGGGAGACGACCATTTCCGGTCTAACACTCGATTCCAGCTCCGGCAACGGCATTGCCAAGAACACGGATGGCTTCGGTCTCACCAAGAACGACCACGTACCATTTCGGGCAACAAGATCTTCAACCAAGATGACTGTCTGGCCATGCAGTCCAGCACCAACACTTTTTTCCGCAACAATTACTGCAGCGGCAGTCACGGCATCTCTATCGGATCGCTCGGTGGCAACGCGGTGGACCAGTCAACGACCGTCACGGGTCTCATGGTCGAGGGCAACACTATCGCTAACAGCGACAACGGTCTTCGTATCAAGACTGTTATCGGTTTGAAGGGATTGATTTCGAATGTCAAGTACATGAACAACAAGCTCGATAACGTTGAGAACGCTATTGCGATCCACTCAGACTACAGTCGCTCCTCTGGTGCCTACTCTGGTGCGCCTACGAGTCTGATTACCATCACGGACATCACCGTTGATGGACTCACTGGAACTGCTCAGAACATCTACGATATCGTCGTGAACCCTAAGGTGGTGTCGAACTGGAAGTTCTCCGGTATCACTGTATCGGGTGCGAAGGGTGTGTGCAAGGGCCAGCCGAGTGGCATTACCTGCTGAGTATAATCATTCAGCTCTTCGGAGCCCATCTATCTGTAGTTAATTGAGCGACGAAAGCTCGATAAAGAGTAGCGTAGCGCAGGACCCATCTTCTAAAACAATTTAACGTGTCACCATGTTGCTGCCATTCGGTCCTGTTTGCCAAGGTTTGGCTGGTGTCCAGTGCTATTTTACTGCTCTAAGGTACGGTATTTAGCGACAAACTTTCAACAATTTCGAAACAACCACAGCAGATCATGCGCGTGATCCGACCACCCGAACGCGATAGCGATTAAACGATTAATTAAATAGCGACGGGCAGCAAAATCAACGTGTCCAGCAACAACGCGGTTGATGGCTACGTCACATATGTACCGATGTCGCAGCCCTCAATATAATATACCCGAGCTTAGCAGGTTATTGTAAACGCTTGTTACTTTGCTTCGGAGACGCTGCAGCATTCACTGCTCGAGAACCTCTTCCATGGCGAACAACTTGTTTTCAGCAAAACCAGTTGTTCCGGACGAAAGTTGAAGACTGGCTGTTCGTGCGAACGACATGTACCGGTTCACCACCTCATGTGGCCACCTTGTGGCGGACCTACGCTTCAGTTTGCATTGTAGCCAAACGACACAACAAAGTTCACGTTAACGCTTGAATCATGTACATTTTGTATCCCTACGTCTGGTGGCAACCGGCAAGTTTGGGGTCACAAAGTCCAACGGCACATCCCGTTCGGTGCCAGGTGCTGGTCTCAAATGCCTGACTCACCAGCGTTTACAGAAGCGGTAAACCGCTTACTGCAATAGAAGAACCATGTCGCGCGTTTCTCTCGGCTCCTCTCTCATCATGCTCATTCTACAATTTCCACCGGTCTAACTCAGTCTTTCAAGCTCACAATGAAGCTCTTCTCCTCAGCTCTAGCCCTTGCACTCCTCGCTGTCACTGCGTGTGGTTCGCCCATGATGCGTCAAGACATCGAAGCCGGTGACCCATGCAACCTCACGGGCACGTACCAGTCTGGCACCGACATTTCGTCCTGCAGCACTATTACCGTTGGAACTCTCACTGTTCCTGCTGGAGTCACACTTGACCTGAGCAAAGCGAAGAACGGAGCCACTATCAACTTCGCGGGCACAGTCACCTTCAGCACTGAAAAGTGGGCTGGTCCTCTTGTTTTGATCAGTGGAAACTCCCTCACAGTCAAGGGCTCCGGTACACTGGACGGCCAGGGAGATTGGTACTGGAAACAGGGTGAGTCGATTACTCGTCCTGTCTTCGTGAAGCTGCAAAGCGTCGTTGGTTCAAACATTTCGGGCTTTACGGTGAAGAACTCGCCTTTCCGCACGTTCAGCATCGTCACGTGCCAGCAGACGACTCTGAGTGGCCTCACGTTAGACTCCAGTGCTGGCAATGGCCGTGCTCAAAACACGGACGGGTTCGACCTGACCAAGAACGACCACGTTACCATCACCGGCAACAAAATCTACAACCAAGACGACTGTCTCGCCATGCAGTCCAGTACCAACACAATTTTCAGCAACAACCTTTGCAGTGGAAGCCACGGTATCTCGATTGGATCGATTGGTGGCTCTGCGGTTGATCAGACCACGACCGTGTCCGGTCTTACTGTCCAGGGTAACACCATCCAGAACAGTGACAATGGCCTTCGTATCAAGGCGATTATCGGCATGAAAGGCCTGGTCACGAATGTGAAATACATCAATAACAAACTTGAGAACGTGGAGAACGCCATCGCAATCCACTCCGACTACAGCAGATCCAATGGCGCCTACACGGGATCGCCTACCAGTTTGGTGACAATCTCGGACATTACGGTCGATGGACTCACGGGTTCTGCGGACCAAGTGTTTGATATCGTCGTGAACCCTAGCGCCGTGTCGAGGTGGACGTTCAAGGGCATCACCGTATCGGGAGCGAAGGGAGTTTGCAAGGGTCAGCCTAACGGAATCACCTGTTAAACAACACCCGGAACAGCTCTAGATTTTGACAGTTGCAACAGTTTTTACAAGGTCGTCTTCGAACCCTAGACGGGAATGCATGTTGCGTTTATTGCTATTAACAGCAGCATGATTTAGACGTGAATGTTATATTGCCCAGGTTCCGTCAATAACGTTGTTCCCTGATCATCTGACGCGAATTTGTGCAACATTGATTATTCAAAAGTCAACAGAAGCAACAAGTTTCAGCCGCACTTGCATACATGTACGCTATATGGGCGTAGAATAAGGTTTTATATGCAGTGGTAAGATAACAGCACAACATGAGAGGTGTCAATTATGGTTATTATAAGTAGGCCCGTAAAGAAACGTTAATCAACTTAGAGCCTAATCTACGTTTAACCATTTTGGAATCATCAATTAAGTATCAAATAAAAATACCGCCGTCAACAACAACAACAGCAAGGCGTCTTGCGACGCATGGTTATATTCAAAGGCTATAACCATAACAGGCACAGATTGGAGTGTCGAATGACTAATTCTGAATCAGCACAAAATGAACACACTTTAAGGCATAAACAAATGCTACAGCTTGAATATTTTTATTAAATATTCAAACTGTAACACTTTTAATTTTCTTTCAAAGTAGCGAGTTTGGTTTGCGAAGTGGTTAATAGGCAGTTTATTACAAGCTTAACCAGGCAGTACAAGCGGGTATTTGATGCAAGCCGGACAGATATTCTTTGCATTGATGCAATCTAGGTTTCAGAAACGGCCCGTGAAATCGAGCACGACGCTAAACTAAAAAAATTATTTAGCGGTTTTAGACTGAAGTGCAGGTGCTTCTGGGTGGAAGATTAAGGTACAGTGATAGCCAACAACAATAAAGAGACTTTGCCAAGATCACTAGCGTAATCGTTTATGAGCATGGTAAGTATGATGCTAGGGGCTCAGTCTTTTGTACCGGTAGAAATATTTACACGGCTTACTGGGAACTCAGCATTTTGTAGCAAATGAAACGCAGATTTATGAAATTAAAGAAGTCGATTTAGGTACATATGGGACTCAGAGGATTTGGACTAATTATCCCGCCGAAGCGAAGCGAAGGCGGGAAGGCAAAAATCTGGAGTAAAACCGAAATTACCGCCGCGTAGCGGCGGCGCTCGGCTAGTTACTTATCAAGAGTGAGGGAAATGGAGTCTGGGACAATTCTGAGAGGTTGGTGTACTACTGAGCACACTATCTAGCGTCACAGGCTGCAGATTTAGGAGACGCACGATCTGGACGAGGCTATCAGCAGATATCATGAACAAATATCTTGATTTCGCTCTATCGACTTCATCCGTTTGCTGTTTTCCATCTCGATCGGCTTTGTCGGTGTCACAGTGAAATACTTGAGCAAATACTCGTCAGTCTTAAAGCCTGTCATCACTACTGCTGCTGCTTTAGAGCCTGACCGAAAGAGTTCTTTGGTGAGCTTTCGGTTCAAAGAGGGTAAGGTAGCAAGAAACGTACTAAATCGGGAAAATATCATAAAATATCTTCTAGTATCTAAAACATTTCAAATCTCTGAGTCAATATTGAAATATTATGTAAGTCTAAAAAAACGAGATACATGTACTATTACTAGTTAAAATCGAAAATAGTACTTTACAATCAAAAATATCAAATGATATTTGGCCCGATAAGTACTAATGTGACCCACACAAATGAAAATCTAAAACTTGCCTAGATGTCGCCATACTTGCGTTTGCTACGCCGCGCAAGCCTGCGGCCCGTGCTGTTTCTCTTGGGATTTCTCGTGCTGGTGCCGCTGCTCGTCTACAACTTCCTTACCTTCGACTTTCTACGCGTTTCCTTCTTCGAGCATCGCTTCCGGTCCGTTGCCGCACCCACCGGCACTTGTCTAGTCGTCGACAGTCATGAATTCCTACGTCCTGACGCTTTCCACACGCTGCAGACGCTCTGTGGCGCTCAACACGCGCCTAAAACATTCAAACCTACCAGTAAATTGCGTCTCATACACTTCGTTAACGTCGCGCTGGACGCCATCCCGGTCTGGGAAGGCGAGCTCGAGACGGACAGGGAAGATTTCACGTACCTGCAATTCGCAGCGTTACAGTCGGCCCGACGCGTACTCCGACCCGACACGATGATGATGCACTACCTGGAGACGCCACGTGGTGTCTGGTACACGCAGTGCCAGCGTCACTTGGGACTGCACAAAGTGTTGCCGCCTGTGTCCTTCGACGTCATGCAGAAGGCGGGACCTCCGTACTTGAATCGACAACAGAGACGGCAAATTGTCGAAGTATTGCTCATGCTGCGTGCACTCAAGAAACACGGCGGAGTGGCCTTCTCCGACTTCAATACATTCCTATTGAGAGGGATTAGTGTGGACATACAGGACGAGCTCCTGGTAGCGAGTCAAGCGAGAGGAAGGAGGAACGCGTTTAATATGGGGCTACACACGATGCAGGCGCCGCCAGGTCATCCGTTCGTCGAGTTTTTAGAGCTCAAGATCATCGAAATGGTGCAACAGAACGACCCAAAGCTCCACGAGATGACGCTAAGCGAGGCAGTGGGACAGATCGTGGTCGAGAAATACTTGGAGGAGCACGAGGGCGATTCCAAATCTTCGACCATCCTGGGCGGCGTCGCAGTGGCCACTTCCGACCTTTTCGCGTTCGACGCACGTCACGGTTTACTGACGGAGAAGGTAGCCGCGTCACTTGCTGGGAAGTTTCGAGATGTGGCTGCTTTCCGCGTAGATAAGTACGATTTTGAAGAGAAGACAGCAGATACAGTCGAGCTGAGAGAGCTCGCGCGAATGCAGAAGGAGTTGACGTTGGCAGGCGAGTGGCAGAGTCTGGATACACTGCTTGGCGCGGTGGTGAGGTTAGCGGTGACGGCCAATGAGACTGCAGAGCTGGAGCTGCTTTTCACGTAACTAAACGCTAACTGCAACCAGGTACCTCGACAATCCTTAAAGCAGCGGGGGTTACTATTAAGGAGCGTTGAGGGATTCGCTGCATAGATTTACTACACCCAAGCGATTTAAGAGATGAGAGACGCAAAACACATCTTAGACTAAACGCAAGAAAATTGGAAGTACGCGGATGACGGCGGTAATAGCCCCCCTGACTCGCTCGCGGATACCGGTACATATATTAAAAGTGAATTTGGACCAAATTTACCCGACACTAATCATATAAGAAATTCGATTTATTTATAAAACGACAATTTAGCGAGATTTTAGCCCTAAACCCAAAACAAACGCCTTTTTTTAGCTGCTTTAAAGCTTCTTTAAAATAGTCTGTTTTTGCTCGAAGCTCGCCTGTGGTATTATATTAATAATAGCTCTATTTCTTTAATATACCATTTATAACGAGACAAGACGCTTTTTGTAATAATACAGGTGTGTGTCAAGCACAACACCAATACAAAATACAGGCTGTCCATTTAGGTACGATTTGGGAAATCCTCACCTAAAAGAAGAAAAAGGTTAGCAACGCATCCGACAAAACTTATATTCTGAACTTGGGCGGTAGGAGTTTGCTATAATACCCGCGGCCGAGTCTAGCAATTCAAAAGTTTTTTTTTTATCAATTCAGCTTTAGCATTTGAACGGCATGAGAAAAAGGTTTCCTTGATGGCGTCGCGGACTGTGAAAAGGTGACGCAGGGCGCATGACTGAGTCGCTCATCAACTGTCCGCCACTTCGTAGTGTCGGTGTCATTAGACTAGAAGGGCAGTAGCTTGTAGATTGACGTAGGAAGGTCGTAAAGCCCAAATGCCGCGACAGGACAGTAGAAGTCTGGTGCGGGTGGCAAACTGCGTTTCCGTGATAAGTATTACTGGGAGTTGAGCCTGTAATTAGTCGTGCTTTGCGATCATGTATTTGAAGAGTATTAATGTCACAAATTGGGGAGAATTGACATAAATTAAACCCCATCATTTTGATATCTAAGTGTTAGCTAACGCCTTCGCTTGGCACCGGTATCAATAGCGACAAGGTATTCCTGTTATCGTGCTCAATGATCTCGAGTGTGTAAAATGGATTCAATGAGAGCGCAACTCGGGTGTGGAGTGGGATAGCCCCATTAATCCATCGTCCGTGCCTCCGAAAGCCAATTGTATAAACTCAAAATAAACACAAGGAGATCTTGTACGTACCAGGTCAAGCTTTGTTGATGTCACAAAGATTCTTCACCGATAGAGTGTGTGCTGCAATGTTAGTTTCAGACTTGATCACAAGAAGAAGATCTCATAACGGCATGGCGCCTATTGGTAAGGGTCGCCATGCGAGTAGTCGCAGTCGAAACGACCGTAGAGTAGCTGAAGAGAGCTACTTTCTAATACACACTATCGCTTTTGCATTTTAACAGCACAAGAGACCACAAAGTATACTTTGGTTGCGAGCAGTTCGCAATCGATAGTCAAGTAGATCAAGGATGTCACGCTTCAGACTGGACAGCGATGGCGATGCGGAGATGACGGTTCCGCAGCCAGTCTACGAATACGTCGGGCCTCCCAAGCTGGCGGAGTGGGACCAAGCTTCGTTAGTTAAGTGGCGGAGGGCCCGAGCTCAGTATGAGGAGAATATCCGAGAACGGTGTGAGTGGACGGGTGAAGACTACAAGACCGTCGTACGAAGTGTCCGTAGTGCGGTTGACCCAGATATGATGGCCTTTTTGGTCACGTATGAAATCGGTAAGGACAAGGATCGCATCACGGACGAAGATATCATGGCGAAGGTCAAGGCTAGATGCGAGACGACTAATCGAGACTTTCTCGCCAATCCGGCAGCGCTGTTCACTCAGCAGTTAAAAATGGACTTATTGATCAAGGATGTTCCCGACAGAGTGTCAAAGTATTTTCGGCAGTTTGAGAAGATCATTGCTAATAACGGCTTTCATGAGAATCTAGGCCGAGGTGCGGCTACAGACGATGACTATGTGGCGAGGATGAAACAAAGAACCAAGATCTTGGTTGACAACCTGTCGCCACCGATGCTGCGGGATGAGATCAAAGGAATGCTTGAGCTGGTTAAGTTCCGTCACATCCGGATAAACGACCAGCTATTGTACAAGCTAATCTTAGAGCGAGCAGAGCTACAACAGCTATTCTATAACCGGTTTCGTCAAACAGATACTGCTCAAGGAGTTACTAAGATGGGCAGCCGCAAAGGTAGCAAGCCATGGTCAGCGACAGGCCATACCCGGCGTGATAATAGCCACCAGAACCCAAATGAGGGAGGGAAGCCTCCTGCAGATATGAACAGAAAGATCCCACCTCGACTTCAGCACAATAGTACTTCACAAGGAAGGCCGCCACCTCGAACTGGCTGTCTGCACTGCAAAGGCGATCACTGGTTACGTGATTGCACCATTGCAACACCAGAAGAAAAGCTGAAGCTCATGCTACACATAAAGCAAAGAGTTGGAAGGTAAAACGGGCGATGGTTGGTAAGCTTGATGAAAAGGGTGACGACACTGCAAAACCAATGTCGTCGGGCAAAGGAGTCGAAGATGAAGAATATACAGTCCTAATTAATGGTGCTGTGGAGATATCCATGTGTCCTGATACAGGAGCAGACAAGTGTATACTTCCAGCCACAGCAGTGATGCAAGTCCGGGAAATGGGGCGTACTCTCGAGACCAAAAGACTTACCCAACCAGAGCCTGTGGAAGGAGTTGGGGGGAAGATAACGCTATGTCATGAGACAGCGCAAATTGATGTGCAAATTCGAACGTCCGCGGGGCCAGTCAATCTCTACAAACTCGACTGTTTGATAGTTGAGGGGGAACAGCAGTTCTTGCTCAGCAAAAGAGTGATGAAGCGCTTGGGCATCGATGCCAAGCGTGCATTTGAGCAATTAGCTAATAGTAGCATCGAGCTCAATCACGATGATCTACCAGATGAACCAGAAGTAGGTGGTATCGTGGATGAAGAGATCGAGCAAGAGCTCGATCGCATGTGCGACGAGGTGAAAACGGTCCTGGGTGATGGTCACTACCAGGCCTTCAGAGAAGACATAGTCAGTATGAGCAAGAAGTTTATCATGTTGTGGAGAACGCGAATCGGACCGGACGAACCTGCGTTGGTGGAGCCACTGGTAGTCACTTTGAAGACGGGAGAGGAGCCGGTACGCTGTAAACATCGCCGATACCCACTGCTCAACTTAAATTTCTCGATGAACACGTCGCTCAATTGCTCAAGTTTGGGTTTGTGAAGAAAAACAACCTTAGCAAGTCGGCATCAAACGCAGTCCCTGTTCAGAAGTCTGACTGTAAAGACGAATTCAGGGCTACCAACAATTATATCAGGGTGAACAACAAAACGGTGCCGATTGCTGGTACTATGCCTCACTTCTCGATCATCCTAAAGTTTGTGGCTGGAGTTAAGCTTATTGCGAAGTTCGACATGTTCAAGGGCTTCTGGCAAATATTGCTTGCAGAAGAATGCCAGGGGATGTTCAGCTTTATGACGCACGACGGCGTCTACACACCGTTGCGTGTGCCCCAGGGAGCCACAGATTCTGCCCTGCACTTCCAGAACCAAATGCAAACAGTATACAAGCCGCTACTGTACAAGGGTGCCCTTATTTGGATAGACGACATCATAGTATACGGCAAAACTGAACAGGGATTCTTAGCCAACCTCCGGATGTTCTACGAGCTAACTGCCAAGCACCGGTTGAAGCTTAATGCCAAGAAAAGTGTCCTTATCGCCTTTGAGGTATCCTGGTGTAGACGAATTATTGACGGACATGGTGTGCGACAAGATCCCGAACGCTTGTCTGCTTTAGTTTCGCTACCACTACCGCAAACAGCAGCGGATCTTCAACGTTTTCTGTGCGCGTGCAACTGGATCCGGGATAGTGTCGTTGATTTTGCCAGAGTCTTTGACCCGATGCAGTCAAAATTGAATGAGGCGTTGGTGAATCGTAGCCGAACGACGCACTCTGCGCGAGCGGTTACGCTGTTATGGACGGACGTAGAGCGAACAGCATACTCACAAGCCCTCCAGAGTATTGCCAACTCGGCAAAGCTGTATTTTCCGGAAGTCCATGCGACTATTTGCCTACTCACAGACGCCAGTGACTCCGGATGGTCGATTATCTTGACCCAAGTGCGGGACTGGCATATAGGAACTCCTGTTGAAGAGCAAGCCCACGAGCTTTTGATTTGCCAAGGTGGGGTGTTCAGGGGAGCCCAAGTACACTGGTCTGTCGTTGAAAAGGAGACATATCCAATAGTTCGAGCCTGCATTTCGCTCAATTACATTTTGGAGAGAGAAGGGGGATTTAAAGCCTTTTGTGACCATTCAAACCTGATTCAGATATTTCTCCATCCGAAGACGTCAAGAAGCACACACGAGGGAAATTGCTCCGGTGGGCTTTGCGTATTTCGAGCATGAGGTACACGATAGAACATATAGATGGAGATCGCAATCTCTGGGCGGACATAGTATCGAGATGGATACCCAAGGGACCGATCCCTTTACCAGCAACTATAGAAGTGAAGGCTGCTCGAGTGCATGGTCAAGCGCCTTGGTCTAGACTTCGCCCGCTACAGGACGAAACGTTTGGATGGCCGACTCTAATAGCGATAAAAAAAGCACAGGAAGCGGCAGGCAAACCAGGCACGGGATTCGAACAGGATCCACACGGGGTCTGGGTCGCCAAGGGCAAGATATGGCTACCAAGCGATGACGAGAATTTGATCCTGCGGGTAATGATTACAGCACATTGCGGGATACGAGCTCATCGCGGAGTGGATGTCATGTTCCAGTTGCTAAGTGATGAATTCGTGATTGAGGATTTGCGGGTCCGTGTGGAACGTTTCGTGGCAAAGTGCCTGCTGTGTAAGCACGTCAAAGGTGGAATGCTAATACAGCGTCCATGGAACAGTACTCACACAGCTACAAGACGCAATGAACTATTACATATGGACTTCATGTTCATGGGAGACAGCTACGGTGACTCACAATACCTTCTCGTACTTAAAGATGATTTATCTCATTATTGCGAGCTGGTAGCATGCTCGTCAGCAAACGGATTGGTGGCAGCGTCTGCCGTCTTAGACTGGTATAAGAGATTTGGATTACCCGAGACGTGGGTCTCCGATAACGGCTCCCACTTCCGGAACACGCTAATGGACGATTTGAAGAACAGATTGGGTGCACAGCAGCGCTTTGTGCCAGTATACACACCTTGGCTCAACGGAACTGTAGAACGAGTGAATCGGGACATATTACACGTGGTTCGAGTCTTACTGCTAGAATTTCAACTAGATTCGCGAAATTGGGAGTATCTGCTGCCTGTAGTCCAGTCAAATTTCGACCAAACTCCGGTCCGCTCGCTAATGGGGAAATCCCCTATGGAGGTTTTCACCGGACTTGATCGGGATCCAATTGTGAATGTGATATTGAAGCCCAAATCACGCACTGGAGCTTATGAAGTAGTGCGGGGAGATATAAGGCAGTACAACGCTCAATTGGAGACGCTGAGAGCAAGCCTACAAGAGCTGCATGCGGACGTCGTTGACAGGAAAGAACGTCGACGCCTACAGCAACAAGCAGCCAAGAAGGGACGAGAATGCACATTCTCTATCGGTGATTTTGTGCTATGGTCAAGGGCCGACCCGCGAATGTCGGGGCAGAAGCTGATGGTTCGCTGGGTGGGTCCATTTCGGGTTGTTGAGGAACTCCCATCTAGTTTTCGGATTGAACACTTGCTGACGGGTGACACATTCGACGTACACGCTATACGACTCAAGCATTATGCAGACAATATGTTGGAAGTCACCGAAGAGTTGAAGCATCACATTGCTTTGCAAGGTATCAAACTGGGTGTTCGTGCAGTATCCAAAGGAAGATATAATCGTAGATCCAGAGAATGGCAACTATTGGTGAGTTGGCAGGGATTGGAAGACGCAGAAGCCTCATGGGAAGCTTTTGACGGCATCTATCAGGCTGTGCCGGACATGGTAACAACATACGTTGATGGGTGCACGGACAATAGCCTCAAGAATCATTTGAAGAGCTTGCACCAGGACCGCGAGGTGTAATCAAGTCTTAGGGGGCAGTGTGCTGCAATGTTAGTTTCAGACTTGATCACAAGAAGAAGATCTCATAACGGCATGGCGCCTATTGGTAAGGGTCGCCATGCGAGTAGTCGCAGTCGAAACGACCGTAGAGTAGCTGAAGAGAGCTACTTTCTAATACACACTATCGCTTTTGCATTTTAGCAGCACAAGAGACCACAGAGTGCTGAAACGCTTCGAAATGGAAGATTGTGAGCCAGAACCCTAGTAAATGACCCAAACATACCCTACCGCAAGCTAGTGGGAAGCCTTTAGTATCGGGTACAAGGTGCCCGACCCGACCCGATCTAGCTAATGCTATGCGGATACTGGGGAAGTACTTAAGCAAATACACGAAGGGGCATTTTGTGATAACAAAACGAGTGTTACGCTATTTTTAAGGCACCGTCACAATGTCCTTTTGCGGAAGAAATCTACAAGTCCGAATCAATGCTTTCCAGCGTTCGCTGACGCTGATCTTGGAAGTGAAAAGGGTGATTGAAGATCGATCACAGCTTTTGTATTTCAGCTAAATGGATGTAACAAGAGACATAACTAGTCGATCACCCAAGACGACACATGCCGTGCTGCGCAGATAGCTGCCGCAGAATGTCCAGTACCGATTTTGTGGACCCATATTTTTTGCGAAGAGCTGAACTGCAATCGGCGTCGCCTAAATTTCCAGTGTCAAGACAATTGACTGGCGATTAAATTGATCAAATTGACGAAAGAAAACTACAGCATTAAAGGTGTTGACTATAAGTATCACAAATTAAATTTTCTCTATGAGCGAGGAGACTTCAATATCCGCTACTGTGCTACGACAGATATGCGTGCAGACAAGTTGACGAAGCCGCTTGGATCAACGGAGTTGTGCAAGTTGCGCAAGCTATTGAATGATGCACCACTCCCAGTGATGCAGAGCAGTGCAACGTACGTTTCGTCAATTTGGAACAATGCTGCGGATCCCGATGTGGGAGTGTGAGGATGGCGTGTCGAGCTCCGCCAGACCGAGCTAATTTGGTAAACGTGCTGGCTCCTGTTGATGTATACGTGTGACTAACTACTATACGGCCATTAATGTATACTGCGTGTATAACTGAGAGGGCTTATCACGTTTTCTATCGCTTAATTTCGTGGACAACAAGACTTAGGGGTTGTTTCGTGTGAAACATGGAGCGGAATAAAATCGCCAGAATTGCAAATTAAACGAAACAGATTTGGAATAAATTTGATTTCGTAGAAATGTGATAATAACTTTTGCAGGTACAAGATGTCCGATGGGAGAGCTACGTGCCATCGATGGAGCGTGCTGTGCGCTCGCTGCAGCCTCATCAGGGCCATCGCTGTCTACGCTTTCCTCCGCGCTTACAGTGATCAAAACTGTGTAGAACCGTTGCTGTCTGTGAAAATGCCGGTGGCCAAAGCGGCACAAGGTCTAGTGCCTGGGGATAATCACTACCCGAGGCAATCTAGATCATGTTTGCTTCGTTTGCCTGTTGTTAAAGCAGAACGCGCATCCCTACCTACACCAAACGCCAACTCGCATGTCTACTTGAGCGATATCTGCCCAGGATGCGCCTGCAGCCAATGCCCACGGCTGGCCACCGAAATGTATCAGCCTTTGCATGTTTATTCAAGATTTTCTAACTTCGAAAGTCAGAATAGAGATAATATACGAATAACTTTTAAGAGCATCCACACTCAAAAGCACGACAAAGGTTTTTTCACTTAGATGTTTACTGATTTTGCCCGCATTGGCCCGACAAAAGCTAGAAAATAATAGTCGACGGCTATTTTGCGGAGGTATTGGGGTGAGTCCTCGTTTACTGGTTCCCTGGATTACTTCAGAAAACGCAGCCTCAGCGCCGTTCGCACTGAATCTGGAAATCCAACAGAATACTATTATGTCTTGTACGGTACATAGGGAAAGACAGCGGTCATACACACACGCAAGAACAGCCCAATGAGAATGGGCAGAAAGTTGCTTATCGCGTTGGTACTGTTGAATGGTAAAGGTGCGTAGTAGGAAGCAGAATGGAAAGTGAGATTAGTGAGTGACCGTTCGGTCGTCTATCCTTCCTATCCTTACCCACGTACGCCATTTGAGACCTCCAGCTGGTCGGCGCATCCCCTGAATCCTGGTGCCAGATTCCTTGAATGTCAACACTCCTCCTCGCCGCCAGCGTTGGTCCTTAGTGCAGGCCGACGACTGTCCGCAACTCCGCCAGTCTTGGCGCCTCCAGAGCCTTCGTGAGGATGTCCGCAGGCATCTCCTCACTTTGCAGGTTTGCAGGCTCCAGCACGCCATTCTTCGTGTAGGAGTTCACGAACTTCATTCTGACGTCGATGTGCTTGGCCTTGGAGGATGATCCTTCGCCGTCGAGCTGTTTGAGCGCAGCCTGGTTGTCGACACGCACCGACATCGGGCTGTTGAACGCGACGCCCAGCTCACCGAGCAACTCGCGCATCCCCAGCAACTCGGTGGCCATCACCGACGCTGCCGTATACTCCGCCTCCATGGTGGAGAGGCTGACTCCAGTTTGTTTTCGACAGATCCAGGACACGGGCATCCCGTCGACAGAGAGCAGTCCGCCCGTGACGGGATTCCTGTCGGACTTGTCGGCAGCGACGTCCGCGTCGCTGTACGCGACAACGTTCAGCGGCTCCTCCAACGGGCATTTGTCCTTCATGCTCAGCTGCAAGGTCATCGCGCCTGCGAGATATCGCGCGATCCGCTTCCCAAGTTTCCAGACCGACATCGTGGGGATGTGTGTGCGGCGTGACACCTTGTGGACTGCGTACGCGATGTCGGGGCGCGTGCACCGCGCCACCCACATGAGGCTGCCCACGAGGGATTGAAACTTGCGGATCGTGATTTCGTTGTCGCCACCAGTGAGAGGCAGCAGTACGTCCGCGGTCTCGCCGACGTCGTTGGACTCCGTCCCAATGGGCGTGCGCACGCCGTGCACGGACGACATACCGTGCTCGCGCAGCATCTCCTTGACCGCGAGCTCTTGGTCCAGATCATAGCCCGCCTTCTCGTCATAGACCACGCGCATGCCCAGGAACTTGTTGGCGGGGCCCGAGTCCTTGATCGCGAGCATGCTGATCTCGCTGAAGAAGGCGTCGACGGCCTTCTGCTGCGTGCCCGTGACCAGGAGGTCGTCGACATATACGCCAACCACCAGCAGGGTGCCTTCGCAGGATCTATAGTAGACGCACATGTCCGTTAGACTCTGCGAGAAGCCGATGTCCGTTAGCGTCTGGCGAAGGAGCTGATTCCAGAGGCGTCCGGCTTGCTTGAGGCCGTACACCGTCTTCTTCAGCTCCGGCACCAGCTCGTTGTCGCTGGACACGCCAAGTAAGCACCTCAGCTCCTTCGGGACCACCATTCCGCGCGGGATGCGCTTGTATATGTCCAGCTCAGGCTCCTTCCCCGCCTTCACGTAGGCGTTCGGCAAGTCGCCGTGCTTCGCGGGGACGCGCCACTTCCTGGCGAGCACGAAGATCAGCTTCACGCTGCTCATCTCGATGACAGCAGAGAATGTCACGCTGTAGTCGATCCCGAACTGTTGTTCGTTCCCGCAGGCGACGAGGCGCGCCTTCAGTCGCTCGATGGCGCCCTCCACGTCTACTTTGGTCTTGAAGACTCACTTGGTATTTAGCACACGGCAGCCCTCGGGCTTGCGCACGATGCGCCATACGCCGTTACCCTCGAGCGCGTGCAGCTCGTCAGCCATCGCAGCGAGCCACTTGTCTTTGTGCTTGCTGCGCATTGCCTCCTGGTACGACTTCGGGTCGTACTCGACCACGCTGATCACGACGTTGCTCGTAGCCTCCTGTGACTGCGCGGTCTCGTTCGCCGTGACTCCGGCGTTCTTGGCTACGGAGCGCGTCACGTGGCGCTCGCGCGACCAAGACTTCTTCTTCTTGTCCTTCGCGTTTGGGACCCCAGCCTCCGGCGCTTGAGCTCCGTTGTCCGCCGGCTCGTCGCGCTCGAGCGTCTCGCCGGCCTGAAGGTACAGCCGCAGCACCTGAAGGTGCTGCTTCTTGTCGAGAGCGTCTCAATGTTCTTGACGTGCTGCGTCGTGACCACCACGTGGTCCTTGGGCAAGTAGACCCGGTAGCCCTTGGTCTCCTCGCCGATGCCCACAATCATAGCCGTCTGTGCGCGCTGCGCGAAGTTCTTTTTGCGTGGGTCCCGGTACACAGTGCACGGCGACCCGAACACCACGATCTCGCCGAGCGGTGGTGTCTTGCCCGTCAGTTCTTTCAGCGGTGACGCACGCCCTGGATTGGAGTTGGTCGGGGCGCGGTTCAAAATGTACGCAGCGACCCGATTTCGCACTCGTCCAGACAAAAAAAATAATTTGACCGTCGTGTAAGAGCAAGTAAGATGTATTAAAGCTCCGTCCGATGCGATCTTGAGGTGTCCTAAAGCTCCCCAGCATACCTACTGAATTCAGCCTTTGATTGTTTCTCTCACCATATCTAAAACGCCTGCGGTTTTGCCAGCTTAAGCACCTAATGAACTCGTAAAATTTTCTTCATGCTGGTTTGTTAAGCAAAGGTCACGCTCAGACTGAGATCCCACATACATTGCTGGGAGTTGCACAACGCAATCCCTTTTGTGTTCTTGTCGAAGGCTATCCTGTGGCAATATTTGACCACAATGGAGCCCTTCGCACTGAGTCCTCGGTCACTGGTTTCCTGGTAAAGTCGCAAAACTTGACTCGTTTTTACTCACCGCGTAGCGATTATTTTTCCAGAAAAGACGAAGGTCAGACCTCCCTCGTTTTCTGGGCGAGGGGAGTAAATCCTAAAAAAAACAAACCATGTCAACGATGGCGACCATACGTAGCAAGAACTGGGACCACGGCGAGATCGATGCACTTATACAGAGGTGGCGAGACGTAGCTAATGAACCAAGGGAGAACGGAGAGTTCTCGCAAGCACTCAACCAGCGCATATACGCTCTGAACAAGTCAGCAGTTGATGAACACGCTCGTACCGAGAAGACCGTTCTAATACAAAGGATAGCCTGTGAGCGTCATATCGCTTTATTATGGTCTTCAATAACAACCGCAAAGTCGGATCAACGGGACGGCCCAGCTGGTTCGACCTTAGCAAAAAAGAGAAACGTGAAGTCAAGCTAGCAAATAAGGTCGACAGTCGTGTCACTGACTTGTCTGAAAATGTGTTCAAGACGCTCGACTCGCTCTTTGGCGCTGACCATGTTGCGCAGCCGGTACTTCTAATGGCTTCCGGCCCACTGCACGAGGCGAACGACAGCTCCTACACTAACAGCGATGCCTACTACACTGACAGTGCGGCCGCTGATGCCAGTCCTACTGAAAATTCGGGTGGTAGCGCGGCACTGCCCAAGGAGACGTCCAGTGTTTGTGGTAAGCGCAAGCAGCGCCCTTCAGGTGATGAGGTGTGACTACGCGAGCCGTTTCGGCACCACAGAAGCCAAACGGAGTCGATGATGAAGCAAATACACGATTAGTTGGATAGAGAATTTGAAGCAATGAAGGCAAATCGACAACAAGATAGAGAAGCTGATAGAGAAGAGCGAGAAAAGGCCCGTGACCTATTGCAGCAGCTGTTCTGCCTACACTAAGCTGCGATCCAAATATATTTGCTTTCTTTATGCTTGGCCATGCGTAATATTATGTCGCGGGTTTTAATTTGATCTCCCGAGGAGCGGGTGACAGGTTGCACCATATCAAAACGCGCATTATCGTCTAGTGAGATAATAAACGCCGGGCGACAGAAATCCATTGAGTATATCAAAACGTTGTGCAGGGGACACAAGTCGTACACCACTCGAGTCACACTCTCAAAGCTCGTCACCGCAGACGGGTTCGGCCGCAGCAAAACTCGAAAACGTCCCTTCAGAATCCCAAATGCATTCTCGTATCTGGCATCACTGAGCGATTAGTTGCAACGCCGAATGTCTCGATCTGACAGCACGGTTGCCATGTCAAAGGTAGTTACAATGGTAGTTTATGTATGCTAAGTCACCTAGAATGAATATTGGCAGGTTCTCCACTTTGTTCTCGCTCGTGTCGACATTAACAGTAGGCTGTGAGCCGAGCCAACCAGAGAGACAACGTCCAAGGTGACGGTTGGAAAAAGCCCGACTGTCACCAGCTGATCCTGTCCAGCCCACGACAATATCTCGGAATCGCAAGCAAGAGTCGACGACAGCATGTAGAACATAACTGTAGTATCCGTTTCTGCTGTAATAACGATCTCCTGATACAGTCGGTTTTTATATTGGTATGTGAGTCCCGTCCATCATCAAGGGACACTGCGAAATTCCACTTTTCACCTCATTTTTACATGCACTCTGTATGAGCTCGTCATCGCTTGGAAGCCGTATTGCGTTGAGATCGCAAAGTGCAGTGGCCACCCGGTTGATGATATAGTGACACGTCGATTCACCTACTGCGAACTTCTCGCTTAGCACCGAGTAAGAAGATACATGGGCGGCGTAGCAAAGAAACAGGAGTAGGGCTGAGCGAGGCGTCACGCTCGATCTGAAATTGGTGTCTTTACGTACTATACGATCTTCGATGAGCGTCAAAAGATGCTCGAAGGTTGTTTGACGCACCCGGAGGCTCTTGTAAAATCGTTCGTCGCTAAATAGATCACGGCTACTGACGAGACGGTCGAACCTTTCGTGACATCGCGGCTTAACCCATCATCGCGGAGGCTGGCCAGCAAAAAAGAGTACGGGTGGCGCACTAGCGAAGGCAACAAGCATTACAGCTAGTACATCCGTGTGGAGACGCCGTCGTCGTGCTTGACGACGTGAGTGTCGAGCGAGGTACCTGTTGAAATTCAAGGAATCTGGTGCCAGGATTTAGGGGATGCGCCGACCAGCTGGAGGTTTCGGATGACGTGCGTGGGTAAGGATAGGAAGGATAGACGACCAAACGGTCACTCACTAATTTAACTTTCCATTCTGCTTCCTACTACGCACCTTTACCTTTCAGCAGGTTTTGAGCCCAAATGCCAACGGAGACCGACCGCGCAAGGTCCGCCTCCGTCGCTGGAGCGGAAAGCACCGCCGACGCCCGCGCAAGGGGAGACGGCGACCAGAATGTCGCCGCGGTGGCGACTACGGAACAGGACGAGGCGTCGAAGCTGCTGAGGCTGCTCCGCGGCGTCGCCGGCCGGCTGGACAAGCTGGAGGAGTCCCAGGTGAAGCTCAAGAAGCGCCTTGAGACGCCCAAGCAAGACCCGAAGTCCATGGTGGACACGAGCCTCTTCGCGTCGGCCCTGGGACGCGGGTCGAGGATGCACATCGACTCATTGAGCGGCACGCCGCAGACGCAGTCCCCTCGCCGGTCGCCAGTCCACCCGCAGTATTTCGGGCTGCGACACGCGGATGTCGGGGTCCACGAGACGGGCATGTCTAAGCTGCAAAGGCTCTTCGCGGTGGAGCACGCCGCTCAGGCTAATCAGGAAGCACAGCAACCACCTGCGGCGCCGGTACCAGCTCAAGCACAAGCCACGCCTGTGCAGAATCAGGGCTGGGCGCTCCGATACTCGGACGCCCGTCAAAAGAAGATTGCGATCCGCCCGTTCGACGGCAAGGAGCTGTACGTCGGGCTGGGCTCCGACTTCCTGGACTGGGGCAGAAGATTCGAGCGGCAGGTGGCACTCGGGCAGTCGGCGTGCGGCTTCGCGTGGTCTGATTGCAGTACGTCATGGAGCAGATGTTGGACGCGTTCAAGACAAACATTACGCCCGCCCAAGCCATGAAGCTGCTCACGGCGCCGAAGGACACCAAGAGATCGTGGCCCGAGCACTACATACACCTCGTGGCCATATCTGAGGCTACGGGGAGCGGCGCCGACTACTTGGTTCTGAACAACATCGTTCAGTACGCCTCCGCAGAGCTACGCACGTGTTGATGGCCAAGGTGGACCAGTCGCGTACCGATTTCCTGCAGCACGCCGAGGAGCTCGCACACTTCGCGCAGTCGTGGGAGACCGACGCGACCAAGCAGAAGTCGCTGGGCCGCGAGACGATCAACGTGGTGAAGGACCACACCAAACAGCGCAAGGGGACACGGAGCTGCCACGAGTGTGGCCGTGTCAGACATCTACGGGCAGCGTGTCCAGACCTCAATAAGCCAGTGGACATCACGCTGGCCGTCACACTGGCCGTCAGCGAGCACATCAGCGACACTACCGACCTGTGAATCCTAGACAGTGGTTTCTAGTCGTCACCTCGTGAACGATGAGTCGATCCTCAAGGACGTGGAGGACTGCAGCGACGAGTGCGTGCAACCCAACGGTGAGCCGTTGCACATCACCAAGCGCGGCAAGGTGCTGCTGTGTGTCATAGCGTGCGGTGAGGAGCAAATGATGGAGCTCACTAACGTCTACTTTGCGAAGGGCGTGGTGCACAACCTGATCTCTTACGGGATGATCGACAAGCGAGGCTTCGAGCTGACCCAGCGTGCCGGAAGACGCGTCGTAGCGGCCAAGAACAGCGGACGCGTGGCGTTTGACGTCGAGATGCGGAGCAACGTCTTGGTCGTGCCTGCCGTGGGGGAGCCGAGGCGCGAGCTGCCATCGGACGTGATCATGGCTGTTTTAAGCCGGAAGCTCACGGAGTCTGCAGAGATGCCGGGGGACGTGTAGCAGGGCACACTGTTGGATTTTCACAAGCGTCTGGCCCACCTCAACTACGACGCGGTGGAGCTGCTTGCCAAGGACCCGAGCTCGGGCATTCACCTGACCGACCGCAAGCGCGTCAATTGCCTCACGTGCGCCGAGGGCAAGCAAACGAAGAACCGGCGGTCCAAGAAGGACACCGGCGCTCACTCACCCATCGATAGGGTGGGTGGGGCATCTGCTCTGACTTGAAGGGGCCGATAACACCCAACGATCGGTTGGGCAGCCGCTACATGATCAACTTCATCGACTTCAAGTCCAACTACTGCCGCGTTTTCCTGGCGCGTACCAAGGACGCCGCGGCCAAGCTCTTTGAGCACTTCCTCGTTTACTTCGAGAAGGAGTTTAACTGCAAGATCCACATTCTCCACACCCACTCTGGGGGGCGAGTACGAGAACGTGGACTTGCTCTGCAAGCGAACGGGCGTGACCAGGCAGCGCAGCGAGGCTCGCAACCTGTCAAGCAACGGCAAGGCGGAGCGCATGCACCAAACCATCATGAACGTGGTGCGGTGCATGATCTTCGCCTGCGGGCTCCCGCTGAGGTTCTGGGGTGACGCGGTTCAGTAGCTGACAAATATCGTTTTGCGATTGTCCCCCGCCAATTTGATCATTTTTTTCTTTGTTCTGTCCGAACGAGTGGAAATGTTCTAAGCCAATGAAATGCTAGCCTTTGACAAAACGGGCTAGGTTAAATTGCCTTTTTTATTTATATTCTATTGTGAATTTCGGCTCGTAAACAAATTTCCTGCTATTTACAATTGAGTTGAGTTCGACGCCCTAAACCACGCAAAACGGAAGATGAAATGTGCACGATTTGGGGGGCACCGAAAGTTCTCTATTGCGTGCGCGTATAAGCACATGGAAAGATTGAGTAGAGCTCACAAGACTTATTAGAGAACTGTAGTTTCTGACGTTGGATAGCTCCACAAACTACAGTTCTGTATTTTCAAATGAAAGTCCCCCTGTAGTGGTTCTGACTTCACTGCTATCTCTGTTCTTGCAGCATCTATATTTTATTTATGCCAATCTGCGCCTCGTTGTGGCCCAACTTAAGTACACTACTCCTGCACTATCGCGGATTTATATTTTTAAAGAGTTTTTTTCTGGTACTAAAGTTAGTAACTAGTTGTGACAACATATAATAGGAACGAAGGTTACTGCGCGTGCTGTAAAGTGATAGAAAAATCGATTACATGTATAACGCCCTAATTGTAAGAAAAACCGCGTTGTATGACAATATAACGCGGACTTATATTGGTTAGAATGATGACAAAACCGGTCACTTTGAAAGGTATCCCTGAATGCATTGAAGCACGACTAGAGTAAAGGGTCTAATTAGTGTAAATTTATCAGGATCCGAACAATTATTTAGCGTTTTTTTTACTTTTGAAGGAAGACTCTTGTATCTCTTAGCAACAGCTCTAGCGAGTAGCTAGCTGAGAAAACATTTGATGGGAACGACGGTTCCTCCTCTATCAGCGCATGCTGTAAAGTAAACCGAGAGTGATTGTTGAGAAGCTCACGCATATTTCGCCACTGGGGTACAGTAGCTCAACACTGGACGTTGCTGGGCTGGCCGCTGCATTTGCCCGTCGTGGACGCTTTCACCGTGACACCCGAGAACTTCCAGTTCGACACAACCTTCGAGTTCGCCACAATGTCGTACAGGTTGGTGGCGGTGCCCGACAGACCAGAGATGGTCACGCCCTTGATGGTGACGGCGCTCGTGGCCTTACCGGTGTAGCCGCCCTGGGACTTGCTGTAGTCAGAGTGGACCACGATGGCGTTCTTGACGTTCGACAGCTTGTTGTTCGTGTACGTGACGTCGGACACGAGACCCTTGAGGTCCGCGATGGTCTTGATGCGGATGCCGTTGACGCTGTTGACGATGGTGTTGCCGCTCACCGTGAGACCGGAGACGGTGTCGGCTGCGTTGACGGTGGAGCCGCCGAGCGAGCCAATCGAAATGCCGTGGCCACCGCTGCAGTAATTGTTGCTGAAGACAGTGTTGGTGCTGGACTGCATGGCGAGGCAGTCGTCCTGGTTGTAGATCTTGTTGCCCGTGATGGTGACGTAGTTGTTGCCGCTTAAGTCGAAGCCGTCCGTGTTCTTGGCCGTGCCGTCACCAGCGTTCGAGTCGAGTGTGAGTCCGCTGATGGTTGTCTTTTGGGAGTTGAGGACACTGAAGGTACGGAAAGGCGAGTTCTTGATCTTGAAACCCGAGAGCGTGGACCCCGTGACGCGGTTAAGACGGAAGAAGACGGGCCGGCTGATGGACGTTCCCTGCTTCCAGTACCAGGCGCCTTGGCCGTCCAACGTGCCGGAACCGCTGACCTTGAGGTTGCTGCCACCGAGTAGAACGAGAGGACCGGCCCACTTCTTTTGTCCGAACGTGACGGTGCCGGAAATTTTGATGTTGGCGCCTGTTTTGGTCTTGCTCAGGTCCAGCGTGACACCGGCGGGTACAGTGAGCGTGCCTATGGTGATCGTGCTGCAGGACGAGATGGAGGTTCCTGTCTTGTAGGTGCCGGTGAGCGTGCAGGTGGAGGCCTCCTTCTCCTGGCGCATCATGGGCGATCCGTTGACGGTGGCGGCGAAGAGAGCGAGAGCGGCGAACGCGGTGGAGAGGAGCTTCATGGTTGGGTGGGTTGTGCCTGTTGGTGGAGGTGGTGACTACCAGAAGGCACAAATGAGAATGAGACTAAAGGAACAGAGCGGACTGTGGAGTGATACTGGCGACTTGTGCAAGGAAGCGTAGGAGTGAGGTGTACGTTACTTTGCTGTCTGCGTCTCCGTCGCTGGGCTGTTAGAATCGGCGATCACGTGAGCCCAGATCCCACCCCATGTGGGAATGCGGCACTTGAACCGAGCGTCCTGCCGCAGGACTCCTGCGTTCCAAGCAAATCTCCACTTCAACGTTGATGTGCGCAACGAAGGTCATCCATATCATTTTGATGCGTTGATCATCGCATCACGCTTGGCGAGTCGCCAATGGCGACTGATACCAGGGTATCGTCCCGTTGAAGCCTTCCTCAAGCAAGACTGCTAGCGACACGAAAAGACCCCCCCCCCCCTCCCCTTCATGGAGCGAATTGTCTGAAGACGAGTCATCTGGAGGTGGTGCCAGTTATTTCTAGCTGAATCAACTCATTTTGGTCTCTAGGAAAGTCGACTGAGCTGGAAAGGGTCAGCTACATGTACTTAGAATTCCGTCCGGGGCGTGGGAAACGAAAATGTAACCAGCAAATAGGATCATCGATGCGCGGCACATAGTTTGACTCAGTGCAAAGAAGTCACCTGAGGTGGAGGTCGGCTCGCGACAGATTTGTATTAAGTACAGTACGGCACCCCGTTTTCGCGGGGGTGGACCATATAAGATTTGCAAATAAATCAGACTTTAGCTTACAAATCATTGTTAATTTGGATTCAGAGTCATTACATCCGGAAGTTTCTCAAAAGTCCAAGGGCGCGAAAACGGGGTGTAGTACTGTACTTAAAGAATCCAGCTATTTATCGAAACTTTAATTGTTTAATTGTGTCGCTAACTGATGCAACTGTTGAACTTGCTTTTTGCATGGGGTCCCCATGCAAAAAGCAAGTTCAAAATCCCCATGATGGGGATCACGAATCGTGATTCACGATGAAGAAACCATCGTGTGACAATTTGTTTTCGTCGTCAATTTGAGACAGGCCTTATGTAAACCGACTAGCGAAAGGATTTGATGCACATAAACGGGCAATTTAGAAAGAGACTTCTACGAAAGGTTTCTTTGAAAGGATGGATAAATTCATGACGCCATCCTTAACTGCTTACGGACACCTGCAAGCTCGGCTGCCGTTCAAACGGCGTGAAAAAGCCAATTTCCAATGCCAGAAATATTCGCACCAAAGACTTGGAAAGAATCTGCATTTACTCCAGCGCCGCACGTTAGCAAGCTTTACAGTGGGCAGTGACGGAAACTAATAAAGATCGCGAGCACCGGCGACTGGCTTTAAGGATCAGCTCGGAATACGATCGCTTTAGAAACGAACAGAGGACGCCAGTGTGGGATATCTTTCGTCGCAGGAAGAACTATTAATTTTAATACTCGTGAAGGCGTCTCCAAATTCCTACCATCTGATTGTTAACCTCGAAATCGACACTGCCGAATCTCACTATTATATTTTGACCATGTCCATCAATCAAGTGATTTAACTGCATCTCATGATATCTTAGCAAAACCTTTTACGAAAGTGAAACCTTCAGAGCTTAATAGAGTTTGGTTAGAAAATAAGACCACCTCATTTCAAATTTGAATCGAATCGATTCCTACTATTGATGTACGCTACATACTCTATAGGGATGTACGTACTACTACTCGTAGCACTACCAGGATTAAAGTTTCGATAATTTAGCTCCATTCCTTAAGTAATTTCTTTATATGTCCAGCCATGGTTACGAGATCGATGGACCAAGCGCGTCATCGCTATCAAGTTACGCAACCTGACAGTGGTGAATCTATATGGCCCAAATGATCACAGAGAACGCGAACTCCTATATGGCCGCCTCGAGACCTGGCCGTGGGAACAAAATGACACGATCCTGGCAGGAGATTTCAACTGTGTCCTCAGTCCTGTCCTAGATCGGCTCGGGGGAACCTGCAATGGCAGAGCAGAATGTGTGGCGCTCCAGGACTTAGTCCATCACCTTCAGTTAGAAGATGTGGTGTAGTGGGATCAGCAAAATCTGCGAGATTGCCAGATCCAGCTTACCAACTGCGCCCAGACACCGACTAACGGAGGGGGTCCCCCGATGATCCGTGTTCTGCTGAACTTTCCTCACCTTGTGTACCCGTCGGTAGGGCGGGATCTGCTCTCTCGGTAACTTCCGAAGAGTTCAAGTGGTGAAGCTTGAGTGTCTTGGCGAGACGTGGAGCAGCAGTGGAAAATCTTCACTCTGCGTCCGTGGATGGTTCCGAATCCTAAGCGAATATTCGAGCTTATGGATCCGGGGCCTAGATCGTGGATCCGGCCGTAGGGTTGCCTTACGGGTGTGTTCCCTTGCCTTTGTAGTTCCTTTGCGTCGTACTTGCCGCCTCCTGTGACGGGATCTTGAAAGTTGAGAGCCTCTAGGGTGTAACCGACCAAGTAGTAAATTCGGTTAACCGGTCGGATCTGCACAAGTAAAGGAAAAGCTCACTAGGTTGTAGGATCTGGCCAATGTATTATCCGGTTATCACTACCAACACTAGATTCGCAATTCCTAACCTTCTCCGAGCTCGTACGGCCAAATGTAGTTCCGGTTCTTGAGGGCAGGAAGGCACTTGCGTGATACTGTGCAAATTGAGTTCTGTATTGATATTTAAGCCTATACCTGCCTGGATTTCTACCTTCTATGTCTTTCATCTGCTAAATCCCTTACCAGGCTCGGCTGCATGTCCCTTCTTCCCTTGGCCCATCATCCCAGCTGTGTTATCTTCAGATCCACCGGATTCATGACGTAATCATCATGGTCACCCTATTATGGGTACACTCATCCGGATCCAGGTCGTTTGGATCCACTTCACTGTAATTGTACACTCGCCGTGGATCCGAGCTCTCCAATCGTTCGACATCATCTCGCAACCGTCTGTGATCTCCATTGTCCCACGAAAGCTCGAGATCCACTGCATCCATCATCCCTATACCCTGGATCCAGGTCCCTCTATGCGGGATCCTCCCCCCTTGGATCCGAACTCGGAAGTATGGGTTCCGGGGTACCTCGCGGTGGATCTTGACTTCTCGTTAGCCGTGGCTACTAGATCCACCCTTGGATGGCACCTACCACCATTCCTTCATAGGATCCACATTCGATCCACTGGTACATAGTATATCCCATATCCACCTTAGTGAATCCAAGTAAGGGTGGATCCGAGATAAGTCTTGGTGGATCTTGCCTTCTCGTACATCGCTCATACCAGATCCATCGTCATTCCATACGGGGTGTCGCTCGTCATGGCTAATCCACCACAGGCAACTTGCACCCGTGCCGAACAACCCAAATTCTCTCTAATCACTTGAAATTGTCACTGATTCGGGATAGTGACCCCGCGTCAGGCCCATTCTCTTATTTCTGAGAAAGCACTTCACCACAAAGATGCTATGGTGCTGGCGGGCCACACGGACGATGAGGCGGATCAACTTGAGCCAACTGAGTATTTTACTTATTGGGGGCCGGAAACAGCAAGTCGTCTAGATCGCATGTATGTCCCTAAGTTCTGGACATCCAAGGTGCAGTGGGTTTCAGTGGAGGAACCAGTGGCTCCTTCCGACCATCAACAGGTCATAGTACATTTGACGACGGAACGCAGGGCCCACAGTCGGCAGAAACGAAAACAAGGGGTACCGTATCCAATTCGCTCGGGCCAACCAGAACGTGTGCAAGCTGACCTGCTGGAGCGATTAATTGAAGTTGATGCAGGCCATCAGAAGACCACGCACACGTGGGATGCGATGGTAGGTCATTGTGTCGAGGCCATTCGGTTCATCACGGCTAAGGAAAAACTTCGCCGGCAGGAGTATAAGCATCAGAATAACGCGAGGCACCAGGTTCATTTGCTAACGAGGAGAGAACTCTTGGAGGTCTCTGCTGCAGAACGACGAGAGGAGCACTCCCTGCGAGTGGGTCAACGGCTACAACGCACAATGGATCGCCTGCGGTGGACCTTTAAACGAGCGTCGAATTGGGAGAAGGACCAGACCATCCCAGACATTCGCCGCATCCACGGGGCCGCCTTCCACACTGACATGTCCGTGGCGAACAAAATGAGAAGCGAGTGGACCCCGGTTCTAGGCACAATTCACAACAGTGTCCCCGACATAGATTTGGAGCAACAGTTTGATAAGTTTGTCAGAATCCCTGACGATCGCAAGCTGCAGGAGCAACACAACCACCTCTTAATGCAGGAAGTCACTGATCAAGATGAGATCAGCGCGATTGCCGCGCTGAACCGACACAAAGCAGCGGGTCCCGACGGACTGAACAATGACTTTTACAAGGATACTCAGGCCATCATGGTTCCAGCGCTGACTACAATTAGCAACGAGCTCCTCCAAGGCCGGGACCCCCCTCCTTCATTCCTTGAGGCTTTGATTATACCGCTCAAGAAAAAAGGAGAGTCCTCGGATGCCATGGACTTTCGCCCTATCTCATTGCTCCAAACCAGCTACAAGATTGTGACGAAAGTGCTCGCTACTAGGGCACAGCTAGTAATGGGCATCCCTATTGGATCTTCCCAACAAAGATTCGTTCATGGACGCCAAATGATGAAAACGGTGATGATGATGCTGGCAATTTTGCAAACGGCGACCTCGGATCCAGAACTGGAGGACTCACTCAGCAGGCTCATTTTAATTTTGGAATTTCGGAAGGCTTATGACACAGTGGCGCGGGGATTTTTGTTTCTTACGTTGCGGAAATTTGGCTTTTCGCAAGAATTTGTGGAAATGCTGCGAAGACTGCATGAAGGCACGACGGCGCGCTTTCTAGTGAACGGTGAGCTCTCGGAGCCGGTCCTCGTTCAGTCAGGTATCCGGCAAGGCTGTCCGCTGGCGCCTCTGCTGTTCATCCTAGCGGCAGAAATCTTGGCACTAGCTATTCAACAGGACCCGGAACTGGAAGGGATCGCAGTACCTGGCGGAAAGGGGGAGGTTCACAAGTTCTCGGCATTTGTAGATGACTCCACCGTGTTCCTGCAGAAAGCAAACCAGTTACCCCGCGTGATGGAGATAGTAAAGCGCTTTGGAGAGCTGTCAGGGTTGCAGGTCCAGCCTTCCAAAAGTAAAGCGATCTTTCTAAATACGGCAGTGGAGAAAGTGGATATATACGGGATCCCGGTAGTGCAGATGGGGGAAACAGTGCGCTACTTGGGGTACGAAGTCGGGACGGGCCCGCTGACAGAGGTGAACTGGGCGACTCGGATTCGCGCTGTCCAGAGACGCTTAACAACAGCGGCGCAATTATCCCAAAGTGTCGAGACACGCGTACTCCTGCTCAACGTGATCATGCTACCGTCGGTGTTATTTACGGCAGCAGTGTTCGAAATGCCAAGGTGGGCGGATTGCCAACTGCGCAACATTCAGAAACAATTCTTGTGGCATCATTCGACAGGCCACGAACCCAGTAGGCATAAGGTCAACCCGGACCTCCTATTCACGCCTCGACAGGCTGGAGGAGTCGGGTTGGCATCAATCGCCATAGCCTGTAAGACACAGCGGGTCAAACACACCATGCAGTGGCTTATCCAACGGCATGACACGTACTACGACGCGTGGAGACAGTGGGCTTTCCGAGGAGCGAAGCATCCGTGGGCTGCAGGCGTCTCGCCGACGCAGGCTGGAGGTGAGAGGACCGGCTCCCGAACAATGACGTTGGGGAACCGGTTACAACGCTTGATAGGTGGGTGGATAGCCCCTCGTGCCCTGCCCGTCAGCCGGAGAACTGCGCGTCAGCACGAGCTGATGGAACAGGCGGACACTGCTGAGAGTTGGCTGGAAGATGAGGAATGGCACCTTGAGCTACGAGACCCACTCCCTCCCCTACTTGAGGAACTGTCAGAGGAAGACAAAGTTTTCTGGCCCAGCTACTACTGGACGGACAACCCTCATATCTACGACCAAACAGGGAAGATGTTGACACCGACCAAGTACGATCGAATCCAACCGACGCCGATAGCGGCATTGAATATCGAGCGTATAGCGAAACGGGAATACAAGATGACGATACCACACACAGATTCAGGCAGACATCGAGCAGCTAAATTGCAACGGTGGGCCATAGCTATTCTTTGCAGTAGTCCGCGATTGGCAATATGAGAACGGATGCAAGTGCGTGGCGTAGCAGTCATGAGGCATCCACCTTCTTTCCAACAGGATTTTCAATGGAGGGTGGTTGGAGCGCACACAATCCATGGCGTCGCAAGCGCAGAAAGCGACAGCGGGACCCCAGCAGTAATACTGGACCAGATGCCTAATGGAATTCACTGGCGCGTCCGGGCAGTCGGAGAGGGGACCGCAGAAACCCAGCAGGATATTGGTCGGCTTCAACAGCACGAGACCGAAGGAAGCATAGTTTTTCAAGCACACCCGACCCTCCATGGCTTTCCATGGACAGTGCCGGACACTATAGCGAACAAGCACGTCTTAGCGGCCATCAAAAAGCAAGTCTTTCGGCGCTACAGAGGAGAAGGCCCCACAATCGCCGGGGTGATCACTAGGCTAGAGCAAGCCGCAGCAGAAAGTGAGTGGCACGCAGCTGCTTTAAGCCAAACGCCGACAACACTATGGGCTCATGGTCACGAACTTACGGAGTACCAAGTTTGGGTGGGGTATCGTGCGGCACTTGGGCAGCTCAACCTGTTTCATGAAGGCCGACTAATCGACAACAGCTGTAGGAAACAACCAAGGTGTCACGGCACGAAGGAAACCCTGGCGCACATCCTGTGGGACTGCCCCTGCGCGCAGGCCTGTTGGCAACGTTTAGTGGCACATTGGACAGGGGTACAATGGGGTCTAGTGCACATGGGGCAATTTCAGAGGTCCTGTGCCAGCCGAGCCCCACCAGCGATATCATCAACAGTGGAGGTCTTCTTGAAAACCGAGCACCCGGATGAAACAAAGGACTATAAGCAGACATGGAACCGACTGTGGCGTGTCTGGTGCATCATATGCATCACAAGTCTGTGGATACAGCGGAACAGGGTGATATTTAAGCACGAAGAGGTGACGATTGCAGGAAGTGTGCAGGAGTTCTGGGAGACTGGCAACCGTCAGATCCAGGCGTTTGCAAAACGAGAACGTCGCAATCCTGCAACATTGCGGGCGGGCACAAGGCTTCTTCTCTGTCACAGGAGAATGGAGCAAGAACCGACAGAGAGACCTCCGACGGAGCCAAGTCAAGCTCAGCCACCGGACCTTCAGGCACCGGCGTTGTTAGTCAGGCTGCGGATCAAACAGACCTCTAATCGTCGATAAACTGACCAAATAGACTTGTCTGATCTCTCTCTCTTAAGTAATTTCTTTATTGTACTCAATACAAATCTATCGCGAGACAACCTACCTCAGGTGACTGCTTGCGCTGGGTCAACTAAAATATGTGCCGCGCAATAATGATCCTATTTTGCTGATTACATTTTCGTTTCCCACGCCCCGGACGGAATTCTAAGTACATGTAGCTGACCCTTTCCAGCTCAGTCGACTTTTCTAGATACTAAAATGAGTTGATTCAGCTAGAAATAACTGGCACCACCTCCAGATGACTCGTCTTCAGACAATTCGCTCCATGAAGGGGAGGGGGGGGGGGGTCTTTTCGTGTCGCTAGCAGTCTTGCTTGAGGAAGGCTTCAACGGGACGATACCCTGGTATCAGTCGCCATTGGCGACTCGCCAAGCGTGATGCGATGATCAACGCATCAAAATGATATGGATGACCTTCGTTGCGCACATCAACGTTGAAGTGGAGATTTGCTTGGAACGCAGGAGTCCTGCGGCAGGACGCTCGGTTCAAGTGCCGCATTCCCACATGGGGTGGGATCTGGGCTCACGTGATCGCCGATTCTAACAGCCCAGCGACGGAGACGCAGACAGCAAAGTAACGTACACCTCACTCCTACGCTTCCTTGCACAAGTCGCCAGTATCACTCCACAGTCCGCTCTGTTCCTTTAGTCTCATTCTCATTTGTGCCTTCTGGTAGTCACCACCTCCACCAACAGGCACAACCCACCCAACCATGAAGCTCCTCTCCACCGCGTTCGCCGCTCTCGCTCTCTTCGCCGCCACCGTCAACGGATCGCCCATGATGCGCCAGGAGAAGGAGGCCTCCACCTGCACGCTCACCGGCACCTACAAGGCAGGAACCTCCATCTCGTCCTGCAGCACGATCACCATAGGCACGCTCATTGTACCCGCCGGTGTCACGCTGGACCTGAGCAAGGCCACAACAGGCGCCAACATCCTAATCCCCGGCACCGTCACGTTCTGTAGTGGTGGATAGTTCAATGGCAAGCCTTCACCCACTCACACAGGGCAAAGCACAGGAAGGCGATGCCGAGCTGGCTAGTTAGGGGTTAGGACAACACAGCCAAGGCATAGGGCGTGCTTGGCAGTGAATGGACATTAGGGATTCTACTCTAGAAGACTCACAATAGACTTTTGGGTTTACCAGGAAGCGCCAGCTTCCCTAGCAGTAGTCTTATCGCTAAGACCTACTACAAAGAATTCTTTAGTTGCAAGGTTTTGCGACTAGAACTGAACAAGAACAAGATGGTTTTCAACGAGGAGAATCAAACTACTGGAGGGCACAGCAGTGGTGAGACGCAGATTTCTTCAGAGAGGACGAAGACAATCGACCTGCTGAATGTTCCTCGGGCCCCACAGCTCATTTTTGCTGTTATTGCCGCACCTCTGGTGACTTCCACATCTCGTGAAGCCTTGTTGGAGTGGTTGAAACTCCGCAAGGACTACGAGGAGCGACTAAAGAGCGGTGCAAAGATGGAAAGGAGGACTTCGACGCTGTGTTGAAGAGTGTGCGGAGCTCGTTTGACTCGGATTTGCTGACCACACTTTGTGAAGCAAGTTGGGGCATCGAGAAGAGCGACTTGACTGATAACTTCCTTTTAGAGAAGATCCACGAGATTACGGACAACTACCAGAACCAAGCATTACCGCCTGTGAATGAATTGCTTCTCGATGAGTTGATCATGAACATGAGCAACCCAGACATTCAGTCACGGGTAACGGATTATTTTCTCTCGTGCAACCGACTTATTAGAAAATATGGTTTTACCAGTTTCTTCGAAGGGGCGAAAGGAGCTAAAAAGAAGTGCAAATTGCTGGTTAACTCGCTCCCAGGGTCTCTTAAGGAGAAGGTCAAGAACGAGATTGACTATCGAACGCCCGAAGCGCAGAGCAATGTGTTGAAGCTTTCTAACCTCATCAACCAGCAAGCGCTCGAACAGGCGATCGAGGATCGGGCTCTCAAAAGAGGCAGAGACTCGACTCGCAAGTCGACAGCGCGTGAGCAGCAGCGAGGGTCCCAAAATAACAAAAAGCGCCAGAATGAGTGGAAACCACAGCAACATAAGGAGAAGAGGGTGAAGAAAGCCGATACTCGTAAAGTCGAGAAACAGTTCGAGACAAAGGAGCAGTCTAGGACCAAAGGAATACCGAAGGACGGATGCTTCAAATGTGGTGGTCCCCATTACCTTAGCGTTTGCCCAACGGCTACGAAGGAAGACCGCGACCAGCATACCTCCAAACAAGGCCAAAAGAGTGAGCGACCTCCTGCGGGGAGGCACCGCTAACCTCCGACGCCTAGCTGAATGCCTGCCAGTACAAGCGCGCTGACTTGTGCTGGAAGACACCTTCTCGGTGGCATTTTGCGCTGATAGTGGTGCTGACAGGTCTGGATGAGTATGAATATTTTCGAAGAATTTATGAAGGTTTGTCCGGAAGCGGAACTAGTGCAGTTGAAAGAACCGCTTGACTGTATAGGAGCTGATGGAAAACCAATTGAAGTGACCAAGACTGTGAGCCTACATTTGAGACTACGGACTGCTGCCGGCAGTGTTCGTATCGCTAAACCGGTTGAGTGCCTCATCATCCCTGGTTATGCAAGCGATTTTTTGTTGGGGAATGACGTGTTGACGATGTTGGGGATTGACGTGCATCGAGAGCTTGACTTACTCGTTGCCAATACTGTTCGGAGAGGGCAGGATGATGAATTTGATGAAGTCGATGAGCCAAAAATTGGTAGCGGCGGGGAAATAAGTGATGATGTAGTAACTGCCGTCGAGGGTCTAGTAACAGAAGCTGTGAAGAAAGGATTTTCATTAGAACACGCATCGGAACTCCGCCGAATAGCGAGCCGCTTTGATATCTGGAGATTGACACTTGGAAATGACCCACCGGCTCGTGTGGCGCCAATGAAGATTCGCCTTAGGGAAGGAACCAAACCGTATCGCTGTAAAGCGCGACGATACCCACCTGAGGTGAGGAAATTTCTTGACGATTTCAACGACGAGTTAGTGCGGTTAGGCTGGGTATATGAAAATACTGAGAGCCGATGGGCGTGTCCTGTCTTACCGGTTCGTAAGAGCGGTGGAGAGTATCGCCAAACAGCGGACTACAAACCTGTCAACGCCGACATCGAAGCGATCGTCGGTGTGATGCCGGATCTGAATGTGGACTTGGAGGATGTAAAAGGTGCTAAGTTTTTCGGTTTATTCGATTTCATTAAAGGCTATTGGCAACTGGCCTTAGCCGAGGAGTGTCAAGAGTGGCTCTCTTACATGACTCACCGGAAAGTTTACACGCCTCGCAGGGTGCCTCAAGGATGCACCGACGCAGCACTCTTTTTCCAGTCGACGATTCAGAAGTGTCTGGAAGAGTTATTGCACAAGCACTTATTAGTGTGGATAGATGATTTACTCCTGTTCGCAACTGATGCCTCCACCTACCTCACCAAACTCGAGAGATTGTTCGAGTTGTTGGATTTCTTTGGTTTCAAGATTAGCCCGAAGAAGTCAAGCCTATTTGAACAAGAGGTGCGATGGTGTGGGAAATTAATCAATGGCGATGGAGTTCATCATGACCCGGATAGAATTCAAGCACTGCAAGCGCTGCCTTACCCAACGACAGCGGCAGAGCTGCAAGAATTTTTATGCGCAACGAATTGGATGAGGGATTCGCTCGTCGACTACGCCCGGAAAGCCCGTCCACTTCAAGATGCGTTGGACACTGCGTTAGCGCGAGCCTCCAGGAGGACGAAACGTGTTGCAGCAGGGATTGCAGTGGAACTTACTGAACAACAACGACTAGCATACGACTCAATGAAGGAAATGTTGACTATGAGCGCTACGTTAGCGTTCCCAAAGGAAGGCGCAACGATGTGCCTGCTGACCGATGCCTCCGATGTGGGTTGGAGTGTTGTGGCCAGTCAAGTGGTGGAATGGCTACCTGGAAAAGAAGTGTACGAGCAGCCACACGAACTTTTAGTATGTCTGAGTGGAAGCTTTACTGGATCGCAATGCAACTGGTCCATAATTGAAAAAGAAGCTTACCCGATCGTGTGCGCTTGCGAGAAATTGAGCTATTTACTCTTGCGCGAAGGTGGTTTTAAGCTTTACTGTGACCACCGGAACTTGGTCTACGTATTTGTACCTGGAAAAGAAGTAAAAAAACACATTCGGGGCAAATTATTGCGATGGTCTACTAAGTTAATGGAGTACAGATACGAAGTGGAGCATATTGACGGGGAATCGAATGTTTGGGCGGACATGGTGTCGCGCTGGGGAGGCAACCACGGATCAGCAGTTCATCTGAACGCTATGCCTCTCCGGAAACGAAGAAGTGTGGAGTCTCCGGCGAAGCCGCAGCCACACCGGAAGCGCCGTAAGAAGGCTGAACCTCGCTCAGGTGATAAGCTGGTGCATACACAGCCACATCAACATCACCTTCGTCCGCTCGACGATCCGGATTTCATTTGGCCGTCGGTCACCGTGATAATTGAGGTGCAGCGGCAGCATGCAGCGTCTCGACCAGCTGTAGCTGTAGGCAATGCCGAGCAGGGTTGGTTTATCAAAGACAAGATGTGGATCCCCCGCAAAGCTACCGATCTCGTACAGCGGCTCCTTGTGGTGGCACATTGTGGACCCCAGGGTCACCGGGGACGTGATGCAATCCTGGAATGTGTCAGTAGATACTTCAATGTACACCATTTACGAGCATGTGTGGAGCGGTTCCTCGATGCGTGCCTCATGTGCAAACACGTAAAAGGAGGAAAAACTATTCAACGACCATGGGGCCCTACTTTTCGAACGAATGAACGAAATGGAGCACTACACTTTGATTTCCTGACGCTGAGTGACAGCTTTGCTGGTGATCGCTATCTCTTGGTACTGAAAGACGAGGCCACCCACTTCACCGAACTAGTGCCATGCGCAACCCCCACGAGCACCGTCGTGGTTGGGGCGATTCTTGCATGGTATAGTAGATAAGGATTGGCTCCGGTGTGGATCTCCGATCAAGGATCGCACTTCAAGGCCGAGGTTGTAGCGGAACTTTGCAGGCGTTTGAAAGCACGTCATGAATTCACGGTGGTATACTCTCCTTGGATTAACGGGAGCGTAGAGAGGGTAAACCGTGACATCATGCAAGTCCTTCGTGTGCTGTGCCTGGAGTACCTGGTTGACACGCACGACTGGACATTTTTCGTGCCGATACTGCAGTCCAGTTTGAACCACACACCGGTTCCATCCCTTGGAAATCGGGCGCCGGTGGAACTCTTCTGTGGATTGCCACTACCGTCTCCGCTCACGTTATGTATGAATACCAGACAGAAGAATTTTTTAGAGCTACCGGAGCAACCTGAAGCCATAACAAACTGGTTAGACATCCTCCGACGCAGCATACATGAACTCCACAAACCGATGGTCAGTGAGCGAGCAAAACAGACAGAGCGGAACAAACGCATGCAGATGTATGCACGTCGACCAAACTTCGACGTCGGGGACTTTGTGTTGAGGTCCCGAGTCGACCAAAAACATCATGATAAGATCCTGGTAACGTGGGTGGGACCGTACCAAGTCACACGGGCGGACCAACACTCTTTTCGTGTTCGCCATTTGCTGACAGGAGACGAGACTGACGTCCACCCTTCGCGACTAATATTCTACGCTGATAAGTCACTGTTGGTCAGCGAAGAGCTGCGAGATCACGTGGCAGCTCAAGGTATTGTACTATCGGTGGAGAAATTGAAAGAGACGCGCTGGAACAAGGACAAAAAAGACTATGAAGTGCTGGTTAGCTGGAAAGGGCTCGAGCCGATCTAAGACTCGTGGGAATCAACAAAGCAACTGGGCAGGGATATACCAGTGCTGCTGACAGAGTATGCAGCTACTACGAACAACAGAAAGTTCGAACAGCACATTGCTGCTGAAACAAAGATCAAGCCTAGGTCAACAGACCGACCGTCACTGAAAGCACAACAGAACGTGCAGCACGAAGGACCGTGAGTGGACAAAGGCTTGGGAGGGCAGTGTAGTGGTGGATAGTTCAATGGCAAGCCTTCACCCACTCACACAGGGCAAAGCACAGGAAGGCGATGCCGAGCTGGCTAGTTAGGGGTTAGGACAACACAGCCAAGGCATAGGGCGTGCTTGGCAGTGAATGGACATTAGGGATTCTACTCTAGAAGACTCACAATAGACTTTTGGGTTTACCAGGAAGCGCCAGCTTCCCTAGCAGTAGTCTTATCGCTAAGACCTACTACACGTTCGGAAAAAAGAAGTGGGCCGGTCCACTCGTTCTACTCGGTGGCAGCAACCTCAAGGTCAGCGGTTCCGGCACGTTGGACGGCCAAGGCGCCTGGTACTGGAAGCAGGGCACGTCCATCAGCCGGCCCGTCTTCTTCCGTCTTAACCGCGTCACGGGGTCCACGCTCTCGGGTTTCAAGATCAAGAACTCGCCTTTCCGTACCTTCAGTGTCCTCAACTCCCAAAAGACAACCATCAGCGGACTCACACTCGACTCGAACGCTGGTGACGGCACGGCCAAGAACACGGACGGCTTCGACTTAAGCGGCAACAACTACGTCACCATCACGGGCAACAAGATCTACAACCAGGACGACTGCCTCGCCATGCAGTCCAGCACCAACACTGTCTTCAGCAACAATTACTGCAGCGGTGGCCACGGCATTTCGATTGGCTCGCTCGGCGGCTCCACCGTCAACGCAGCCGACACCGTCTCCGGTCTCACGGTGAGCGGCAACACCATCGTCAACAGCGTCAACGGCATCCGCATCAAGACCATCGCGGACCTCAAGGGTCTCGTGTCCGACGTCACGTACACGAACAACAAGCTGTCGAACGTCAAGAACGCCATCGTGGTCCACTCTGACTACAGCAAGTCCCAGGGCGGCTACACCGGTAAGGCCACGAGCGCCGTCACCATCAAGGGCGTGACCATCTCTGGTCTGTCGGGTACCGCCACCAACCTGTACGACATCGTGGCGAACTCGAAGGTCGTGTCGAACTGGAAGTTCTCGGGTGTCACGGTGAAAGCGTCCACGACGGGCAAATGCAGCGGCCAGCCCAGCAACGTCAAGTGTTGAGCTACTGTACCCCAGTGGCGAAGTATGCGTGAGCTTATCTGCAATCAGTCTCGGTTTATCTTACAGCATGCGCTGATAGAGGAGGAAACGTCGTTTCCGTTATATGTTGTCGCCACTAGATACAAGAGATACAAGAGAATTCTTCAAAAGTACAAAATAAAGATTTCTCTAGAACCTGTTTGGTGAATCATGTCAAATTTATAAGTCTCATGCGGTAAAATCGATTCCGTATAAGTTTACATAAATATAATACCGGGCCTCCGAATAGTGTATCGGTATAGAAGTATTTGTAAGCCCTTAAAATGGCGTAGAAAATTAAATGCTACAATCTTTTACTTAGTTTTAGTAAGAACAGGACACATTTTAGGATATAGTGGGGGTATATTATTTGGAGGGTGTACTTCTTCGGAAAAATACGTTAGGATGGAATAAAGTATGTATAGTAGAAAGCGTTTGATAATTAATTGAGAATCCAGAGCTTCTATGTGTAAAACACGGCCTTGTGTGCTGTGTTCTTGCTCGGTGTAGCCTCTTGCTATCGTTATCGAACTTAGAGGCGACAGTGGGGGAGTGTTTTATTCTTTGTAGCAGATATTGCGGCTGCGAAGCAGGTGCAGGAAATGCGTTGATGTGCGTATTGGGTAAAATATTTGTCGTTTGGCGGGTATTCTAGGTCGGATTTGTGCAAAGCGTCAAACCGATAAACATGACTCACGCGATTGGCTTCTCGACATCCGTTCTGTATACTAAATATACATGTAGTTCATGTAGATCTGTATTTAGACACTTTGTTCTGACAGTGAATACTATCATACTGCGCAGCGACCACAAGAAGGATATTGAAGGAAGTCTAAGGCATCTGATGATCATCTGCGCTCAGGTATAAGCGTCACACCGATTAAATTACTTCGGCTAGTCGTAATTTACAGTGATGCTATCCTTGGCCGACATACAACTGGGTCTCATCACTTGTACAAAGGATATCAGATATACATCACCAAACCACTTGATTAAAGTAATGGTGCTGTTTCTGATACAAGCTGAAATGACCCATTAAGCAGGCTTAGGAGAGAAAACCCACTATATTGGGTACGACAATCTAATGTAGATCTTATAGAGCAGGCGTATCAAGTACTGAAGTCCTTGAAGTGTACTTAACCTTAGCTTAAGTTTTAAGTTGATAACGTTAGATTGGGCTCTGAGTAGAAACGATTAGCGTAGTTTTGGGTCAGAATGACTCGCCTCCTAACAACTCTAAGCTAACCGATCAATCAAGCATATTCTCTGCATTTTGTATGCACGCGTCACATCGTGGAATGGTGGAAACTGTCTTGGCAGTTTCCACCCTCGAATCTCCTCACACGGTTTGCTTATTATGAGATCGTCATCGTACTTGCTCAGATAATTCAGCGCCAACGCTTCATTGATCCTAGCATATCGCCGATATACCTCAGTTAATGAAATGTTGGTGTGACGGTCAGGCTAGGTACCAGGACATACGAACAGGGAACCAGAATTTATTTTCAATAATGAAATCTTAAGATATTAATAGAATGCTTTTTCCTCAAACGGAGATGTTGTGCTTCGCTAAAGTTTTACCATTACAGCGGTATGTCGACAGCTAACAAGCTGCTTCAGCTTCAAACCGTCTATATATCGCCTCCAAAACTTCACGAACCAAGATCACAAGGCTCGCCAGCAGGGAAACGTAGACCGGGTGAACGGAAAGCGCTATCTCCAGCGCTTGGTCCAATTCTGGGGAAGAATAGCAACCTGTCTCCAAAGCAGTGGAAGCGGTGGATGCACGAGGCGGAGGAGCTGAATGTGTCATCTTCGGTGTTTCGCGCCACCTCGGCAGTCGAGAGTACGGTCCAAGAGGAGCTGCAGCTCATTCTGCACTCGATTGTCGTTCAAAATACCGTCAAAACCTCGGGGAAACGAATAAAAGGCACAACATTACGCACCATAAAGTACTCTTTTACACCCGCTAAAGCCCAGCCATCTCGCATTACGAAAGTGCGAAAGCGAAAGATGAGCGCTAGACTCCGAATTGAGCCACTGCTGTCAGACGAGGTAAGCGCAACTTCAAGATGCATTTAAAAAACACGCAAAGTCTTCTAACGTCTTCACGCTGGAGCAGATGCGAGCAAAGCTTCACGCACATCTGGAAGAGAAGATCAAAGGCAACATTTGGGAAAACGAGATCAGCTCTCACCTCGCTAGGCCCCTTAGCGCCTCCACGTTCTGTAGCAGACACGAACAGCTGCGCCACCCTCTCAGCGCCGCTCAGTTCGTCGCTGCAACGCAAACACACTCTCCAGTATCGAATAAGCTGACGATAGCAGAAGAGCTCGCAGCGGTGCCAAGGTTTCCCTATTTTAAGGAGGCACACGCCTCTGCGAATCGTATTCGTCGCTGCAGATTGAAAGCTTGGGTCCGAGTTGCGCTCAAGACCCGTGTACGAGTCCTGGCCATTGCCATCCGTGTGCTTCGCCGTCGAGGTGTTCCGCGTCTTGTCGAAGGTTTCCGTCGTCGCCGACGTGCGGCCATTTGCATCCAACGATGTTATCGACGCTTTCTCCATTGGCGAAGCGATTTTTTACGTCCGTTCGTGTGCAAGAACGTCGCAGCTTGGGTGCGTCAGGGACTATTGCTAACAGCATCACGTGTGCTCATTGCTCGGTCAATTACGACGCTATACCAATCACGAAAGGCACGACAAGCGATGGCTGCTCAGCGAGCGAGACATCTACGTCGATACGCCGCTAAGACGCGTGTGTGTCTGTTTGTCCATCAAGTATGGACAGTCAACTGGTTCCACCACAAACGCAGCTGTAATGTGGCTGGAATGAAACAAGAAGTCGCACTTTTTGAAGCCAGTGATCGTAGCGTCCAACTCGAGTACGCAGCAGTCGTTGCGACGCCACTAGGCAAGGACATACTCAAAAAGGAGCTCGCAATGTGGCGAGTATTGGCTCGAACACGAGCAGTACAAAAACAGACATCAAACTCCTCAGAGTCTGAAGTGGATTCTACGATCGTGAGACTTCGCCAATGCTTCCAAATCTTCGATCTTGACGGCTCTGGGACGCTCGATCTTGACGAGTTCCAACTAATGCTATCGTATCTACGTGGGCAGAAGCAACAGCCACCTGGTCGTAGCAGCATTAGTGGGAAAGGGACAGCCCCAGAGCCACCTAATCTGTCGTCTGCACAAGTGCGTAACCTATTCTCTGAGCTCGATCATGACGGCAATGGAGGTATAACATGCACGGAATTTGAGAGCTGGTGGACAACTGAGCACAAACGATCAGCATTGTCCACATCAGCGTCCACGAACTTCCTCACTCGTGGTCTGGATGGCTTAGTCCTCCAGAGCCACGGACTGCTCTTCTGGCTGCTTGGGCGTAAGCAACAGCTGGAGCGAAAATTTGTCAAGAAACTCATGATACGACGCGCCATGAAGAAAGCCAAGCGGGGAATTCTGCATGAAGAAATCGACCGAGAGCGAGCCGCTTGTCTTTCTTCGGTCTTCCGTTGTCGCCACTGTGGCCGTCGGTTTGGCCTTAGGAGAGATTTGACTGACCATGCCGCTCATGATTGCAACTCCACTGATTTGATGGTCGACACTTTTATACTCAAGCGATGGGTGCGCGAAGAAGAATTTCGCTTACTAAAAGAGGTGAAAGACTAGATTTGTCACGGTAGTTTATTTTCCTGTAAGGAATTTTTTTTTGAGAGAGCTAAAAGAGCCGACCCTGTTTTAATAAATTAAATGGTATTGTGCATTTCAATGCTTTTGTCCATCTGATGCTCGATTTATAATACAGATCGTTTTATTAAATTGAGGTCTATAAAAAGTACAAATCGATCTAGCTTGACTGGCTGATAAATCGAGCTACGGCAGCCTAATCGACCGCTCGGGATCGATCAACCACCAAATCCACATCGATATCCTGTAAATCGACCCTTTTTGCCGTTTTGAAATTCGATCACAGATGATGCTTCCCTCTTCCCATCTCATTTTTACGCGTAATTTATGCTCCGATCATGCTCGATCTAGGCTATAAAACGGATGGACATTCCATCTGCAAAGCACAATACCATTATTGATTGACCGAGTACGCAAATTATGATCCAATGAACGGGGAACACGTGCCGGTGGTGGTCCTACCAGCTTAATCGAGAAAACACACCTGTCGAAGGTAAAAGGAAGCCATCAGAGTTTCTTTCAGCTCCAGTATTCATGGCATAATGTCATCAAGGCGCAGAAAGACCCAGTCGGTATCGACATCATAATTGGGTGGGGTCATCCCGCGCTGTTAACTTTGCTGCGCTTTGAGAATTTGTCGTGGTACATCGATGGCACGTCTGCTGTGCTCCTAGGCTATAAAGCAATGCGTCACGATTATGGTCTATGACCAATCGAGTAAGCTTTACGTTTCTGTCGTGCATGTGCTCACTACGTCCATGACAAAAAAATTGTACCTGAAACTACTACAGTGCGTTTAAGATTATGTTGGTAGTAAATCGTTCCGAAGGACGTTGTATGCGAGTTTGAGGCGCTCTCATTGGAGCAATGCGTACGTTCTTCCCTGATATCTCCATCATTGGCTGTTTATTTCACTTTAAAAAGGCCTGCAGCCGCAAACTAAAGCGATATGGGATACCAAATCTCAAGGCGAAGGTGGCTATGTCTCCAAGCGTGTTCGAAATACTGACCGTCATTGACCTCAGCAAAATTGCAGTACAAGGCATTGCGTGGGTGAAGGCTAAGATACGAAACCTTGTGTTACCAAGCAATTAGGCTACTCTCGACAAAAATGGAATTTATTTTGGGCATATTTCCAACGCACCTGGATGGATACACTTCCCCCAACGTTCTGAAACGTGTACGGAATCAATTTGGATATTGTAAGCCGAACCAACAGCCCATTAGAGCGGTTCCATCGTGAGCTAAACAAGAGATTCAGGCCTCATTCGTGAATGAAGCAATTTGTCACCACGCTGGAGATTCTAGCTCGTGAGTACGTTTTGCAACGTAATGCAATCATATCCGGAATTGCTGTTCCACTAGTACGAGATCGATTCGTGCTGCCAAGAGCCCCCGGACAACCCAGTGTGGCTGACATTGAAGACGCAGCGATAGTGAAGGTCAAGTAGACGACGTCGACGTTATTTCGGATCCGTACAGCACTGATGTGTCTTCTACAAGCGAAGTAATTGCTGTCTTGGAAGAGGCGGATGCGGACTATGAGCAAGATAACTCATTCGAGTGCGAGGGTGTAGTCAAATGTGTACGCAGTATGATAAATAGCACACAAGAAAAATACTTACATGATAAAGGCACTGAATTTAATATCACTACATATATACAGGAGCATAAAAATCGTCATGTGCATTTCGTCCTTACGGTGCCCAGCAACAACAATTTGAAGTTATTGAGCTCAGTTGGGAGATACAGGAATGCATATGCCTCTATATATAAAAACAAACGCTGTAGATTCCGTCTGTCACCGTCAATTGAACACCAGAACGACAGCACGATATCAGAGCATTTCCTCAGTGTACTCCTCGGTTGCCTCAAAGATGACCACAATGCTCAGCACCAGTAGTTCAGGTCGTACACAATCGACCTGTCAAAGCTAATGAAGACGCATCCTACGTTTTGCGCTGAACGGGATAAACGACGCAATAATCCACAGTGGTCTAGTAAATCGCAGACCCACCTTAGTCCAGCTCCTTAAAACGAGAAGCGGCCTCAGACGCTCAAGTATGCTCGGCAGCGTACGCCCAAGGTCCGCGCGGAAGAGGAAGGTCACAATTAGGAGCGTACAGCGAAGGCGCTGCGTACGGCTAGACCCAGGAGCATACACGTGCTACGCACCAAAGGCGTACGACTGGGAGTGCGCATAACGCGAATCCGGACGTTGTTGCGCGTCATCGACACGGCAGATCAAGTGGAAGGCCTCCTCCAGATCGAACAAGAAGGCCCAGCGGACGGCCCGCGCATGGAATTTGCTACCTCCCGACCTAACCGATCCAGGTGGTTTCCAAGTTGAGCAAGGTCTCCGCGGTTCCCGGTATTGGCGACAGCACCACTTCCAGACCCAAAACTAAGTGTGATGTCAAGCACAAGGACACACTGCCGAAGACAGTCAGCTTCGAGGTCCTGTGATGGACCCAGATATGAAGCACCTGTGTGAGAGGAGCGCTCCGGAGGAACCTCGTACGCGTGTTTCGTAGAGGGCACCTCCACCCCTGCTTGACCGGAACTGAGACATCCACCACCGCGTGGAGCGCGTTCTCCATGAGCAGCGAATTCGCGGTAAGCGCCAGCTCCTCAAGAAAAGAAGTGGTTGTGCTCACTTGTAGAACTCGTGGGGGGGGGGGGGGGGGGCATTAAACATCCGCAGGCTGACTGGCCAAAGGCTGTCGAGATCTGGGAACAGAAGCGGCAACAGCTTCGTAGTCCGGGGCTTTTTGTTCGAACGGGGTACGGGCGTTGGCGACATCCCGTACCCACGCTCATCATGAGCGCTAGAAGCCGCGCGCGTCTGAATGCCATTTGGCAGCAGCTGCTTGCTGACTAGAGCTGTTAGCGTTTAGGGGTCTAAACTCGCTAAACTCGCTAAACTTTAAAAACCTTAACCCAGAGAAAAGTTTGCAAATCAAACTGTAAACTCTGCTTACTAAGCAAAACTCGTCAGAAGCACTTGAAGTTGTACCACACAAAACCCTGATAAAGCAATCTTGTGCTTAATGAAGCGCGTCAGTCTCCAATTCGCTATCAGAAGAATGAACGAACGTCGCCATGCTGATCACACCAATGTCTTGGCATGCCCCTGGCAAGCTCGACCATCACCTTCAAACTCCTGATGTCATCCACGAGCGATTAAGCGCTGTGTCGGAGCTGCTAGTGGTGGTAGGCCCCCTAGCAGATCTGGCCAGACGACGCCTTAGGCTCCTGCCCAAACACCAGCAAATCGCCAACCTAAATAATAGTTCAACGACCAGACAGCTATCGTCTCGTCAGCGAAAGCAGCCACGACATTATAGTTCCTCTCCACAGGCACCCTTAATGGGTCAGCGCAAGCAACAAAGAACCCGTCAGCGGAGCACGAAGAAATGTCAACCAACTACGCCACGTGCCCAGGGTACTTGACTGTGACCTTTGTGGCGCTCGCGATCTACGTGGCGCTGACGACGTTCTCAAACGTGAAGCTGGCAGTGGCTGCGCAGGCCTTGACATGTGCAGCATACTCAGTGTGCATTACAGTGAACGCAGTGGTGCCAAGGACATTACGCTGATGCCGATGACAGGGGCGACATCGGCGACGATCGCGACTGGACCGATGACAACGATGTCTGCAGTGTACACGACTGTGATCTCGGTGGCGCTAACGACGTTCTTGAATGTGAAGCTGACAATAACTGCACAGGCCTTTGTAGGTGCAGCATACCCAGCATGCGGTACTTTAGACGCGGTGATGCAGATGCCAAGAGCGACGCCGTCTCGATATCGGCGTCGGGGATGTTGTGTAGGCGTAGCCCTTGGCTCAGATCTGACGCAAGACAGCGTACACAGATTTCGATGGCAGCTGTGAGTTCCAATGAGGAGGGTCTGGGTGTCTACGACCTTTAAGGTACTGAGGTAGGCGGATATTATTGAGGGGAGCTAGGCGGTATAAAATATAAGATTGAAGGGGACAGTAGTCGCCTATAAACCCCAGACGCGTAGTTGTTGTTTCTCCATTGTGATAGCGACTACATGTTCGTAGATACTCGTGTTAATGAATAAGCTAAATAACTTCAACATTCTGGATGCTAATATTTTACTCAGTACCCCGAGCCCAAAAGATCTGGGCACGCTACAAGGAGCATGGACATCAAGCAGCAAAGCATGGGTGCAATGACTGACAAGAAAGAGAAGCTGGTTAATACAGCATCTGCGACGAAGGAGAAGCGCCGGAAGCAGATAGATGCGAACAGAACGGGGCTAGGTGCACTACGGCTACTAGCGGAAGAAAAGAGCGGGCTAGTACAAATGAGCATGGCACGGTACATGAATGCTGGCGGTGTTGATTTCGAGGAGGCGAGCGCTAGCTCCACGGAGCAGGCAGTGCTAGGCACATGCATTAAGGAAGACCAGCAGCCCACCCCGGATATCAAGGACGAGGTGGTGCCGGCCACACCTGATTCCCAAGAAGACTTCACCATGGGGGCCTCTCGCACTGGAACGGCGGACGGAGATGCGGACTCACCGATCCAGGTCCGGCAGTGGCTCCACAGCTTCAATGGACACGAGGTTGATGTCAAGGCGAACGGTCATTGTGCCTTCCTCGCGTTATACGCCCCCACCAAAAATCATCCACCCGGCACACTGACCAACTCGCCGTCTACGGTGAAGCACGCTACCCAGATGAAGGCGACCATTTACGCGTGCATGATGGCCAATCTTCGCCACGACGTGGCACTTGGACTAGTGGATCCGATAGCGGAATGTCGACGCATTTTCCCGCGGCAGCCCCCCCACACGTCGATGGCGGCGGCTACAGCAGGGCTGTTTGCCCATTATGCGCAAGCTCGTGATCGCACAGTGGACAACTGGCAGCCGGAAGAGTACTGGGCAGGAACTAATGAACTACGGGCGATGGCGCAGTTCCTTAGAGAGCCTCTGCTGGTCTTGGATGCGAACTCCTCGAACGACGCTCATATCCAGCGCTACCTGTACAAAGATTTTCGTCTGGACGGGGGTTCGGACCATGAAAGTGGTTACGTTGAAGCCCTGACGGACCGCGAGGCGGCTGACTATTTACGGACCTGTTGGTCACTGCACGTGATGCCCACTTTCCTGGTTCTACGCCGCCAAGATCGCCACTTCCACGGCGTAGGTCACGGGGACTTATGGGCAAAATGGCAGGCAGAGTGAGACCTAGAGTACGCTGCCCCGCTTCCGGACGCTTACGCATGGAAGGCGGACCTGAACGTGATGACTGAGGCTGAAGCTATGACCGACATCACGCGACTCAATATGCTTGAGGACACCCCTCGTGTCAATACTCTCATCATAAAGCGCGTCAACAACAGAGACAGGCTCGATATCGTCCACGCCCGACGGGGGCTGCCGACCCTAGACAACACGGTTCTCGTAGATGATCTGGCCGTACTTCTCCGAACAGAAGAGAGCCTGCTCCATGCGGCTTACGGTGCTGATGAGTATGCGGCTGATGTGTCGCAGCGCACGGAGGAGGAGGCGGCAAGTGACTTGACGCCGATGCGATATACGAGGTCCGCCACAGGGGCAGCGGTGGCTATCGCTTACGGCAGACTTCTTCAAGCCCCTGAAGTCTCACAACTGGATCGCTCAGACCTTCCGTTGTTGGAACTGATGCAGACCGAGAATCGAGTGTCTTTTGGCAGGTGGTGCAACTTATATCGCGCGACGCTGGGGATACCTTCAACGAAGAAGCGAAAAGTCGAGGTAGAACACTCGCACGAGTGGCTGCTGGACAACTACGTGGCGATGAGGCATTTATTTGCTTTTCTCCCTTACCCAGAGCTGGAGGCAAAACGCTGGCCGAGTGACATAGTCTCCACATGGGGAGAGGCTGAGATCTTCTGCGAACAATTGCGGACTCTCTTACGGATTAACGCGGATGAGACACAGCCACTAGCAGCCAGGGAATTTTGCGTGGAATGGCATGCGGCTTGCATGGCGTCAGGACCTAGCACGCGCGCTGCATACTCCTTAGCCCGCTCGCCGGATCGTTGGGCTCGACTACAACAATGGATCCCTTCCTCTTTCGGGCGTACGTGCCCTCCAGACGTCCAAGTGACCGAATGGCGGATATTACATGTTCTCCCGTATGTTACGGAAGATTGGGTCCAGACGCCGATGGGCAGAGCTCCCAATGGCGCTCGGGAGCTGAGGTACCGGCAATTTGCTACGGTTAGATTATTGTGCTCACGGGTCGCAGCTTCCTCTGACTGGAGCAGTGCGGCGGCGCTGGGGACAAGCAAAGTGAGCAGTGCGATGGCGGAGACTCGAGGTGGGTTTTCACCCGGGGACTCCTCACGCAATTAAGGGCTCTACGGAGCACGCGGCGTCCGGCGGGTGTACTTCCACCCACCTGACATCCTCACCTCGTCACAAACCGAGGAAACATAGTGCTGCTGCTGATGCCAAGCGCCTTCGGCGCTCAAATGCAACAGGCCAAGCAGGGCTGCGAGACTTCTACAATCCGATTGACACATACGAACAGCAACGCCAGACCGAACAGAGCTTCAGGACGGCACGCCAAGCGCAGGTAGCTCGTCGGCGCGCAGAAGAAAAGGGGAGTCATAAGGGCGAGGGTTCACCACTGCACAGGGATGCACGAACGTTCGGAATGGTCACCCAGAATGTGAATGGGTTTGGAACCTCTGCGGCAGCCAGGGACGCCTGGCTTGGGGCTTTCCGCACCACCGATGAGCATGGGCGGTTTGACGTGGTGCTCCTGCAGGAAACTCACGTGGGGGCCACTGATGTTCGGGGTGCGGAACAAGCACATGCGCAGAGGTGGGGGTTCCGGACGGGCGGTGAAAACCCACGTCTATCCTACTGGGCGCCATCACACGATGCTAAAGGCGGAGTCGGAATTCTCCTGGACCCGTACGGCGGGTTTTCCAACGTCGTTCCTTATGCAGAAGCCGAGTGGACGCCGCATCTCATGGCGGTCTCCGGAGATATTGACGGGCAACACTGGATTGTGGTCAACGTATACGCACCGCATCAACCAGCCAAGAGGGAGCGATTCTTTCGTCAGCTCATCAGTTTGCGGATCCCCCCAGGTGCGCGGGTGACGGTCGGAGGTGACTTCAATTGTACTCAAGACGGACTGGCTGATAGAAGCCATGTGCGCACGCCTTCACCGCATTTTTCTCCAGCGTTACGGGAGGTTGCCACGCACTGGGGCCTGATAGACCCGGTGACCTTGAGAAGACCGGATGCCTGGAGTGACGAGACCCTGCTGCGCCACAGGCAGGATACGCATACTTACTTCTACACGATTCCTGGCTCGGGCCCAACTTCGTCCAGGCTGGATCGCTGGTATGTGACTCCGGCTGCGCTAGACTGGGTGGCCCACAGTGAAACTTTCGACGCAGGATCCCGCTCGTCACTGTTGTCAAGAAGGCGTCTCGTCCAGCTTCGGCATACCAGTAAAACCGGTTTCCAAGGACCCCGCGATGTTTACGGTAAGTCAATTGCGCAAACAGATGATTGGACGAACAGATGATTGGACGAACAAAATGATTGGACGAGTCCAGTGTTGCTGATTGGATGCACCACATGATTGGATGCAGACTAGGACGTAAGACAGAGTAAGCTCCAATAAATCAATCACTTTGCATTTTATCATCTAGTGCACAAACGACCTTCCTTTTGGTTATGAGCCCAAGCCCCGCAGACTCTGCCCAAGACTACGCCTACGCCATGGACGCCACTTCAACGACCGCCCGCATCAACAAGTTCGACGGAACCAACTTTCACACGTGGAAGTTCAAGATGCAGATGGTGCTGGAAGAGCGCGACCTGTGGGAAGTCGTCAGTGGCGAACTGAAGATGGAGCACTGCGCTACCGCGTTGGACCAAGCGACGTTCAAGCGGAAGTCGCGCAAGGCGCTGGCGATTATCTGTCTCGCGATGGAGGATTCGCAGCTGCCATTGGTTCGGTCGGCGAATGGTGCGCATGATGCCTGGTCAAGGCTGGAAGGACACTTCGAGAAGAAGAGTTTGGCGAATAAGCTCTTCCTTCGTCGACGTTTCTTCACCACGATGATGGAAGAAGGTGATGATGTGCTGGAGCACATCAACAAGATCAAGACGCTGGCGGAACAGCTCGACGCAGTGGGCGCTCCGGTCAGCGAGGACGACTTGGTGATCACGCTTCTGGCAAGTCTAAGCGAGTCGTACCAGTTCCTCATCACGGCGTTGGAGTCGAGAGCTGACTCACTATCGTGGGAACTCGTGACGGCTCGGCTGCTGCATGAGGACATGAAGCGCAAAGAGCAAGGTGGCGGTGCGGACGGCGCCGCGCACGGTCAAGCGTTCATGACGAGTGACAACGGGAAGCGCAAGGGACGACAGGCGCCAAAGACAAGCGCGTGTCACTACTGCGGCGAACAAGGACATTGGATCGCCAAGTGTCCGGTGAGGATTCGTGAGAATGCGGAGCGACAGAGGCCGCAACGAGCAAACGTCGCTCGCGATGAAGAAGAATCGGGCGAGTTTCTCTTCTTGGTTGGTGGTGCGAGCAAGACCACCAAGTCAAGTGACAAGTGGCTGGTCGACTCGGGTGCGACGCAGCACATGACGTACTCGAAGGAGTACATGAAGAACTACAAGAAGATGTCTCCAGTGGACGTGCATCTCGCGGACGATGGTGTGGTTCAGGCGGTCGGGACCGGTGACATCGTGATGTCCATGAAGACTCCACGGGGGACCAAGAAGGGTGTGCTCACGAATGTGTGGCACATTCCCAAGTTGTCACGCAACCTCTTCTCGGTTGGTCGCTTTACCAAGGATGTTGGTCCCGTGACGTTCGAGACGGATGGATGTTTTGCGGAAGCAAAGGGCCTTAACTGGAAGCTCGGCGCGCGTGAAGGCAAAGGGCTATTCAAGCTGTGCATGACACCAGTTGTGCCCGACGAGGCCAATGCGGCAAGCTCGAAGGATCGCAAAGGGGACACCACATCGTACCTCTGGCACCTTCGACTTGGTCACATTGGCCATGGCGGTCTAGACGCCATCGTCAAAAAGAACTACGGTGCGGGCATCAATATGACGTCGGTGAAACAGTGGGAGCTGTGCGACGGATGTGCACTCGGCAAGCAAACGCGAGTGAGCTACATGTCCAAGTCACCTATCCACGCCAAGAAACTGCTGGAAATTGTTCACAGTGATGTGTGTGGTCCCATGCAGACGTCGACATTCAGTGGCAAACGCTACTTTGTCACGTTCATCGACGAGTACTCGCACTTCTGTGTGGTGTATTTGCTCCGGAACAAGTCAGAAGTGGCCGACAAGTTTGCTGAGTTTGTCGCATTTGCAGAAACACAGACCGGCAAGGTCGTCAAGACGCTTCGTAGTGACAACGGTGGCGAGTACACGTCGGGCGAGATGGCTAAGTTCTGCAAGCGTCGTGGTATCGTGCAGAAGTTTACGCCTCCGTACACGCCTCAACTAAATGGTGTCGCCGAGCGAATGAACCGGACGCTGGTGGAATGTGCGCGCTGCATGTTGGAGCATGCTGGTTTGGCCAAGTCGTATTGGGGTGAAGCGGTAATGACCGCTGCGTTTCTACGTAACCGGTGTCCCACACGTGCCATCAGCCATGACAAGTCACCGCACCAAGTATGGACCGGTAAGAAACCACTGCTGGCGAACCTGAAGGTGTTCGGTTGCCATGCGTATGTGACGGTTCCGAAGCAGAAACGCACTAAGCTGGACGCTCGAGCAGTGAAGTGTCGGTTTCTGGGGTACTCGGAACACGAGAAAGCGTATCGTTTCGAAGAGATCAAGAGCGGTCGTGTGCTAGTAAGCCGCGATGCGCAGTTCATGGAAGACGTCTTCGACGGAGGGAGACGCAGCCACGATGAAGAAGACATCGTGGAGCTTCAACAAGAAGAAGTGACGGATCAAGAAGCATCGTCCGAGGATGAGACAATGGGAGACACTGCGCCGCGTCAAGAAGTTGAGCCCGGCAGCAAGCGACACCAGCGAACGCAGTCGTTGGAGGAAGCGGTAGAGATCCCGCGAAGCAAGCGACAGAGTCGGCCGCAGACACTGGATGAGATGTCAGCGGTCGCAAGTAGTCGAGAAGAAGATTTCGAAGCGGCCTACGTTGTGGATTCAGTGGGAGAAATGCCGACTACGTTCAAGTCGGCGATGGAATCCAGCAACGCGGTCAAGTGGAAGGAGGCGTGCGACTCAGAAGTCGACTCTCTTCGCAAGAACAAGACATGGTCATTGGTGCCATTGCCCCAAGGTCGAAAGGCTATCGGTTGTCGTTGGGTGTTTCGCATCAAGGAGAACCAAGCGGGAGAGATCGAGCGGTTCAAGGCACGACTTGTGGCCAAGGGTTTTTCGCAAAAATACGGCATCGACTACGAAGAAACCTTCGCGCCAGTCGCCAAGTTCACGTCGATCAGGATCCTGCTCAGTCTGGCGGCTAAGTACAATCTGACGGTGCACCAGATGGATGTCAAGACGGCGTTCCTGAACGGGCTGCTTGACGAAGATATCTACATGGTGCAACCGGACGGTTACACGGATGAAGAGCATCCTGACTATGTCTGTAATCTCAAGCGCTCGCTCTACGGTCTTAAGCAGTCGCCACGAATGTGGAACCAGACCATTGACAAGTTCATGCTGGAACTGGGGTTCAAGAAGTGTGAAGCCGATCACTGCATCTACGTCAAGTGGGATGACCAAGACATGATCTTTGTGGCTCTCTACGTTGATGATCTGGTCCTCGCCAGTAACAACGACGAGCTTCTCAAGTCGACGAAGAAGGCTTTGAGTGAACGCTTCGACATGACGGACTTGGGTTGCCTCAAGTATTTCCTCGGTATGGAGATCGATCAAGATGCGGCTACAGGAAAAGTGTCGGTGCGTCAGACCAAGTTTGCGAAGGACATCCTGGAGAAGTTTGGCATGGAGAACAGCAACCCTGTCAAGACCCCTCAAGACCCAGGACTCAAGTTGACCAAGGCCATGTGCGAAGGAGGATGCAACCATGAAGAAACCATGGCCAAGGTGCCTTATCGCAATGCTGTCGGCTGTCTGATGTACCTCATGGTTGGAACCCGACCGGACCTTGCTGCTGCAGTGGGAGTTCTCAGCCAGTTCGCGGCGGACCCGTGTCCCACACACTGGCAAGCACTCAAGCGCGTCTTCCGCTACATTCAAGGTACGAAGACGCACGGCATCGAGTTTCAAGAAACAAGTGAAGAAGGACTCCAAGGCTACTCGGATGCGGATTGGGCTGGTGACGTCGAGACTCGACGCAGTACAAGCGGCTACGCGTTCATGATGAACGGCGGATGCATGAGTTGGAGAAGCAAGAAGCAGCGCACGGTGGCGCTGTCATCGACGGAGGCGGAGTACATGGCGTTAACGGAAGCTGCTCAAGAAGCGATCTGGCTCAAGGCATTCCTGTGTGAACTCGGCGAAATGAAGAACGAGGACCCTGTCATGATTTTCGAGGACAATCAAGGGTCGATTGCGCTGGCCAAGAACCCCGAGTTTCACAAGCGCACCAAGCACATCGACATTCGCTACCACTTCGTGCGCGAGAAAGTTGAAGATGGCCAAGTGGTGTTGCAGTACTGCTCGACGAAGGACATGAAGGCGGATCTGATGACCAAGCCGATCACCGCGGTGCAGTTCGAATATCTTCGCAACAAGCTGGGTATCAAGTCACCAAGCGCGGTCAAATCGAGTGGGAGTGTTGTCAAGAAGGCGTCTCGTCCAGCTTCGGCATACCAGTAAAACCGGTTTCCAAGGACCCCGCGATGTTTACGGTAAGTCAATTGCGCAAACAGATGATTGGACGAACAGATGATTGGACGAACAAAATGATTGGACGAGTCCAGTGTTGCTGATTGGATGCACCACATGATTGGATGCAGACTAGGACGTAAGACAGAGTAAGCTCCAATAAATCAATCACTTTGCATTTTATCATCTAGTGCACAAACGACCTTCCTTTTGTCACAAGGGCGTCAAACTCCATTTGGTCTCTCCTTCCGATCCGATCCGAATTCGGAAACCCACGCGGGTTTTCCCGGTTCCGAAATACGCAGAGGAGGCGGTCCGCCAGCGCACGCGCGAACTCATTCAAGAGCTCACTGTTCGTCTGGAAACGGAGCGGTATACACCGGCCAAGTGGGCAGAGGTCTGGGAAGATTTCAAGGTAGCGGTGGTCAAGACAACCCTGCGAGTCAAGAAGGAACGCCGTAAAGCTGTTAAGGGCGGATTGCAGCAAAAGCTGAAGCGACTCCTCCGACAACAACAACGTCACCTGGAAGAGGATAGGGGCCTGACCGGCACGGTGGCCTCTATCACGGACTTATTCGCGGCGTTGTCGCTGGAGGACGTGGCGGGCCCCAATAGAGCGGCTCGAGTACGTAGGGCGATCTCTGACTGCAAACGCGAGCTGGCGGCGCTGCGCCAACGCAGAGTGTTCACAGAAGGGGGCCATTGAACGGACAAAACTACCAAGCGAATGTTCAAACGTGTGTCGGCCAAGTATCAAGACAACACGATCCGCCGGTTAGACCCGGTCGAGGGCGCCCCAGACCGGGATGTTCATGACAAGCACAACATTTTTGGTGACGCGTGGACGCCAATCTTGCAGCAGCCGGCCACACCATGCCACGCGGTAACGGAGGTGACCGAGTGGATGGACGCCCCGGCATCGACCTCGCCGGAACAGCTTGCGGTAGCAGGAACGATCACGGAACTTGAAGTTACAGCTGCCATCCAAGCCTGCAAGATGGGCAAGGCGACTGGCCCGGATCGATTGGGCAACGACTGGTACCGCGCCTTCGCCGCGGAGATCACGCCGGTTTTCACGATACTGCTCGACAAGTGGTATGATGGAGGGGTTTTTCCGAGCTCTTTTCTCGACGCAGACATTTTCTGCCTGAAGAAGGGAGGTGACCCTCATAACGCCCTCAATTTCCGACCACTTGCGCTGTTAAATACCGACTACAAGATTTTTGCGCGGATCCTAGCAACAAGAGTGAGCCCGACTCTAGCGCAGCGAATCCATCCCAACCAAAATGGCTTTGTCCCAGGACGCACAATTCACGAGACTCTGCACTTATTCGAAGCAGCGCAGCGCATGATTTTAGCGGACCCCGAGCAGGAGGAGGCATTGGCCATGCTACTAGATTTCAAGAAAGCTTACGACTCGCTTGACCGGAAGTTTATGCTCAGCGTTCTACGGCGGCACGGCTATCCAGAAAAGTTCATACCGGCGGTTTGGCAGCTCCACGATGGCACCCACGCCCAGTTCCTGGCGAACGGAGCCAAGTCTAGGCGGATTCAGGTCACCAGCGGCATCCGCCAGGGATGTCCGCTTGCACCAATGCTATTCATCCTACCGCTGGAGCCGTTGTACCGGCGGCTAGACTCCGACACAAAGCTATCAGGAGTGGTGATCCAGTCGGAGGCTGGCCAATTGGAGCTGCGGGTGGCTGGTTATGCGGATGATACAGCGGTATACTTGCGTTCGCCCGCCGATGCAGAGCGCTTACGAACGATCACGCTACGTTTTGGGGAAGCCTCAGGGCTCAAGCTCAATGAAGACAAAACCATCGTTATCGCGCTCCATCCTCAGGGACCGCGGCCAGGTGCCGTTCTTCCGGATCCTCTCACGTTCCAGCCACACAAAGTGTCGGGTCGATACCTTGGAATTCGTGTTGGGAGCGGTGTGTCACCAGAGAGGACATGGGACGTAGCGGATGCACAGCTACGTGTTCGACTAACGCTGGCAAGTCACAAGACGACCACCGTGGACCAAAGGAGTCTTATTGCCGCGGCAGTCATTGTCCCGAAATTGACCTACATCGCGCAGCATGCCTGGCCAGCGGTGGCCACAATTAACAGGTTCGCGAAGAAAATTCGCAACTACGTGTGGCATGCAGTTTTTGCGGAGGAGGCGCATGGCACACGTGCTTGGCTGGACGCGGACTTGGCTGCGCTCGACCGGACCAGTGGAGGTCTTGGGGTACCCGATTTGCGGGCGGAGGTGCTTGCGATGGCGGCATCTACAGTAGCGAGATGGGCGTCTACCGGCACTCGGCTGCTACACATCGCTGGAGATGTGCTACATGGAAAGGGATCGACGCGGCAGCCCCCCAAGGTTTGGATTACCCCCAACGCTCTAAGCCCGGCCCCAGGCGGGTCCAGGGTGCTATCGTCAATGTGGAGCACAGGGCGGCAACTGGTGACCCGCTGCGGCGGCTCGCAGCTCCACCCCGAGAGAGCCTGTATCGTGACCGCGCTACGCACCCTGGCGCTTGACTTTGGACTACTCACTATCACGTGGGAGCTCGATGCTTACCGGGTCGATGGCCTCATGCTTCTCGGCTCAGTCTACCGGACCGCCTCAGCCACGCTGGAACAGTCCGAAGGCGCTCAACGCTTGGAATGGCTGCCAAAAGCGGGTCTTGCCGACCTACACCTCCATCACGAAGGCGGAGAGCTACTACCGGCTGCCCATGCGATACCCAGAGCGCCTGCGCGCGGACAGATAGCTGACGTCATGTCATGGACGCTCGAGAAGTATGGTGTACTGTGGGTGCACCCTACCAAGCCACGATGGAGGGGGGGGCGTATCGGGCTCCGGGACTTCCTAGTGGTGCTTATCACCAACTTCCCGACGATACTGGCACGGCGAGAGGAGAGTCACGAGGTCCGGATGGCTGCTAGCCCACGGGATCACCCGATCACGGCGACAGTTAGCACTCACGGCCAGCTAGTCATCAGTACCAGAGCCGCAGGCCCAGCCTGCGGAATTCAAGTGGACAGTCAGCCCGCCTTGGTCTCGCAGTTACAGCGGGTTGCGCAACCGGACGTGCGCATACTCAACGTTCATCCACACATCCATCTCTCGCGCAGGGTCAGCCTCTGGGCAGCGATCCGCAGGAGGCGGCTTCCCAGGGGACACTACAAGGCCTATGTGCAGCGAGCGGCCAGCAGCAGGGCCGCTCGGTGGAAAAGCTGAGGGCGAAGCAATGGGCGGATGACAGTACGCATGCTGCGACGGGCTTAGCCGCGCTGGAGTGGAAGCGCATCCGTCGTATCCTTGGGCTTGGCCCCTGGGGAGAGCAGATCATCTATCGGCTCAAAGCTCGGGCCTTCTCCCTGTACGACGTCCGGAATGGGCGTTTGGGGTGCCCACATCCTCACTGCTGCCATGAAGCGGATGTCGACCTAGTCCACATTTTCTGGACTTGCCCGGCTGCGCGCTCCCTGCGAGGGACATTTTCAACCCCCTGGACGCGGCTCGGTCTCAACGAGAGCGATGTGGAAAAGGCTTGCTCTGGCCTGGAACTACCAGTCGTGCCGGACGCCTTGTGGGAAGCGGTTGCACACCACAAGTCTGTCAAGGGAGACAAGACTGCGGACTTGGAGGAGGCCGTCACTGCCTTGGCAGAGGGGTGTTGGAGACATGGGGCAGCGCTATACTTTCATGCCGTTTGGCGATGGAGGGTGCAGTGCTTTGATGAAACCAACGACGTGACAGCTGCCCGCCATCGACTTTTGCTTGCCAACCGCTTACGCCACGGCTACAGGAACATGTACTTGTATGTGCAGCCGTCCGGACGTATGCGAGAGCTGGCGGCAGCTGCAGGGATTGTTACCAGGGCTCTATGGAGTTCGTGGCGTGGTTCGCATCAAGTGGTGCAGCCTGACGATCCGGCGTGCAGATACCTTCTCTTCTTTGATGGGGGCTCGAGAGGCAACCCGGGTCCAGGCGGCTCAGGAGCTGTGGTTGTACGGTTAACGACGGATGGAGGTCCGTACCAGATCGTCTGGGCTGGAAGTATGTCCTATGCTGCTAGCACAACGACCAACAACGTGGCCGAAAACATGGGCTTGCTCGTTGGGATCAAGGCCTGCAAGCAGTACGGCTTCACGCCACTGCACGTGGTGGGCGACAGCGCGATGATCATTACGCAGCACGCCCACCGGAAACCGCCGCGCGCACGACATTTACGGCCGCTGTATTGGCGCTGCCGACGACAGCTTGCCGGCCTCCAGGTGCAGACATGGCAGCACCACTTGAGGGCGCATAACAAGATGGCTGATCTGCTGGCGAATCGAGCGATGGATTCACTGCGGAGCACTCAACTAAGGCTGGACATGGCTCTGCTGGTCACGCCGAAATGGCGAGCGCTAGTAAATCTTGCGGTTGGAGACATAAGCCACTGGATCTTGAACAACACGGAGGTGGATTCCCCGGGAGCCACAACTGCCATACTTTAGGGCATGGCGGCAGCATCGGGGAATGGCTTTTAGGCCACTGCCGGTGCACAGCTGTAGGATGATTGAGAGGCAGCCTACAGGACGGACATAGGAAGTCGTTAGTGACTAGAACTAAGTGACATCAATGTACCTCACTGAGAAACGAAGAAACGAAACGAATATCTTACTCAGTACGCGGACGCAGGAAAAATGTCCGTTCGTGCCTCGTGCCTCTTCATTCAAGTGAAAGAAACGGAGTGGTATGTGGACCACATTTTAACTTGACAAAGTTTACGAAGTGAATTAAGTTTGGGCAATCGTTTTCCACGTTCATAGCGTTTTGAAAAAAAAAACGTTAACAGCTCTATTGCTGACCATATAGGCAAACCGAATGCGAAAATCGCACTGGCTCCATCGTTCGTTTTGCATGTCTCAGAAGGCTCGAATTCACCCGCTTTTAGGTCTTCATGTCTCACTGCGCTGCAGGAGCGATCTAGATATTTAAAAATAGCCAATTCGATCTCTAATGGACGAATCATAATCCAACGTTACGGAACGCCTTAGTCTAAAAGATTACTATAAACATACTAGTAAACATTGGCCTGCTCTTGAGCTCAAAACGCAAATTCTGAGCCTGGGTTACTGAAAGCTGTACCGTAACCTATACTTTGAAGTATTTGATAAAGATTATGGTACAGCAATAAGTAATGTTTAGGGAATGTTTTGTCGTAGTACGGGATGAATCGATTAAAATGGATTTGATTAATTCACAAATACGTGTACCGGTAGCTTTGAGCAATTTATTATTATAGTATCTGAAGTATACAGTATCGTTAATAATTTTTCGAATCCGATTGTGCATACCACCATTGTACCAGTATTTCACAAGTAATTGGCAAATGTTCAGCGCCTCTTTCAATTATCCCCGCTGTCTTTTAGTTTCCACTTTGCAATTGACTTTCCAGATCCGAAGCACTTTCCCAAGCCGTTGTTCACTCGCCAAGAGAATCACCATGCGTCGAAGCTCCATCTTGTACGTTGCTGCCGTCGCGCTCTGCATCTCTTTCTGTGATGCTGCCTCTGCTGCGACGAATAGCGAGTTTTCACCGATCATGCCGTTCGGCACGCTACAGTCTGCATATTCTACTGCCCTGACGAGCACTAGATCGCTCCGGGGTAGCAAGAGAGACGACGACAACAAAGACATGGATTTCGTTCAGGAAAATAGGGCCGGAATTCAACTTACGCACATTGATGATCTGCTGAAACAGTTGGCTCTAAATGAGAAAATGGTTCTGCAAAACCTTAACAAGTTTGACGACGATCTCATGCGAAAGCTTCGACAGAATCCAAGTTGGGCCAGGAAGATTCTTAGGTGGAAAGATAGAGATCTCCATCCAACGCAAGTGGCGGCTATACTTAACAAGTACCCACAACTGTCAAGACGGTACTCTATGGAATGGAACGCTTGGAAGATCTACGCGGCGCAGCACCTGCGGCTTTTGCAGGGACTCTCCTGAGGCTAGTTGTTTTTCGCACAAATGCTTAGTTCGTCAATCAATCTTTGACCGATTCAATCAAACCTCGATCGGTCGACTCCAAAACGGTGGATCCTCTGCTCGAAGAGCATCCACTAGGTGAAAGAAGATAAAGTCAGCCACACAGTATCGAAAAAGGGAGCGGTTAGGCCCCAGAGTCAGCTCTGCTTGGCCGCACGAATTGAGTGATTCGCCAAATTTCACCCGTATACGAGCCGAGAAAAAAAATCCACGGCCTTACATACTCGGACTCATAAGCAAATGCGATTAACGAAGAGTTGCCAAATACCAGTATCAAATACTGATTTCTTCCAACATTATCTCCTAGAAAATACTTTTTACAGTATTTAAAAAAATGCTAAGCAGTACCTCGACAGCAACAACTTAAGAAGTTCTTGTTATTATAGGACTACAGTACAGCACCTTTTTTGGTGACCACACAATCGACGAGAAGACAGTCCCAACCGTAGATTTTTTCTCGGCTCGTATACGGGTAGTGTCATTTAAGCGACACCCTGTCTGTCAGTCGCTTGAGTTCGTGTCCACATGTGGAGTTGGAGGTCATACAGTACTGCACCCCGTTTTCACGCCCTTGGACCTTTGATAAACTTCCGGATGTGATGATCCTGAATCCAAATGAACTAGAGTTGTATGCTAAGATGTGATTTATTTGCAAACCCTCTACGGTGCACCCCCTGAGTAATGACATGTCGGTCTCACTCGAGTCTTGGGCCTTGAAGAGCCACGGGTAGCATCGAAACCCATTCACCCAGTGAATGTAGCCTAACGAAAACTGGGTGAAAACTATCTCTCTTTTGAAGTTATATAACCCAATACGTGAATTTAAATAAATCTCGACAAGCACCTAACCTTGAAAAGGTATCCAATCGCTGATTTTACAGCAATATATTTGGAGAGCGCATGCTCGTACGCCTTAAAGCTGTCATGGCTCTTTCTTTAACTTTATGAAGCTGAAACTAGCCACACCAGCTTGATAGCATTACGAGCGTGCCACGTATTGTTATCTAACGCCTTCACAATAGCAACTTTGCAAGCCAGAAAATAGAATTTGCATCAGCAACCATCTCATCGCCTTCATGATGACGTTCTGTTCCAAATTAAATCGTTTTAAATGTATAACGTTTGCACCATTGTTTTGGCGATGGCGTCGGGTCGTATTGGCTGTACTTTAGTAAATTAGTGCGTATTGGTTGATATTTTTGCCGTATGTTTCACTCATTTCATTCGCAATAGCATTCAGCTTAAAATTATGCAAGAAAAATGCTGAAAAACATGAAAATGGCAGCGCGGCCCAAACGAGCGACGACAGCCATCGACAATGATGTCGTCATATTTGACGGACAATGGCATTCTGAAAAGATTGTGGCCAGATTCTACCCAGATGTCCTTTTATCATATTTATTGGTAGCTTCCAGTAATAGGAACTAACATTTCCAAACCCAATAATTGTTGACCTGGCATTTTTTTCGACCTGGGATTCTTGACAGCCGAAAGAGCATCAGAGCCTGGATTGACACCGGTTAAAGGGCCAAAACTTCCCTAGAAAGGAACAGGCTTGATCAACTCACACAATGTTTCACCATCCACTAGCTAACATTAAGCGCAACAAAAAGATCCAAATGGCCACCTTCAGTCGCTCGTGGTATCCAGAGCTTCAGTGAACCTCCACCTGTTCCAGGAAGCCCCAGGATACCTGGCCGCCAACGATCGAGGTACAGCGTCTTACCACCCAACATCGTCACATTCGACGTCCACGTTGCATTTCCTCCTGCTGGGACGTCCTTCTCGTCGGTCTTTTTACCTCCTGAGAAAATGTTTACAGCCACAGGCTTCGTGTCTTCGCTCTTAAAAGTAATTATAACAACTCCGTCACCTTTTCTCTTCCAAGACAAACTACTACCCTGGAACGCCTTTCCCACCATACTGAGTCCAAGTGTGTAAGGCTCGTCGCCATCATCAACCTCTCCGATAAACTGCGTTGGTCCGCAGATTGGCTGAATGTACTCGGTGACAATTCCCATGACTCCGGTATCGTCAAAGATAGAAATAACGAAGATTGTCATGGCGAGTTTATCCACTACGACGCGCGTGTATTCCTTTGCTGATAACGATGTCCCGTTGTCGCTCTTGCCTTTGTTGATGAGGTCGTCCACGATTACTCCTAGCGTTTTACGAAGAGTATCTCGCGTCTGATACGCTGCAGCCTCTGACGACTCTGCGATCATCTGCTCCATGCAGTTGTAGGTTACCGTCGGAATATCACGAATCATGAGGTCCGTCTCGTACATCGCGAGGCGCAACTCATTCTGCGTGATACCAGGGTTCTCTCTCTTCATTTGAGCCACCGTCATCCACGTCCTGTCTGTCAGTCGCTTGAGTTCGTGTCCACATGTGGAGTTGGAGTTCAGACCAGTACTAAGTAATGATGATCTGGCTGTATACAGTGCCAGTGCATGTACACTGTATACTCCAGGTGCTGGTTGTTCTGGACACTTCCGGAGTCCTGGCCGGACGCCTGCCGTGTATAGGCGGCGACGCTGTCGTCACTTGAAGTAGAGAAGTCCCTCGTAGCGGGAACGGGCCCCAGGCGTTGTGTGAGGCCCAGCAGTAGCTAAAGGTTTGTGAATTCAGTTTGATTTTTGCTTTCTGTTGCTCAGACGGCATTCGATCCGGTGAGGAAAGATCAAAGTTAACTTTAGTTACCTTTCTTGCTCAGTTCGAGCTCAAGCTCCGCGTTGTGTAACGCGAGATGGCAAGTAAGAAAGAAGACGTAATGGACGAACTCGAAGAGAAGACCAGAAGAATGCAGTTGCAGAGCGTCGGGTCGGCGCGGTCCCCGAGTCTCCAATTACAAATCCCGAACCCGTTCACGGAAGCGACGGGCCCGGACGAGGCGGATGATGAAGGCATGCCGACGGTAAGCCCGCGGTCAAGCCAAGGGCGCGTTGCGGCAGCGCCAGCGCTTCCCCAGCCTCCCAGATACAAGGGTGTAACCATGCAAGACCGGAGGGACTTCATGAAGGCATACGAAACGTATCTCGCAGCAGTTAATGCCCTGCAGACCCAATGGACTGGCGCGTTTGCAATGCCAGTGGGTGCGCGTATTGAGAGCGGCACGAAGCGGCTTATCGCTCGTTGGACCTTCGGGAAGGCCCCCGAACAGATCACGGAAGACGAGTGGATCCAATACTTCAAACAAGCGAATGTGGCCTCGATCGTCGACTATGCCACGGTGGACGCGGCCATGAATAAGCTGAAGATGGACACGTCGGTGCCCGAGCCGGAGAGCCGCATGATGCGCCTCCAGGCCGACATAACCACGATCCTTGAGCGCTTCAATTTAACCGACGTGGCGTTCGCCAACGAGCAGCGCCGGCTCGTCAAGTACATGGTGGCCGCACTGCAGCCCCAAGGATTCAAGGCGGTGATCACGACAAAGCTCAGTCTCCACGAGCACAAGACGTTGCGCTCGGAGGTCGTGCCCTTCTGCCAGTGGGTGACCCAGCTCATGAAGGAGTTCATGACGTGGGAACACGCAATGCAAGGTTCTGGTGGTCACAGTGGCGGCACATCCGGAGGACCAAATGGTGGACGGTCCAGTGGTCGAGGCGGTGGCCGGGGCCACAACGCCAGTGATCGTGGTGGAAATGGACGTCACGGCAGCCAAGGGAGCGGTGCTGCCGTTGCTAATGGTGTCGCTGGTAGCGTCGGTGGCCAGACACCCCCAACAGGAAGAGGATCAACGTCTGCCGGAGGTGGGAGGCCGCAACGGCGAGGAGCCGGTGCGTGTCTCAAATGCGGAAGCGACGCTCATCAAGTTCGGGGCTGCCCGAAGGCGTCACCTGAGGAGGCTTCTGAGCTGTTGCGAAAGCTGTTCTCTTCGACTGAAGGCGCCAAGATGCATCGCATCAAGGAAACGCCTGTCCGGACAAAGCGTAGTGAGAGTGAAGACACAGGCACTGTCGAGGCTCAGGTCGATGGCCTGAGAATCGAAGCAGTTCTTCTCGACAGCGGGGCGGACGTGTCGCTGGTAACCAGTGGAGTAATCAACGCGCTTGTTCTTCGAGGAGCCTCGCCCCAGATTGAATCCATCCAAGCCCGCGACCTATTGCCCGTCGGTGGCCGTCGTGTTACCGTGTCACGAGCTGTCAAGTTTGCTGAGGTGTTACTCAGCACCACGGCCGGGCCGCTCATGCTTATGAATTTACTATGTTGGATTGAAGAAGGGAACCAAGAGCTCGAGTTGACGGTCAGTCGGCCGGTTATGCAGACGCTCGGCTACTCGATGGATACTCTATTGGCTAACGCGAGGAACGTGCAGCCTGAGTGGGAACTCGAGGGGGTTGTCTCAAAAATGGAGACGAGAGCTGACGTGGAGCCATCGGCGCTGCAGCTTATGAGCCGAGTGCAGTTGGCCGCGCGGGATCCCATGGTTGAGACGCAGGCTGACGATGATGTCGACCGGTACGAGTCGCGAACGGCGTTGCCGGATATGAAGCTGTCGGCGTTACAGGCCGTCATTGACCAACTCGAAGAGTCGCAGCGACTTGCGGCCACGGCTGGCTTATCAGCATCGGGACAGACAAAGCTTAGGGCAATCTTGGCCGTGCGCGCAGACAACTTTCGACTGGCGTTCGGCTACGATCCTCCCGTGAAGGTCGCGCCATTGCAAGTGCGCTTGAAGCCCAATGCTAAGCCGGTTAAGTGCCAACCTCGTCGATATTCGCCGAATGATCGGCTGCTCCTCGACCGTCACACGTCCACGCTGGAGGAAGCTGGCGTTATCTACATGAACCATCGATCCGTGTGGTGCTCGGCGCCGAGAATCGTGCGTAAAAAGGAGCAGGACATCGACCCAAATGCTGATCCAAGAATGACCGTTGATACTCGGGCGGTGAACGACCAAACGGAGCCGATGCCCTGGCCAATGCCGGTCCTGGAGGTGGTTGTGGGTGAGCTGGAAGGATACGGGTTCTTCTTCTTGCTCGACTGGTTTCGTGGATACTGGCAGCTCCCGCTGCACGAGGACTCACAGGAACTGTACTCCTTTGTAACGCACCGCGGCGTGTATACACCCAGACGCGTGCCCATGGGGGCAACAGATGCAGTGGCGTATTGCCAGTGGGTCGTCGAAGAGATATTCGGCGATCTCCTCGGTAAGGGAATACTCGCCTGGCTCGATGACATCTTAGGCTACGCCAAGACCGAGGACGACTTGCTCGTGCTGTTGGATAAGGTATTAGGGCGGTGTGAACACTTCGGATTGAAGCTGCATGCGAAGAAGTGCCGGTTCTTCACGAAGGAAGCCAAGTGGTGCGGGAAGCTGTTTTCGGCAGATGGCGTGCGCCACTGCCCAGAACGGGTACAGGGACTGGTCGACATGCAAGCACCAACGACGGCTGGCGACCTGCAGCAGTTCTTATGTGCGGTGAATTGGATGCGTCAGGGCATTCCCGAATATAACCGCCTGACGGCGCGGCTGTCAGCGGTCCTGGAGCGCGCTATGGCTGCGGCTGGTTCCCGCAAGAAGGCGAAGTTGTCGAAGCTCCTGTTGGCCGACGTCGGGTGGTGTGACGAAGATGTAGCTGCCCTCACAACGATCCGGCAGGCGCTGCTCAAGATGGTGCCGTTGGCTCACCCGCGCGCGAAGGCCGAGGTGTGTCTCTACACGGACGCGAGTCACGATTACTGGGGGGGCGGTGGCTACCCAGCTGGAGCCGGAGGAGCTCCAGCTACCGCTTGCAGAACAGAATCACCGTCCGCTCGCGTTCCTGAGCGGCCGATTCGTAGGCGCAGCTAGTCGCTGGCCGACAATTGAGAAGGAAGCGTTCGCGATTGTTGAGGCAACCCGGCGCCTAGAGTATTTGCTAATGAGACCAGGAGGATTTCATCTCTATACCGACCATCGTAATTTGGTGTATATCTTCAACCCTTTGGGTACGGATGGAGCAATGGCGCGGTATCAAGCGGACAAACCCCAGCGATGGGCTCTGTCACTAATGTCATTCAAGTACGTAATCGAGCATGTCCCGGGCGAGGTGAATGCCTGGGGCGACCTTCTCAGTCGATGGGGCGCGGGACCTTCATCCAGGGACGCCCGAGGCGCAATGCGAGTGTCGCGACTAGCGGTCGTTGACCGCGTCTCGTCGTTGGAAGCACCTGAGTTCGTGTGGCCGACCGAGGCCGAAATTAAACGCGTTCAAGATGCAGCGTGCGCGGCGGGCGGGTTGCCAGCGAATCTGACGTTCAACGAGGAACGCCAAGTTGTCGTCGACCCAGACGGTCGTCTGTGGATCCCTGATGATGCTGTTGAGTTGCAACAGCGTCTGTGTGTAGTGACACACGCAGGCGCAAGCGGTCATCGTGGCGCGACCACCACAGCTAAGTCGCTGTCGGATCTCTTCGTTTGGACGACGAGAGCTCAAGATGTGGCGTCCTTTGTTAATGGTTGTTTGCATTGCATGACCACAGTCACTGGGAAGATCCCTCGTCCGTATGGTGAGACCCTACGTGCAACAAAGCCGAACGAGTTGCTCCATTTCTATTTTCTATCCATGGTTGAGGCGGTCGGCGGAGTCAAGTATGTATTAGTACTGAAGGACGGCATGTCCGGGTTCGTGGAACTCGTGGCATGCGTGGCAGCCACGAGTGACCAAGTCTACGAAAGCTTAATGGATTGGTTCAAGCGGTTCGGCGTTGTCTCGCAGTGGGTTTCCGATCAGGGACCCCATTTCAAGAACCAAGTGGTGGAGCGGCTCCAGCGTGCTCTGGGCGCTCAGCATCACTTCATGACGGCGTACACCCCCTGGGCCAATGGCACCGTGGAGGTGGTAAACCGAGAGGTCCTCCGCTGCGTGAAGGCGTTAGCAAGTGAAAGGAAGCTCCTGGTAACCGATTGGCCAAGTCTGCTTCCGGTGGTGCAGGCGGCCTTAAATGGGATGCCGGCGGACCGTCTCAGCGGTGTCTGCCCGCTCACAGCGTTCACAGCGCTACCTGGGGGTTCCCAGCTCCGCGGTATCCTCCACCCTCGTGAAGCTATTGAAGCGAGCCTAGAATGGGTCGACGCTGAGCTCAAGAAGCACATTGAAGGTGTCCGAGCTTCACTCGACGGAATGCACCACGAGCTGACGAGCGCCAGCGAGAAGCGGCGGCGTGCGGCGCGGGAGCGTCATGCTAAGAAGAAAGGAGTGAAACTCCAACATTTCAGCGTCGGTGACTACGTGTTGGCAGCAACGACGACTGGAACCAGCGGCAACAAACTTTCGCGGATCTGGCGTGGACCGAAACGCATCGTCCACGCCATCAACGACTACACTTTTGAGGTGCAGGATTTGGTTGCACCGTTTACTGTTACGTTACGTCACGCCTCGCGCCTACAGCTGTATCGAGACTCTCAACGTGGCGCAGTCGAAGACATGATTGAACAAGCGATCCATGGCGAAGGTGGGCACTTGGTGGACGCGTTACTTGCCTGCCGCCTCAGCCCGGCGACCCACAGATGGGAGGTCCAAGTCAAATGGATCGATCTCGATGAAATCGAGGCCTCATGGGAACCTGCCGAGACCATCAAGCACGATGTGCCTGTGCTGTTCCAAAAGTTTGTTGATGCTGTGCCTCAAGATCGGGCTCGCGCCAGCATGGCGACGGCGCTTAGCCTGGTCGCGCCACCGGCACCAGTCGTTCCCCGACGTCTTCCACGTGGAAGGCGTCCCGGCAGACCCTGATCACCAGACGCGCTGATGCACCCACACACGACGCAAGGGGGGAAGTGATCTGGCTGTATACAGTGCCAGTGCATGTACACTGTATACTCCAGGTGCTGGTTGTTCTGGACACTTCCGGAGTCCTGGTCGGACGCCTGCCGTGTATAGGCAGCGACGCTGTCGTCACTTGAAGTAGAGAAGTCCCTCGTAGCGGGAACGGGCCCCAGGCGTTGTGTGAGGCCCAGCAGTAGCTAAAGGTTTGTGAATTCAGTTTGTTTTTTGCTTTCTGTTGCTCAGACGGCATTCGATCCGGTGAGGAAAGATCAGATGAAATGTCGGTCTCATTCAGCTCTGACAAAGGTTGAGTGAAGTTGACGCGGTGTAGGAAAGCCTTGAAGCGATCCCAGCCTCGGACGATACTATCTCCATGATCGAGGATTTCTCCGAGCATAAGCTGCATCGTGTCGACCATCCAACTTGCAGGGTCGAGCGCTTCGGGATACGAGTGACCCAAACACATGGCGATAGCGACAGGAAAATCGATAGTGAAGTAGCTCGTGTGGTACAGTAGAGCCATGACTTTATCGAAAGGGATCTGCGGGTCATACACTTTAACACCACGAATGAAGCTATTGAGCATCTTGATATTACCGATCATGGATCGCAGACACTTGGCGCCGTTGACGATGCCCTTGGCGACTGCGGTGAGCTGCCCGAATAGTCCCATAGTGGCCACTGATATCGCTGTCTGCACCACGTTCACAGATTTCGCGTAAACTTCGATGCCGCAGTCATCATTCTGGCGGATGCACTCCATACCACACTGGACAGGATACTGGAGTGGGCACTGCGTCCAACACATTTTCCACTTGTAGCTGAAGCCAATTGGACAGCTGTCCATGATATGCGCTCTGCGATAACAAGCCCAATCGCCACGATCTGGCTGGCCGATGGTGGGGCCGACCCAGTTTCTGTAGGTCGATTCTACCGTACCGGTGGTTTTAGCGATCGATTCAATCGAGATGTCTTCGATTCCTTGGGCACTCGAGCTATGGGACCTTGAAGATGGAATACTCTCGCTCTCAAGCTCATTTAACGCGCTAATCCCAGTAAATCGCTTAAAGAATTGAGGATGTATCTTGGAGATCAACTCTTCATTCACGACAGTCATCGCTGTAGCTATGGGCGACTCAGACGCTGAAGCATGATCGAAACCAGCGACGAAGACTGACAGCACCGACAGAAACCTCTTCCACTTTGCCATACTGATGTTGAATACCCGTTGAAGGTTGGTCGCGGTTGTGGATAATTTGAGACTGAGATACATGTGTACGTCGCACTTCTTGGCTATCGGATCGCTGATGAGTGCACATGAGGCCGACGTGTATACAGATACCACCAATCGACATCTTCCCATCGCCCTCATGTGCTGCTCAGGCTGAGCCTCAGCTTCTGTGCGTCGACGTATTAATATCGGCCGCTCGTCTGGGCGAAACTTTGGTTGGACCTCGTCCAGAGCCAAGCCCTGAGATGATATCAACACGATGTTCTGTCCGACTACTCGAACACAGACGGCAAATCCCGCTTCTGTTCGGGGATCTGGTGAAAATACCGCCGATGGAGTTTGTCGAGCCAATCGTACCTGGACGCGCAGGAGGACGTGTCTTCAAGATTCGAGCAGTGGAAAAGTACAAGTGACTTTTGCTATTGTTCAATTAATAAAACGTTTGCAGATTTACACATGAAACGTTTGGCGCCCGCCAGCTGGGGAAACTACCGGTAAATTGCAGTAATACTAAGTAGGAAAATGCATTTCAATGCTTTTGTCCTTTTCACTTAGCATGATGCTCGATCTTTAATAAATTGAGGTCGTTTTATTAAATCGAGGTCTATAAAAAGTACAAATCGATCTAGGTAGACTGGCTGATAAATCGAGCTACGACAGTCAAATCGACGGCTCGGAATCGATCAACCACTAAATCCACATTGATATTCCGTAAATCGACCCTTTTTGCCGTTTTGAAATGGTAATTCGATCACAGATAAAACAAATCGATGCTTGTCTCTTCCCATCTCATTATTACGCGTGGTTTTATGCTCGGACCAAGCTCGATCTAGGCTATAAATCGAATGGACATTCCATCCGCAAAGCACGATATTAGGAAAGACTTGGACACGGTAGCTACCAGTAGTGGAACTGAAAATCAGCATACTACAGGTTTTTACTCTAGCCCAGAAACCTTTCTCGAGCTAACAAAAAAATAAGCAATCGTAATAATGGGCGCTTTTAGCGGAGTTCGGTAGCTCTGGATTGCACACCATCAATAGATGCTGCTTCTTGGTGTACAAGTACTTAGCTAACGGATAACGCTTTTATGTTTCTGTATGATTGATCCTTTGTTGAGCGGCGCTGAAGGTGCACACTGCGAGATCCACCCACCAGGAAAATGCTTCTTTTCAGACTGCGATATAATAACCTTGTTCCAGAAGATATCTCACGACGCCTTCCGATTGGCGCCGTTCCTTGCCGCCATACCTAGTGTCCCACGAGTTCCAATCATCACGTACTTAAGTAGCTGCTTCATGACCAGTCCAAGTCTGATGTCTGCTCGAAGATACGCCGCTTCATCTGAATCATGCGCTTTTCTTGGGTGGATCGACTTTTGCGGGCATCTGCTGTCGTAGAAGTGCTACGGCTGGGAGGCATCTTCAGAAATGCTTGACTGCCATAGAAGCTGTAAAACTGCTGCAACTATTCTTGATAGAGTAAGCTTCGTGAAATCGGCTACCAGGCCGTAGCTCGTCGAGCCACTCAGTCACGTTTACGTGGCGTCAATCACTAGTAAAGACACTTAACGGGTTGCCGTGTGTCGCGTTGCTTTCACCCCCGGTTTTGCCCTCGGCCAAGTGACAGTGTCCGGCGGCCACGAAAGTCGTCGCTCTACACACGCACCTACGCTAACCTACACACGCACTGCAACAGCTCCCGAGTTCCTTGGTTCGGCAATTAATACTGTTCCTCGGAGATTTATGTCAAGCTGCTCAATCGTTATCCCAGGGACTTTTACACAAGGGGCTAACACGACTTCCCTATTCTTCTGGGAAAACATCACGACGTTCCGGGCTGCTGATACCGACGATCTTACGGGGCTGCTATACCCATTTCTCTGTCACACTTCGATTTTCACTCTACTAACAACTAACTTGTTGATACTTATCTTCTACGGGCACCAATACCGGCACCTTCTTCCTCAGCGTCTGCGCGAGCACTTGTCTGCTGCGCTGCAAATCCGGAACTGCCGGTCGTGTTCTTCCTGCATGCGACCTTTCAACCGTCCCCAGATGTAGCAACCACGATTTCTCGTAAGAAGATCGCACTGCACATGTACTTATTCTGGATATGCCCCCCCACAAACGCGTCCTATGGTTGTCTGGTGGCTTTTCGGGACCCCCCCCTCCTCCCGACGGCCTCACTTCGCTGCCATCCTCCTGCTCGTCGATGCGTTCTTGTCCGCTGTCTCGCTCGTTCTCCGCCGTCTTCGTGCTCGTGGTTGAGGTAAAAAGGCACCAGACAGGATTTCAATCTACTTAGTGTAAGATATATAAATAAATAATCCAGTTTGGCCTCGGTTATGTTTGCGGGAACCCGGATTCCCGCCAAACGTTTCACATGCAGCTTTATGCTACAGTACAAAACAGGCACGTACTCATTATTATATGTTCTAATTTGATGTTCTTCAGTGATCGTTGACGTGCGACATGCTCAACAAGCATGCGCCGGCGCCATATCAACGCACCCACTCACCGCTAATGCGTTGCTGGCTTGGAGCCGATGACACTGGCATCGAGCAGGTATTTATGCCTCTTGGTCCCCAGTGCCTTGACCGTCATATCCGCTAGTTGATCCACCGTCGACACGTAGTTCACTACGATGGTGTCTTGAGCCACGTTCTCCCAGCTAAAATGGTGTCGGATGTCAACGTGCTTGGTTCTTGCGCTATAGTCCGCGCTATTGGCTAGCGCAGTAGCTCTCTGGTTATCCTCCCATACTTGAGTAGCTCCCACTTGCTCGTGCTCGAGGTCCTAAAGCATCGCGCGGACCCAAAGCACTTCCCCGGTACATAGACTTAGCGCCATATACTCCGCCTCGCAGAACTTAGCACTACCGTTCGCAGATACTTCGACTTGAACATCACCGGTACACCGCCGATCATTACCATGGTTGTAACGAACCAGGTATTTAATCTGTTACTTGCTTACACTATAGTGTTAAGGAAGCTCGTAACAGAACGACTGAGTATTCTGTTTAAAACAAATTCAACTCTGACTTCATTTTAGGACCAAAGTCACAGCCCTGGCCACTACAATCCACGTAATAGTCCAATTGGATAATAATGGTTCTGGCTACCCATTTATCGGCCAATCGCATGAAAGCATTTCAGCACTCGCTAGTCGTACGCTGATGCACCTACTTATGAACAGAAATCCACCTAATGGAGGGGCTCATTACATTGATCCCTGACACCGAGCGTCGGTCGTCAATGTTGCTTTCCCACTCCGCATCAGTGAACGACCCCACCTGCATCTTGCACGTGCTGCCGTTGTAGATGATGCCTGCTCGCGTGTTCATTTAGGGTACCGCAGCACCCGGATGGCAGTCTTCCAGTGTTGTTGTCTGAGGTTTTCGAGGGACCGCGACAGCTGCGTCACAACGTACGCGACGTCTGGGCGTGTGCACGTTGTGATGTACAATAGACATCCGATGAGTGATCGGTACGGCTTAGCTTGCGTGTCCTTTCACTTCATCTTCGTAGTCGATGACGGCATCTTCAACATCTTCAGACCTGACTCACACGGGTTCACGACTGCCTTTGCATTCTGCTAACGAAACATGCTTACGGCATCGTCGACGTAACGGATCTGCTTGGTCATCAACGTACTGCTCTTGCAGTCATGATCGATCTTTATTCCCAGGATGAACTTGGCCTCGCCCAACTCCTTCGTCTTGATAGCGTTCTTGAGAGCCGTCTTGAGCTCTTGGATCTCCTCGCTTGGCTTGGCTATGAGGATCATCTCGTCCACATAGTGGCATACGTAGCTGTACATTCATTTCGTTCCCTTGATATATCCGTCCCGCAGATCCTGAAGCCAATCCAAAAACACAGCAAGGATTGTATTGTTCCATGCGCTTGGTGCCTGCTTGAAGCTGTGACGTGCTCACGATTTGGGAGCTGGAACTCCCGTTAAGCCAACGTTTATTGCTTGTAGTTGCTTGGTTGCTTCAATGTCAATTGAAGAGTGAGCTATCTAATCTAGTTTAGGACGCACCCGCCTGCCATGACGGCAGCCCAGAGGATGCCGTCCTTGTAGTCCGCGTTGAAGAACAACCGGCTGTACTTTATCATCCTGTCATGCCTTCTGGAGCAGCACCTGCGAACAGCACCTAGAGATCTGCTTAACTATAGCTGATCAGTGATCTCTCCAACGAAGTTGGCTGCGGGTTGGAGGAGCTGGTGCAAGTGATCTTGCATTACATCACACTGCCCCCCAAGCTTTCCAACACCGCAGTTATAATTCCTCCCGTCGTCGTCGCCGTGTTATAAATGCTGTTCCCCCCATGATCGTGTACTTGAAACCGTCTCGTTACATATGTTGTCATAGCCGGTACGCCAACTTCAACACGTTGCAGTGTTACAGGTTCATTTCCCAAAGATTTGCACCAATTCAGCTTCAGCCAATGAAAATCCAAGGATTGGGATTTCATCCAATCACAGGCGTCCAAAACTTCAAATCCGAATTATATTTCCTCTACCCCGTCCTGCAACTCGAAACTTTGCCATCGTAGTCGTTGGTGATGATACCAGGGGTACCAGAAGTTCCAGTCTCTAACCAAGTCGTAGGCCGTTCCCAGTTGCAGATCCTTCTCAAATCGATAATCGTCTTGAACAGGATGTGCCCATAACTTAACATTTAGGAAGTGTTGTGGGTTGGCTTGACTTCCGATCGATAGCTGTTGTTGTAGCGCGTAGGAAGGTACCATCACGAGCTTCTTTAGCGTAGTGTAGTAAGAGTTGTGGTACATCTTCACTCATGGTCTTCAAAGGCTCCCAGGAGTCCTCGACGGTCTCAAGGCCAAGCCACTTTACTTTCACCTCATACGCCTGCATGTCTGCATTCAATCGGTGCCTCACGATCGCTTCTACGGCCAGCAGTGTTCCTTGAGAGGCAACATGGTCGAGAAGCTCCTCAGTCACATTTAGTGAGTCGTCTGCATACAGTTTTAGACGAGATGGGTGCACATTCATTGTTTTTCCACTGACCAAATGCTTCACAGTAAAATAGTAGTCAGCACTGCCAACCACGCGATACGGACCGACCCACATCACTCGTAGCTTGTTCGCATGCAACTTCTCATCGACACGAGAACGTAGGACGTAATCACCGACCGAGAAGTTTACAGGTTGCTCATAGTGTGGTCGTAGCCGGTACCGTTTGGCCTGGCGTTGTCGCTCCTCCTTAGCAGACTTGTGCATGTTGCGGATGTTTTCTCGTAGTTTGGTGAGTCGCTCCACTGTACTTGGCGCTGGTTGGTCCAGCGTAGCTACACGCCCCTTCCCTCCCGGGAAAAATACCGTGTCCAATGCACTGGGACATGGCAATCCCGTAAATAACTCAATCGGAGCCCGGTTAGCTAGTGGCGGTACCGGTGAGTGGTTTATGCTGGACTGTACCAGCGGGAGTAGGTAAGGCCAGTCGTGCAAGCTGATCTTATACTCAAGTGCCAATGCCTTTAGTACTTGCAAGATGTCCCGGTTTACGCGCTCCACTGAGCCGTTTTTCCAAGGTGAGTATGCTAGCACAAACTCTTGGCGACTTTTCAGTCTCCGGCCTAGATCTGCCACCACCTTGTTCTTAAAATGTGATCCCGAGTCACTAACCCACACCCTCGGCGCTCCAAAGCGGCTGTACCAGTTAAGGATGGCACTCGCTGCAACTTCAGATGTTGGGCTATCACAAGCCACCAACTCTGTGAAGTGGGTTGCCTCGTCCTTCAGGATGAGCGTGTAGCGAGAGGTACCAAAAGAGTCGCCCAGAGTCAAAAAGTCCCAGTGTAGCGTCTCGTTCCGCTCATAAGTATAGTGGGTCTCACTAAAAGGTCGGGGGATCACCACCCCTCCCTTCACATGTAGGCAGAGTAGGCATTTCGAGCAGAAATCCTTACAATCCTAGTGAGGCCACCAATGTAGAACAACCGGCGAATGTAGTTCTCCATCACATGTATGCCGCGGTGTCCATTTCTACCACAATGAGCAACTATCAGAAGTCTCTGAGTAAGGTCGTGAGCTCCACTCGGTATCCACATCATGTTATTCACGAGCCACAGTTCATCATCACTCAGCGTTGCACCCTTTGGCGCATCGTGCAATGCTTGCACGCTTCCGATTTCCTCGATAGTGGGCCACACAAATCCGTCCTGATCTAGTGGACGCAACGGTGGTGGTGTTGTGCCTGACACTGCACTGCTGCCACGCTTCCGGTTGGCACGTGTGAATCTCTTGGCTGACTGCATGCGCGCAGTAGGTAGGGGTTTGCCACCCCACCTCGAGATCAGGTCTGTCCACACGTTATGGATTCCCTCAATGTGTTCGATCGAATATCTATACTCCAATAACTTCGTGGACCAGCGCATCAATTTACCCCGGACATGCTTCTTCAGTTCTTTGTTCGGAGCGAAGAGATACACGATATTTCGATGGTCACAGTAAAGCTTGAAACCTTGGGGTCGTAGGAGTAGGTACTCCAGTCTTTCGCACGCGTGTACAATTGGGTAAGACTCTTTCTCAATGACGCTCCAATTGAGTGCAGAGCCTTTGAAGTTCCCACCCATACACACGAGCAGTTCGTGGTGCTGTTCGTGGATGGGTACATCATCTTGCCACTGACCCACTTGTGTGACCACAAGTCCCCATCCATAGTCAGAAGCATCGCTCAAAACACACAGTTGTTTGGCCGGGTCTGGAAATGTGAGCATTGCCGAATTGCCGAGCAGGTCCTTCACAGCGTTGAAACATTTAACCTCAGCTTTAATCAATTTCAGCTTAATGCCTGCGGCGATACGTTTCGCCTTTTTGGAGCCGGTAAGAGATATATCAAGCCGCTCCTGTAGTGGTCGTGCTACCTGAGCATAGTCTACGAGCCCTGACCTCATCCAGTTGCTCGCACAGAGGAACTGTTGCAACTCTGCAGCGGTCTTGGGCACGGGCATGTCGCGCAGAGCTTGGATTCGCTCTGGGTCGTGCCCGATCCCGAGTCGGTTGATAATACGACCGCACCATCGCACTTCAGTAAGAAAGAGGGCACTCTTTTTCGGGCTGAGCAAAAGTCCATGCTTGTCTAGCTTCACCAGTACAGCATCGATCGCATCCACTAACTCTTCTGCAGTGTCAGCGAAAACCAACAAATCATCAATCCATACTATAACGCTCTTGTTCACCAGATCGCCCAATACCATTTCCACTGTTGACTGAAAGTGCAGTGCTGCGTCTGTACTCCCCTGAGGTACTCGTGTAGGTGTAAAAACACCTCGGTCTGTCATGTAAGAGAGGATTTCTTGACAACTCTTGTCCAAGGGTAGCTGCCAGAATCCCTTTAAGAAGTCGAACACCGCGTAAAACATTTTTCCTTTGCAGTGCTCGAGGGCCACCTCAAGACTTGGCATTACGCCGGCAATCGGTTCAGTCACAGAATTTGTAGGTCGATAATCCACAGTTTATCTAAATTCGCTGGTGTTTGGCTTCGTCACAGGTAAAGCAGGGCAACACCAACGGCTCTCACGATTTTCGTGTACCCAACCGAGTGACACCAGCTTCTTGTTGAACTCGGCCATAAACTCAGATTTCTCCGGGCTATACTGTCGAACTTTACACCGATATGGTGTCGCACCTGGTTTCAACCTGATCTTCAGTGCGGGTACACGCGCAGGAGGGTCATCCCCAAGCTCTAAACGCCATCCGCCATACTTACGAACCACCCCATACAGTCGACTAGTTGTGTATTCGTCAATCACACCACGGTCCATAGCGTCACGCACTAACGCATCCACAACTTTCATCACAACGTCGCCATCAGCAGGTTTACATGGTGGCATTCCCTCAGGATCGCCACACGGATCGTCATCTTCCATTCCACGAGTAGCCAGATACTCTAATTGGCAGTCCACATCGATACCAAGCTCGACCAGCAACAGTTTACCAACGATAAATTCGTCTTCGTCGGTCTCGACAATCAAACACTTTTTTTGCCTCTTGGCACCTCACAGGCCCTGCTGCAGTATTAAACGTCAGTCGAACTTCAATTGTATGTGTTGAGGTGAGCAAAGCTCCACCAACAGCCCTCGAAGTGATTGGTGCATCCAATTCGACTAGCACAACGGCCGCATCCTGCTCACGAAGCAGATCGACGTGCTTACGCGAAATGATGTTCATATCCGAGCCGCTGTCGGCGCAATACGGCAGCTCCAGTGTTCCGTTGATGACTACCGTAGGACAACACTCCTTGTTCGTCGTAGAAGGTGCATCGACGCGCTTCGAGCGCAATTTCTTGTTCTTTTCATTGTTGACACCTCTCTTGCTTTTTCTTTCGGCCAAAATGGCTTCTTTCGCAGCCTCATCTAGGTCCGGGCACTGACTGAGCCAGTGGTCCTTGCCACAGTGAAAACAGCCAGTCCGCGGCTTGCTCTGAGACGCTGCTGCAGGCTTGGTCTGTGTCTGCACAGAACGTCCACGTTCGGAGGCTTTTTCAACCTTCCGATCGGAGCTGGAACACTGGTTGCCATGACGGGACCCCTGGTCACCATCGCTCTTCTTTTTCTCAGTATTGTGCGAAGTGGTCGGTTGATGCCTACGTTTGGCCAGCAACTGATACACTCGCTCTTGCTCCAGCGCTTTTTCCTTCACAAGCATGTAAAGTGCACTCTCGTCCGATTTGCTGCTCGCGTCTACGATGCGTAGGTGTGTGTCCACAGCCTCACGCAACGCAGCAGGCTCGAGATGTTTCCTGAGAATGTTACACTTCTCCTTCTTCCCCGTCTCAGTGGAGAAGATGCTTGCCATACCGTGCTGCAATATGATCTCATCGCGGCGCATGAAGTAGTTGATCACGCGAGCTTTCACATCCCGCTCACGTAGATTCATCTTCAGTTCGTCATTGAAAATTGCATCAACATCGAGGATCGCGTCATTCATGACGTTTCCGACAATCTTGTCCAACTCTACGATAATCCGAGCATCAGTGACCTCCTCCACAGTCATGCCCCACTCAAGTCTGCACAACGTGCTGAGTAATTGCCGGTTGAACGAATTTTTCACGCTTCGTAGCGCCTTCCCCTTGTTTTCACCAGTTACACTGCAGCACGCCTCAATTGCCTCCTCATACTCCTGTCGCTCGCGCTTCCACTTCACGAGGGCGGCGTGGGACACATCTGTCACGTACGGTGGCGAGATAGACGTTGATGATACCGGAATTGTGGCCGTCGCATTCGCGCTTGTGTCGCCACTATCCGTTGTAGCTGTTGCTCCAGCAGTCGCGGCTCCTTGACCAACTTGGTTCGAACGGCCACTGCGAGTCCTCATCGTATCTGCACGATAGATTACTAAAGTTAACTTTGTGACGTGCTCACGATTTGGGAGCTGGAACTCCCGTTAAGCCAACGTTTATTGCTTGTAGTTGCTTGGTTGCTTCAATGTCAATTGAAGAGTGAGCTATCTAATCTAATTTAGGACGCACCCGCCTGCCATGACGGCAGCCCAGAGGATGCCGTCCTTGTAGTCCGCGTTGAAGAACAACCGGCTGTACTTTATCATCCTGTCATGCCTTCTGGAGCAGCACCTGCGAACAGCACCTAGAGATCTGCTTAACTATAGCTGATCAGTGATCTCTCCAACGAAGTTGGCTGCGGGTTGGAGGAGCTGGTGCAAGTGATCTTGCATTACATCACAGAAGCCATAGATCGACTTTTCGATCTACACATCATGTTTGCGGCGTTTGTGATTCCGTACGGCACCTCCGTGTACGCGCACACCTTAACGTCGCTGTTCAGGAATGCCGTATCAGTGTCCAACGGCTCTGTCACGTAAGCCTCAGCTACGACCACGGACAGTACAATATGGATAGAGTACATGCTGGCAACGGGTGAATATGTCTCGAAGAAATTAACTCCAAACTGCTTCGTAAAACCCTTCGCAACCAGTCTGCCCTTGAAGCGGACAACTCGTCCGTGCTCGTTGCGCTTCTTGACAAGAACCCATCGGCATCCAATTGGACGGGTGTCTTTCTTCCGTCGTACTAGCGTCCACGAACCTTTCTCCTGGTGAGCTTTCAGCTCCGTCTTGATCGCCTTCATCCATTCCGAAGGTTCATCACCGTTCATGGCCTGCTGATTGGTGGTTGAAGCGCCGTCCCCATCGTCCCCATCAGCCACATAGGCCAGCACAGCTTTTGCGACACGACCGTCTTCGTCGACTCGAGGCCTCTTGGGCGATGGAGGCCAGACGTGATCATCGCTCTCAAGAACATCGTCGTCGTCCACCCGATACTCATCGGTATCAGCAGATCCGTCTCCAAGAAGTAGGACGGGTTCTCGTTCACATCGTACACGTGCTGGGCGGGGTAAAAAAATCATCGTTGGCTCTCCCACTGGACGGTATGTTGCCAGTTCTTATCCCGTAGACGTCGGTGACCCGTCTTCCCACATCTTCACAGCTTCGGTAGGATCTACTTCCCTTTCATCGGCTTCTCGACAGCAGGTGGAGGTCGGAACCCCTGCGTTGTACATCCTCTCGTTGTACCTCGTCGTCAACATCTTCAGTCACGTGAACAATCGTCGGCTGATACGACATCGTCGTGTTGTAGATGCGATTCACTTCACGTTCATCTAGTCTCAGCGACAGCGCCACCTTTACCTTGGTTGACTCCAAGTCGTATACCATTTAACCCTCGGTGACCTCGGTGTCTCTAAGGGACATGCACTAAAAGCGCTTCGCTTCCAGCTTCGTACCCTTGACGTCGTCTACATTAGCGTATCGTTTGGAGCCGAAAGCACGCAAGTGATCCACACGTGACATCATCCTGAACCTGAGTTTGTATGGTGTCATGTCCGATGGTGCACTGTTCGTGGTTCTGTTGATCACGCACACTGCCGTGCTCACAACCTCAACCCTGATACGCCCTTGAAGTGCAACATGCACATGGCCTTCTTCATGAAGATGTGACTCATTCTTTTAGCCACGCCGTTCTAATGTGGGCTGTACGGCACTGACTTCAGATGGACGATCCCGCGTAGCTCACTGATCTCATCCAGCACCTTGTTCACAAACTCAGTGTCATTGTCTGAGCGCAAGCGCCTTATACGCTTCTCCTACTGGCTCTCGTACAGAGACTTGTACGCCTTAAACATTGGCGCCACTTCGCTCTTCTCCTTCGAGAAGTACGTGCCACGTATTTTGTGTATTCGTCCACGAAGGTGAACACGTACTTGGCTCCGCCCTACGACTTCGTCCTCATGAGACTCACCACGGCGGTATGCACCTCTAGTACATGCGACGTCTTACTCAGCAATCGGGACGGAAACCATGCCACCGTCGGCTTGCCCTTCATAATCCACCGCATAACGACTTGACTTCCTGCATGACCACCGTCATCCCCATCGTCGCTCGCTGAGCTCTCACCATAGCACCTTCGTTCGAATGACCCATCCGAGCATGCACATCTCCCACTCACTCTCAGGCCTCGTATACTTGACGAGCTGCGCCATTTCCTGGTTGCAGCTCAGCATGTAGGCCTTGCCGATCTTCTTTCCTGAAGCAATAGCACTTGACTTGCCCCAGATTGTGCATGATGTTCGTTGGAAACAGTTTGGAATTGAGCTGTAATTACTTGGAGCTAACGTTGTGTAGGCTTTAAAGGTATACGACCAGCTCGGAGGTCGTCACGCCTCCGTATCACTCAGCCACCAACATCCTGCCCATCGATAATGAACCGCGGTAACGTTTCAAGACCGGCACGGATATGCATGTTAACCCTGTGCGTGCTGTTAACCCCCCCCCCCCCCCCCCCCCCCCCCCCCCCCCACGGGTCACATTTACCGTGACGATACGACGGATGTGCACGATCTCTAAGTATAGCCCTTTATAAGGAACGACTGCTCCATTTTCGCGCTCTGTAATCACATGATAAGGACCGCTGTTCAGTAGAGCCAACTTGGCTTGAATACCCGCATTATTCTTCAGAAGCACTTTGTCGCCAGGCTGGTACGTCTAGTAACAAGACAGGGATAGCAAGTCTGCTTTTATTCATATTTTCTTTTATCTTCTTTTAATGAAGAAGATGTGCCGTCTGAGTCCAAAATTCTTGTTATCCTTCTTTTAAACGATTTCCTTCCTTCATGTCTTACTAGCGGCTCTACATTTATATCGCTGCTGCCGGCGTGTTTACCACTTTGCACGTGTTCCAGGCTCTCATTTACAGATAGAACGGCCCGAAACAACGTCGTCGGCAAGAAGGTATCATAATGTCGATCTCACTGTTAGATTCAATCCCTCCAAACACAACAGGTAAGTTGAAGCTAATTTGTTTGTTGCTACCAAGCTAACTGTTCTCTATTGTGACTCGAGTAACACTTCAAGCAAGAAAGCGGAAACGAGAAAACCCCGTGCATGATTGCTGAGCACATTTCACGGAAGCGGTCGACCCGTACAAGCTAAGCAAATCCAACAGCGCAGTGTACATGAACTGCAATAATTCTGTCCGCTACCACCACACGACAAAAAGTGTCATAACGCACTTTCAAACGTGCAAGCCGTTCGTCCAAAAGATGCTGAATCTAAAGATCAGCGAACGGCCGGCGTGGGTTTCTAATAGGCAGGCCAAGCTGATTTAAGGTTCCCCGCGACTATTTTTAACTTAACAAACACACAGTTCAAGCCCGAAGAAGCAGAAGACATAATTCAATACAGGATCCCAGACTTCACCACTACAGAGCAAAAACTGTTTAATTGGCGCCTCGAAATGCACTTCTACGTGTCTGGAACACCTTTTCAACGAGCGGAGGATCCCTATCATCGACAGGCATTCGAGCTGTGTAGACCCTGAATCAAGATTCCCAATCACCGTAAGACCAGTACCGACTTGCTGCCTTATTTGCACTGATGTGTTTAGTAACAAAATAAGAAAATCTTCTTTTAACATTTATTTCAAAAAGAAGATTTATATTTTCCGGGTTGCTTTCTTTTACCATCCCTGGCCAATTTGGCGTCGCTTAGGGTTTTCACGTTTGTTGTTTCAAGCCATATGGCTCATTGTATTGCTCGGTCCAGGCCGTTTCATGGCTATCATGTCGCGCTCAAAGGCTACTTAAGCACGCGAGGTGCTGTGCATGCTATGGTGAACATCCCCAAGTACAAACGTAATGTAGTGAAGAAGAACTTCTCAAGCGGACACACTCTCGAGATTCTGTTCTCTCAGCTTCTCTCCAATCACGCGATGGAGTCGCTCGATAACTCCGTTTGCTTGCGAATTTCGAGGCGTTGGTGGTACATCGCAATGCCATAGCTATCAACAAGCTCTGATAATTATTTCCTTCGGTCGGTGCCTTGATCAGATATGACACGATCCCGAAGCGGAAACCGGCACAGCGAGTACCGATTAAGATGCATACAGCCTCGGCACTGCTTGCATCGGTGACGGTATGCTACTACAAATCTGGGAACGCGATTATCGTCACGATTAGAAATTGTTGCTTTCCCAATGGACCAATAAAGTCGCTCGCAACTTGACTAGCGGCGGGTGCCACCGTGCGATTATGGAGATTTTGATACGACTAATGAACTTTGGCCTTTAAGTACATTTTCCCGCCTCTTACCCCATAGCTTTACTATCAACGACATGGTGACTGTATTTCACCCCCGCTGCTGATACTAGCCGAGCGCCGCCGCTACGCGGCGGTAATTTCGGTTTTACTCCAGATTTTTGCCTTCCCGCCTTCGCTTCGCTTCGGCGGGATAATTAGTCTAAATCCTCTGAGTCCCATATGTACCTAAATCGACTTCTTTAATTTCATAAATCTGCGTTTCATTTGCTACAAAATGCTGAGTTCCCAGTAAGCCGTGTAAATATTTCTACCGGTACAAAAGACTGAGCCCCTAGCATCATACTTACCATGCTCATAAACGATTATGCTCTTGATCTTGGCAAAGTCTCTTTATTGTTGTTGGCTATCACTGTACCTTAATCTTCCACCCAGAAGCACCTGCACTTCAGTCTAAAACCGCTAAATAAAATATTTAGTTTAGCGTCGTGCTCGATTTCACGGGCCGTTTCTGAAACCTAGATTGCATCAATGCAAAGAATATCTGTCCGGCTTGCATCAAATACCCGCTTGTACTGCCTGGTTAAGCTTGTAATAAACTGCCTATTAACCACTTCGCAAACCAAGCTCGCTACTTTGAAAGAAAATTAAAAGTGTTACAGTTTGAATATTTAATAAAAATATTCAAGCTGTAGCATTTTTTTATGCCTTGAAGTGTGTTCATTTTGTGCTGATTCAGAATTAGTCATTAGACACTCCAATCTGTGCCTGTTATGGTTATAGCCTTTGAATATAACCATGCGTCGCAAGACGCCTTGCTGTTGTAGTTGTTGACGGCGGTATTTTTATTTGATACTTAATTGATGATTCCAGGATGGTTAAACGTAGATTAGGCTCTAAGTTGATTAACGTTTCTTTACGGGCCTACTTATAATAACTATAATTGACACCTCTCATGTTGTGCTGTTATCTTACCACTGCATATAAAACCTAATTATACGCTCTTGTCGGCAACGCGTCTACCTATTAAGAAGTATCAGAATTTTGTTGTCTAAAAAAACGCTAAGGAAACAATGGTCAAGTTCAATTCGCTTACAGTAGTAATTGTCATCAGCACATATAACTTCTTTTTGTTCACACGTCAATCTAACACTATATATCTTTGTGGATCAAGTGACAACGTTTATAAGCACAGTTTTGTTCTTACGGCCAGTCTACACGACCGGCTACTGCTGTACATGTAACATGTACGATTTAGCAATACCAGAAACCCACTCAGATAACTTATTAATGCTAATATTTTTACAGTAAAAAAAATGACATTTCATTTTAGTCAGTGTAACACGCAGATCCTACTGAGTACAGAGTATTTAGTATACTTAAACCATGTCCTCGGAAACACGCATGCTTACGTGTACGCTAAGCACCCTGCCCTCCGTTTACTGTAGTATTCAAATATCAATAACAACATGCATTATGAAAAAGTATTTAATATTTAAACGATGCCGCCTTCGGATAATGTATAGCCTTGTGCAAATCCCCATATGTAAACTAGGAAACAAATGCATTTATTGATGTCAACTACACAATCTAGTTTTAACCAATTGAAGACACCTTTGCTGCGCTCGTCAGCCAGTAGAAATATTTAAATTATTTTATCCAATCATTTGTCCGGAAAAGCGTGACAGGCACGACAATTTAGTGTGACGGACAGACAGGTTGCTGCAGTAGATGTTTAAGACTAGCGCTCTGGGCGCCCGCTCCGCGGACGCTAGGGCATGGTTGATTGGTGTAGAGAGGGTTGACCACCTCCGCTGCGCTGCGGTGAGCTCAGAAACCCTTACTCAAAGCAAAACTACATTTAGAATATAAAATATACTGTGCCCAAGTTATGTTGCGTTGCAACAAACGATGTACACAATATCCTTAGTGTTTACGTGTTCTACATCACCAATTGCCTGTCAGCCTACCTCTTGTATTATTTGAAGTCATTTTTGACAGCTTCACTTATAAAAGGTCTGCGTGACGACTGGCTGTTACAAATAGATACCCGCGTGATGGATGGCTATTGTTGAGCATCATGGTACAGGTAGACGTGACAGTAAAGTATTGCGAAGATGAAGTATTCGCCGTTACCACCGGGGTTATAAGTCATCTGCATGATGAACACTGTCTTTCCCTAAAAGATTTTGTCTTAATTCTCGGTTGAGCGCTTCGCTCCTGAAATGCCACACTTTCAGGTGTGCTTCATTGCAAAGTTACTTTCGGTTATTTAGAAGGTGGATCAGTATTATTGGTGCGCCAAACCTCAGCATAAATCGGTGAGGAGATCCCAGATAAGTTTAGCGCTAGTAAATACGACGACCGAAGTGTATTGGGATACAACGACATCGGGTGAATTGAGTGACGTGTACTATTTGTCTAGCCGAGAGGTATTCTATACCATATAGCTGATTGCGACGGTCCGTTAGAGCGAGTTTTGTCTGTCTCTGCTTGCATATTATTGTTTAGAGCCGCTAGTATCTGCCGAGGGTCACAGAATATACCAATTTCGCCTCTCCATATGCCTCGCTGAGCTCTTCACAGTATCATGATATCATTGAAGGGCTTGTACGTGATGTTCGCTGACTCGTATCAATTAATCAGATTGTAATTAATAATAAATTTAATCTCATAACCCTTCTATGATAGGATGAACGCCATTGACTTACTTACCGACTTATTTGCATAGCTAATGATTATCAGAGATCCGTATATCCTTTCCGAGTGACATTTACTGGCTCCGATATGTATGGCGAGCATACGAAGCCACTTGGCTGTAGGCATATTATCAGATCGTAGTGATACGTAGAGTTGTATCGAATAGTAGCCCGTGTACGTTACATAAAGTACTTTCGCTGTCTACGTTTCAGTTCGGCGTGCTATTTGATGTGTCAGTGCATAGCTCATTTCGCAAGGTCGCAAATGGGTGTATTTGCTATGCCCTCGGGATAGCCAAAACCTATGCATAGGGTCACTGTCGCTTTCACGGTACATTTGCGTCGTCGTGCTGGCTTACTGTGCTTACGCTTCTGATGTATCAGTCTATATGACCAGGTGCGTCACTAACTGGGCACAGGTCCGACTGCAGAGATACAGGCTAGCTGACTGCGTGTCTTTTTGATGATATATACGCGCGCGGCGGGTACGCCTTATAGTCACCCGCGACTTAATCCGGCTCCTAGCTCTTCAAATATGGACATGTGTGGTGTTGGAAATCCCACGTGAACTCTAGCTACAAATGTAGTTAGGATGTTCCCACAACAATACGTCTACTAGGATAGTAAACGATCGTTCGGGCGGACCTGAAGACCCCAGTTCTGCCCTTGCACTTGGACAAACTTGACCTTGTAAACTACTTATATAGGCCAACCAGTAAAAATAAGAACACGCTACTAGCACGAGCAAAGCTAGCAGGTGTTTTGAATCCTCGTGGTCCCAACAGCGGAAGGGTACCAGGCACGGGTAAGCCTTTTACGAGATCACCGAGTGTTCAACACTCGGTTGGAAGAATAAAAGGGAGGCAATTCAAGCACTCCCAGTCGTGCAAATAGGCAACAATAAGCCGTCACGTAAAACCTCCCGATAATAATCGGCCAATACACAAAGTCTCTTGGCCTTGCCGGATGAACCCTCGCTACTGAGCTTCGAGTTCACCGACAGGCATAACACACTCAAACAAGCTTGACCTGCCGCTTACCTTGAAGCCGGACGTCGCTCTGTGTGCTTGAGTGGAAATTCTGTTCTGTATTTAAGCTTACCCTTTCGGGTCTATTCCTAATAAGAAGTCCTAATCAAGTATGCAAATATCAAGTGAACAATGATCCGTTATGGATCTTCTTGCATGCCAAGCGTCGTCTGCACCGTCGCATGAGCATCTTTAACGGTCCGCGCCCTATCCCAGACGGTGAACGTGCCTTCCAAGGGTCGCTGAGTCTTCTGCGAACTCACCCCAACCGCCACTGAGGGTTCGTACCGTAGATGGTCCGCTGAATGCGAATCCGGCCAGTCCATTATTAATAATAAGGACAGCCTGGATTCAGTGACATATGGTCGCATCCAATGCTCGTTGAAAGCTCGGGAGTGACGCCGTCGAGTCCCTGGCACCTTGGCGTCTCCGTACATCACCTGACCGAGGGTTCGTTGCTTGAACATCTTGGGCGGTGTCACGTCTTTGTCGACGGATGATAATCCGCAACTACGGAGAAATCACTACACCACAACTGCCCCTGTCACAATGGAAGCCACGGTACTGGTGCCCGTTGTGACATTTCTTCATTCTTCAATTCACCATCTCGCCACCGTATGTCCAAGCGTCTGAATCGAGCCGTGTCCGACGCGTTTCAGCGTCTCAATCCTCGCCGACGTCGCGAACGTGAACAGCTGGAGGTACGTCAGCTCATCCTTCTCTTGAATCATCGGCACCTTGCTCATCACCTCGCATTACTCGACTTGTTTCTCAGGAGGGCAAGACCGAGGGGTTGAACGCCCCTCAGTCTGCTACACCTCCCCTGACAGCAGCGTCATCAGCCGATCCTCCGGCGCTTCCTGCCCGGACTCTTCACGCTCTGCGGTAGCTCCTGTGGCACTCCATGTCGCCGCTGAATCCGCGGAGATGGCTCCTGCTGCTCCTCCTGCGCCTGCTGGTGGTACACCACCACTCACCGAAGATTCGCTGCGCGCCATGCTGGCTGAAAGTACGGAGGCATCGGTCGATCACATGATGACCTCGATAATTCCGTACTTGACTGCAATGTCACGTCACCAAGTGCAGCTCAGCGTTGCGCCTCCTCTCTACGGCAATGTACACGCTCAACGTCGCCTCGAGACTGCTGTTGGGTTCGCTGATGTCCTCGCTGCATGTTCCACGACGTTCTCCAGCATCTCAGCTAACCGTTGAGGGGTCCAGTGAAGTTTCGTTATCAGTGGTCGCTCCCCGGTCGGCATTCATGTTTTCTTATTCTTAATCCACTTCCACAGCGTAATCATGTTCATGTTGTTCTTCAAATGCATATACAATTTGTTGTTGCAGTAACGTTTTTCGTCTGTTACCACAGGCTGCATCGCCCTGTGGACAGTTCACACGTGATCCAGTCACGCTAGTCTTCGTCCGCCACTTGCGCCATCTGCAGCCGATTCTCGCTCTTCTTGGCTCGCAAATAGTCGTACAGCAGACCTCCACATGATAAGTTGGATGATGGTTCCCAAGTTGTATCTTCGTAGCCCACCCACTTGACTTTGAACTCGCGTACAGCACGCTCCGTGCTCGTCGTCAGTGGTGTTCTGTCGTCGAGGATGGCCTCGACTTCATATTCACCGGCAACTTGATCTGGTTCCCAGCTGTCTTCAGGCAGTAGCTCCTCATCGAAGTCGAGTCTTGCTTCATTAGTCGCGTCAAGTACCAACCGAGTGTTCGGTCGACTGTTGAACTCGTTGACAGCCTTGAGTCTTGACACATGCACTACTGGGTAGAAGCGATACCCACTTCGGTCAGGCAGTTCCAGCTCGTACGCAAACTCTTCCACCTTGCGCTTGATCCGAAAAGGTCCATGCCACCGATGATCTAATTTCTTCGTCAAGCCCGGTTTGACGCGTTCCATGTACAACCACGCCCGGCTCCCAATCTCAAAAAGCGATCTCGATGGGGCTCTTGCAGGGTCATCTATCTCTTCCGAAGCTTCTGGAGGGTCCACCGAGTGTTAATTTCCACTTGGTTGAGGTACAGCGGCTTTTCCAGTCGACTCAGGGCATCATTATGCTTTTTAGCCCTTCGCTCCTTTTCTACAGTCTGATAATCTTTGGCCATAGCGAGGGCGATCTCATGTTGTCGATTGGTATCACGCCGCCACGCCAGTGCGTCAGACAGCTTGCCGAGTCCTCGTTTGAGTGATGACGACATCGCCCGCAGCGTCGACTGCGCATCCCAACCATGAGCGAGGTAGAGCGGTGTTTCTTTCCTCGTAGTGTCCTGAGAGGTATTAATAGCGAGCACCAGCTTTTCGGCGATTTCGTCCCAGTCTTGTTGTAGAGGGTCTTCCGCGTACATCCGTACGGAGCCCATCACCGACTTCACCGAGCGTTCCCGCTGTCCACTAGCCTGTGGCCGATAGCTCAAAGTTGCTCGTGATCTTGACTGCATCATCTCTGCGAACGCTTGGAAAACCTCGCTCATGAAGCGTGGGTCGCGGTCATGCCTTATTAATGATGGGGCTCCGAATCGTCGGTACACACATTCTTCGAACACTTGGGCAACACTCAGTGCAGTCGTATCTGACATAGCCTTGGCAATAACGAATCCCGTGAATGAGCACTGAAATAGGAGCAACGCCGTGTTGCCCCTACGAGATTTCGGTAGTGGGATCACAAAATCCATCGAGACGATCTGGAAAGGTCGTTCGGCTAGCACGTTACCAGGTAAGTATCCACGAAGCTGTGGACGGCTTTTACTCGAGCTGCAATCTGGACATGACTTCACATGCTTCTCCACGTCAGCGTACAAGCCGACCCAATAATAATCGGACTAAACGCGATGGAACGTTCTCACCACACCTTGATATCCACCTTCCAGCGAGTCGTGACAGTCTTGCAAGACCTCCTGAATCATCGTTGTCGGTACCCCAAGCCGCAGCTTGGTCGCTTTTTGCCAACCGTGGTCGTACCGACGATTCAATCCAAGATAGTGAAGCACGCCGTCTTCTGATAACACGAACCGGTCAGCATACTTCCAGGCTTCTCGAGCTTCTTTGTAACTCAGCTCTTCTGCTTGGCCCTGAAGCACTTTCCTGATGTTAGACCACTTCTGCTCCTCGTCTTGTGCTACTAGTATCCGTCTGCGTCGTTCCCGCTGTATCGCTACCGGGTCAACATCTTCCGCATCGGGAAATGCCGCTGGTACAGTCTTGTGAGGATGGTCTAGCAAATCTTCGCCGAATGAATCTTCGGTGGACGTCTCTCGTCGTTCTTCATGCTGTTCTTGAGCTTTTGAGACATCCTCCGAGTGTTCATCTGCAAACCTGACGCGTTTCTTGGCTTTCGTCTGTCGCCGAGTCATCACTGCCATATTACCATAATCGCACTTTGGTGAACTGTAATCAGCCACGAAATTTTTCGAAAGTTTTCCACTTTGAAGACTCGCTGCCTGACAGTACTTGTACTTGACGTTCTGCTCCACGTGACGAAACATCTACCGAGTCTTCATTCGGCTCGTAGATCCTTTCCTGGATGCGATTCAGCGACGCCAATTCCGACTTGCGAGTTTCAGCCAAAATGACACGACTGACCTCCGATTCCAGCGCTTCAGTGGCTAATGAATCCGCGGCCGCGTTGTATTCTCGTACTACGTGAATATATTTTACTGATCGAAGCTTGGCCGCAAGTTCCTTGTGAATATTCAGCAGCGCTAGCAGAGTTTCCTTCCTGCATGCGATCACCCCTAGTGATTGTTGAATCGCGAGCCTTGAGTCACCGACGATGACTAAATCCTCGGCACCGTGCGCAATAGCAGCCTTCACACCGTTTATCATCCCTGTATACTCTGCCTCATTCACCGTGGTGGCCGAGAGGTAAGCGTTTGCAGCAATCACTATCTTCCACTCAGGAAGACTCCACAACACCCATGAGCAGCTCCCGTAGCCACCGTACTTCTCTGTCTTCGCTGATCCGTCAAAAGACATGACGAATCCGCTGTAATTACGGGAAAGCTTGGCGTACAGCAACGCGGGGTCCATTCGAATAGTCGGGGAACCCTTGTGTGGAGGTGCCACCGCCGCGAGCGAGTCTTCCAGGTCGACGAAGCTCGTGATGCTTGACTGGAGGAGCTGTGCGAAGGCGACATCCTTCTCCTTCACGCGCTGCACCTTCAGGTGCCACTGCGATAGCAGCACTGCGAACTGGACCGCGCGTCCGAAGAGAGACTTCGACTTATGCACCCACTCTAACGTCGAGAATCGTGTATAGACATGTAGCGTCTTTCCTGCCAGCTGGACGTAACAGATCTTCAACAGCAGAAGTAACGCCAAAACTTCCTTCTCAGCTGGATGGTAGTTCATCTCGGCTTCCTTAAGCACCCGACCGAGGAACCGTACGGGGTGTAACTTGCCTTCATGTTCTTGCATTAGCGTAGTGCTCAACGCCCATTCATTCGCAAAGAGCATGACGTGAACGTCTTTCGACCGATCGAAGTGCCTGAGGATGGGTGAATGTGAAACACTCGTCTTCAATCTTTCGAAGGAACGACGTGCCACAGAAAGGCCACCTTCAACGACAAAGTCTTACTCCTTGAGCTGGTACAGCGCCGCACCGTAGACCGCGAAGTCTTGAATGAAGCGGCTGTAGTAATTAACCGCTCCAAGAAACGACTGCATGCCCTTCTTACTCGTTGGAAACGAAAGCTCGGTGATGGCCGCAAGCTTCTTGGGGTCAGCTCTGATACCTTCTGGCGAAATTTTATGCGACAGAAAGTCCACCTTGGGTTGGCAGAAGATGCTCTTGGTGAAGCTAATGCTGATCCGACACTGTGCAAACCTTGCCAGCAATCGGTCCAGCGTCGCCAGGCAGCTGTCGAAATCCTCGCCACCGAAGCAAATGTCATCCACAAACGACCGTCGACCAAATACAGGTACCAGCGATGATTCGTCTGGTTCCCCGTTCGTAAACATGTCAGCGACGGGGCTGTTGACGAGTTGTAGTACAGGGTCGGTCTCTACCGATGCTTCGCGGTCTGCCGCGAACTTCGTTTGAAACGAACCCTCTGCGCTTGGTCCACGACGTTCCTTGGCCTGTTCTTCAGCTAAACGCATCCTCTCCGAGTATTCAAACCAACCTCCTTTAGGTTGAACGAACCCCCAGAGTGCGTTGTCAATCATACGCTGGTAGATCATCGGCGCGTTCTTTAACCTAAAGGGCATGCGTAACCACTCGAAATGTCCGAGTGCGCAGACGAACGCCGACACTTTACGCGCTCGTAAGGTCATCATGACCGCCCAGAACCCACTTGCTGCATCCAGCGAGCAGAACCATAGGTAGCGCTCGAGATCTGTTAACAGGTCGTCGACTAGCGGCATTGCATACTCCATGATCGCGGTGATAGCATTCACCATCTTGTAATCAATGCAGAGCCGGATGTCCAGCCCGTTCTTTTTCATCACAATCACTATCGGCGATGCCCATGGACTGTCTGAAAAGACGATCAGTCCTGCACGCAATAAAGCGCGCAGCAGCTCGTACAGCTTGCCGAGAAATCGTAGCGGCACGCGCCGGGCACGCTGTTTAATTGGGGCGTGCCCCTGTGTGTCGATATCGCATACCGCACCGTAGGCTGGCGGCGGCAGTGCGTTACCACTAGCAATCCGGATGTGCTCGTGGTTCTTTAGCGTCGCGACCAGACGCTCTCGGCGTTCAGTCGACAGCTCAGGATCAGCAACATTAGGCGCAGTGTAGTCAATTGTCGTGTTGATCTCTTCGGTCAGATCCGGCAGGAATGCCAGCTCCTTCGCGTAGTCGTCCAAGCCAATGTTGTTAGCTGGGTGTTCGTAGAAATCATTTCTCGTATCCTCCGTTGCTTCATTTCCTTCGGTCGTTAACACTCGAGCAACCGAGATGTATGTTCCGTCCAACGTCGCTACGGATTCTTCCCTTGACTCAACATTGGCATCCGCTTTGATGTCAACAGTCGGTACTTGGTCCATCTCCTTCCCATCCTGGTTTCCCATCTCTGGGCCATCTGCCGAGTCGTCGTTCGCAACATTGAATGCGCGGGCCGCCGACATATTGGGTTGTTGACTTTTGTTCAGCTCCTCATTCTGCCGCTGTCTTGACAGTTCGGCATTCGCACCAATCTTGCAATGAATACTCGGTGCCGTACTCAACACCTTCAGCACGATGCCTGCATCCTCTGGATTAACCACCGACGTCTCGTTCGCAGATTTGGTGACACACAAGGCCGGGACAGCTTCAATCAAAACAGGTGACTCCATTTAATCAAGTGCTGTTACTTGTCGCTTTCGTGGTCACCCCTGGCTGGACACTAACACTCGTTGGCGTATGTACCACGTTTACCGGCCTCAGTAGTCCGTGTGCGCGCACTACCGAGGCTTCGTTCACGTTATTGCTTCCGCCATGGGCTGTCGTGTACGTGTCCACAGATTCTTCGGAAGGCTAACCGTCAGCCGAATCCCCGGCTGTCACCCCAGATGCCAGACAGGCTTCTACTCGTTCACGTTCTTCCAGGATCAGTGCCCAGCGTTCTGCACACGTCAGACGATCACTAGAATCCACTAGCGAGTCTTCTAGAGGTCGTGGTAGCACTCCACTGGGTTCTGGGTAGTCTGGTCGATCAACTGCCGAAGGCTGAGTTGCAAGCCATTGTTCGTAGATTTCGCATTCACGCCGAAAGAGCTCGCTGTCTCTACAACCTTCGTAGGCCAATACTTGCCAGTCTTGGTACTTCTTGGACTCCAGACGCACATAGCCGTCACCTCGTGGCAAATCCCCATCTGGAATCCACATTGCGATCGAGCCGTGTGCTGGTAGGTACACAGTTCGATCAGACACGTTGGTCAATCGAATGCTCTGAGGCCGTCCACGTCGAAACCTCGTTACTGACGGGATTAACTTGTTCGTTCGACGAACCCACAGTACGTGATCTTCCAGCCCGACTTGACGCTTCGCCAGTCGATATTCTCGCCACTCGTGCGCTTGAATGTCCAAACGCTCGGGTGGCCCGGCGTTAACATGGGAGCCGTATTCTTTGCTGTCGATCATGTTCTTGGTCTTGATCAGTGGGATTTGAACTTCATGCGGTAATTGCGCCGCGCCGTGAAACAGGTCCAACCGGATCCCAGCTGGGATCATAAAGTCGGTCCCGAGTACCACGTCGACGCCTGCACTATGCGCCATTACCCACATCTCGAACTCATACACCATCTCCCATCCAAGCGTAATCTTGACGCACGCTCGTCGCGTCGTAGACACCTTGCCTTCGTTGATTCCTTGAATGTCAATGCGGCGTCCGTGATCGGGTACATCTCGGAGTCGCAACTTCTTGGCAAAGGCGTCAGTGATCACACTAACGTTCTCTCCTGTGTCGAGGAGGATCCTCGTTCGCTGGTCGTTCACAGCGCCTTGCACCAGAGCTCTCATTCTGATCCGTCGGTCGAATTTCTTGGCCGACCACCACCCCTGTCTCTCGCCAGGGTTCAACTTCATCATCTTGGAGTGACCCTTGGGCTCGTCTCGCGCTGCACTCGAAACCAAGCCGAACGAACCCTCGCTGGTGCCCCCATCAGCATCAGCACACTCCACTCTCTCTCCAACACCTCACCGAGGATTCTACTCCTCTCCTTTTCATTTTCCGTCGCGTTCACACTTGTTACGTATTTATCAGGCCATTCACTCTGCCCCATGAAAGCAAAGATACACTCTGCTTCCATTGAAGGCTCGGTTAACTGTGGCAGCTTGATAGGGACCAACCCAGTTGTAGTTGGCGGGCTGCCTAGTTTAAATGACGTTCTTGAACGACGGCCTTGAGCTCTGGCGGGAGTTCCTCCTTCGTCCTTTAGTACGCACAAATTTTGGCAAGGTCTTGGAAGTTGCGGAAAAGTTCACATTGTCCAGCATCGTGGAGTTGTTTGCAGAACCTGCATCGCTTGTTACGGTAGTGGGCGGAGTGACTCATGCCGCCGCACACCGCGCATGGTCCGTACTGTGAGCGTCGGCTGTCGCGGTTGAAGTCACGGCGACCGCGTTGGTCCTGATTGAGCCCACGGTCGCCACCTCGGCGATCTTGATTGAAGCCATTCTCGCGATCAGGCATGTTTCCACGCGGTTGACGGTTGTCTGAACGTGCGTAGGTGCCCTCAGCAGCTGCCCGGCGCTCATTTTCGTTAGCAGCGGCGAGGTATCGGTCGTTTTCGTCCAATGAAAAATCACCATCCGTATTATCGGGCTGAAAATCGTTGTACTCGTCTTGGACATCGTTGTAAGCGTTCGGATCTTCGTTTGAATACTCGGTGCCCCCTTGAGCAGCTTCACGACCTTCTAATTCAGCTAGTAGGTCATCCACCGTGCCTTCAATGAGCGTCACTCTCGGTTTGTTTCGATTGTCATCGCGGCGACGGTCATCACGCCGATTGTTGCGGGCGTATCCATCGTCGCGTCGCGTATCACGACTTTTGGAGTATCGGTACTCACTGTCACGCTTGGCCATTCTCTCCTTGCCCTTGAGAACATCTTCGATGATCTCTTCAAGCTCGTGAATGTCGGCGACTCGAGCGTGGTGGAGACTCTCCGCCAGCTTGTCATCATCGCATGTTGCCAGGAACTGCTGTACGTGTTCTTTCGCGTCGCGACCACTCTTCTCGAAGTGTAAACGGGCGGTCCGAGCGTAGCCATTCAGCCGGTTTATGTAGTCGCACAGATGTTCATTACGATCCCGCTTGGCGGAGTAGTAACGCGACAGTGCCGTCTGCGTGAACTGCGAGCAGTAGTAGCGGATGAACGCATCGCTCAGCAGCTTCCACTTGCGCTTCGTCTTCTTCGGAAGTTGACGGAACCAATGAATGGCTCCGTCCCGGAGACTTAGCTCATATGGAATGCACCATTTATCGGCATCTGTGTGGGTTCCAGTCATTTCATAGACGAACCCACGGAGCCACTGCATGCAGTTCTCGCTCTTGTTGCGAGAGCCTGAGAACGGCGTGATGCGATCCAGTGGTCGGTGCGAAGCCATTTTAATCCTCGGTGTTGGGTCCACGTCGTTCAGCGTCGCCAGCTCATTCATCTGACGCATCAACTCGAGCTGAGGATTTTCCTCGTCGAATGTACGCACCAAAATGTCATCGTCACTGGACGAACCATCGCTGTCGACTTGACGACGTCCGGCACCACCTTTGGGAGCTCGCGCACCGCCTCGGCGACCGAACGAACCCTCGTTACTTGCGTAAATACGTTGCATACGGCTCTCCGAACGTGGCGTAACCATGTGCGAGTCTTGAAAGTACGGTGAAGCTTCGGTAGTGCCAAAGGCACCACGCTCAGCTCCACGCTTGGTCGGAGGAGTACGAACGAGTCGTTGGGGCGTCGGCGGCAGTGGAATCTTGGACGGATCTTCATCTTGAATCATCGGTCGACTCACAGGCTGCTTTCCGGCATTGATGCCAACAGCACCAAACGCCTTCCGAAGCTTCTTCTTCCATTTCTAGAGGGCAGCTCCGGCTTCATGAGGACTTCAATCTTGGAGCGACATCGTCGATGGGTAAGTCTCGTTCTCGAACCCCAGCGACAACAGTAGCGAAACTGAATCCTCGGCGACTTGGCTAGTCGACACCGAGTTGACTGGGTATTGAAGTTCCTGCGCAAGCGCAGGCCAGTCGGCTTTTTTCTTGGGGATGGGCTTGAACAGCTGCATCCACTCATCATTCTGCATCAGCGCTTGTACGCGGTCGAAAACGCGCTTGGCGGCTGGTGTATCACCGTTGAAAGTTGGGCGAGGTGCCTTCAGCAGTGCTGAATGCTTTGCACTCGCCACCGAAGGTTTAGAACCCTCGGTCCCATCGTCATAATCATCACAGGCCGGTTCCGGTCCCGCAACATCATCGAGCTCGTCGGCGAGGTTCCTCGAAAGGGACCTGGTCGCCCCGCTCAGCCCCGATGATAGCGTGGCCGTCTCCGGTGTCGCTGCGCCTGGCTCTGGAGCCGGCGTCTTGTCTTCGTAATCTTCATAATCGTGGGCGTCAGGACCGATGTCCGCTTCGTCGTCGAAGCTCACTGAAAGCTCGGTGGCGGCTGCAAAGCGCGCAGCCGGGCTTGAACTCTCGTTGCGAGCCCCGCCAGACTTGGCAGGCGTAACTGGTACCGTCGGTTGTCATTTCGCCATGTTTCTTGTCTTTTTCTTGTTCTTCTTCTCTTGATAGCTTGTAAACTGGAAGGCCATACAAACAGTTCACAATGGTCACAATCTGTTCCCGGGTCGCGGCACCAGTTGTGGTGTTGGAAATCCCACGTGAACTCTAGCTACAAATGTAGTTAGGATGTTCCCACAATAGTACGTCTACTAGGATAGTAAACGATCGTTCGGGCGGACCTGAAGACCCCAGTTCTGCCCTTGCACCTGGACAAACTGGACCTTGTAAACTACTTATATAGGCCAACCAGTAAAAATAAGAACACGCTACTAGCACGAGCAAAGCTAGCAGGTGTTTTGAATCCTCGTGGTCCCAACAGCGGAAGGGTACCAGGCACGGGTAAGCCTTTTACGAGATCACCGAGTGTTCAACACTCGGTTGGAAGAATAAAAGGGAGGCAATTCAAGCACTCCCAGTCGTGCAAATAGGCAACAATAAGCCGTCACGTAAAAACCTCCCGATAATAATCGACCAATATACATACAGTCTCTAGGCCTTACCGGATGAACCCTCGCTACAGAGCTTCGAGCTCACCGACAGGCAAAACACACACAAACAAGCTTGACCAGACGCTTACCTTAAAGTCGGACGTCACTCTGTGTGCTTGAGTGGAAATTCTATTCTGTATTTAAGCTTACCCTTTCGGGTCTATTCCTAATAAGAAGTCCTAATCAAGTATACAAATATCAAGTGAACAATGATCCGTTATGGATCTTCTTGCATGCCAAGCGTCGTCTGCACCGTCGCATGAGCATCTTTAACGGTCCGCGCCCTGTCCCAGACGGTGAACGTGCCTTCCAAGGGTCGCTGAGTCTTCTGCGAACTCACCCTAACCGCCACTGAGGGTTCGTACCGTAGATGGTCCGCTGAATGCGAATCCGGCCAGTCCATTATTAATAATAAGGACAGCCTGGATTCAGTGACATATGGTCGCATCCAATGCTCGTTGAAAGCTCGGGAGTGACGCCGTCGAGTCCCTGGCACCTTGGCGTCTCCGTACATCACCTGACCGAGGGTTCGTTGCTTGAACATCTTGGGCGGTGTCACGTCTTTGTCGACGGATGATAATCCGCAACTACGGAGAAATCACTACACCACAACTGCCCCTGTCACAATGGAAGCCACGGTACTGGTGCCCGTTGTGACATTTCTTCATTCTTCAATTCACCATCTCGCCACCGTATGTCCAAGCGTCTGAATCGAGCCGTGTCCGACGCGTTTCAGCGTCTCAATCCTCGCCGACGTCGCGAACGTGAACAGCTGGAGGTACGTCAGCTCATCCTTCTCTTGAATCATCGGCACCTTGCTCATCACCTCGCATTACTCGACTTGTTTCTCAGGAGGGCAAGACCGAGGGGTTGAACGCCCCTCAGTCTGCTACACCTCCCCTGACAGCAGCGTCATCAGCCGATCCTCCGGCGCTTCCTGCCCGGACTCTTCACGCTCTGCGGTAGCTCCTGTGGCACTCCCTGTCGCCGCTGAATCCGCGGAGATGGCTCCTGCTGCTCCTCCTGCGCCTGCTGGTGGTACACCACCACTCACCGAAGATTCGCTGCGCGCCATGCTGGCTGAAAGTACGGAGGCATCGGTCGATCACATGATGACCTCGATAATTCCGTACTTGACTGCAATGTCACGTCACCAAGTGCAGCTCAGCGTTGCGCCTCCTCTCTACGGCAATGTACACGCTCAACGTCGCCTCGAGACTGCTGTTGGGTTCGCTGATGTCCTCGCTGCATGTTCCACGACGTTCTCCAGCATCTCAGCTAACCGTTGAGGGGTCCAGTGAAGTTTCGTTATCAGTGGTCGCTCCCCGGTCGGCATTCATGTTTTCTTATTCTTAATCCACTTCCACAGCGTAATCATGTTCATGTTGTTCTTCAAATGCATATACAATTTGTTGTTGCAGTAACGTTTTTCGTCTGTTACCACAGGCTGCATCGCCCTGTGGACAGTTCACACGTGATCCAGTCACGCTAGTCTTCGTCCGCCACTTGCGCCATCTGCAGCCGATTCTCGCTCTTCTTGGCTCGCAAATAGTCGTACAGCAGACCTCCACATGATAAGTTGGATGATGGTTCCCAAGTTGTATCTTCGTAGCCCACCCACTTGACTTTGAACTCGCGTACAGCACGCTCCGTGCTCGTCGTCAGTGGTGTTCTGTCGTCGAGGATGGCCTCGACTTCATATTCACCGGCAACTTGATCTGGTTCCCAGCTGTCTTCAGGCAGTAGCTCCTCATCGAAGTCGAGTCTTGCTTCATTAGTCGCGTCAAGTACCAACCGAGTGTTCGGTCGACTGTTGAACTCGTTGACAGCCTTGAGTCTTGACACATGCACTACTGGGTAGAAGCGATACCCACTTCGGTCAGGCAGTTCCAGCTCGTACGCAAACTCTTCCACCTTGCGCTTGATCCGAAAAGGTCCATGCCACCGATGATCTAATTTCTTCGTCAAGCCCGGTTTGACGCGTTCCATGTACAACCACGCCCGGCTCCCAATCTCAAAAAGCGATCTCGATGGGGCTCTTGCAGGGTCATCTATCTCTTCCGAAGCTTCTGGAGGGTCCACCGAGTGTTAATTTCCACTTGGTTGAGGTACAGCGGCTTTTCCAGTCGACTCAGGGCATCATTATGCTTTTTAGCCCTTCGCTCCTTTTCTACAGTCTGATAATCTTTGGCCATAGCGAGGGCGATCTCATGTTGTCGATTGGTATCACGCCGCCACGCCAGTGCGTCAGACAGCTTGCCGAGTCCTCGTTTGAGTGATGACGACATCGCCCGCAGCGTCGACTGCGCATCCCAACCATGAGCGAGGTAGAGCGGTGTTTCTTTCCTCGTAGTGTCCTGAGAGGTATTAATAGCGAGCACCAGCTTTTCGGCGATTTCGTCCCAGTCTTGTTGTAGAGGGTCTTCCGCGTACATCCGTACGGAGCCCATCACCGACTTCACCGAGCGTTCCCGCTGTCCACTAGCCTGTGGCCGATAGCTCAAAGTTGCTCGTGATCTTGACTGCATCATCTCTGCGAACGCTTGGAAAACCTCGCTCATGAAGCGTGGGTCGCGGTCATGCCTTATTAATGATGGGGCTCCGAATCGTCGGTACACACATTCTTCGAACACTTGGGCAACACTCAGTGCAGTCGTATCTGACATAGCCTTGGCAATAACGAATCCCGTGAATGAGCACTGAAATAGGAGCAACGCCGTGTTGCCCCTACGAGATTTCGGTAGTGGGATCACAAAATCCATCGAGACGATCTGGAAAGGTCGTTCGGCTAGCACGCTACCAGGTAAGTATCCACGAAGCTGAGGACGGCTTTTACTCGAGCTGCAATCTGGACATGACTTCACATGCTTCTCCACGTCAGCGTACAAGCCGACCCAATAATAATCGGACTAAACGCGATGGAACGTTCTCACCACACCTTGATATCCACCTTCCAGCGAGTCGTGACAGTCTTGCAAGACCTCCTGAATCATCGTTGTCGGTACCCCAAGCCGCAGCTTGGTCGCTTTTTGCCAACCGTGGTCGTACCGACGATTCAATCCAAGATAGTGAAGCACGCCGTCTTCTGATAACACGAACCGGTCAGCATACTTCCAGGCTTCTCGAGCTTCTTTGTAACTCAGCTCTTCTGCTTGGCCCTGAAGCACTTTCCTGATGTTAGACCACTTCTGCTCCTCGTCTTGTGCTACTAGTATCCGTCTGCGTCGTTCCCGCTGTATCGCTACCGGGTCAACATCTTCCGCATCGGGAAATGCCGCTGGTACAGTCTTGTGAGGATGGTCTAGCAAATCTTCGCCGAATGAATCTTCGGTGGACGTCTCTCGTCGTTCTTCATGCTGTTCTTGAGCTTTTGAGACATCCTCCGAGTGTTCATCTGCAAACCTGACGCGTTTCTTGGCTTTCGTCTGTCGCCGAGTCATCACTGCCATATTACCATAATCGCACTTTGGTGAACTGTAATCAGCCACGAAATTTTTCGAAAGTTTTCCACTTTGAAGACTCGCTGCCTGACAGTACTTGTACTTGACGTTCTGCTCCACGTGACGAAACATCTACCGAGTCTTCATTCGGCTCGTAGATCCTTTCCTGGATGCGATTCAGCGACGCCAATTCCGACTTGCGAGTTTCAGCCAAAATGACACGACTGACCTCCGATTCCAGCGCTTCAGTGGCTAATGAATCCGCGGCCGCGTTGTATTCTCGTACTACGTGAATATATTTTACTGATCGAAGCTTGGCCGCAAGTTCCTTGTGAATATTCAGCAGCGCTAGCAGAGTTTCCTTCCTGCATGCGATCACCCCTAGTGATTGTTGAATCGCGAGCCTTGAGTCACCGACGATGACTAAATCCTCGGCACCGTGCGCAATAGCAGCCTTCACACCGTTTATCATCCCTGTATACTCTGCCTCATTCACCGTGGTGGCCGAGAGGTAAGCGTTTGCAGCAATCACTATCTTCCACTCAGGAAGACTCCACAACACCCATGAGCAGCTCCCGTAGCCACCGTACTTCTCTGTCTTCACTGATCCGTCAAAAGACATGACGAATCCGCTGTAATTACGGGGAAGCCTGGCGTACAGCAACGCGGGGTCCATTCGAATAGTCGGGGAACCCTTGGTTGGAGGTGCCACCGGCGCGAGCGAGTCTTCCAGGTCGACGAAGCTCGTGATGCTTGACTGCAGTAGCTGCGCGAAGGCGACATCTTTCTCCTTCACGCGCTGCACCTTCAAATGCCACTGCAAAAGCAGTACGGCGAACTGGACCGCGCGTCCGAAGAGAGACTTCGACTTGTGCACCCACTCTAACGTCGAGAATCGTGTATAGACATGTAGCGTCTTTCCTGCCAGCTGGACATAACAGATCTTCAACAGAAGAAGTAACGCCAAAACTTCCTTCTCGGCAGGATGGTAGTTCATCTCGGCTTCCTTAAGCACCCGACCGAGGAACCGTACGGGGTGTAACTTGCCTTCATGTTCTTGCATTAGCGTAGTGCTCAACGCCCATTCATTCGCAAAGAGCATGACGTGAACGTCTTTCGACCGATCGAAGTGCCTGAGGATGGGTGAATGTGAAACACTCGTCTTCAATCTTTCGAAGGAACGACGTGCCACAGAAAGGCCACCTTCAACGACAAAGTCTTACTCCTTGAGCTGGTACAGCGCCGCACCGTAGACCGCGAAGTCTTGAATGAAGCGGCTGTAGTAATTAACCGCTCCAAGAAACGACTGCATGCCCTTCTTACTCGTTGGAAACGAAAGCTCGGTGATGGCCGCAAGCTTCTTGGGGTCAGCTCTGATACCTTCTGGCGAAATTTTATGCGACAGAAAGTCCACCTTGGGTTGGCAGAAGATGCTCTTGGTGAAGCTAATGCTGATCCGACACTGTGCAAACCTTGCCAGCAATCGGTCCAGCGTCGCCAGGCAGCTGTCGAAATCCTCGCCACCGAAGCAAATGTCATCCACAAACGACCGTCGACCAAATACAGGTACCAGCGATGATTCGTCTGGTTCCCCGTTCGTAAACATGTCAGCGACGGGGCTGTTGACGAGTTGTAGTACAGGGTCGGTCTCTACCGATGCTTCGCGGTCTGCCGCGAACTTCGTTTGAAACGAACCCTCTGCGCTTGGTCCACGACGTTCCTTGGCCTGTTCTTCAGCTAAACGCATCCTCTCCGAGTATCCAAACCAACCTCCTTTAGGTTGAACGAACCCCCAGAGTGCGTTGTCAATCATACGCTGGTAGATCATCGGCGCGTTCTTTAACCTAAAGGGCATGCGTAACCACTCGAAATGTCCGAGTGCGCAGACGAACGCCGACACTTTACGCGCTCGTAAGGTCATCATGACCGCCCAGAACCCACTTGCTGCATCCAGCGAGCAGAACCATAGGTAGCGCTCGAGATCTGTTAACAGGTCGTCGACTAGCGGCATTGCATACTCCATGATCGCGGTGATAGCATTCACCATCTTGTAATCAATGCAGAGCCGGATGTCCAGCCCGTTCTTTTTCATCACAATCACTATCGGCGATGCCCATGGACTGTCTGAAAAGACGATCAGTCCTGCACGCAATAAAGCGCGCAGCAGCTCGTACAGCTTGCCGAGAAATCGTAGCGGCACGCGCCGGGCACGCTGTTTAATTGGGGCGTGCCCCTGTGTGTCGATATCGCATACCGCACCGTAGGCTGGCGGCGGCAGTGCGTTACCACTAGCAATCCGGATGTGCTCGTGGTTCTTTAGCGTCGCGACCAGACGCTCTCGGCGTTCAGTCGACAGCTCAGGATCAGCAACATTAGGCGCAGTGTAGTCAATTGTCGTGTTGATCTCTTCGGTCAGATCCGGCAGGAATGCCAGCTCCTTCGCGTAGTCGTCCAAGCCAATGTTGTTAGCTGGGTGTTCGTAGAAATCATTTCTCGTATCCTCCGTTGCTTCATTTCCTTCGGTCGTTAACACTCGAGCAACCGAGATGTATGTTCCGTCCAACGTCGCTACGGATTCTTCCCTTGACTCAACATTGGCATCCGCTTTGATGTCAACAGTCGGTACTTGGTCCATCTCCTTCCCATCCTGGTTTCCCATCTCTGGGCCATCTGCCGAGTCGTCGTTCGCAACATTGAATGCGCGGGCCGCCGACATATTGGGTTGTTGACTTTTGTTCAGCTCCTCATTCTGCCGCTGTCTTGACAGTTCGGCATTCGCACCAATCTTGCAATGAATACTCGGTGCCGTACTCAACACCTTCAGCACGATGCCTGCATCCTCTGGATTAACCACCGACGTCTCGTTCGCAGATTTGGTGACACACAAGGCCGGGACAGCTTCAATCAAAACAGGTGACTCCATTTAATCAAGTGCTGTTACTTGTCGCTTTCGTGGTCACCCCTGGCTGGACACTAACACTCGTTGGCGTATGTACCACGTTTACCGGCCTCAGTAGTCCGTGTGCGCGCACTACCGAGGCTTCGTTCACGTTATTGCTTCCGCCATGGGCTGTCGTGTACGTGTCCACAGATTCTTCGGAAGGCTAACCGTCAGCCGAATCCCCGGCTGTCACCCCAGATGCCAGACAGGCTTCTACTCGTTCACGTTCTTCCAGGATCAGTGCCCAGCGTTCTGCACACGTCAGACGATCACTAGAATCCACTAGCGAGTCTTCTAGAGGTCGTGGTAGCACTCCACTGGGTTCTGGGTAGTCTGGTCGATCAACTGCCGAAGGCTGAGTTGCAAGCCATTGTTCGTAGATTTCGCATTCACGCCGAAAGAGCTCGCTGTCTCTACAACCTTCGTAGGCCAATACTTGCCAGTCTTGGTACTTCTTGGACTCCAGACGCACATAGCCGTCACCTCGTGGCAAATCCCCATCTGGAATCCACATTGCGATCGAGCCGTGTGCTGGTAGGTACACAGTTCGATCAGACACGTTGGTCAATCGAATGCTCTGAGGCCGTCCACGTCGAAACCTCGTTACTGACGGGATTAACTTGTTCGTTCGACGAACCCACAGTACGTGATCTTCCAGCCCGACTTGACGCTTCGCCAGTCGATATTCTCGCCACTCGTGCGCTTGAATGTCCAAACGCTCGGGTGGCCCGGCGTTAACATGGGAGCCGTATTCTTTGCTGTCGATCATGTTCTTGGTCTTGATCAGTGGGATTTGAACTTCATGCGGTAATTGCGCCGCGCCGTGAAACAGGTCCAACCGGATCCCAGCTGGGATCATAAAGTCGGTCCCGAGTACCACGTCGACGCCTGCACTATGCGCCATTACCCACATCTCGAACTCATACACCATCTCCCATCCAAGCGTAATCTTGACGCACGCTCGTCGCGTCGTAGACACCTTGCCTTCGTTGATTCCTTGAATGTCAATGCGGCGTCCGTGATCGGGTACATCTCGGAGTCGCAACTTCTTGGCAAAGGCGTCAGTGATCACACTAACGTTCTCTCCTGTGTCGAGGAGGATCCTCGTTCGCTGGTCGTTCACAGCGCCTTGCACCAGAGCTCTCATTCTGATCCGTCGGTCGAATTTCTTGGCCGACCACCACCCCTGTCTCTCGCCAGGGTTCAACTTCATCATCTTGGAGTGACCCTTGGGCTCGTCTCGCGCTGCACTCGAAACCAAGCCGAACGAACCCTCGCTGGTGCCCCCATCAGCATCAGCACACTCCACTCTCTCTCCAACACCTCACCGAGGATTCTACTCCTCTCCTTTTCATTTTCCGTCGCGTTCACACTTGTTACGTATTTATCAGGCCATTCACTCTGCCCCATGAAAGCAAAGATACACTCTGCTTCCATTGAAGGCTCGGTTAACTGTGGCAGCTTGATAGGGACCAACCCAGTTGTAGTTGGCGGGCTGCCTAGTTTAAATGACGTTCTTGAACGACGGCCTTGAGCTCTGGCGGGAGTTCCTCCTTCGTCCTTTAGTACGCACAAATTTTGGCAAGGTCTTGGAAGTTGCGGAAAAGTTCACATTGTCCAGCATCGTGGAGTTGTTTGCAGAACCTGCATCGCTTGTTACGGTAGTGGGCGGAGTGACTCATGCCGCCGCACACCGCGCATGGTCCGTACTGTGAGCGTCGGCTGTCGCGGTTGAAGTCACGGCGACCGCGTTGGTCCTGATTGAGCCCACGGTCGCCACCTCGGCGATCTTGATTGAAGCCATTCTCGCGATCAGGCATGTTTCCACGCGGTTGACGGTTGTCTGAACGTGCGTAGGTGCCCTCAGCAGCTGCCCGGCGCTCATTTTCGTTAGCAGCGGCGAGGTATCGGTCGTTTTCGTCCAATGAAAAATCACCATCCGTATTATCGGGCTGAAAATCGTTGTACTCGTCTTGGACATCGTTGTAAGCGTTCGGATCTTCGTTTGAATACTCGGTGCCCCCTTGAGCAGCTTCACGACCTTCTAATTCAGCTAGTAGGTCATCCACCGTGCCTTCAATGAGCGTCACTCTCGGTTTGTTTCGATTGTCATCGCGGCGACGGTCATCACGCCGATTGTTGCGGGCGTATCCATCGTCGCGTCGCGTATCACGACTTTTGGAGTATCGGTACTCACTGTCACGCTTGGCCATTCTCTCCTTGCCCTTGAGAACATCTTCGATGATCTCTTCAAGCTCGTGAATGTCGGCGACTCGAGCGTGGTGGAGACTCTCCGCCAGCTTGTCATCATCGCATGTTGCCAGGAACTGCTGTACGTGTTCTTTCGCGTCGCGACCACTCTTCTCGAAGTGTAAACGGGCGGTCCGAGCGTAGCCATTCAGCCGGTTTATGTAGTCGCACAGATGTTCATTACGATCCCGCTTGGCGGAGTAGTAACGCGACAGTGCCGTCTGCGTGAACTGCGAGCAGTAGTAGCGGATGAACGCATCGCTCAGCAGCTTCCACTTGCGCTTCGTCTTCTTCGGAAGTTGACGGAACCAATGAATGGCTCCGTCCCGGAGACTTAGCTCAAATGGAATGCACCATTTATCGGCATCTGTGTGGGTTCCAGTCATTTCATAGACGAACCCACGGAGCCACTGCATGCAGTTCTCGCTCTTGTTGCGAGAGCCTGAGAACGGCGTGATGCGATCCAGTGGTCGGTGCGAAGCCATTTTAATCCTCGGTGTTGGGTCCACGTCGTTCAGCGTCGCCAGCTCATTCATCTGACGCATCAACTCGAGCTGAGGATTTTCCTCGTCGAATGTACGCACCAAAATGTCATCGTCACTGGACGAACCATCGCTGTCGACTTGACGACGTCCGGCACCACCTTTGGGAGCTCGCGCACCGCCTCGGCGACCGAACGAACCCTCGTTACTTGCGTAAATACGTTGCATACGGCTCTCCGAACGTGGCGTAACCATGTGCGAGTCTTGAAAGTACGGTGAAGCTTCGGTAGTGCCAAAGGCACCACGCTCAGCTCCACGCTTGGTCGGAGGAGTACGAACGAGTCGTTGGGGCGTCGGCGGCAGTGGAATCTTGGACGGATCTTCATCTGGAATCATCGGTCGACTCACAGGCTGCTTTCCGGCATTGATGCCAACAGCACCAAACGCCTTCCGAAGCTTCTTCTTCCATTTCTAGAGGGCAGCTCCGGCTTCATGAGGACTTCAATCTTGGAGCGACATCGTCGATGGGTAAGTCTCGTTCTCGAACCCCAGCGACAACAGTAGCGAAACTGAATCCTCGGCGACTTGGCTAGTCGACACCGAGTTGACTGGGTATTGAAGTTCCTGCGCAAGCGCAGGCCAGTCGGCTTTTTTCTTGGGGATGGGCTTGAACAGCTGCATCCACTCATCATTCTGCATCAGCGCTTGTACGCGGTCGAAAACGCGCTTGGCGGCTGGTGTATCACCGTTGAAAGTTGGGCGAGGTGCCTTCAGCAGTGCTGAATGCTTTGCACTCGCCACCGAAGGTTTAGAACCCTCGGTCCCATCGTCATAATCATCACAGGCCGGTTCCGGTCCCGCAACATCATCGAGCTCGTCGGCGAGGTTCCTCGAAAGGGACCTGGTCGCCCCGCTCAGCCCCGATGATAGCGTGGCCGTCTCCGGTGTCGCTGCGCCTGGCTCTGGAGCCGGCGTCTTGTCTTCGTAATCTTCATAATCGTGGGCGTCAGGACCGATGTCCGCTTCGTCGTCGAAGCTCACTGAAAGCTCGGTGGCGGCTGCAAAGCGCGCAGCCGGGCTTGAACTCTCGTTGCGAGCCCCGCCAGACTTGGCAGGCGTAACTGGTACCGTCGGTTGTCATTTCGCCATGTTTCTTGTCTTTTTCTTGTTCTTCTTCTCTTGATAGCTTGTAAACTGGAAGGCCATACAAACAGTTCACAATGGTCACAATCTGTTCCCGGGTCGCGGCACCAGTTGTGGTGTTGGAAATCCCACGTGAACTCTAGCTACAAATGTAGTTAGGATGTTCCCACAATAGTACGTCTACTAGGATAGTAAACGATCGTTCGGGCGGACCTGAAGACCCCAGTTCTGCCCTTGCACCTGGACAAACTGGACCTTGTAAACTACTTATATAGGCCAACCAGTAAAAATAAGAACACGCTACTAGCACGAGCAAAGCTAGCAGGTGTTTTGAATCCTCGTGGTCCCAACAGCGGAAGGGTACCAGGCACGGGTAAGCCTTTTACGAGATCACCGAGTGTTCAACACTCGGTAGGAAGAATAAAAGGGAGGCAATTCAAGCACTCCCAGTCGTGCAAATAGGCAACAATAAGCCGTCACGTAAAAACCTCCCGATAATAATCGGCTAATACACAAAGTCTCTTGGCCTTGCCGGATGAACCCTCGCTACAGAGCTTCGAGTTCACCGACAGGCATAACACACTCAAACAAGCTTGACCAGACGCTTACCTTGAAGCCGGACGTCGCTCTGTGTGCTTGAGTGGAAATTCTGTTCTGTATTTAAGCTTACCCTTTCGGGTCTATTCCTAATAAGAAGTCCTAATCAAGTATACAAATATCAAGTGAACAATGATCCGTTATGGATCTTCTTGCATGCCAAGCGTCGTCTGCACCGTCGCATGAGCATCTTTAACGGTCCGCGCCCTGTCCCAGACGGTGAACGTGCCTTCCAAGGGTCGCTGAGTCTTCTGCGAACTCACCCTAACCGCCACTGAGGGTTCGTACCGTAGATGGTCCGCTGAATGCGAATCCGGCCAGTCCATTATTAATAATAAGGACAGCCTGGATTCAGTGACATATGGTCGCATCCAATGCTCGTTGAAAGCTCGGGAGTGACGCCGTCGAGTCCCTGGCACCTTGGCGTCTCCGTACATCACCTGACCGAGGGTTCGTTGCTTGAACATCTTGGGCGGTGTCACGTCTTTGTCGACGGGTGATAATCCGCAACTACGGAGAAATCACTACACCACACATGGAAGTAAAGTATAGTACTGCGTACAGATACATCGACCTGCCACGCACACCTGTATGGTCAACACTATCGCACACGTCCTCACGTCTATATAGACAGCAACTTATTTCTCGCGCGTGGTGCGCACTCAATACTGTAGTTTCAATTCTGAGCGCGCATAAGTGTAATATAGTCTGTGAGCGTTAGTGGTACATATATCTTGATTTAGCTTGTGTCCAAATGAGTGAGTGTACTTGCCGTCTACGGTGACGCGTATGTAGATAGGGACGGCCAGCTTGCAGAGATACACAGTACATACCTCGTGCTAGTTATTATATGAAACGCGCTACGCTCTATAGGTGCGTCAACACGCTTGGTAGCGCCACAGTCAGCTTACGGTATGTGCGACCCCCGTCAACCAGTATACAAAACTATGCGGGGTAAGGGGCTATAAGGATGTATATCCAAATTACCTGCTCTTCTGCTGCTTCTTTTGCTCTATGTACTTGGCGTTTCGGGCGGTCAGCTTGCGAGGGCGGCTGCGTCTCTTTTTCTTCTTGGGGTACCAGTCAGGACCCATCGCCTTCTTAACGTTCGCCAGGCTTTCCTGGTGGCGCACTTTGGCCGAATCAGGTGGTGGGGCCTTTTCCTTCCAGAACTGAACCGCTTTTGGGCCGTTCTCACAGGCAATACAGCGCCGCACGATGTCCCGCCCGCTGATTGTACAGAATACGTAACGATGCTGCAGCTTCCCACAGCAGATGCAGCGCGCCCGGGGATCCGTCATAGACCGCTGCGGGTTCAGCAGAAGCGGGTCAATCTTCGCCTCGCATTGCTTGCACGTAGGGGCCACCATTTTGCAAACTGTGAGTATGTTAGCAATCTATATTGTTTTAACCAATTACTTGCGTCCAAATATTAGCCAATAGCACGGTACTGTAAGGCAGGTATTTATTATTAGGCAAAATACTAAAATGCTTTAAAATAATACTATTTGGTTTTGCTATAATATATTATTATCAGATTTCCAAACGAATACATACTTTACATGCAATAAAAGTGACTAAAACAATTATCTATCGTGCGCGCATACATTCGTCGGGTGCGGTGCACGGGAGCAGATAGCGCAATGACCGTGCAGCCGCGCGCCTTCATTGCACGGTGGCAGTGGTGAGTGCCAGGTGAAGCAAAAAGATATATATTCGCAAAGTCCCTAAAAAAGCGCTGGCTGTGAAGCCTACTTTAATATTAAAAAATACTATCGTCTCTACTTTAGAAAGTCTGTGGAAAATAGCATCGCCGAGCTCTTACAAATGCGGCCTGTGAAGCTTATATTAATAATATCAATACTACTAATTTCGGCTTTACTTTGAGAAGTGTGTGGAAAATAACATCCCAGAGCTCTTACAAAATACTGGTCTGTGAAGTCTACATTAATAATAATAAATATCTCTATGTGAGAAGTGTGCAGAGCTCTTAGAAAATAAAGTGGTTAGTGTGCCCGATTTGCAGTACATACGACAGGTTTTGTGCAATAATCAATCATCAGCGCAGCTCGCCTGGCTATTTGCAAACAATCGATGCGTTTCGTGCTCGGTAGAAATGTTTACCTTACGTCCAATCGCGAGTCCTAGAGACGGTCTGATCGTGCGATAGATCCAGTCAGTGTCGCAGGTCGGCAGGTATTGCCCAATCAGGGCGCGAGTTAATTGTGTAACGCTTTTGGATATATTTGTAATTTTGGCATAGTTAGGTCGAGTCAGAAAGGTAGGCGCGGTCGGTAAGATGGGACGAAACGGTATTAGAAAGGGCGAGTGTAGCCATGCGAAAAGGCAGGCAAAAGTAGCAAGCGAGGAAACGGACGGACTGATTGACAGACGGACGGACGGACAGACACGCTGCAAGGTTAGGGAGCGGGAATTTTGAGGCTTGCGCTTTCGGCACGGCCGAATATATTACGTAATGTAACCTTGCCACCGCAATTCATTTACGACATCCCACCTGACGCTCTTATTAGACGTTCTCATTAAAAACATGTGATTCTTCGTAATTGGCCACTCACATTCGTTGTGGTATTGTAAAATGTACTGGGCTGCATGATTTTTTTATATTGGTAGCTTTTCCTGTTTCACCTTCGAATTCACCTTCGAATTCGCCTTCTTTGACCGTTACCAAGATATCCCCATGCGTCTATTAATCGTTTCTATCATGTTCGTTGCGGCCGTTGCGCTCGCCTTTTGTCGCTGCGAAGCTGCATCTTCTGCGAGGAAAAACGAGCTTTCTACTGCACTATCGTCTAGCACAGTACAGTCAGCAGATAGCGCGCGACTTCTCCGGGAAAGCGATTCAGCGAAGGAAAATCGTTTCAAAACCTTTCAGAAGAATCTGGACCAGTTGGCGATCAAGCTTGAAGCGTCGATGGAGAATAGGAAAAAGAACGGTGGTCTGTTCTGGCAAAAGCCTCAGCCAACGTAGGCTGAGTAGATTCGAGGGTGAAAAGCCGCTCTCGATCGGGCGGTTCTTGCTGAATCAGTATACTCCAGTTTTAAGAAGGTGGAGCGGAAGATCTACTACAACTGGATGGAGACAGTAGACAAATTTAACGCACCGACAACAGTATCTCCCCTTTTTAATTTAGTTATTGTCTTAGATTTTTCTATCTCTGCAGATACTTACAGACAACGACGGTGAAATCCGCCCCCAGTGATTGAAAAAATATATATTTACAACAATTTTTTTTATTATCACTGATATTGCAGTCTACGCGCGCACTAACGTCTGTTCCTTCAGTGAGAATTGCAGTAGAAAGTCGACTTGCAAGTTACACTGCAATACCTTTATGCTCTCCAATTTACATTGCAATACCTTTTCACCTTGCAATAGTGCACTGCACTTCAAAATTGCAATTTCCATATGTAAGCAACTTCAAGCTGAAGCTTTTTTAAAGCGGATTCCGTGATACCTGGGTGGTACACAGGACTATGGCATAGGCACAAGCCTCGGTATAGCAGCAAGGAGGTTGGCAGTGGCGTTCGGTCTCGCATTCTTCATCTTACTCAGGCTCGAGTAGAGCTTACCTTTATCAGCTATTATCAAAGCTTAGCAGCATCTCTTCTCCACCGTCGTCTTCCTCGCTAAAAGACGATCATGACATATACTAAGAATAGGGTTCGATGAAGACAGATTCCAGACATTGCCAGATTCATTTTTTTACGAGGTCAACGACTCATATGGCGAAGTTGTGTACACTTGCATTAAGTGCAGATCTACTCCTACATGAGCACAGCGATGGGAGACTGGATTCACGAATCGCTACCTGCGGAATCAACACGGAAGAAACGAAATGTACCCGTTGGATATTGTAGGTAGTATTGCAATTTGGTATTGCAGTGTCATATAGCCCTGCAATTGAGTATTGAAATTTCTGGTCGTTGTACAATTGAGTATTTGTATTTCGATGGTGCCACAGTTGGCCATTTTTCTTGCAATATTTTTTCCGGCGGAAAGACCAATTTATTTTTTCAATCAGGTGTGGTGACGATTATTGACTATTGCAGAATTAAAAAATCGCTCTAAAATAACGCAAAGAGAGTTTGGGCTGTACGTGTCTTGGGGCGCTACTAAAAACGGACAGGGTGCTGCCCATACTGATGGTGTTGATGTGACCGCGCGGGACGCCTTATCAGTGCTGAGAGAGATGCAGTTGTTGGAATACGTATTGGGGACCAGGCACAATGAAGTGTTGGTACACGAGATGAGAATCAGTTGGGCCAGGTCATTGTATGAGAACGGGGTTGAATCCGTTAGTGTTGGTAGGAGCTCTGGGAGAGCAGCGCTAGCACTTAAATAATTCAGTCTTCATTTTACCTTCCAAGAGTCTAAGCGGTCAGAAGTGTGTTCACTGAACGGAGTTCCAATACGGTTATGAGCCCAAAGACGAAGCCGCTGAAATACTCGAGTGAAGGAGTGCCGAAAAACTGGAACGGCAAGGATTGGCAGACGTATAAGTGGGCGCTGATGAATGTCTTCAAAGAGCAAGATCTCAAAGTCATCGCGGTCAGTGAATTGACCAGGGCGATGCTTTCTACCGCGAGTGCAGAGAAGAAAGAGGAATGTGAGAAGAAGCAGTTGAAGATCATGCGCTTAATTGATACTTCAGTACCGGCAGACGTGCTGCACCAAATACGCGACAAGGAGACTGGATCGAAAATGTGGAGTGAGCTGTGTAGTCTGTATGAAGGAAAGCAGAACGAAGCGATCAAAGCATATACGATTCGTCGCGTAGAGAACGAGCTTTGGAACACGAAGCTTACCCCTGGAAGTGATGCTAATCTTCACCTCTGTAAGATGTTCAACCTCAAGCCTGAGTTGGCCGACTTGAATCATACCGTTGCAGACACCACAATGGTGGATATGCTACTGGAGAGTTTGCCTGATCAAGTTGAGTTCGAACATTTGAAATCTTCTATCTACTATGGTGCGAATCCGAGTGTGTACTCACTTAAGAAGGTGAGGGAGCTGATTCTCGCAGCAGCAGCTCGGCAGAGAGAGTTCCGAGGAAAGCGTAGTGACAAGAAGGGTAACCAGAGAGGAGGAAGTGGAAAAGCATCGAGAGAAAAGGGAGTTCTCAGGAGGACAAAGTTGGTGGATTCAAGAGTGCCCGGAAGTGTTATTCCTGCGGCAGTGAAGACCATCTGCGGGTGAATTGTCCTGATAAGTCAAAGGTGCAGGAGAATGGTGGAAGCGCTGACCAGAAGCGCAAGCCACGGAGTAACTACACCGTGCGACAGGAGATAACTATGCCTGTGCAAATGGACCGTGAACAGGATGAGGGTGTCGTACCAGGACTTGGACAGTTACGTGAAGTCCATGAAGACCCTCAAGGACGCGGTGAAGCACATGGACAGGATGAATCCGTGCATGAAGATGAAGCTCGAGAAGCTGAAAATCGTGTTGAAGATGCACGTAGTCATGGAGTCGTGAGTGACGGCGAAACAGTGAGTGAAGAAGACCCAGTAAGTGATCCTGAGGCAGATAGTGGTGAAGCACATCTGATAGACAGCGATCAAGAAACTGGACGGCTTAATAGCGGGTGGTGGTATCTGGATACGGCTTCCAACTCGCACGTCACGGGTAATTTCGCTGAGTTTGTGTCATACACGGCGGACTCGGATAACTTGCAGAATATCCGAGGTGTTACGCCAACCATTGCCTCAAGAATTGCAGGAATGGGACCAGTGGCGTTGATGACAGATGTAGACGGAGAACAAGTGGTAACATATATCGATGGAGTGTTGTACATTCCTGACGCAGAGTATGGCTTGTTTTCTCCGGGACTTGCCTTTGAGCAAGGTTTTGCTATTGAGTTTAACAATGAAACCAGAAGTTTTGACATACTGAGAGATGGAAGGACTGTAGCTGTTGCGACGGCGCAGGATGCTATTTGGGATTTCAGGTAGCAGCTCCAACTCAGAGAGCAAGAGTGATCTCAGAAGCAGCGGCCGTATGCAACCACACCATCGGTCAAGGTGTTGGTTCGCAGCTGCTTTGGCATGAAAGACTATGTCACACATGCCCACAGTATCTGAAGACCATGGTGGACAAGGAGCTAGTGCACGGAATGATGCTGACACAGCGACAGTAGGAAACGTGCGATGCGTGCCACATTGGGAAGCAGAAGAATAGATCACATCGCAAGAAGTTGGATCGGGGACTGAAGAGACCGAACCAAGTGGTCTATGCAGACCTTCTGATTCCGGGCAAGAGCAATTATACTCGGTATGAAGCCGTACTGGTGATTATGGAAGGTTATTCTCGCTTTGTCACGGTGAACCTGCTGAAGAGTAAAGACAGAAAGGTGGTGAACAAGCACATGCGGGAATATGTCTTGTGGGCGGAGCGGCAGGCTGGTCGGAGCACCAGCGGAGCTACCCACAAAGTACTGCAAGTCTGGAGTGACAAAGGCAGTGAGTTCTTCAATGGCGAAATCGATGTATGGTATCGATCGAAGGGGATTGAGCACGTGAAAGTCGGACCGAAGAGTTCGCAGCTCAATCTATGTGAGCGCACACATCAGTCATTGGAAGACATGACTCGGTCTACGATGGCACACTCCGGGTTGCCGAGGACCCTGTGGCCGGAGACCATGAGAAACGCAGTTTATGTGAAGAACCGCGTGTTTAACAAGGGAGCTGGAGGAATTCCCTACGAAATGTTGCTTGGCATGAAGCCGGACGTGCACCACATTCGGAAGTTTGGAGCACTGGCCTATGTCCATGTACCAGTAACTCCTGGACGCAAGAAACTTAGCGATCATGCGAAGATCGGTTTTGTGTTGGGTTATGCTGAAGATGTAGTTGGATGCAAAGTTTACTTCCCTGACGAGCACACAGCGAAGTTTGTATCTGATTTGCGAGTTGCAGAAGACGTCATGTACCGTGATCGACATGCAACTGAACTGAAAGATGATGATCTTTCTTCTCTTCATTTCACTCGAAGAGAAGATGAAAACCAAACTGATTTGAGCGAGCTGAGCACTGTGCCGTACTCGGAGCTCGAGGGAGGCAAGTGTAGTGATATGCAGACACAGGATGGACGTGAAGTGTATTCAGCTGTGCATGTTCAAGTGCACCATGCCGATGAAAATGGCGGTGGTTCAGACAGTGATGGCCTGGACGGTGATAGACAACTTGCTGAGACTGGTCAACTCGATGACAATGCTGTGGAAGATGACAGACATGTCGATGTTGATGAGCAAGGTGATGTTATTGTTGAGAGTGCACGAGATGATGAAGATCAATCACGTGATCTCGATGAAGACATTAATGTCGATGTTGGTGAAATACCTGAGGACGAAAACAGTCAGGAAACGAATGATACTATCGACATTGAAGATGAAGAAGTAGTGTCTGCGGCTGGACCCTGTGGTTCTGAGACAGCTGACCAAGAGCTGGATGAACACGAGGATTCTGGTGGTAATAAGGACATTATGTTTTTGCTGAGGATCTGGGCAGCGAGGATGCAAAATTGCAGAGTGATACCGAAGAGATGGTATGGACTGATGATGAACCAGACAGAGAAGTGGGAGATGCAGGAACTGTTGCGCTGGTACAGCCAAAACAAATTGGCAAGCGGACGCACCGTGATGAGACTCCTTCAGAGGAGGAACGGGCCGTACAGGAAGCAGATAAGAAGAATGCGAAGAAGGTTCGGACTGGGCTTCGGGAGTATCACGAGCGTCGACGTCCTGCATATCTTGATGATTACATGGTGAACGTGACAATGAATTCGTCTCGAGTACTGGACAAGAATGGACGACCCATTCGTACGAGTGAGATCAAGATCCCACGAAATCGACGCGATATGCTGCGATCAAAATGGAGAGACTTTTTCATGATGGCGGAGATGGAAGAGATGGCAGCTCTCAAGGCCAAGGGAGTAATTGCTGAGATTCCGGTGAATGAGATGCCAGAAGGAGCAGCACCTGTGAACACAATGTGTGCGTACAACGTGAAGTCGGATCACCAAGGTTATGTGGTTCGTTTCAAGTCCCGTATTGTAGCGCTGGGCAACTATCAGCGGCCGGGGATTGACTTCAAGGAGACGTTCGCACCTGCAGCACGAATGTCGTCGTTTAGACTGTTGTTGGCGTTGGCAGCAAAGCTGGGATTAATGGTGTATGGTGGAGACATCAATACCGCATATCTGAATGCCTGGCTAGCGATTAGACAGTACTTGCGATCCATTGATGGATATCCATGCAAGATCAACGGATACGTGTATGTTGTGTTGAAGGCACTGTATAGATTGCATCAGTCGGGACGTGAGTGGAACTCAGAGTTGAACAATTGGTTTGAGAAGCATGGCTACTCGCAGCCGCTGACTGAGCCTTGCTTATACTACCGGTTTGACGAAGATACGATCATGTACGTACTGGTGTATGTCGACGACATATTAGTTGCAACGAATACTGAGCAGAGCAAGAAGGACTTGTTCGAGGAGCTGAATAAGGAATATGGTATCAAGGACCAAGGTTTGCTGAACGAGTATCTGGGCGTGAAAGTGGAGCAGACGCATGAGAAGATCACCTTTAACCAAGGGAAATACGCACGTGAAATTTTGACCAAGATTGGGTATCAAAATGCCCATGCTGTTGGAAATCCCATGGAAGGGAATCTTAGACTGGGACCACTGAACGAGGAAGAGACCGTGGACACGAGTTTTCCTTACCGTGAAGTCATTGGAATGCTAATGTACTTAGCAACGAGCACAAGACCTGATTTGGCGTTTGTGGTGGGACAGCTCAGTCGGTTGGTGTCCAAACCGTCAGCGAAGCATGTTGGAAGCTTGAAGAGAGTACTGCGGTATGCGGCAGGAACTCTAGACTATGGAATCACGTACACAAGAGCTCAAGAAAGAACGAAGGAAATTGTTCTTGAAGGGTATTGCGACAGTGACTGGGCAAACGATCCGGAGCAGCGGAAGAGTACAACGGGCTTTGTATTTACATTATCCGGAGGAGCTATTGCCTGTATGTCACGGAGACACTCAATGATTGCACTGCCGACAGCAGAAGCGGAGTATGTGGCCGCGTGCGAGGCGACAATGGAAGCTGTAACAGAAGGGAACACTTTGCAGGAGATTTTACCAGAGCATGATGTCAAGTTGCGGATCGGAATTGACAATCAAGCAGCTCATGTAATGGCAACGAATCCGACCTACAGCAGACGCACACGACACATTGAACTCCGGTGGCACTTTGTGCGCGAGCAAGTGCAGAAAGGAATCATTGACCTCCACAAGGTGAAGGGTGAGGTGAATCCTGCCGACACGTTTACCAAGCCGCTTGACAAAAGACGCTTGAAGGCGATGCTGGAGCTGGCTGGTGTTGAGGACGCTGGATAGTCGAAGTTGCACTTCGAGGGGGGCGTGTTGGAATACGTATTGGGGACCAGGCACAATGAAGTGTTGGTACACGAGATGAGAATCAGTTGGGCCAGGTCATTGTATGAGAACGGGGTTGAATCCGTTAGTGTTGGTAGGAGCTCTGGGAGAGCAGCGCTAGCACTTAAATAATTCAGTCTTCATTTTACCTTCCAAGAGTCTAAGCGGTCAGAAGTGTGTTCACGGAACGGAGTTCCAATAGCAGTTTCTAAAGAGGTTGACAAAGAGGAAGGTGCTTTAGGGATAGGTACAATTGAGGATCGTAGTGTCAGAGTTTGTTTTTCGGTGAGGTGTATTGATGTCACTTAGATTCAGCTAACGACTTCATATACCCGTTGTTTCCCGTCCTGGATTTGACTCCTACTGTCCCTCTCGTTGTCTCCTCTTAGTAAAGAGTATTTGCGATGCCGTCGTGCATGTTTTCGTGCTGTTTCTCGTACCAGTATGCTACGTCTTCGTCCAGGTGATTGAGCACTGAGGGATAGCGTTGTATTTGGGTTGGACCTTCGTTTATGTGGACGTGGATACTTCGCTTAGTGTCCATGGCCATGTTGGTGAGGCTATCTGCTGTTTTGTTGTAGCATCTGATGTGGTAATGCCAGTGGGTGACTGTTATGGGGTTCGCAATTCGTCTGCTTTTGCCAATACAGCGGTTTTAAATGAGCCGCTTTAGGTGGTCGCTGTTCCTTCAGCTACCGGATAACCATGGCACTGCCTCCTACTACCAGAATCGGCACGTAGCCTTTCGACTCGCACGCTTTGTGCCCAATAAGTAGTCCCATGCTTTCTGCAGAGTTGTTTGTCGTTATTGTGTTTGCATAAGCCATGAGCCGATCCAGCGGACTTGTACGCCGTTCGACACTGCTCCCACTTTTACTACAATGGCTCCGGCCCCCTGGTCCTGGGTTGCCTCTGGGGGCCCCGTCAAAGAACAGCAGGTAGTTGGAGCTAGTAGTAGGGTCACGGTGAGGTACCATCATGATTTCTTGTACTAGTAGGTGGCATACTAAGTTGATCGCTAACGGCTTGTACTTAGAATATCCAGTTCGGCCCAGGTGCAGTTGGACGGTATTGCATCCCTGCCTCAAGGTTGTGGTCCGTTTTGCAAGTTGTTACTGGTGTGTTACGTTTGTAAGCCCACCGAAATGACTAACTCTCCATCGCCAAACTGCGTGGAGGTATAAGACAGCACCGATTCTCCAGCAGCTTTCCACTACTCTTGTCACTTCTTCATTAAATGCCGTGTCTAGCGTTATAGTTCGTTCATACATATTCTCCGCCATTGTGTAACAGTCTTGCTGGCACACTCGGAAGGGTCAAGCTGAAAATTGCGCTTTCAATCTCTTAATCGACAGCACCTGCACTGATTCATGGGCGCGTTAAAATCTTGCGCGTCATGTATGCCACGTCGCACTCCCAGAACACGTGATACAGAGTGGTTTCCACGAGAAGTACAGGTGTCGTATGAGTATCCATGTTTTTGGTTGGAAACATCATATAAGGAGAAAGCCGACCATCCGCACTAAAAGCTGCCCCCCCCCCCCCCCCCCCCCCCCCCTAGTCCCAGCACAACTATTCTGCGTATTCTCTTCCATTCCAGTGCAGCTAGACCTTTCGCCACATTCGTACTTGTTTGGTCCCATTTTGCAGCCCGTGCGTTTGCTTTGATGTTCCCACGTTTGGTTGCTACTTGCGCTATTTAATTTTTGTACTGCTTCCTGGTTCTCCCACCCACAGACAGACGAGTCGGCTTAGCTGTGGATGTGGCCGCACTTGGTGTATTGTTAGCACGTGACGATGAGCTTGTGTGAGCTGTCGGTAAATCATGCATTGCCTGTCCACTTTATATCTGTGAGAAGGGCCCATATTGTCCAAATGCACGAGAGCTTCGACTGGTGATCCCTCTGTCAGTGTGACTGTTATGGGGTGATCAATTGGGGTTGCCGTGATCTGACTTCTGATGCATACAGACGAACTGCCGCAAGTTTCGAAAAAATTGCCACCAACGTTAGTGAGAATAATTCCGAATTTGTCCGTGTGCAGTGAGAAATGCACCTAGAGTCGAAGATAAAATTAACGACTCCGTACCATTCTCTGCGCCACTCTTCCACCTGTCTTAGTTGTGAGGCGTGGTATGTACTAGGAAGCCCGCCCGCGTTCAAAATAGAAGTCCCTCGTCCTGCCCTGCTCCAGACTTGGCCCGTTCCAATTTCAAGAAAAGGTACCCACTCCATGTGAGGTTCGTTCTCCATCTGGCTGTTTAGCGTGACTCGTGCCGGTCCAGTTCTGTTTAGGAAGTCTATGCAATAAGTCTCAATGTCTCTTGGTTCTATTTGTATAGAAAATCGGTGTCTGCGAAAGCATCGCCCGCGTCCTCTTTTGTTAGCCTAGGTACTGACTCCAGTTGTAAAGGCATTTCAGTGACGGTGACAATATTTTTGCCAGTGATCCATAAGTGGCGAATAAAGGTGATTTTCTTCTCTGACATGTCTCTATTGCCTGGCGCTATGTATATTTGCTGCACCGATTCCTTGCGTCAGTGGTGGAAGAGGACGTTCCCAACTATCTGAGAATGTCGTGAAGCCGTTTCCGCCCATGTACTAACAGTTACCGCCGCAAGGGTAAGTAGTTGTGTTCGAAGGTTTGGAATGGCCAGGCCCCCTTGTGTTCGCGGTAGTCCTGCCAAGTTAGCGTCCAGCCATGCTCGCCTCCCGGTCGGCTCCTTCGAGAAAGTACTATGCCACACGAAATTTCGTATTCGTTTGTCCATGTCGTGTACTTCTCCAGTTGCGGGCCATGCATGCCTTGCAATGTATAGTAGTTTTTGGTATAATTACCGCACTTGCTACTCGATTGCGTTGGTCGACAGCCATGACGCTTTGACTGGCAAGTCTGAGTCTCACCGATTACTGTTCATACGCTTTGGTACAAGATCTTTCGCTCTGGCGGACACTGCCCACCTGGATACCTAGGTAGCGGCAGGCTTCCTCCTTTTGTTGGTATGTCAATTGTGGAGGAAGTACCATCGAGGACGTGGGCTCATCTGGTTGCAACGCAATCATAACTGTTTTCTCTGTGTTGATGTGAAACCCTGAGGATTTACCAAAAGTTGTGTCAGTAGTAGATGCGGAATATCCTCTGGATTTTGAACAAAAGCCGCTGTGTCGTCAGCGTAATCTGCGACTTGTAATTAAAAACGCCCCGCGTCGGACTGAATAATTGCCCCTTTCGTGCTCATGAACGCATCTAGTTTGCTGTACAGTGGGTCGAGCGCTAGTATAAAAAGCATTGGCGCTAGCGGACACCCCTGTCGTATCCCGCTTGTTACCTGTATCCATCTCGATCTGGAGACGTTAACCCGGAACCTGGTCGTAGTGCCGTCACGTATCTTGTCGATGATTTTGATAAATGTTGCTGAATACCCTTTCCGTCGCAGCACTTTTAACATATAGTCTCGATCAAGAGAATCATAGGGTTTTTTTTTAGTCTAGCACTAACGTGGTGACTCTCCGTTGTTGCGCATCTGTTAGTACCATTCCTTGGGCCGCGGCAGATAGGTCGAGCAGATCGTGTATGGTTGTTCCGGGGACAAAGCCGTTTTGGTTGGGGTGAATTTGTTCCGGGAGTGTGTCACTGATTCTGCTTGCTAAGATTCGCATAAAGATCTTGTAGTCCGAGTTAAGTAGAGCAATGGGTCGGAAATTTAGTGCGTTGCTCTGAGATCCACCTTTTTTTAAGCAGCAGATGTCAGCCTCCAAAACGGATTGTGGCACACAGCCATCAGTATACCACAAGTTGAAAAGATGCGTGAAAATGGGAGCTATTTGTTCTTCATATTGGCGGTACCATCCGTTGCCAAGATGATCAGGCCTCGCTGCCTTTCCGTTTTCTCATGCTCTAATAGCTTGTCGAATATCTTGATCCGTGAACTTCGCCTCCACCGCCTGCTGGGCCAGGGTGAAAATTTCTGGTAGTGGTAGCCATTGTTTTACCTCGTCAACATGTCATGTAGCGGTGGCCTGTAGTTGGAAGATCGGTGCCCACGCATCCGCCATAGTTTCTGCCTTTTTGTGTTCGCCCCTGAGGGGAGACCATTGTACCGAGTCGAGTTTTTACTGAGCTGTCGCTAAATTTGTCGGAGATTCGTCGAAAGAAAGCTTTCGCTGTTTTCCCTTCCCAGTGTGTCGTCTCTTGGAATAATATTCTTTGACTAATCTCTGCCCTCGCCGATTTGCAATCCGAAAAGATCCTCCATAAACGTGCGGCCCGGGTTGGTCCTACCGTAGTATCTAGAGTGAGGCCATCCATTTGGTCCGTGATTGTGTCTACAGTTGCCTCGTTGCCGCGGAGTTCTTCTTGGTGTCTCATTTACGGTCTAATTAGGCGCGTTAAATTTTGCTTCAGAGTCTTTTGTCGCGCCCCCTTCCTATTTCGAATACGGATTCGTGTAGCTCGAGCGATGTTTGATTTTAACGAGTCCCATCTTTCGGCTGTTTTTGTTTCGCTGAGGTCACCGAATTTTTCAGTTCTTTCAAGAATTCCATCAGGTGTCTTGCTGTCCCTTGTTTCTCTGTGTCAGCCGCGTATTGAGGCACATGGTGAAGTCGCGAAGGTCCGTGTATCCGAATTGGATCGTCAGGCGAACGAACATGAGGTTTTACGCCACGGTGTTCTGCAGTGACACCCATTTGTATCGTTTTCCATGAGGCTATCCATGAAAGCGTACTTGCGGACGAGTACCATCTATCCAACCTAGACGAAGCTGCTCCACTTCCTGGCACTATGTAGTGAAACGTATGAGTCTCTGTGTAGTGTCGTAGTAGATCCGTGTGCGTCCTCTTCGATGGTCTTGTAACTGGAATCGGGTCCAGCAGGCTCGATAGGCTGAGTTAGTCTCGGAGTGCAGGTGAGTCATGGGCCCGCGCGTTGGCCTGGTAACTATGGTCTGCTTTTTCATCGAGAGTACAGTTAAAATCGCCACCAATAAAAAACAATGAATTTTTGGGAGGTTCGCGTTGAGCACGGATGTGCGGCGCGTAGATGCTAAATACCACCGCAGGTGTACAGCAGAGGTGCCCCTTGACAGCCATGAAGTGCCCCGTCCATCTATCTCGTAGATAAGGCGAAACACCTTTAAAAGCATCGTATGGGTTTGTGAAAATGGCCACTCCACCTTTGCGATTAGTGGACGGTGACCAATAACAGTACATAGATTGCTCTTGCCCAATGCGGAATACCTATCCTGTTGGGTGGAGCTTGCTGAAGGCTTCTACTTCGGCAGGTTCCACGTGCGCATCCTGTAGAACCAGAATATCATTGCGTCAATGCATGTCTGTTTCTTTAAAAGCCTTGAACCAGCTATTTCTAACCATTTCTGTTGCTCCGAGACCATTTACATTTTGGGTAACTAGACCAAATGTTTGCTCTGTCTTATGTAGTTGATCCGAAAACAACCCTCTTGTGCTGAGCTTCTCTTATTCAGTCCATAACTCCTTTATGGCGTGTTCATTCGCAAACGAGTTATCGATGGTCTTGTATTTGTCATTCGGGGGAATCGAATTGTAAAAAAACCCTCAGATTTTGGGAATTTGTTTCTCGGAAATTGGTGGGATAATTTGGTGCTTGAATTTTTTGTCGTTTTGTGTTTATTTTCGCGGTATGTACGTCTTCTGTACCCGTTTCCACTTGGTCAGGGTGACGTTCCATAGGGTATAAAGGCCGTATGTGGCTTTTTGTGGACACCCCCATCAGTTCAGGCTGCTCCCCAGAGCTGATGGTTCCGGCACTGTTTGTGCCGTCCGTTTTCCGAAATTAGGGTAGATATCTCCGAATCCTCGTCCGGATTATCTCCCCGGGCGTCTCCTGTCGGTGCTACTACAGCTGAGCTCCAATCTTCGTGCTCCGCTATCGGATAACATAAGACTCTCACAAAAGGGAAATTGGCATACCACGTCGCTCTTGCGCTGTGTGGAGCTCTGCCCATGGGCATGCTGCCCCAGTTACTGACTACATACGGCAGCACGTTGAGAATCCGCCATTCCGAAACGCTCAAGTGGAGAGGTTGTGCGCGACACAAGTGTTTGGTACCCATTGCTCCAAAGTGTTTCACTTATCCGTCGAATTGGCTTGTTTGTGGGCTGTAGGAATGTTTAAGGTGGCCTCTGGGCACTCACTTAGCCCTTGCTTGCAGAAACGTTTAGCCTCCTCGAGCACTGAGGTGTTTAAACGCAGTCTGTGTAGGGCCGTTATATGCCCGCTGTATACTTCGCAAGCTTCCCATTTCTCAATTTTCTCGAGACCCCACCGTTTCGCTTCTTGCTCAGGATACGGAAGGAATGCGTAGATGCTATGGGTGCTTGCAGCAGTCATTTCGTATATATGATGTACTGGAACGTCTTTTTGTGGGCGGTATTTTAAGTTTGACTTGGTATAGATTGCACCATTACGTGAAAGCTTCAATCATAGATTTTCAATCATAGATGCTTTTGGTTGGTCCACTACGTTCATCGGAACCTCTGACGAGTGTCGTAACATCCTGAAATAGGTGTTGACCAAGATGGTTCCTTTGGCAACGCGAGAGTGCCGAGATGGCAATGGATTGTCAAGCCCGGTTTGGTTATCATCTGATTGAAAAAGACCGCGTTGCAATCTGCGCCATAGTCTTCGCGTAGTAATTGTTCCATGTTGCAGAAGCTCGAGTGTTAGCGGTTGCATTGGTTTCGAGGCTAAGATAGGGGTTCCCACTCGGGCGCGAACCACGTCTAGTCTGTTCCTCATTTCTAGTCGTGTAGTGAGCAGCTCGTTAACCTTCGGTAAATCGGCTAGCTGGTTGATCGTGGTCAAATCTGTATTCAACTCCTAGTGGATGCGTTGGTTCACGCCCTCCTTCCAGTCATAAACATCTGGAACATTAGCTGTAAATTCTACAGCACCTTCTGCTCTCCACCGCAGGTATTAGTCCCCATGCCTGATCCCAGAGAAGAGATGCTGATCATGTCGGAGGACCATAAAAGTAGGAAGCACATGCAACGTCCAGCATGGACGCAGGTAATTCTGCGCATCTCTGTCAGTGAGTGCTTCCACATACCCATGCTCATGGTCCGAACCATCCCCCATCCGATGCGTTTTGAAGAGATATATCTTGACGTGAGCATCATTTGACCCATTGGTGTCGAATACAATAATTGGCCCCTGGTGGTATTGCGACATTGCTCTCCGTTCTTGCGGCCCCGCCGAGTGGTTCGATTGTATCTTTTTCCCGCCGATCGATCTCTTGCCTTGTCATAATACACATATAGAGCGGCGGTAGCTTTTGCTTGTGATTCGAAGGCTGTCTGGTTTGGATACAGGCTAGCACATTCCTTTATCGGGTCCACAAGGATCCGTGCGATGTCTTTCCTAAGATTCAACATCATCAATGCATAAATCTACGTTTTCAGAGCCGTCGTCTCACGTATGAAGGTTGGTGTGCTCTTGAGTTTTGTCTCATGATAGTCCATCGTCGACGCATAGTGGGCTAAGAAGGCGCATTGTCGGTTGGCATCGACCTCCACTTCTTTACCATCGAAACTTGCAATGCATTATCCAATTTGCATGGGTAAGTCTGCGTCCCCGGTACCGGTCCCCGCATGTGTCGGGCCAATCGTCCAGTCTTCTTGAGAATGTGGGGTCGCTGGGGCCGGATCATGTAGTGCCTTGTGTGCATCTGTCTGCACAGGGGAGGGGGGTGCCAAATTTGCGACGAGTAAGAAGCTTAGCTTCCGCTGATATTTTGCCCGATGTCATGTAAGTGGCCATACTTGCCTGTATTCTCTTGATCGCACCGTCCTGGCGTCCTTCCTTCCCGGGTGCGAACTTCACGCTTCGTGCCGAGCAGACTAAGACACTGGTCGAGGTGGCTGTAATCGCGCGGATGTTTTTTATCGTGGTGTCAGAGTGCTGGATAGTGAACAAGAGGGCACTGGGGCTGCAACGAAGAAAGGGAGCGACAGTATTGCACAATCAGAAAGCATGGCCGGATAGAATGACGAAATCATCAATGTTGGAGATGAAGCTGTAGACAATGCGTTCAGAGAGCTCGCGGCGGGGCCATCAACTAGCAAGTACGAATTACGCCTTCGTCTGGACATATATATTCCATTGATTCAGCTTTTGGATTCGAGCAACCCGGCTGCGTCCCTCAGTGCGTTGGAAGCCCGTACAGCGGGGATGGTGGATTCTGCTCCTGTGGCAATCTCTCTATTCCCTGAGAATTTGAAAAGCTTGGAGGAGGGCAACGCGATCTCTAACGATGCGGCTGAGTTTTGCATAACAAGAAAAATTTAGAAACAAAGCACTTGTTTACTCGGGCACATTGGCTATATATTTGGAGATCGAATACGCTTACACTGACCGAGTGAGAGCTGAGCGGAGTGCAGAAGAGATTATTGGGCAAATTAATTGGATATCGCATTTATTTTCCCTTCTATCAATAGTGACCGACAATCACTAGAGCTTTACGATAGTCGAACGACCGCTGTCCGGTGAGAGCACGTTCATTTATCATGTAAACGCACTATGAGGTGGCCTTGATCCAAAATACGTGTTTCCTGTTGTTGGATGCTTTTAGCCAAGCCCAGATCTACTGACTCGCAGGACAATACTGTAGTGCCAACATACAGCTACATCACGAAGCCTCATCAGGCTACCGTCGTCGACTGCGCAGTGTATGCCCCCCCCCCCCCCCCCCCACTATATGTACGCAGTTTTACCCCCCCCCCCAAAGCGGGACCATTTGGTCGCGCTCATTTACCGAAACCCCATACACGATATCGTTTCCCGCGGGAACGGGTTTCAATAAGAAAGTCAAGATAATGCCAAACGTGTATTCGAAATAGCCGGTGTAGGGCCCTACCCTCCCCCCCCATTGGCGTTATCCTATATATACATTTTAGTCTCCCGTCTTGATACACGTTAGACAGCTTAGGGTGTCCTGTGTGAACAAAGACGTCTCATTTTCAAGCGGAGAGACTGAGCTTCTACAGTCGTGCACCTCCAATTCGACAGGGCGGACCATATCAACAGGGCCAGGGCATAAGTGCACAACGTAAAGCAAGCAAATCCAGTGCACTGATATTTTATTTGTTAATTCTGTACGAAATTTACTCTAATCTTCTGCTTAATCTTGGCGTCAGACGCGCGAATCGCGGGCGCGCAACAGCGCTTCCGGTCGCGATAGGCGTCAGGCAAGGCGGCAACTTCCGCGGACCGCTTAAGAATACTCTGGACGGTAGTGCGCTTTACTGCTTGGGGGGTCTTAAAGCGCTCCGTTGCCCAACGAGCAAGTTCGGAGTGAGAGCATGCAGGATCTGACTTGTGCTTCTCGCACAAAGACCGCTTTTGTGCTAGAGTTAGGGACATGTAGGAGGAAGGGCGATGTCCCATTGTCTTTGGCGGTAACAATCAAAGTGTGTGTTTGTAAGAAGACGTCCAATCCAAAATTTAAAATCAGATCGATGCGGCGTGTCATCCCTCGGCGAGGAGGGGAAACCCGTTGAGGTTAATTGCTAGGGTGGTGATGGGCAAAGGTAATTACGCATCCGATTCGCGTAATCATAAAATCTGGCAGGGTATCGACTGATACCGGTGTCGAATTGGAGGTGCACGACTGTATTGTCTAAATTTAGAGTGGGGCGCCATATGGCGATGTGCTTGCAAACCATATACTGAGATCAAGAGTAGTTGTGGAGTGATCAGCCGACCAGATGACGAACGTACGGTAGTTGGAGTCATCATTGCTGCATGTACACGGTCGTCGTCACTCACTCCCCGCTGGAAGCCACATCGGAAGCACCGCTGTCATCTTCATCGTCTCCCCCGCTTTCGCCAGGTCGCGTAGTTCTCCGGGCTCGAATCTTACGCTTGCGGATCGACTGCGGGATCAGACTTCCATTTTCCCAGTGTTTACTCCATATTTCGAAGCAGGAGGCCGCGACGCCGTTGCTGGAATGCTTGCCTCTGTTTGTACAAATACACTCATGATGCTAGCTCGTGCTTGGATGACGTCTTGAGCCTGCATCCACCACAGTAGAATGTATTTTCGCCGCCACGAGCTGCATCGGCATGTATCAGCACCGAACATACCTTGCAAGCGCGCTGGTTTTCTCTTCCTTGTCTCCGCGGTGTTTCCTCTGCGCCACTCGTCCGTTTGGATAGGCAGATGCGTTGTAATGGCAGCTCGAGCCTTTGTAGGACTTGGCTGGAGGCATCGGTGGCGAAGTATCTCCTCCCAATCACTTGCACGAAACTGGCAGTGCTCTAAATGAAGCTTCTTCAGGAAGCTTACGTGTGATTTTTTTTACTTGCCATCTGTAGCACGCCGCCAGTTGAAAATGATGAAGGCATTGATGATAGCCAAGTCTAGAAGACCTACAAAAAGATACTTGTAATATTTATTGTAACGGCGAGCAAGTTGAAGCGAAAATCTGTTCAACCAATGCAAATTGTACCCGACACGATAAGTACAAACTCTTACCCAGTAACATACACTTTAGCAAAACTTACATTTGGAGGTGTAGCTGGTCGTGGACATCGACGCCTCCCATATAAGACTGGTAGGCTTTGATGATTCTTGGCCACCTCACTTCAATCTGTTGACCGATTACTGGATCACGACGTACAATACGATCGTATCGAGCACTCCCCCCCAGCGACCAGCAAATACACACCCTGGTTATCCCACCAGCACACGGCTTTGACCTTGGGAATTTGTAGTAGTTCTCCAACGTTGAATGTACCACGGACGATAGGCGTTGGTCTTTGTTGAACTATTTTTTGCCGTTCGGCTTTGTCTTTGGGAGCATGGTCTTGTACAGCCCCTTCCTGTTCGTTTGAATAGTCCCCACACTGTAGAAGTTTGTGGTCAACAGCTGCATGGCGAGTACGACCGACGTGTAAAACCTATCGGTGACAATTAGTCGCGGCTCACGGGGGCCAAGAATTCCGAAGCCATGACGCTGGTTCCGCACGACTGCGGCTGGTCCCGATTTCTCGTCTGTTCCAGAGCTGGCACCCTGTATCTGTCGCTTGCCGCAATATACTGCGAGTCTGTACAATACACAGTAGCACAACCAGGTTAATATGTCCAGGACACGATAGGAATACTTTAGAGCCAAAACAAAATACGAGTGTGCCTTCCGACATACTCGCGTACTTACCTTATACAGTACGCCGACTTTGAACAGCATAGCATGAACAGCTTGGTGCCCCAGTGATGCGGTTTATCCTTCATGATTATTCTCATTCCGTTGAAGGGAGACGTACACGGCAGTATTGCCTCATCGAAGGCCATTACTGGTAACGGCACAAAACTGGACTGAAAACGTTCTTGTAGAGCGTCAATGACCGGACGTAATTTTTCGGTCACTCGCTGATCTGCTGTCTGCATTGCTGCTAAAGTGGATGTTGCGGGAGACGTGATAGAAACGATCTCTGGTCGTGGAGATATTGAAGCATCATCTTGGGATGGCCCCCTCGTCCGTTGTTTTCCAATAATTGTCGAATTTCTTCTTTTAGATGGGAGAAATTGTCCTTGCAATGAGCAACCCAATGAATACACAAACTTTACGACCGGCGATGTCAGGTATTCTCTGCAACATTTCCTTTATTAGTTCTGGAGGTAGTATTTGGGAGGCTGTTTTTTTCAACTTCCTGGCTTGTTGCTTGGCATGACGATCTTCTACACGCGCATCCAATTTTACCTCGAAGTAATCGTTGCTTGTGCCAGCTATTGCCTCCAGCAAAGGTGTTGGTACCAATCGGAAAAAGGCACCTATAGCACTAGAAGCCGCGTTTAGCGCTGCAACAGTCGCGCCATGCTCTCCAAAAAAAGGCCCCGGATAATCTTCCTGAATCCTCCCGTCGGGACGCACCGCATACGGCTCATCCATATACGGGTACGGCGTTTTGTATGAGCTGGAGCAGTCCACCCAGCTTCCTTCTTGTCTCCGAAAAAGCCTGTGTTGAGGTTGCCACGTGCAATTGTTCGACGCCACCCACAGCTTGAAGAAGCGCTGAGCCAAAATGCAGCTCTGGAAGTCCTGCCTCCTCATCCTCACTCTCGGGATACGGCTCAGGGAAGTCCATATCCTTATCATCTTCATAGATCGACTACGTGCCACCTTCCTCATCCGAATCCAACACCGCGAATTCCTCGAAGTTATCACCAGGTGCAGCAATGTTTGGGCCATCTGCAAGTTTTCATATACAGCATATCATTAGTATCGTGTATCCCAGTGTATCACTATCGTGTACATACACAGATTTTGATATCGTGTACATACAAGTACGTTGATATCGTGTACATACAGAAAACCAGTATTGCTCACCTCGATTAGCATGGTGTTGAGTCTCCCCACAATTGGAAGCGCGTGTGTAGAGCTTCTTGTTCATGGGGTTCTTCTTTACCGGTATCTGACTGATGGTTGCTCGTGCATCTGGCACCGTCAGCTTCGTCGTCTGAGCTCACATCGCTAAAGGCTATACTTAGATTCCGTCGAGGTATTGGAGGGGATTCTATAGGCACGAATTAGTATTGGCGTCTTTCATATACATAGCACCCAGACACGTACCAGGACTCAGTTGTCGAGGGGTTGGGTGGCTCATTGACGGTCCCGGCTCACGCTCGGATTCGGTGGTACCCGGCACTTCGTCTACAACGTGCGGGGATGTGGCGATCAGCGCTTCACAGGAGTTGTCGGCGTCTGGACTCTAGCTTACACTTCTCGCTGCACTATATTCTGGCGTGGCCGAATAGGACACGATAACGTTAGAATCAAATCAGGCATTCTACATTCCGGAAGAGCGTACATAGCGGCGTTGTGTTCGTTGGATGTAGCACGACATCGGGTGAATTTTTCGCAGCAATCACATCATTGTAGTCGCGCCGATCTGTCTCCTTCTGTTGCTTCAATGCCTCTGAATTTCATGTTGCCGTCTGTCTCAATCGCTGTCTATACGTTTAACAAGCTGGCTTATCGATGTTGATCCTGTCCAAGTATGCCATCAGCTCTTCTTCGCTCACAAAATAGTCTACGCCGCGCACGTCGTTCTTAGTCTTCCCTGGCTTGAGATAGAAGTAAACGTCCAATAGCCCGACAGGAGCGTTGGAGTCCCATCCTTCGCGCCGCAACTCCCGCCAACGAGCGCGGAAACCTGACATCTGCGCTGCAACTGGGAGATTTTGAAATGAGGGCGAAATGGATGTCGTTCGTCCCTACCTCTAGTAGTAGATAATGATCTGCTTAGCACCACATGGGACCTCTGGATTCTAATTTTCTATAAATACTAAAGTCAAGTTGGCGCACGCCTATGTATGTTGGTCGGGAAGGTATGGGTTGCACCCATTATGACACCTACCCCTCTTTGATTTGAAGTTGTATGAGTCAATACAAACGGTAAGGTAAAAAAAGCTAACATGTAATACAGGATAAGCGTTTTTTCAAAACGTGTCTGATACAGGAATATTCAAAATCCAACATCGGTTAAAGCCGCTCTTGGAGCACATGCCGTCGCTAAGGACGGGTACGTTTAACGTCAAGAAAGCAACAGCATCGCGAGCTAGGATCCGCTCGACGCTGGCGAGTCTGTAATTGCAAAACGCACCACAGTCAAAGTAAAAGACTTCATGAAGTGAATGTTAACCATGCCCTTAATATATCTACTTGGGTCACCTACTTGCATCGTGTTCGCGGGTGTTTTGCGCGGCGCAGTCATAATATTGTAGCCATTTGTTGACCTCTCAGTCCGTATATAATCGGGGTCGCGATCGTCCGAAATATTATGATTTTTGTATCAGACGGGGTCTGATTTTCCCCGTGAGACATGAGCGTTACCTCGGATAATATTCGCACGACATTCGAGAGAGACATGCATTAATACGGTTACATTCGGTATCACAGTACAGTTCGCCAGATACAAGTATCCAGTTCAGTTAGCTTTCTAAATACTACATTTTAAGAGTAAGCAGAATGAAACTTTTGTGCGCCTGAGCCCTGGAAACCGACGAACGAGGAAGTGGTGATGCCGTGGCGGTTACGGACGACGTGCGACGCCATTTCTCAACGCGCAACCAAGCCATTCAAAAACGTGACGAACAATGCAGGGGATCTTAGGATCTAGGATCGGGCTGCTGATGAAGGTTAAGCGCCTCGTGAGTAGCAGGCACGCAGTGCACATGTAGGGTAGGATCAGTAGCTAATTTGCGGATAAACGAGTAGGCCACCGTACGGTCTTGTGCGGGGCTTCACGCAGACCACCCGTGTGTCAAGTAGACGTTGGGTGTCTAGCCGAAGTAGACAAAGCCCCCAGGAGGTGTGGGAGAGTGGGTTCAAGTCCCACGAGCAGACGCGGTTCGAGTCCGTTTATCGAGCGGTGAGTCGCTAGCGAGGGTTCAAGTCCCCGGTTCGAAGTCCAGAGCGCCCCGCCTCGACTGCTCCGAGAGTCTGATCCTCCTGGACGTAGAGCTTAGCCGCTGCACTGCACCCGGAAGGAAGCTGTCAATCGCGTGCATATTGCGTGAATAGGATTGCATATATAGGTGAGCGACAGCTGTGACCACCGGCACCGATTCTTCCCCAGGAAACGGATTGGAGTGACGTGTGCGGAGGTGGCTGCAGAGGCTAACGGGTGATACGACCGTGACGAACGCGCGAAAGAACTCACGAGTACTGAGTGAGAGCTTAATTAAGCAGTAACATCATTTTTTTCTGAACAAATAACAAGGTAGCCGCTTCGCTTCGCTTCACGTACATGTACGAGTCGTTTCTTTTATATTTCATTTCATTTAGCACAGAACGTCCGTGTGGTCAGCTCAGCGCGTCAGTTTGCAGCTCTCGAATACCAGCTACAGGTATGCAGAGACTCAAGGGGGATTGGCAAGGTTCGCATCGGCGGGTATATCGCGTGATCGTCAGCCGGGCACAAGGTACGCGTTGGACACCGATAGTATTTAGCCAACTGACTTCCCTCAAATCGAAACATCTCACAGCAATACCCATCCACTCAAACTACATCTCAATGCGTAGATAAGTTTTTGTTTTCGTGTGTGTACAAATTTCTTCTGCTCTAAATCTCATGTCTAAAAAGTTCAAAGTGTTCCCATTTGTGTCGGTCCATAGACAAGAGGAAAAAAGCCCCTGCTCGTACGCGTCAAACACATTGTCGCGCTCGAGCTGCTCGACCGGTGTTGACACCACCAGGTTATGCAGGGCCTCCATCCCGAAGACGCCTGCCATCTTCCGAACCGACTCGAACTGAGAGTCGCTCATATGGGAGAAGTCGTTCCTTTCCATGGCAACGGATTTCCGAGAGGTTCAGGTAGTCTACCCGCGGTGGCGTGGATTGACTACGAGTGCTACCAAGTGTGACGGGGTCACACAGCACCTTGCGCTAGAGGAAGTTAGCTTCCGAGAGTATACAAACTCTCAGTGAACGGCAGTTCACAGGTCCCCTCTTTATTCAAAAGAGAGCGAAGTGACCTAATTAAGGTAGAATGTAAACTGAGTATATTTATAGGTAGATAAAGCTTGGGTTTAATACAAACAATAAGTCACCTATAGAAATGCAATGTCATCAACCAATGACTGGCTTTGGACGACCTTGGTACTTTGTACCAAATATCCCGAAGTATGACGTGTCACACTTCATGTAACCAGGGTACGCTTAGGGCTATGTAGCCCGTTACAAGATGTTTGAAGGTCCTTTTTGTTGTTATCTTTGTTTTTGCTTCCTTACTTACGAGTCCTTACTCCGCGTGAAAGAGTCACACGTTAGCCTACAAAATAGATCTGAAAATATGTATGGCTCTGAAAAGCAAATGATACTAGAAATGAAAAATCGCTAATAAAAAAAATCGAATCCAATTAATCTTTATCCTAGGAATTTTCACAGCGAAGTTGGCACTGGTTCGCAAATTGGAGAAAAAAACGCTGAAACTATAGTTTATCTGTCATGTAATTAAAACACATTACGGGCACCGGTACAGTACTTTTACATACCAACAATGAAGATGTGATTAGTACTGTGCACTAATCGGTAAGCCAGCTTCAACAGCCAGCAGATCCCAGACGATCCTCTCTGTTTTGGTATCCCCAAAATTAATTTCCTCCAAATAAAGTGTCTCTCTCTGACGGATGTTCTCAACCTAAAGAAGATATTTCAGAATTCTGCAAGGCGTCTTTTAAACAAAGTGTTGTTCGCGTCCTTGAGACGATCTAATTATTAATAATGTTTATCTGATAGTTTCTAAGCCTGGGATCTGCTGGCCGTTGATGCTGGCTGGCCGATTAGTGCACAGTACTAATCACTACATGTAGTTCTCTGTTCGTAAGTAACATTACAGTACTGGCAACAGTGGCGTGTTTTAAAAACCGACAGCCAAACTCAAATATATATCTTTCCATTCTACAATTTGCGAACCAGTGCCAGCTTCGCTGTGAGAATTCCCAAGATGAAGATTACTTTCTTCTTCGCGCTTCTAGCTGTAACGATCTCGTCTTCTGCTGGTGACTCCGTCTCTGCTCGAAAGATTGCACTCTCTCCGGGCTTCGAGGGTAGCCCGTGCGCCGACATGCTGTGCCCGGAAGTTCATGACCCCGTCTGCGGAGCCGATAAAGTCACTTATCCGAACGAGTGCGAGTTAGGCCTGGCTCAATGCGCTCACCCAGAGCGAAACATTACGGTGTTTGCCAGGAGTACTTGCGCGGCGCCGTAGCTCCTGACTTGCTTTCACAGCAGGGACACCCCGACGCCAGACATGGCCAAGACAGTAATCTTTTTGCTCTTTTCCGCTTCGAAGTGGGTGCTATTTTGTTTTGGTGTTATCAAAACCCTTAATTGTAAGCGGCGACCACAGTCGTACCGAAATGGGTTGTAGACCCAGAATACAATAAAAGTTTCGTCCTCGAAAAACCTTTTTTCATGAGAGTAAGTTCTGAGGTTTGGAAACATAATTTTTCTGTCTTTAAGCTCCACGTTAGGAATCAGAAGATTTTTTTTTAGCTTCCAGTACTAGTTAAATATTCTTTCTCGATTTTTTTCTGGATTTTGATCCAGCGTAGCGCAACTCGACGTTTATACTATTACGAAGTTGTACGTAGTAATTCTTTTCCTCTTACGTTAAAAGCTTTATCAAGACGATAAACCCTTTTAACCAAATGTACCGCAACTCGACGTCATACTTGTAAGACACTACTAGCGTTAGTACTACCCAGTCCTATTTCTCTTTTGTTTTAAAAGCTCCATCACGACGATAAACTCTTATTACTAAATGGATTGTGCTTTTTTATGATTTTTTTTTCTCGCACGCCCGTTCTGCGGAGACTGACATGGACAGTCTGTCGGTGTCTCTGATAAATTACTTTCTTATCGTTGATAAACTACTGTTCAGATAAAAGTACTCGTACAGTACCACTGAGGCTTGTTAGGGTAAAATCGCTGCCTCTCTTTCATCTTAATGTCTTTAATTTTTTTCATGTAGTAAAAACCAATTGCTTTTACATTTCAGATATCGTACGGCATGCAGGTAGATTTCAGAAGCAGTTTGTGTGCTGAACTACGTTAGCGAGGTTAGCTGTACCGGTACACGAATGTGTTGCTTGCTTGCTTGTACTGTACTGCGCTCCTATATTGTACCAGAGACACCGACAGACTGTCCATGTCAGTCTCCGCAGAACGGGCGTGAGAGAAAGACAAAATCATTAAAAAGCACAGCCTATTCAGTAATAAGAGTTTATCGTCGTGATGGAGCTTTTAAAATAACAGAGAAGGATGCGCTCTATTAGAGTCCGGACTATATTTAATAGTGCCACTCAAAACTGACAGAGAGGACTTTATACGGGTGAGGACTTTATTAATCGGACTCTTTAATTTCTATGTACAGTAGGTCCTTGAAACACTTATTGATTCCAATATCTCCAGCTTGCAAGTAAGGCGTGAGGCACCAGGCACAACACACATCGAACACTTTTCGAAGAGCACTTAGTTTTCACAGCCTTCGATATGTGGGCTCCCATGCTGTCCCAAACCAAGCATTTACGCTCACCGTGCATCACAAATGGAATAGCCACATCAATCCACTTCTTGAGCAGCTCGCTATCAACCCAAGCTCGGGGTGGGTGTGCCACGAAAAGTGGCCCTGACTTTGGATTCAAAAGACGGTGAATATTTTTCTTTTCCAGACCAAAAGTAGGGGCAACTTTCGGCCTGTTGCCGGAAAATTGTTCCTCTCTGTATAATGAATGGTCAGTAAGTTTGTAATAACAGGTTTGGTAATTTGTAAAAGGACTCTATTCGGGAGAGGCTTGTATTTAATAGTGCAGGCATGTAGCATCCACAGGACACTATTCGGAAGGGGGCTTTTATTCGGGTGCATCCGTTACTTGTCTTTTTTGAGCTGCATTTCTGGAACCTTTCAAAACAATCCGTAGGGAACAATTCCAATGACGTCGGGATTATATTTCACCATCACGTTTTAGATTATAACGCTACGATAACGCGTAGAGAACTAAATTGATGGTACTATTAATAATATCACTTGCTATCTAAGGTGAAACATCCCACTTTTACTTTTATCTCTCATTCCGATAACTACACACTAAGTGCGCTTAGAACTGCAAAGTTACTTATTAATAATAATACGTAGTAATTGAGATAGTCTGGCCCACAAGTAGGTATATAAACCCCGTGGACGAGTCACACCCTCGGTCCTTGGAGACTGTTGGGACTGGGTGATAATGGGGGACATGACCGTCAGTCATGACTGGGCTCTGCAACTCAATGAAGCGCTCGGTTAGATTCGATGCTACACTGTGAGACATAATACAATCTGCTTGTGATGCCTGAGAATGCTGGGAGTGACTCATAAGGACTGCACTTTGCCAAAAAAATCGCAAAGTACCTAACTGTGGTGTGCGGACTGCAAGAGAACCAAAAGAGTGTATACCGCGTTAATGAACGTGTACGTTAAAAAGTACAACGGGTAGTATGCTGTCAGCAGTGGTCAGAGCTCAAATTCTTTCTCGTGGACGTCAAAGTAGCTGGCTCCGATGCCCAAGACGGCGCTCTCCGTACAGCGTTTCAGCGCTTCCGGTCCAGAGATGAAGACGCCCACCGTCGAGTTCCCAATATCCGGGTGTGTGGAGACGAAGTGCTTGTGGCCAATGTGGACCTTCCGCGTCATCTTTTTCATGTCGGGACGGTGACCGACTTGCACTTGGTAGTCTGAGAGGAGGTCGCGGAGAGTGTGGGCGTCGCTGGCGTACGGCTGCACAGCACCGGGAGTCGTCAACAAGCTGGGGTATCGTGTACCCTCGGCGCGCCTCCTCTTGTCCTCCAGGAAGGTGAACGCAAACACGCCCAGCATGGCCACGAGGATCACTAGAGCGATCTCCACAAAGTTCTGCAACGGCCAGAGGTTCTTGTTGTGGGCCTGGATCTTGGTGCCGTACTTGACCAGAATCCAGACCAGGAAGGCGAAGAACAAGACCACAGTGTACACGACCACTTTGCTGTGGGTACGAGAACGCAGAGGCTCCGCAAATGGCTTGGGGGTCTTGGATGTGATCCTAGTGTCATATTGCGTGGCTGATGCATGGTGCTTCCCAGCGAGTCGATCGTGGTCGATCGGTTGGTCGAGCCGCTCGTTCGTCGGGGCGCGTGTGAGGTTCAAGTGCAGACTGAAGTGGTGCAGCTGAGGGTCCAGCTCCCTGATCTGCATGAGCAACGGGTGGATCTCCTCCAGCAGCGACAACTCGCGGAAGGTGAAGATGAAGAACACTTTCTGACGCAGAGTTTCGCCCTTTTGTAGCTTAGCCACCATGTCCTCTAACAGCGACAAGAGAGGAGTCACACCGATGCCTCCACCCACGAGACAGACGGTCGAGTACTCGTCGTACATCTCGAGGGACGCGCCGTAGTAGCCGTCCATGTACATGTTGGATTTGGACCGTGCGGCTGGAGCAGCTGCGGTTCAAAGCGGTAGAAAAGACCGGTTCGGCCGCCGACTATACGGACGCACAGGAGAGGTGGCACGGGTGGCTGCCACAGGAAGATGGTTAACAGAGCAAATATCACTTCTACATTCTCACAGTATAACCTCTGTCTAACAGGTTATGAGCCCAATGGTTCATACTGTTGCCACGGACGAAGTCCAAGGCAAGCCGGAAGCAGAGCCTAGTCGCGAAAGGGCAGGCAGCCAGTACGGCGAAGATGATGAAGTCAAGAAGGCGGACGATGAAACGAAAGGGACGCAGGACAAGCTACTAGACCTACTCAAGGACCTCGCAGTGCGCATGGGACGCCTGGAGGAGTCGCAGGAGCGACAGAAGGAGAGAGAGCGCAAGGGTCGAGAGAGCAGCGTTTTCGGGTCGTCGCTGGGCCTGGGCAGAGCCATGGACAGGCAGGCCCTGGACCAGACGCCACCGCGGCGCACGTCGCCAGCCGTCTCGCCGGCCACGTACTTCGGGATGAAGCAACGTGAGTACCGAGATGCAGCAGCGAACGTCGAGATGGCTCAGGCGCCACAGCCGGCGCTGCCGCAGCACTATGTGCCGCCGCAAGCGTATCGAGCGCCACCGCCACCGCCGCCAGGACCGGGATTCGCTGGGGTACCTGACACCCGGCAGAGGAAGCTGGGGATCCGGCCGTTCGACGGGAAGGAGCTGTACCATGGGCTAGGGAGCGGTTTCCTGGCGTGGGGCAAGCGCTTTGTGCGCCAGATACAGTTCGCCGAGCGTGCTAGTGGGTTCCAGTGGACCGAGGACGTCAAGGTTGACATCCTCGGTCACCATCTTAGCGGAATGGCCGAGAGGTACTACAACCAGCAGGTTGAAGGCTGGTGGGAAGAACAGCCGACGCTCGAGCATGCGATGCAGCGGATGTTGCACACCTTTGCCACGAAGATCACACCCGCGCAGAGCATGAAGATGTTCACGGCACCGAAGAGCTCCAAGAGAAGCTGGACAGAGCACTACCTATACCTCGTGGCAGTTAGCGAGGCGTGCGGCGGTGCGGACAACCTGGTCCTAGACAACATCGTGCACTACGCGGATCCAAACATGCGAGTGTCGATGCTGTCCAGGCTGAACTTGGCACGCACGGACTACCTGCGCCAAGCGGAAGAGCTGGCGCACTTCGCCCAGTCGACGGAGATCGAGCTGCGAGGCAAGCAACTGGGGCGAGACGTGGTCAACGATGTGCACGAGGACGAGAAGGACGACCGCAAGTCTACAAGTGTGGTAAATCTGGCCACTTGCGGGCGGCCTGTCCGAACAAGAAGAAGAGGTGGGGCGAAGGCGCGGACGCTGATTTCGTGCTCACGGTCGAGGAGACGGCCACAGAGACGGAGGACTGGATCCTGGACAGTGGATCCAGCCGTCATCTGGTGAATGATCCGGAGCTGCTGGAAGACGCGGAAGACTACGAAAGTCAATGCGTAGCAGCGGACGGAGGAGCGCTAAAAGTAACTAAGCGCGGGAGCGTAATGCTCGTGACCACGGCGATGGGGAAGATGACCAAAGTGCGGCTGCTGAACGTGCAGTACGCGGAAAACGTGGAAAGGAACATCATATCGTACGGGTTGTTGGAGGCGAAGGGGTACGGACTCGCGTACCGAGGGAAGCACCGCGTGGTAGCCGGCAGCAACGGCGGGCCGGCGGTGTTTGACGTCGAGAAGACAAACAACGTTCTCACCGTGCGTGCAATGGAGTCTAGAGGCACAGGGCGGAAGGGCAACGTGTTGATGTCGGTGTTGGCAGAAGGTGAGGCGGATGTCGGCAGGGACGTGCAGACCGGGCCGCTCATGCATTTCCACCGTAGGTTAGGGCATCTGAACTACGACACGATCATTAAGATGGCCAAGGACCCGGCATCCGGGATTGCACTCACGGACGAGGTGAGGGCGAACTGCTTGGCTTGTGCCCAGGGCAAACAGACCAAGAAGAAGCAGTCGCGCAAGGACACCGGGGCAAACTCGCCCATTGACGTGATCGGAGGGGTCATCTGCTCCGATCTGAAGGGGCCGATGACTCCGAGAGATCGACTAGGAAATCGATACATGGTCAACTTTGTTGACCATCGCACCAACTACTGCAGGGTCTTCTTGGCGAAGACTAAGGACGTCGCGGCACAGAAGTTTAAGCATTTCATGGCGTACTTTGAGCGGCAGTTCAACTGCCGTATACACGTGTTGAGGACGGACGGTGGTGGGGAATACAAGACCCTGGATCTCTTCTGCAAAGATACCGGAATCAGGCGGCAGATTAGCGAGCCGCGAAACCAGGCTAGTAACGGCAAGGCGGAACGAATGCACCGCACCGTTATGAACATGGTGCGGAGCATGGTGTTCGCCTGTGGCCTTCCGCTTAGTTTCTGGGGGGAGCTGCGGAATATGCAGCCTATATCCTAAACAGGAGCCCGACGAAGGCTAACCCGGGATCGAAGTCGCCACTGCAGATGCTCACGAAGAACACACCGGATTTGAGTGACATCGTGGTTTTCGGGTCGCCCTGTACGGTGCACGTGGACGCAAAGAACAAGTCCCTGGGTCAGAGGGGCAAGGCGGGCATGATCGTGGGAAAGAACGACGAGATTAAAGGCTACCGGGTGTATCTCCCGAAGGATAAGATAGTCGTAGTGACGCAGCATGTGAGCAACGTCGAGACGTTGTCGGACGTGCAGGACGAGCAATTGAAGCGCGTGCACCTGGAGGACTCCGAGGAGTCTGAGGGCACGGGCGCTTTGGAGACAGACACTTCAAGGACAAAGACGAAGGAAAAGGCGAAGCATCGCGGGAAGAAATCTCGCTAGACGCGGGATAGGCATCAGACGCGCTCGGCTACGCGGAAGCCCGCTGAGGCGGTGGCGAGTGGAGGCGCTGATGAGGATAGGGTGGAACAGACCGCGGACGTGGTGAACAGCGTGCGGGAGCCCGACCCGAAGAACTACCGGCAGGCAAAGAGGAGCAAGCTCTGGAGGAAATGGCTGGTTGCCATCGGGGAGGAGCTCAAAGCGCTGGAGGAGAACGGCGTGTGGGTCGTGGTGGTGCCACCGATCGGCAGCCACGTACTGCACACTAAGTGGGTATTCAAGACCAAGACTGATGCAGACGGAGCCATAGAAAGGTTCAAGGCCAGGCTCGTTGCGTGCGGCAACGAGCAGATCTTTGGCGTGGACTTCGGGCTCACGTTCGCGGCGGTCATGGAACTGAGCACGGTGAAGGTCATCCTGGTTTTTGCTCGTCGCTGGGGCGTGCCGGCGAGGTACGGGGACATCCCCAACGCGTACGTGAAGACCGACAAGGAGCAGCATCTCGAGATCTACCTGGAGATCCCACAGGGAATGGCGATCGGAGATGAGGTGATGCGCAGGCTCGGAGTGAGCGTCAAAGGTAAGCTGGCGTTGCGCTTGAGGAAGTCGCTGTACGGCCTACGCCAAGCAGGCAGGCTGTGGAGTCAACTCCTGCACGCGAAGCTGGAGGAGGCGGGGTTCACACGGTGTGTGACGGACATGTGCCTATACTACAAGCGAGAGGACGGCGAGATGACGCTCGTGGGCGTGTACGTGGATGATCTCTTGGTCACCGCGTCCAAGCCGAGTCTGGTGGACGACTTCTTCTGCTCCATGAGCGTGTTGTCCGTGAAGGACTTGGGCGAGGTGAGGAAATTCTTGGGGATGCGCGTGGACCTGGACAGCAGCGAGGGGTACTCGCTGGACCAGCAGGCGACGATCGAGGAGCTGCTGGAGCAGCATGGGCTGGCAAACGCAAACAGTGTGCGGGTTCCTGTTGGTGAGGAGCACAGCGAGGAGGAGGTAGACGAGCCGCAGTTGTTGACCAAGGTGGGTGCGCCGGGTGAGCCAACGATCCGCCGTTTCCAGTCGCTCGTGGGAAGTTTGCTTTGGATAGCACGGTGCACAAGACCCGACATTAGTTTCGCTGTGCATAAGGCCACGAGGAGGACACACCAGCCGACCACGAATGACTGGAAGCTGGCCAAGAGAGTCGCAAGGTACTTGAAGGGGACGAAGAGCGTCAAGCTGATCATGCAGGCGCCGACGAGGAAGGACGACGTGATGGCTTTGGAGAGCTGGAGCGACGCAGACTTCGCCGCCGACAAGAGCGACAGGAAGTCGGTGACTGGAGGAGTCGTGACGATGGACGGGGCTGTGGTGCAGTGGATCTGCAAGAAGCAGACCGGCGTGTCGCTCTCCACGATGGAGGCCGAGTTCACGTCAGCGTCGCAGGTGGGGCGCGAGCTGCTGGAACTTCGGGAGCTGGTGCGTGAGCTGGGTTTCCGGGTAGTGGAGCCAGTGCCCATGAGGATGGACAACCAGGCGGCGATTAAGCAGCTAGAATCCGAGGAGAGGATGGCGAGTGCGAAGAACGTGGACATACGCGTGAAGTTCATCTGTGATTTTGCCAGGAAAGGGATAGTGAAGCCCGAGTACGTGGAGTCACGCCTGATGATGGCGGATCTTCTCACGAAGGCGTTACCGGCGCTGAGGATTGCGGAACTGCGGGAGATCTTCAAGCTGAAGTGACGAGTTCTGCCGAGAGTGCGACGACCGAGGAGGAGTGTTGGATTTGGACCGTGCGGCTGGAGCAGCTGCGGTTCAAGGCGGTAGAAAAGACCGGTTCGGCCGCCGACTATACGGACGCACAGGAGAGGTGGCACGGGTGGCTGCCACAGGAAGATGGTTAACAGAGCAAATATCACTTCTACATTCTCACAGTATAACCTCTGTCTAACAGTACATTGTTGGCAGTACCTTGCTCTTCTTGCAGTCCTCCGAGTACTTGACCAGCTCCTCCGTCCAGTCACCGAGAGATTTCAATAGGATCGTCAATGTGTCGGAGCTGGTGCGTGGCGACGAGGCGATTGTGAACGCATGCCATTGGAGCTTGGAGAGTACAGGGACGTTCAGGTAGACGAACTGTCCGACTTTAAAGTCCCCCGCTCTGGTGGTGGAGCGACATACGACCACCTTGACGACGTCGTGAGAGAGCGTCGTGAACTCGCGTACTGCCACGGGAGTGAAACCATTGGAGCTGGAGATAGCACGGTTGACAGTATACAGCATGACTGACGAGAAGATCCACGCTAGAATCGGGTTCCAGTGCAGCACAGCGAAGATCGTACCGAGGATAAAGAGATGGTGGACGGTGTAGAATGTGTTGTACATCTTCCGTCGCACCCACGGGATGGACGTGAGGCCGATGGCCAGGAAGGCAACAAGAGCAACGAGACCGAAGAAATTCATCCATGGGTCTTTGCCTTCCTCCCCAACGTCGCAGTGAAAGCAGGGAAGCGCCTCCTGGACCCATTTCCCCTCTCTCACCCAAGCCCAGTAGTAGCCAAGACAGTGCAACAAGGCGGACAGAACCGTGCCGACACCGACCCAGCGATGGTACTTGACACCGTTCGCGTACGAGATATTGAGGATCTCCATCCACACACAGTTGCGAGTAGCTGGCAGGAAGAGGAAGGCCATGTTGTACACGCACACGAAGCCCAGAGTGAGCGCAACCATCTGGAGATACATGGTCAAGTCGAGGGGCCCCTGGCGTATCTTCATACGCTCCACACGCGCTCGGTAGAAGTGCTGGAACACGTACATGTTGCCACCGACGAGGAACGCAAGGAAGCCAAGCTCGCCCAGACTGACGCTGAGAACTCGACCGCTAACGCTTGGCTTGCGACGGAGGAAACGAGCCACGTTGAGCGCGTAGCTGGACGAGATGCGACGCACGTTGAAGTGGCGGAGAAACTCGAGTAGGAGAGTCGACACAGCCAGCGGGAGGAAGCAGAAGAGGAAGAAGAACGTAGGACGCACCATCTCCGAGTGGCCTCCAGCATTCTTCCCAGCGCCCACTGGGACACCAAACCACGTGCCGATGGTAGAGCTCACTGTCTTCGTGTACGTGTCTGAGAAATAGAAAAGTTGACCGTGCGTGTACACGATTATAGACGCCAGGACCGCAACCTGGCCAGCATTTCCGAGGAAGCCGAACGGCTTTGTCCACGACGAGGACCCAGACTTACGAGAAGCAATGAAACCACCGTGTTTGTCCTGGAGGTTGTCCGGGGTGGCAAAGTGGGTGAACTCCGAGTCCGGACGGGGACTAATAGCGCTGCTTGGTGCCATGGTCGAAGGACAGGTGGAAAGGATATCGATGGCTTCTCGACTTGTGTAGTCAACAAGAAATCGAGGAATGAGCAGCGTGCGAGTTGGTAGGATCTACGATTTTTTTTTTTTTGCTGCTGTACACCGTAAACCGATGCCCAGAGTAATGGCGGCGGCTAACCGATACAAGAACTCTGTGAATTTTGGCTGAACGTGCTAATTTACTCGAAAGAAATGGGTGGAGCACGCGCTCATGATGCTTTACAAGGCGCTCGTCCAACGTTTGCTACCGTTCGATGCTCTCATGCGGACTCACCGATGCTGGATCGTTCGCTCGCATAAACGGCTTATAAATGAGCTCTTCAGTGCCGTCAGAGCATGCGGCCTCTAACCAATAATGAGAGTCGATTGGGATTGTCCATCGGTACCGATCCACGTCATTAATTTAGCGTTACAGTCGTGCACCTCCAATTCGGCAGGGCGGACCATATCAACAGTGCCAGGGCATAAGTGCACAACGTAAAGCAAGCAAATCCAGTGCACTGATATTTTATTTGTTAATTCTGTACGAAATTTACTCTAATCTTCTGCTTAATCTTGGCGTCAGACGCGCGAATCGCGGGCGCGCAACAGCGCTTCCAGTCGCGATAGGCGTCCGGCAAGGCGGCAACTTCCGCGGACCGCTTAAGAATACTTTGGACGATAGTGCGCTTTACTGCTTGGGGGGTCTTAAAGCGCTCCGTTGCCCAACGAGCAAGTTCGGAGTGAGAGCATGCAGGATCTGACTTATGCGGCGATGTTCCATTGTCTTTGGCGGTAAAAATCAAAGTGTGTGTTTGTAAGAAGACGTCCGATCCAAAATTTAAAATCAGATCGATGCGGCGTGTCATCCCTCGGCGAGGAGGGGAAAACCGTTGAGGTTAATTGCTTGGGTGGTGATGGGCAAAGGTAATTGCGCATCCGATTCGCGTAATCATAAAATCTGGCAGGGTATCAACTGATACCGGTGCCGAATTGGAGGTGCACGACTGTACCAGGTCAGTTTTTCTGCGTCTTGTCGAACGAAGCGTTCGTGGTTGTTTCTTTTACTCGGTATGCCTTTGAGGGGTCCCAACTCGTTCAAAGTCTGAGCTTCAGGACAAACAAGAGCGGTATAGCATTTAGAGTTTGAGAGGATCGGAAGGACAACAGTGGTGGACAGCGAAGACAACGTATTGTTGATACATGTAATTCAATTACATATAACAATTGTAGAGAGATACGCGTCTCCGGCGTACAAATACCATTTCGTTGTTTTTGAAGTAGCCCCCCCCCAGTATATGTTCCAAATGGTAGCCTGGGCCATGGACTGTACTCATTCTCGTCACAGCGTTGTTCTTCTTCGGCCCACACCACATTATACTACTATAGTTGGATCTATCACGACCAACATACCTCGGCGTTCCGTGAATTCTTTGCAATGACAAAAGGGTACGAATTGTACAAGAGGGTACGAATTGTACCCTTTTGTCATTGCAAGAATTGTACTACAATATATCAGCAATTGTTGAACGGGAGAGGTTATACACTGAACTCGAGTCTCCATTGAATCAACGTTCTTCTTACTGCTATTTTTGATCTCAGAGTCGGTTGACTTGGATCCGAGCACAGCAAGGGTTTGTTCAGCATTGGCGATGCTCAAACCTGTTATCTTCTTTCGACTCGGTAAAAGCATTTTTAAAAGCACTTTTTTGTAGCTGATGGTCGTGCGACTGGAGTTGCGGTGCCAAACTAACTTGGATCGCAGTATAATTGAGACTTTGTCCGCAAACTGAGCTTTAATCTGGATGAATCGCAACTTCAGCTTGAGACTTTGCCTGCGCACGCGTGGCTCTTGCCAATGAAATGATTTTCGCGCAGCTACAATCCCATACAGCACCTTGACATTCCGCGGGTTACACTTGTTTCAGTGGAAGAGAGTACGAAATACCGTCTAATTGAAGAACGTCGAGCAAATACGTGTCGAATACGAAAAGCCTGGGTGTCCATGTGCCGGATCTGGATTTGAGAATATAAACGAGCTGAGCTCATGAAATGCCGCTCTGTAAACCGTGCGCGTAAATTACTTTACTTTTAAAATATTTTCTTTTTGGAATATCTTGATGGAGCTCAGCACTGCAATATGAATGTGCATCTCGACACGATGAATCTTAAGACCGAAGCTAGATCCAAACTAAAAACGAGCACGTTTTTCATTGGCAAACTATAATACGAACACCACCAACAAGCTCATTAGTTGGTGACACGCGCTAACTGGCCATTTTCATCGACCGTGTATAGCCAGACTTAACTCTCTGAAGAGAAGGAAAACAATTATCTATTCTCGTACTCATGTTTGCAAAATAACATAACCCAGCAAAGGGCGTTTAGCTTGAGTCTGCAAGCGCATTCCGAAAAGTATAGTATTATTATATATTGCGGATTGCTCTAATTCGATCGAAAAATGTCGTTTGAACTACAGTCAACTTTCAAACAACACCTGCCACACTATTCGTATAAAGATAGTGCAAAACGTTTCCCTAAGATCAATCACCTCAATCGACAGCTTGTACATCGTGAAGAAGTAGTGGTATTTGGAGAGTAGGGTAATGACGCTGACAGCCGCACTCATCGGAGAAGAATTTTTAGTGATGCAGGAAATTACAGTCCCAGAGACAGCAATTTTCCAAGAAGCTGGCATTGGACAATAATCTACTTTACACGTTATTTTCGAAGCAGACGTATACCAGACCAGTATATGACAATAAGAGTTTTGTCGAAACCCGCAAGTTTGTCAAGCATTTGTCCTAATTTAGCCTGATCCCAAGTCTACTATTCAGGCAAGGGAATAAATCAATTGATCAACCCGCCGGAAATGTATTGCAATTAAAAGGAGAGATTGCATGAACGTTCGATTTTGCAATACCCAATTGGAGTGGAATCTACAATACTTAACTGCAGCACCTATTTCTAGAAATCAATTGTTGCTATCCTCGCTCATCAGCGTGTGCCTCTCGGATGGCCTTAGCTACAAGTTTTGAGCCCCAGATATCTCGGTTCGTCTTCAGGAACATGATCCCTACTAGTAGCGAAGAAGTCCTTGTGCGAGAACAGCGAATGACGTAAGACCTGGTTTTCTTTTTCCGAGTGAGCAGATTGGAGAACGAAGTAGATTGTAGATGCCGCGATATGCCATGCCGCGGCTGCTCTGCCAACACTATAGCTGCTTAATCCGGCCGTGCTAAAAAAAGTGGCATGACATTAAAGAAGCCCACAGCTATTAAATATCACCTGTGGTTGATCCAAGCTACTAGTGACATTGAAGTGAGGTATTGCAATTTTAAATTGCAATGGCCAATTGCATGATCCCCGGCGATTGCAATACTAAATTACACTCGAGACGCTAAATGCAATGTAAACTGCAATAGGGCGTAGTCCAAAAATCGATGCAAACCCTATTGCAAGCAATTTAAATTATATTGCTCCAAGTTAAAATAAGGTCCCTCCAGATTACTAGGGCTAGGACTTTGTTTGAAAAAAAATCGCGATATATCGCAATAATGTCGATCAGGTGTAGAGTGTAGCCCCCTAAAAGTGTGTGTGTGTGTGGGGGGGGGGGGGGGGGTCACCTTAGATACCAATTGACCCGTTCCTATTAATTCCTTAAGCGCTATTAAATAACACGTAAATCGAATTAAGTGTAGCGTCCATTTCGACCAGTGCACCCTTTTAAATGGCCACCCCAATCTACTAACCACTAGCTGTCGGCTTGTTCATCTTATGAAACTCCTTGTACCTGTACCAAACCTGCGCGTCAGGATTTTTCATCCAGGTAGCTTTGTCCATGTATAGCATTTTCCAAATCACCGCAGGCCTTTTCCCGTCCTGGAGCCATTGCCCGAATTGCGTCGTTTGGATTTGCGTCGCCATCTTTTCGGTCGTTTCTTTCTTCCTCGCAGCCTCAATCATCTTGGCCAATGCTTCGTCTCCATAGCGCGTTGTCAGGATTGAAACCATCTCCGCTGTTGCTTCATTCTTCTTTAACAAACCCACATACTTGTACCATGCGTTCCACTGCGAAGCGGCGAACATATTATCCCCCAGCTTGTCGAGTTTAAGCAAAGCGAAAACGTCGTCAGCGCTTTTGCCCGCCCTTTGCCAGCCCTCTCTCTGCTGCAGAGCCAACGAGGCGGCTAGCTCTTGTTGGCTGCCGGTCTTTTTCGTCGCACCCTCAAGCAGCTTTGCGAGCCCATCGTCCCCATAGCGAGTTGCCAGTACCGATGCCATGTCCACGCTTGCATCGCTTTTCTTTAGCATGGTCACGTAGTTAGACCATGTGTTCAACTGCGGGGTCACGAACAATTTATCTCCCACTTCATCGAGCTTCAGCAGTGCAAAGACCTCATCAGCGCTTTTGCCCGCCCTTTGCCAGCCTTCTCTCTGCTGCTGAGCCAGCGCTGTCGCGAGTTGTCTTTGCTTTTCGCTTCCCAGGGTCGTTGAGAGCTCCAGCAACCGCGAAAACTTGACGTCTCCGTATCTCTTCGTAATCACTTCTGCCATCGTTACAGGGCTCCCGGGGCTCTTCTTGTTGTATTTCTTCACGTAGTTCGCCCACGTGATCATTTTCGGGTCGGCTAGAAGATCGAGCACTTTGCCATCGAGCTTCAAATTCTTGAAAACGTCCTAGACAGACTTCTTTCTTGCAAGCCAATATCGCAGTTTCGCGCTCTCCGCTATCGACTTGACTTGCTCAGTGATTCCTCTCTCCTCGTCATCTACGACTTTCAAGGCTCTCGTCCGTGGCAGTTCCTTTATCTTCGAAGCCGGTAAGCGAAGCAACGCGACCCTTTTATCGTCTCTCTGGCTACCACGGAGAGTTGTAGCATCTACCGCCTGCACTGTGTCGGAAGAGATGAGTGTTGCAAGCTCGTTATTCGCCAAAGTAGGGGCAGCATCGCAGCGAGAGACGACGAAGGTGACGACAGCAACGAAGAAGATGGAGACTAGACGCATGGCGACTTCTTGGTGAGTTGAAAACAGTGAATGGAGGTGCCTGGTGCTAGAAGGTAAATTGAAAAGTGAACAGCAAATTCAGTGGGGGTGATTGAAAGAGGCGTTTAATTTCCATAACGCTTGTGAATTTTAAAACTTGCACAAATAGTCACTGTCTATTAATTCTACGCTCTAAGCAAAGATTTTACTGGTTCTGAAGCAAAGCAAATGCAATAATTTGATGTGTAACATCCAAGATATCGACAGCTCTGACTTTATTGTCAAAAGCAAGCTTTAATAAATTATCCTTCACTTTACTTAAAAAAACTGTGATTGATGACAGCCGTGACTAAGCAATCTGGCTGTCTTGAAGTGAAAACTGTACATATCAATACTTTTGAGACTTGATTAAAAAAAACAATTTGAAAAGGTCGCCCCTGGTGGGTGGGGTGGGGGGGGGGGGGGTGAAGTTCACCTCCCCCTTGACCAGTTCTTCTTGGTCGCTGGGGGTCTCCTCGTCGCTGCCACATTTGGCAGCAGAGCTTACTCATTGCGTGGACCTTGCTTGTGTTGCAAGTATCAGCTCTTGGGATTTGCTGCCCCACGCGGCAGGGATCGATAGTACAGATGAGCCTCCCTTTGCTAATACAGATGCGAAGTGCGTCCTGCAACGTTATTAATAACAAATGGAGGGGGTGAGAAACTGAGTAAAGACTTAGCCGAACTAATGCCTGCGGCTTAAAATCCGTGTGCAAAGAATACGGGCTTAAGCCCAGGACCAACCATGGCTACCTCCCGCTCGGTCAGATAGGGCTAATACCCTGGAAGGTTTGGTTTGGTTTAGGCAGGGTGATAGATACCTGCCAACACCTCCAAACTAGAAGATTTGTATGCCCACGACATCCGTCCTCCCAAAAGTCAATGTTTTACCTTAAATCTTCGATTAAGTACGATTATAAGCTTATGGTGCTTACGTTGCAAAAAGAGCCGGAAAAAACCTGATATTTATCGTTGAAGCATACAATAACGATGCCGACACTGGCCGACAGCAGCCGACACGGTCGTGATTGGTGAAAATATGTAGTATTTCAACCAATTACCAATTCAACTCCAACGCGAATTCAGTTGGAGAAAAAGGCAGATAAACCATGGTAGAGTGAGTCTTTAGAACGCCAGTCTTCAGAACGGAGGTCCACACAACATAATAACGAGAAGAGATTACAGGAGCGGCGCGCGCGTACCTGGGGCGTCCGCAAGCGGGGGGGGGGGGTCGCCACGAGCAGCAGTCCGATAGCAGCAGCGACACACCGAGGACCTTCTGGAAGTACGACAGCACTGAAGAAGCGGATAAGGTAGGATGGCGCCGTACGTTTTGAGTTATGGTGCTGACTAACGAAATGTGGATTCTGCCAGCGTTTTATGTAGGGCTCAAGGGATGCGTAAGCAGCAGATGAGGGGCAAAGGAAGCGTAGTGTGCTGTTTAGTGGAACTTTGCTGATTTGCCCCTCGACACCTTGCTGCTGGACAATGTAAGCTTGGTGTGATATTTTACAACGTGATCCTTGCTGTGTGATGTCGTGGGAAGCAAGGTGTTGCCAAGGCTTGGTGGTATGGTAATATATGCAATTGGTGTTGTGCTTATCAGCTCTACTTGTCTGTGCTAAGCATCTGTATACCTGCGGAGACAACGAAGCGGCCGCAACGTGAGCTTGGAGCTTCAGCGAAAGGGCGACGTCGCTCGCGGGTGTGACCAGCTTCGTCTTCTATGAAGGCTCGACGAGCCCGAGCTCTGCGGCGGCGGTTGAAGGCCGCGGCCATTGTAGAAGGAAGGTTGGCCGTAGGCTCCTCGGTTGCTTCGCAGTCAGTAACATACACGCGCCGCCCATCCCTGAGGTAGGAGTCGGTGATGCTGCGATTATAGTAGTTCTCCGCTGCCAAGGTTTCGGTCGGCATGCAGTGGACACGTAATGAAGCTTTTTCTGTCCGAAAAGCGTGAAATCCCCTGTTCTTCTGCTGTCTTCACACGAATTAATCTCACAAACACCGCTCCATCAGTACTGACAGACAGATTTCCCTTGAGCATGCAGCCTAGATCCGACGCACGGCCAAAGTGCATATCACATTAGCGCGAGTAGTGCTGCGTCTTGTTAGTCTTTGGAGCGGGTCGCATCATAGCAAAGCCCATCCATGAGAATTCGTAGGTCCTCCTTCGTGCAAGCCGGTGCTTTCTTGATCATCCCCCATCAACACGCTTGAGGTAGTGCCGATTAAGGGTTTGACCCATCTTGAGTAGCTTCTTCTCGGTTGTAGCTCTGTGCTTCGGGTACGTGCCAAGAAGTCAGTTCTTTACATGGCGGTAGTAGCCCATGACTGAGTTCCTTGTAAGCGGTTTGTCTCCCTGGCCCTCCAAAAATGTTAGGTGGACGCCGAAACGGTCTAGTAACTTGAGGAAGACGGCACCACTTGCATCCGCGACCAGAGATGCCGCAGCGAAGTCCATGGAGACGCCTTCGGCCGCAATAAAGCGACAGCGTGTTGATTGCCGTTTGGCGAGCGCGCTGAGAGTTTAAGGAAGCAAGGTCTTTCAGACTCATAATGAATTGGCGTGTTTTGTCGTCGAAAAAGCATAATACGCGAATGATGTGCGCTCAACATGTGGCTTGTATTGACTCTCAGCATCTCCCCCCCCCCTTGCCTACATAATCCGTCGGCATGGCGTCGGCATCATTTACCCTATCCCTAGTGTCTTATTGGATGATATATTTTAAACACTGATTTTATTGTTCAAATACCGTCGTGTCAGTCATAATTTAATCAAGTTAAAAGCTGTCGGCACGGTGATGTTATTCATCCATACAGATGAACCCGTTGTCAGTCATGCCTACTCTTGGAATTCACTCCGACAGGAATAAAATATCGTCTCCCGACGAAAGATAATCCTACCTATCACCTCTCCCTCGTAAGATGGACTACGAAATTAACCAAAATTACTGTTCGAACTATGGGAAAGTCACTACTATGCTGCACGTATGCATTACCGTTTTTATAACCACAAAAATATCTTGGCTTGCCAATAAATAAAGGAGACAACCGTCTGTGTTGCACGTAAATGCAATTATCATCCGTGTTCGTCCTTCTTTTTACACTTTCTGGCGAGGGTTCGCGTGGAGAAGAGCAAACCGGCCTCGTCCATGGTTACAATAATTCGCAGATCGTACTCCTTTAGCTTACGCTGCAGGTCTCTGATCGAGGCGCCCACGGCTGATCCACCCTCACCATTGGCCTATATGCTGCCGAACCCGCGCCGAAGGCTGAATATGTAAAGCCGCATCTTTATGCCGTGATTTGACGGTTAGCTGGAAAGTTGCCTCTAGTGTCTTACAACGCTTCAGTAGCTAGACTGGTCCTTGAGATGCACGAGTTGATCATACAGCTTGCCAGCCATCGCCTGGGTCACTTGATCGTAAATCCGTGTATGTCGCTCGAAGGCTACCTGCCGAAAAGCTTAATCATTAAGCTGTCGATTACGGTCGCGACTTACGCTCTCTGCAACCAGCCGATCGAGCGAATGATCCTGGCACGATGGAGGACGTGAGCCAACAGAGTCCGAACCTATTTCCAAACGCCGTAAAAAGCTACTTTCACTGGCCTATTCCCGTAAAAGTACATATTACATTTAGTTTCGGGGCACAAGTTTTCTCTATTGGCTTTACCTCCTTCCGGATGTTAGTTTTTTACGATCAACGGTGCTCCTAGTGTTTGCTGCTCCGTTGCCCAATCGGTGAAATTTGTGTCGTTGATGCTGTCCGGACCAAAACCTGCTATCATGTTCAGTCGTAACGTTGCTTCTGCGAGCTCGATGCGAGCGTCACGCTCTGGCTCAACGAGGATGCGATCGTCGATCTACTCGAGTCCAAGGCAGGATTAATCGTCCGAGCTCTCGGAGACTGATACCGGAGAGCTGGATCCCACGAGTCAGCTTATCACGCAGCCAAAGGCCTTGTAGAAGGAGGGAGACCCAATTCACCCGAACGGAGCGGTTAGATCGACCGCTAGCGTCTTTGGCCGGAAATGTAGCCCCATTCAGCGCACATGATCGACATGAAGCATTACGAAGCGAAAGGCGGACTTCACATGCCATTTTAGGATATTGGTCGCCACACCGGGGTTTTCTCTAACCAAGGTCTCTAAGCGCCTTGCCATTGAGACCACACATATATACTCAATCGGTGAGGCACATTCACCATTGCAATAGTCATTTGTAGATGCTCGCGTTCGAGTAAGAAGAAATGTCGTGAAAATGACGGACTTCGATGTACGAACTGATTTCTTTCATTTCCACAGCACCAAACGGACTGCAGTGAACCTCTTTTCTTTGATGAGACATGAACAGGTACATGACCAGGTAAGTACTGTTCGCCTGGTCTTTCAAAATGCTATTCCATAGCGCCATGGGAATCAGTCATGCAGCATTGTGGTTCCTTGGTGTCCGTTGCCGCTTTGGTGCCTCTCCCGATCACTTAGAACGAATATCGTGACAGGTAGCGTCGATTGGCAGTTCAGCGGGGGGTATCTCTGCAGCATATGCCGAAGTCGACCTGGTTTCAGAGCTTTGTTAGGACGAGTGTCGTCGCCAAGCTCACCCCAACGCCGTTGTACGATGTCAAATAGTCGCACACAGATATGTGTATCTCAGTTTGAAACAGCCTTCTGCTCAGTGATCCCGTCCAGTGCACTCATGTTTCTGAAGCCGTTCTAGAACGTTGACGCTAAGATGGAGATTGGCGCGCTGCTGCATCTCAAGTTTTGCGGACAGACGGGCTCAATCTCTGGCAACCAGTAGGAGGGGTATGCCCACAGGCAAGACTGGTTGATGAAAAAACGCGAGTTTTTAGACCTTGATTGTGTACTCGATCTGGACGTAGCTTCATGGTTAGCTTTGTAAATTCATCATGAGCTCCACCCAAGTAGCCGGGACTTAGGGCTACAAAAAGGGGGCGGCTTCACAGATTTGAGAAGCGGTCGCTTGGACCTCCTATTCGCAGGATAACGTGACCTTTATCCAATGCGGCGGGTTCAAAATGAGCATGGACACCGTAGTCAAACCTGTTGGAGGACCCTGATGGGCAGCCCATTGCTGCCAAAACCGAACCCCACGCAGGCTGGCTGCTGTGAGTCAGAATTAAGTCATTAAATGTCGGTGGAATTCGAAGCTGTCGTTAATTTGTTCGATTTCACGAGTGTGTTGAAGACGGCATGCGCTGCTTTTGAGTGTCTTGACGCTGGTCATCCTGAGCTGTGCAGACGCAAAAGTGCATGCAAAATATTTTGCAGCTCTCCACCTTTCAGTGAAAGACAAGCTATGGTCTGTACACTTGCTGTGTTGACATTTCCACCTCTTGCGTGCACGAGCGAGCGAATCTGTTCCAGAACAGAGTTTTTTCAGTACGCAAATGTGGGAGATCTGCCACCATCCACGAATGTCAGCCGTCGCGTTTCTGGACAAAGTCGGGTAGAGCTTCGAGTACATCGCGAACAGGCTCTGCAAGAAGCTTCTGCCAGTACCGGCAAAGCTTTCGAGTTGCGTCAACAAGCTCACCCAACGGCGATACTGCTGGCGGTCTCGGAGCGGTCATACCGCAGAAATTCTGCATGTTCGCAGCGCCAGCGTTAAGCCACGACATTCGCTGGTGAAGACCAAATGGGGCGAAGTGCGGAATGGACAGTTCGAATACCTCAAACTGATAGTGGTAAAGGCTAAAATAATGCCCGGATGGACCTGAAGCCGCACGACTGAGGAGTAGATAACGTTTTCTGCGGATCTGGGAGGGGCCTTACCTCGATGTTCTAAAGCGGTGATCCTTCGTGGGCAGCAAGCTGAATTGACGTCGAGGCAAGCGCGTATTGGGCGTTCGGCGAGATCGCTCGACATGGGGCGTTTGGGACATAGAGCGTGCCAAGCGCTCGGTAGTTATAGTTTGAGCAAGCCATGCGAGTCGGTCCGGCCGGTGTAAGGGTAGTCCCATAATACAAGCGTCGACCGATGAGCATCCGTTAGAAGGGTGAGGTTGGCCACAGAATCTTGCAGCCACCGTCGCTGTCGGCAAACGGGTGCCAGGCTCGGACTGGAGTGGGGGTGGGAGAGAGATCGTAGATGGAGCGTGGGGGGTAGCATCGAGAGGACAGACCCTGATTGGGATCCATATGGGTAAACAGATGTGCAAATAGCAAAATCGCGCTATTAGCCTGCTCCAATGAGGAAGTGCTACGAGAGGGTCATGGTTCACGTTTTTGTGGCCTTTTTGCAGTCGCCTCTAGCGTATGAAGTAGGGCGCATGGCAAAACCGATGAGCCGACAGATTCACAAAGCGTAGGTGGAGCAGGTTGATTGGCGTCGACGAAGAACGCGTAGTCCACAGCATATTAGAGCCAAACCATGCGGCTGATGCCGGTGTGGGGTGCAACCCATGTTGGTCTTGACGGTCCCTCAGCCATCTTCGACGGCTTCACCAAGGCGTAGTATCATCACCGGCCCCAAATCGGTCACGCTTTATCAGTGCTGGTCCCAAACCAACACATGGGCGTTGCCCTGTCGTATTTGGTCGCTTGAGCTGAAATCCAACTTATGTACTGAGCGTTTGTTAGCTCTCCGGGTACTCCGTATCCCTGTGTGCTCTACACCAGGTTACCCCGCTACATTGACCAACAGCGTATTGCCCAGGCTTCACTTCGCACGCACGGCTTAAACAGCGGGTGACATTGTGACCAGGCTTGACTCAGTTACCGCAAACGTAAGGTCTGCGTGGTGTTTTGCTTGTAGCTCTAATGTCGAGGCTAACAACAGCACGTATATCAGTGGCGGTTCTTCATCTACGCTAGAATTGTGAAGCGCTTAATGGGACGAGCTGTGTCTGCTCGTACCGCCTTTGGTTTATTCTCCACGACTACGAAAACGCCCCTCACCCGCTGCCTTGTCGCGGTCGGCACGTTTAGCTGCTCGACGTGGATAGAATTTAACAGGCGGCGCAAGGATCGTAGCTTCTCGAATCAGCTCACGGTTCATAGATAAAGTAATATACGACTCTATAAATGCTTCAACGTACGAGGTGACAGTGTACGCGTTATGAAAGAAAAAAAGGTGCTGATAATTGGCTTGATGTTGGAACAGCTATACAAAGTGGCAATTATGTACCGACATATTATTTGGAGGTGCTCGCGATCTGCACCACGACTACGCGTTTGGGCGGCCAGGTCCATCTTATACCCATGGATTCAACCTTTTTGTCGGGGACTGTGGGCTCCATCGAAAGGCTCGACATTGGTGTCATATTTAACACCCGCGCTTTTGCGTACATGCTCAGCGTTGAAGATCGAATTAGTTCTTATCCAAACTCAATATCTAATGGCCAATTTAGGCTGAACGTTAAAAAGCTTCATCACTCGAGAGGTAATTGTTTTCTGTGTGACAGCCACTTTGACGCGGTAGCCTTCTTTTGAGCCAACGTTTCGACTGCACGTTAGCAGAGCAGTACAAGGGCCCCATGCCCATGCACGTTCTTGTCACGGACATCGCTAACCAGCAGAGCGTTGTCTTAGACTTTAATCACGCTTGTAGTACGATTTGAAAGCAAAGGCAGTCTCCACCAGTAAGATTGAGATGACTGCCAATTATTTCGTTAAAAAAATCTCTTATGGACTTAGCAAGCCGTTGCCATATCACGTCCAGCTTGTCGGATGAATTAGGCGTAAATTTTCTAAAAACAAACTATGTTTGTGTATGTTCTCCTGAGTCGATTATTCATTGTGCCGGGAAAGCGACTTGGATCAAACCTACTACAGTCTTGTGCTCACGCTAGGTCACGGTGGCCTGAAGACGAAAAACATTGGGCCTGACGCTCTCGATGCTTGGGCCCACTGCCTTAAAACGGTCGATAATACTGAAATATATATGAAGAAATCCGAATTTTAAGTGGCTGTCGAGTCCACGCCCATTTAAGCGAACTCGAGCATCACGCTGCTTCCCTCGGGCAGTAAAATGGATAATCCGACAAACTGAATCCGACCAGAGCACAATTACCAAAACACCATTCAAACTATCAGCAGGTTCGAAAGGGAGGAATGCAATCGCTGCTGATATGGTCCTCCAATCACCGTCTCTCCTTGTTAGTGGGGTGCAAATTCCCTTGTAGCGTGAATGCTTCGTAAATGCCCCATTGTACGCCAACACAGGCACCAGTGAGACAGCTTGGCAATAAGAGATCCGAATGACAAGAAGACTCGTAAGAAACGGTCTAATGTGTCAACCTGACAGCAAACCCGATATCCTGCGTTTTGTCTAGCAAACGAATGTAAAAACGCGGGCGGGAGATTGTAGCCATCACCAACGTCCCTGATTCGAATTTTGTATCTGCTGTATTTGCCGATATACTATTACAGGGCGGTCGAACACTCTAGCCTTGTCAACCGTATTCAATGATGCTACTTCCCGACCTGCAGCAGTGCTTAATCCTTCCACGCAAATCCGTCCAGTTGGCTTAGTTGTCTCCCTGAACAATGGCGTTTATCGTCGCAAACGCCTGAATGCTCGAGCATTAGAGAGCGCACATACCAAGCACCGGCAGAAACGAAAGGCATCTTTGAATCGGAGCGCTTTGAAGGGTTTCTGCTTGTGTAGACACACAAACTACGAGTACGCGTCTGATTGACAGCGCCACATCTTCGCGTGGCCGGATGAGTTGCTTTGAAAGATAGACTTGTTCTCGTTGAAAACTAGGTCGTTAAGAATCTGGTTCTCTCGGGAGTTGACGCAAAAATAGAGTTGTCTTGTATTGCTACGCGCCAATGCTGATCGAGTAGATCGATCTTGTCGCCGCCCATACTAACTGGGAAATCGCTGACGTATGCAAACCCGCTGCCATATTCTTTTTAAAGCTTGAAATGGCTTTCACATTTGGAACCACTGCTGGGCTTGTTTTATATATGCAATCACTACGCGAGTCGACCCGTGGGTCTAACACGTACGAGAGCACGGACACACCCAGCGGCCTGCGCTCATTAATACAATGTACTTTCGCATTGCTTTCTACTAACTTGAGCAATCAATCACGACAAGGCAACGCCCATGTGTTGGTTTGGGGGCCAGCACTGATAAAGCACGGCCATTTTGGGGGTCAGTGGTAGTAATGCGCCACTTCACCAACATAATGACCGGGAAGGTATTGGTGGCTGGGGAGCCCGCACTGCCGTCTGAAATTAGTGAGAGGTTCGTTGTTTGCATGTCTATAAGTGTGTCATGAGTCATGGAAAAGGAAGGGGGACTCGGAGTAGCAGAATCGCCACAAGGGGGGGGGGGGGGGGGGCTAATGGTGTCAGCCGAGATGGCTCGACAAGAACTACTCGGCTTCAAGCTGGAGACTAGCAAGCCTACCGTCCAAGCCGACGACCCGCCCATGCCAAAAATGGCCTGCTGACTCGGTCGAAGTCCCTTTACGGAGAAGCTGGCGCTGACGAGCTCGTGTCGCTTTCGGTTTTGACACAGCCCGCGTACGTGTTATCGTGATAGAATGTTACTAGTAGCGGGGTCGTTAAGACCGACAGAGAAAATGGTCAAGGTGCCTGTTGAAATAGCCGTGACCTCCGCGTAGAGCGGATATTCGGTGATTCTGTCGACATGCTCAGGGAGGCCAAACACGTAGCCGTGTTTTTGAAGCATGCGCGGCGAGCCATGATAGAGGGCGGAGAGAGGATCATTTATAAGCTGTTTAAGACTGGTCGAGCAGAAAGCAAATAAAAGAGTGATGGAGATGTTTATGTTATTCCGCGTTCGATGACTTACACTCTCTGCCAACCAGCAGATCGAACGAATTGTTCTGGAACGAAGTATGACGTGAGCCAAAATGTCCGAAACCTTTTCTCAACGCCATAAAACCCTATATCGCGTACTATCCCGTAGAAGTACACAGATCCAGAATAAGTGGCCCAAGTAATAAATTTGGTGCAACCCGTCTACACTATTTTGAGGACATCCATGAGCTTTCGCGAAGCTGACAAGCAAAGCAACGGTATGATTTGGGCGTATGCCTCCACCGCCTAGGGTCGGGTAGTTCGCGGCTGTTCAGGGAGTACGGTCTCGTTCAGTGGCAGGAACGGTAGGCAAGAACACTTAACATATAAGTTTCTTTATTGACTTGACTTCCACTTGAGTAGAAGGTGGGAAATCTAAGACTGAGATCTGGATGGAAAAGAGGTCTAATACCTTCACTTCGTCACATACATGGCACCGCTTATACACTCGAAGTACGAGTTCACTTCTCCTGACATCCGCCCTCGTAGGACAGCAGGGGGCTCTGGGAAGGAGACTGGATTGTGCGAGGCACCTTAGGCCCACGTCGAATAGATTCCAGCGTTCTAAGACCACTCTAAAGGACAGCTCTAACGCCCTCGGCAGGGGGTACGCGAGCTGCCGGATCTAGTGGGTACCTGCCTGACGGGACGGCATGACGAGGAGTATCCACAGGACTCGGGTCATCCTTGCCTGTGGTACGACGCCTGGAATGACCCCCTCATTCCTGGATACGGAACATCCTCCTCGACGTGGCGTTTGCCGTCCTCGGCGAACGGGGTCACACTGCTGTCTTATTAGGTTGGTCACAGTGACCTCGGCGTTCGTCAATTCGATGGGGTGGTTGGACGGGAACGCTTCGGGTAGTTTTCGGTACCGTCGCCCAGTAAGTTCGGCTCAGCCGCTTGAAAGTCGTGTAGCACTTCAATGATATCGTCGACCCGTAAGCGTTCGATGTTCAGATCTTCAGCTCGGCTGCGTTCAGAAGCGTTTCGGCTGGCACTGGAAATAACTAGGTTAACCAACACATTAGGAGAGACGGTTTGCAATGGACTCCCTTTGTCGTTTTGGCGACAAACGTGCGAAATCACCCCGGTAATTACTACGATAAGTGTGTCAGCGAAACCCCAGCCACTCCACTCGAGACAGTAGATAGTAGCCAGCAGGAGCAGCAGCACGGTACCAACACCCACAGGCCGCAAAAGTACGAACTCCACTAGGTCGAACACGTTGTTCAACACGTACAGCAACAGAGAGACGCACAGTAGTACTAGCTAGCCGACGGCCTCACTATCGGCGTAAAGACGCATCCAGGTAGCTTTAGAAGCGTTCCAGAAAGCGTACCAGTAGCGTACGCTCGAAGCTCTAGTGCGAAGGAGGACATTAGGGATGTAGTCGGAGAAAGTCACCCTGCCGGCGATTCACCAACTCCGCAGAATTCGCTCATTCCGACCATATGTTTTGTCCCCTTGAGTAGAACAATGGGTGGCACAGCGAAGAGCGCACTCCACACTATATAAGCGTACGTAGCACCTAAGAGTTGTCGTAGTTCACTAGCTTGAAGCACGTCTCGGTAGAGTGAAGCACAATCACTGTAGATATCGCCGTCCACCTTCGTAGCGCGCCACACCTGGACAATGAACGCCCAGGCAACGTTACGAAGAGGGGCCTCTAAACCCCAACTAGGTTAAGCGCCTACGAATACTGGCCACAGCTCCCAGTGGACGTACTCGAAGAAGACACTCGCTTGAGCTCCCTTTGTAGAAGAGGAACGCCTTTTGAATAAGAACGAAATCCTCCTTTCGAGTTGTCTCTTCTCGAAGTCAGTCGTTCTCCATTTGTCCTAGTCGCTAACCATCAATCAAGTTTTTGAGAAAGGAAATTACCGGTTCTTCGTCTCTTGCGAGAGTCCGGCTTGCACTCAGTGAGGAGTTTTCGCATAAATCCCCAGAGAGACGGAACTGGAGGTCGAGGTCCCGACGGGCAGTCTTCCCACTCATTCGGCAATTTGCCTCGACCCAAGACACTTCCTTCGACACTCCCATCTCTCTCCGCGCAACACCGTCATGGGTCGTTCACGAGGCAAGGAACTCCGAAAATTCAAGGCCGTCTGGAACGTGGAGTCGTCCGACTTCGACAGTCCCTCACCCAGCGAGTCGCCTGTCGATGAACGTTTCTGGGCCATCATGCGCGGCATTCTAGCGGTTAATGCGAGTTCCTTGGGCCTCGAAGTGTTGGACTCCATCGCTGAGGCAACGTTGGGGGGCACAGGGAAGGCGGCGGATGCCTTGATGGGGCCAGTGGTCATCATGCCAAAGCCGTCACGCCAGCTCGCTCGCGGAAAGCTGGCCTGACATCCGGGTTTTACTCAGAGCGGTCGATTCCAGCTCAAGAGCATTAGTACCAGATCCGCTAAGAAGCAAACGCTGTCAGAGAGCCCTCGTTCTGTCAAATGGCGCTAGAATAACCCCTGGTCACCTTGTACTCTGCCGTTCAAGTTGGCGGACAATTTAATAGTCGACGACCTCCAGAGGGTCTATCACGAAGCGTCCAAGCTCGACCAAGAACCGTACCAGCTCGCTTACCCCTGGCGAGGCTCGAACCTGTGGTACAATCCGCATGAATTCCCTCACGTTCACGCTTCTCACTGGCGTTTCTGGAATGAGAACCGTTCTAGGTTCTGGGACTGCCATGTGAACGTCCCTTTGAAGACCTCCAACTCACAGACTCAGCATCGCAAGGCCAAAATGTCGGCGGTGGTTGCTCGCGTCTGGTTCTTGAGCTTCTGAATCGAGACTTGGGGTTACTTCGGCTCCTTTCGACTGTTCGAGAAATGTGCTCATCGATGTCGTCTCATGTGGATGGGGGCCAGCCAGGTCGGAACGCTCCAGACGCCCGGTCATTCTCTTTAAACTTTACTCACGAGACGCTGAGGGGTATTATCGCAAAGTTAAGGGCGCTCTCAAACCGTTCCGCATCGATGAGAGAGGCTTCACGACGATCACGGATCTGCTGGAACGTACTGGAGCTCTCGACCCAAACAGTTCGAAGTCGGACAGCCAACTCACGGACCGAGCCCTGGCTCTCGTTTTGCTGGATTTGAAGTCTGAATACGAGCACGAGCCACACTGGGTGGGAGACCGTTCGAAGGGAGTCTGGCACGCGTTGTGTCACTGTCCTCGTTTCCAGAAATTGGCGATTAAGCTTTCGCGGGAACGGGATGGAGAAGCTATGAGAGCACCCAAGGTAGCTCCTCTCGACTCGTCCGAAGAGGACTCCGGGGGTTATTCCGTGTATGAGCGCACGGACGGCACTTATACGGCGATTTGGGATGCGGTGAGTGAAGAAGAGTCGTCCTATGGGAAGAGGAAATCGAGAGCAAAGCCGAAGAAGTCCACCCCACCAAGAAAACGCTGAGTTTGGCTTCTTGCTCCGAAAAAGAGCCCTGACGAAGTCAAACGTCCTAACAAGCGGCTGTAGCTCTCTCGTACATCTCCGAAGTCGAAGCCTCGTACGAAGCGTTCACGTTCTCGATCGCGTAGCAGCTCGCTGCCGAAGAAGTTCCGCATCAGCTCCGCACATAAGCGGTCGCCGTCTCCTCCACGTGTTAAAGGAAAGCTCAAAGCACGCCTAGGCGTTCAGTTTCACACCAGCGGTCGAGGTCGAGGTCACCAGCGTGGAACAAGTCGCGGTCGTTGGAGCGTTCTACTTCACGCCCGAAGTCATCGGTTAAGTCTTCGATCCGGAAGGGTAGTAAGGGCGAGCCACGGCGCGAGAAGACACGATCATCTTCCTCACGCGCGAAGCGGCACAAAGCAACCCCCGTTTAGCATATTGAAGTCGACTCGACGACTCGATATCCAGTGAAAGAGTCGTGAGACGATACTCGCAACCGTTCGCGGTCTTGTTCGTCTTCGTCGACGAAGAAGGCAGGATCCTCAAAGAGACACTCAGCGTCGCGGTCTCTGTCGGCGCCGAAGAAGTCGAGCTCGTCGGGAGAACACTCCACTAACACTTCGCCGACGAAAGAATCCGCCAAAGCTACCTAGTTGTAAGGATTCATCTTGTTCTTGATTCTTAAGAGCCCAGAACCGTCCCGTCCGGACGAGAGTAGGAGAAGTAGTGTCGTTCCAAAGCTTAGATGTTTCTTCTTGTTTTTCACCATGGATTCACCTTGTCGTTAATCGTCCTTGTCCTTCATCTAGAACCGCAGGTTTCGTCTCGAAGGGTAGTTGGGTAGCCAATCGTAGCGCAAAATCCAAAAATATACAAAGTAAAGTAATAAGTGTTCCTCCTAACACTTCGAGAAAGACTAGATCGAGAGTTATTCAGACTCGACCGACCCGTCCTTTTAACCTTTCGTTTTAGAAGAGCAGTTCCTCTTCGTCCACTGCGGACTTTGTATCCTCCAACCATGTGCTGCGCTATACTCAGGTAGGCCTTCCTCCTTACGATGGGTGTCTTCGAAAAAAAAATTCAGAGTCGCGTAAGTAGGCAATAGTGTGTTCCGAGGTCTCCATAGGGTCTCATAGGTGGCCAGCAATAATAGGAGCTGTTATTCTCGGTTCTTCTTGTGCCTAGGGATTATGTCGACCACGGGGCAGGAGACTCCAGTCAAAACCGTCTCTTCTCCACCTATCAAGCGTCTCTCCGCAAAGCTAGTAGAAGAGAGGTCCACTTCCGTTAAAGGCCCGTCATCGTCTGTTTCAGGATTCGTCTGTACTCCATTGGTACTTCGGAAGGGAACGGCCTGATCCATCAACCTTGGCAACGCTTCAGTCGATTGTTCGGGTGGGTAGGAATATCCACTCGATATGAGTTCTCCCCACCGTTCCGACTACACGGTAAGGGTCATGCCATGAAAAGGCGAGCTTCTTCGTGGTCCTTTCTCCGCGACGCGCTCGGAAGTATTGATAACCCCACACAGGGTCACCCTCTTCACACTTTACAGACACTTGGTTACTCAGTCGTTGCTCGTGCCTACTCTGGGTCTTCAAGAGTTGGCGCTCCATTAGACGTCTCGTATCCCTTAGCGACAGGAACAGTTTCCGGCGGTTGCTAGCGACTTCGTTACTCTTCCACTCGCTGTTCGTGTTAAGGAACTCGAGGTCAAGGGGCAATACAGGGTCACGACCATGCAGACTGAAGAACGGAGAGTCTTTGAGAGCCTCGTGGTAAGACGAACGGTACCCGAACAGCATTCGAGGCAGGTACAAGTCCCAGTCGTTCTGTCCTTCGTTGACATACATTTTAAGCATTCCAATTAGGGTACCGTTGGATCGTTCGACAAGGCCTTGGATCTGAGAATGGTAAGCAGCGTCAAATAGCTTCTTAATTCCAAGCGCTTCGTAGAAGGAGCGAGCAAAACCCGATATGAAGCTGGAGCCTTGGTCGCTTAACAGTTTCTCGGGGACTCCATGTCTCGAGTTTACTTCGCTCACCATGATTTCTACAAAAGTCACGGTGTCTAGGCGGGCCACAGGGAACGCTTTGGCCCATCGAGTAAGGTAGTCGGCGAAGACAATTATGATCTTGTTGCCTCGAGGAGTAGCCACCAGAGGGCCTATCGCATCCACCACCAGCAGTGATAAGGGTCCAGACAATTCTTGCTCCGGCATCCTCTACATTAGGCCGTTCCTCCAAGGGCGATAACCTCTACCACTACCACAAATAGTACACTCTCAAACGTACTCGGCTACATCCTTCTTCCAGCCGTGCCGGTAAACGTGCTTGCGTACTTTATCGAGCGCCTTCGCTACTCCAACATTCGCAGCGAGCATATCCTTATGACAGTGATGTAGCACCGTCGATATGAGCGATAACGGGATCACAGGTACTTCAAGGGTTGATGCGGGACCGGATCGAGCCTTCAAGTGTACGTGACGCATGAGTACACCGCTCTTTACCGAGTAGCTAGGATCCATCAATAGGACCTTAGCACGCAGTTGCGGATCTAGCGATAACGCTCTGTCGCTCCGAAACGATATCATTGACTGGATCCAAGAGGTTCTCCTCTGTTCTTACACGAAGCGCGTTTGTTGTAGTTCAACACATCAGTCGGGGATACCAAGTAGTTTCTTCCTCTTCGGGCGACATCACAGAGCTGGGGTCATCAGCGTTCTCTATTGAAGGCGCGAAGAGAGTAGAGTCAAGTTGGGAGGCGCAGCCTCCCCGACTTCAGCTGTACTATGGGTAGACTCATCAGCCTCATTGAGTAGTTCCGACATTGATGTAGCGCTGACGGTCTGGGTGTAAAGTCTAGACAGACCACTCACGTGACCCATAGAAGTAACAGGCTTGTGATACACTTTGAAGCGTAGTTAAGACAGCTACATGGCCCACCAGGTCAGCTTAGCGTCACTCGTGCGGTTAGTCTCGTTGAAGACCCACGTTAAGGCTTTGTGATCAGTGTACAAGTCGAATTCACAGCGATCCAAGTAACAGCGAAACTTGCGCGTAGCCCAAACGATGCCCCAACACTCGTTTTCCGATGTATTGTCCTCCTTGTGAACCCAGTTCTTCTCAGAGCCGAACATCAATTTGCTAGCGTAGGCTACGACCCTCTTGCGCCCGCGCACGGTCTGCGTCAGACACGCTCCCACGGGGAGTCTGGAAGTATCCACGTACAGGAGAAAACGTTTCGAGAAGTCAGGATACACAAGGATATGAAGTTCCATAACTTACGCTTGAGCTGCAGGACAGCGGCTTCACATTCTTCGCTCCAATAGAGCTGACCCCTTTCATTTTTAGACGCTCGATGGGAGCCGATATAGCCGCGTACCCCGGGATGTATCGACGGAAGTAACTTGTCAAACCCAGGAACGCTCTTACCGTATGCAGGACATGAGACCGTAGCACGTTCATCACCGACTTGACTTTCTCAGGAAAGATGCAGGAAGGAGTGACAATGTGTCCTAAGAACGCTGCCTGGGCACGAGCCCACTTACACTTCTTCATCTTGAGCTTGAATCCAGTAGATCTGAATCATTCTAAGACTTGCTTGAGTCGTACCAAAGCCTTCGCCGGGAACCACGAAGTCGTCGAGGTACACTAGACAAGTGCTCCACTTAAGGTCGACTAGTACAGTCTCCATTAATCGTTCGAAGGCAGGGACTGCATTACACTGCCCAAACGGCATCACGAGCCACTCAAAGAGACCATTTGCAAATGAAGGCTGTCTTTTCCACGCTCCCCGCAGCCATCGGGACGTTCCAGTAGCCGAAAGCAATCTCCATCGCAGAGAGCAGTTTAGCATTAGCTAGTACGTCCAAAATATCGTCGATGAGCGGCATCAGATGCAATCCTTGATAGTGACGTCGATCAAATATCGATAATCGATGCAGAACCGAATACCTCCATCAGGCTTGCAGATCATTTGCACTGGGCTCGGACTGAACGAAGGTCGTATAAGTCCTTGAGTCAAGTACTCTTGTATTTCAGACTCAAGGATGTCCCCTTTCGCCTTGGACACTCGGTAAGGTGGTTGCTATATTCGCTGATAGTCACTGATGTCGATAGAAAATTCGAGTAGGTTAGTACGTCCGGGGCGCATCGAGGTCTCGACGAACATGTCTCCGAACGGTTGGAGGAGCTCCGTGAACAGCCATTTCTGTTCGCCCTCCAGCTTGGACTTTTCCAAGTCGATCTCGAGCTTCTCGTTGAGTACTCGATCAAGTTCTGGTATGGACTCACCGCACCTTCAGCTACGGTACTAGTGGCCCCAATGACAGAGTGTAACCATCGGACTTGCGCTTCTTGGTCATTCGTTTGGGCCCCGCCTGACTTCACTGACCCGTGTTCTGCACCTATATTTGAAACGCTGTTTCGGGGATCACCGTAATGCCAGCTAACTGGGTACCTCTCTTGATGACCGCGTCCTCAATAGAGGGGTTGCACACTTCCACGATCACTTGGTCGTTATGCACCGTACCCAGCGATCTAACGACCTTAACTGAGTCATCCAATACGGAGAACGAGATTCGAGACATGTAAGACTCCTCCACCCGAGGTGATCCGATAGGGAACACCTCGGCCGTGTCTTTCAACATTACAGTGTTCTTATCTAGGTCCACCACGGCTCTGAAGTCTTTGAGCACTTGGTGCCTAGGATAGCGTCGACGTATAGCTTATGTACGACGGCAAAAGGTATTCTCATCTCGACGGACCTCAAAGTTACCGGCAAGTTGAAAGCTCCTTCGATAACGAGCGTAAATCCGGATACTCCGTTCAGACTACCAGCTTAGGAAAGCAGAGGAGTGTTAGCTAGGTCGAGGCGCTTCAAAACACGCTGGTGCACTAGGCACGCTACCTCTCCAGAGCCAATGAGTAGTCCCGCAGGGAGATTCAAAAACAATCCCCAAGACAGAGCTTCCACACCTCCCACCGATCCGATCACACGGTTGCCGTTGGGAGCGACCTCGTCTTCCCTTTAGTCGTTTCCTGCAGAACCCGGCACACCGCTAGACCGGGTTTGCGTCTGGACCCGGTTGCGTCGGCGACGAAGTTCACATAACCGTATAGTCCGTTCTCCACGGCTCGGGAGGAACGGTTCGAGTCTAGAGCTTTGGTATGGTCGTTATACAGAGAAGAACAGTCGAAACTGACCTGTTTACATTTAGGGGAGGGCTTGCGACCGGGGCTCCTCCAACGGCAGAGTCTGCAAGGCGAACTCCTCTCGAGGATCTTTAAGCGTAGCTTATCAGCGTTCTTCTCGTAGATGCCAGCAATCTCCTTTGTCAGCAGCTCTCTCGACCGAATATCGGAGGGCTCGACGAGAAGCTCGAGTAGCTCACTGTCCCTGATTAAGAGGGTTAGGGGTCCAGGAGACAGCGGAGAGTCGTCCTTTAGCTCTTCCACTCGTAACCCTTTGCCATCACACCCTTCACATAGGCCGCTTTTACAAAAAGCGTCAGCTTTCACGAGGAAGTACACAGCTCGCCATACACCGCACGCCAAGGCTCAGGGACGATCCCTCGAGAAGCAAGCAAGCTGTACTCGACCCGGCTGAGGTCGGACAGTCTTTCTGGTGAGCCTTTCAGAGCCAGAGCAATGTTGTCCTCCACAACTGAGGGGCTCATAGGACATACTTCTACAGGATAAGGAGGTACTACCTTCTTAGGTACGTCCCGCCATGAGAACCTCTTCGTTGAAGTTCCGCCCCCTTCGTCTCTGTAATCCGAGTCGCTCGCCGTCACGGTGTTGATCAGAAACATATGTTACTCTATGAAGCTACGGTTGGTGCGCTTTGCTTCATTGGACGAGGCTAGCGTCTTGTGATACCATTACAGCCAGTATTCAGCGTGCACAGTCGCCCGGGGGAAGGCTCTCGAGTCGTCGCTAGTTTTTCTTCAGGAATGTCGAGCAGAACACTCAAGTCGGCAAGAAGTAACTTCTTCGACTGCTCAGCGTTTTCAGTCAACCGTCGCTTTATTTCTACCTCATCAAGAGGGAACAGTCGATCTTCGAGTTCCTTGTCGTACTCTTCCTTCTCTTCGGCCAGTTCATATTTTCCTCTGTCTTCTAAAGCGTTCAGTTTTTCCTCAGAGAACACTCTCGCGAACGAAGGCTCCTTCTTGAGTTCTTCCCTTACGGGATCAGGATGGGTGCCTTACTCAGGGCTTCCTTTGGTGGAGGCGCCTCTTTCAGGAAGGGTCACGTCTTCCTTCCTCTCCCTTGGTTCCACCCCCGAGACCGGGTCGCTTTCTTCCGTAGTTCCACACACTTCTCGGGGCAGTGGCTCGAGCACCTCTATCATGTCTTGGTCTAACGCATTTGACTGGGGTGATCTTCAGACTCACCACTCTTCTCGTCAATCTCTAGCACACTCGAAACCACATTCTCGTGGTTGGTTGGCGTCGTCAGGTAATCTCATTTCGCCGAGGCCGCCGGAGGCCGCGGTCTCTCCGCTTCTCCTTCCTCGGTTAGTTCTTCTCTCGCGATTTTCCCTCGTTTTCTTGGTCCTGTCTTGTAAGTACTCCTTGGTTCGCACTCCAACGCTCGCCAATGTTCGTGGCTACAGGGGTACCGCTCCATACGGGCCCAAAGCCTCCCTCCGTCACAAAAGTCTCTTGTTCCACCCTCCAACCGCCGACTGCATTTAATATACCGACGCACCGTTTCACACGGGTTCACCACCTCCGTTATTCATAAGCGGTTGCTGTTCCTCAGTCCTAGTCATATACTCTTCATTCAAAGTCGATTCACTTCTTTCCCGCATGGCGGAGCTCATCCCACCCACAACAGGATACACGTCATACCTTTTAGTCGACTCCTCTGCGGAGCTTAAAGTGTTTTCATTTGTGTCGATCCATTACAAGAGGAGGAGCGAAACTCCCGTCCCCCCCCCCCCCCCCTCACGCCCCCATCACTGCTGATTTGGTGCTTGTCCCAGGACGGGCATCGACGCCGTCGCTGCAGGAACACCGAGTCTCTTCAGGGACGCCTTCAAAGGACATTCAGCCGGTTTCATCACACAAGAAGCACTTACGACCGCTCCTCTCCTGGTTGTTCCTGAATCCACCGGTAAGAACACGCTCATATTCAGCACCGATGTGGCCCACTTCCTTGCAGTGAGGGCAAGTGGCCTTGTTGCGACGACAGTGAATCCGACTACACCCTAGAGTGTGACAACGACCACACACACTATGACCATCGCGACTGTGCATATCAGTCCCAGACGAACACCCCTTAGAGGGCTAACTGGAAGCGTTCCATCCGATTGAAACAGCTGAGAAGAGCTTTGCTCGGGAGGAGTGTACGCTGGAGCTACATTCATCGCAGGAGCAGCACAGATGGCAGCCATAGGACGCTCCATCAACGGCTGTTGCTGCTGTAGCTGCATCTGCTATTGTTGAGCGAGTGGATTTGGGGTCTGCTGTATCATGTTCATCATACGTTCGAGGACAGCGCTCCCGTTGGAAGTCCTGGGGAAGGAACATCATCGAGCTCGGAGTCGTCTTCGACTGGACGGTGCATGTTCTTGATAAGTAACATGGTCACCGCCGCAGGGATTAAGTCAATCATGGTAGTAGCGAGAGCGTTTCTCCAATCCCGGTTCCGAAGTCCCGACAAGAAATACTGTAACGCATTTGAGGATCGTAACACTGGGCATCATCGCAGAGGCTTGAAATCGTGTCACTCCACACTTCAGCGTACATCCCCCGGGGTCGCTTAGTGTTGTTGAGGTTCTCGATTAATTGCAACGGGGTTTGACTGATGAACTGGTTGTGAGCCCGAGTCCTCAAGGCCTCAAAGCTATTGATGCGCGAATGCACCCACCAGTCTTCTCTGGCCTTACCCTTTAGGCACTCACGGAAAGCTCTGAGCCGGGGCTGTTCATCCAGTCCGATACTCATGCGTTCGAAGGCTTTCCAGAACGATCGAGCCTTCTCCACAGACGCTCCTTCCGGGTAGAATGGTTGGATCATTCGGATAGCGTTCCGAATGTTAGTAGGCATCCCACTAGTTGTCGGAGAGGCGCTACCGTACATTAGTGAAACGTAGTAAGGGCTACTTCCATATCCACCATACGCGAGGCTCTGTTGAGTTCCGGTAGAGGTAGTAGTTCCTCCGTTTCCTCCAGAAGTTCCGCTTGTTCCGGTTTGGCCGGCCCTGTAGGCGTTCGCGCTCGCAGTCGGAGCTCGAGACGGGATCGAGTGGTTGGAACAGATACCTGGGTAGAAGCACTCAGCGACGCTTGAGCGGACGCAGCTTGAGCGTCCCCCACCCTGCCTTGTAGGCTATGGGTTGGTTGGATGTTTCAAATAGAGGCGTTAGTCGCTCCCAGGGGAACACTCGCGGGGGAAGCACTTCCACTGTTCTCAGGGTCCGTTGGTAGAGAGAAGAACGGATGGAAGTCCATGCGAAGTTGTCGGGCCGGATAGTGTAACCTTGGTACGAAGGGATCGCCGTCCTTGTCCGAGCCGTTAGTGGGGGAGTCACTAAGCTACTGTTCCCATCAGCTCTTTCCATAGCAGCGGCTATCTCCGGGGGAGACACCGACCTCAACAGTTAAAGGGGTTGAGCTATCCTTGCACCGAAGTTTGGCCCCCACCGCCGTCCAGGGTTAACATTGGACCCAACTCTTGCGAAGTAGTGGTCGAAGGCGCCTCGGAGCTCGCAGCGTCAGTGAGTGTATCATATACCCCCCCCCCCCCCCCCCCAGTCGGTTGGTGGCTCGATCCACGATGTTTGCACATTTTGAGGGCCTTCCGTGGTCGACAAACTAGGTCTCGTCCGTGAAGGTAGGCTCCCTTGAGAACATTCACCACTTCGAGAGATGTTCCCCGCGTCTTCTCCGGTGTTAGTATACGCCATCGCCTCCGTGTTGTTGTTTCCGTTTTACGTTCTCAGCGAGTCTTCACTTGAATCGGGACCTTCTCCAGCGAGCAGACTGCCCTGCTTCTCCACCAATTTTCGTATGCCTCCACCTCCTAGGGCCGAGAAATCCGCGGATGTGTTCAGGGGGTACGGTTTCATTCCGTGGCAGGAACGATAGGCAAGAACACCTAAAATATAAGTTTCTTTGTTGGCACTTGAGTAGAAGGAGGGAAATTTAAGTCTGAGGTTAGATGGAAGAGAGGTCTAACACCTTCCCTTCCTCACATACATGACACCGCTTATATTACACTCGAAGGACGAGTTCGTAGGACAACAGGGGGCTCTGGGAAGGGACTCAATTGCGCGAGGCACCATTAGTCCCACGTCGAACAGGTCCCAGCGTTCTGAGACTACTCTAGAGGGCAACTCTAACGCCCTCGGCAGGGGGTACGCGAGCTGCCGGATCTAAAGGGTACCAACCTGACGGGACTACATGACGAGGAGTAGCCACAGGACATCGGGTCATCCTTGCCTGCGGTACGACGCCTGGAATGACCCCCTCATTCCCCGATACTGGGCAATTTCTTCCCTCGACAAAATGCTCAGCTCTATATGCAGAAGGGCTTTCAAAACATTGAAGCTGTTTACGGTTGTGAGAGACGTCAACAACCAGTTTTGATTATTATTATCAGTATGCGCTCATGTAAATCGTTTCCAAATATCTTACGCTGTGGTCATACTACACTGTCGTCACAGCGACGATGTAAGCAAACAGTGGTATGATGATGACCATCATTGTTTGGTACATGTATTAATATGCCGATGCATTATTTTACAGTGCAGTTACTAAAACTACCAAGCCATCGGCCCAGCTGATACAATACGCCCCTATTCCTCATCGCAAAGTTTATTGACATACATTTCGCCGTCGGACATATCTTCCTTGTATGCAATTCTAACGGATTTTCCCGAATAGAAGCCGGTCTTGTAATCCCCATAAGCCCCTAAAAATCAATCAATTTTGACGAGGGGACTTGTAAACGGGTAAGGGCTTGTATTTAATGAAAGAAATTTTTTCATCAATGGTTGTTCAGTACTAAAACGATATCTAAGCGTCTCCTAACTACGCATTACTCATCAACCAGCTCGACGTCATCCAATGCGTTAGCCAGCTCATCATCCACATCTGAATCCGTGTTCTCCTCTTTCTTCTCTTCTTCATTCTCCCATTCGCGCTGAAATCCTCTTCCGTAGACATCGTGACGCCAAATAAACCATTCCGATTCAATCGGAGAAAATCCGGCCGCAGCTACAGAGTTGTCAATAGTTTCTTGATCAGTGTCCTTCCAGGCCTTTCGCACCCACTGGCACGCGACTTCAGCGCTCGGTGGCTTCGGGTTTCCGGCGCGAGTGTATTCTACAGCGTCAGAGTTCTTCCACTCGTCGATATAGTTATACAGAATGTCCTTAAACTGCTTGTAGATGCCAATATCACCAGCTTGGAGGTATGCCGTCAGCCCACCTGGAATAACACACATAGCAATATTACGGTCTTTGCATTTGGCCTTTACAACGCGTGATATGTGCGCGCGCATTGAGTCCCAGACAATGGTCTTTCCTTCCGCCTGCAACACCTTAGGAAAGACCATATCGATCCAATTGCATAGTAGTTCGGAGTCAACCCAAGCCTTTGGCTGGAAGGCTACATGCACTCCACCAACCTTCTGAATGGTTCGAGATCCTTTCTTGTGCTTCCAAATTACGAGCGGGGGAAGCTTGACCCCTGTGGCCGTAACCGCCAGTACCGCCGTCACTCGCATCGATGAGAATCCAGTCGACTTAACGACCACATGTCGTGCACCCCGGACCTCTACGGTTTGTTCGCGTGCGTCCTCAAAGTACACTGCCGTCTCATCCATTAGAATTGTGTGATGGAAATTAAAGGTGCCCTTGTTTTCGCTAAGATAGCGCATGTATGACACCGCACGACCGATAAGCTGTTCATCTGTAAGTGTCGTCAAGTTGGTGCGGCGACGAAGCGATAAGTCATTGCGCTTCATGAACTCGCTAACCCAGTGCGGTGAGGCTTCGAACAACCGGACTTGGTCGTCGGAAACTTCACTGTACAGCTGTAAAGCTTGTGCTGCAATCCACTCTCTGGTAACCTTCTCCTTCTTTAGACGGCGCAGAACAATCATCTCAAGTAGTAAGTCTTCAAGAGCGCCTAGGGCTCGCTTGCGTCCTCCTCCAGCGACTCGCATTTGTGTCGGCTTGGCTGCCCAAATTTCGTCACGCTGGCGCCACCAGCGGCGAGCTGTCGCGGGGTCGAAGTTCCACCCAAGTGAACGAAAATGAGCCGCTGCACGCGATGGAACACCTTCGCCTGTTGTATTGATCCAGTCGATAACCTCTTTCTTCTTCCAGATGCTGATGGAGTTGCGCCTCGATGTCATTGCCCTGATTTGAGAATGAACTAACTTTCAACGTGTAAGCTCTCTCTCGAGCAGAACAAGATCCGAGGACGGGGATGAGCGAGCAACGGCAGTGAACGCTAAAAAAAATGAACATTTAAAATAAAAATGTTCGCTATACTACGGACTTCTATTTGATACAGGACTTCTATTATTAAACAGATTCTGTCATTTGTGAGCGGACTTGTATTTCCTACAGGACTTGTATTCGGGAAAATCCGTTAGTGTTACCGGTACGTGTACTGTACACTAAGTACATGTAGAAAATTTGAAACAGGTCTCTTTATTTTAATAAAGAGACCTATTTATCATTAAAATAACTGATGTACTAAATTAGTCATCTTGGTACATGAACCACTGGAAATACCAGACCGCCGTCGGACACATTTTGATCGTACAACTCAGCGGCGGGCAAGCTTGTTAAACCAGAAAAAATTACTACTGTGGCTGGCTCAGAAAAGGTGGAGGGAACAAATTGAAATTAGCAAAACTACACCGAGTAGTCCTTGCATTACAAGTTCATCATGGAGTACATGTACTGAAGTGCTGTACAGACACGAGGTACTTGTAGGCTCGTGTCACGAGCGCTTCTTGTCGCAGTGGCCATTTCAACCACTATCCGACGGCGAGTCCTCGTCAACAACCAGCGCATCTGCAAAATTTGGCAACGCAGCACTGAATCTGGCCGTGCATAATGAGGCCGAAGGATGGTGTCGTCATTAACCGTTTATCGAACGTACGTCGCGGTCGACTGCAATCTCATCAAGTGTGCGCCGCCCTGGAGTGAAAGCAAGTCTGCGACTGCGTTCGCTGCATGCACAGCGAGCTGGTTTCGCTAATAGAAGCTCCCGCCGGCCCGTCCGCGGCATTCGTCGACAACTTGCGTTAGCGAGACATCTGGGGAGTACCAAGTCCCATTGGCCTGAGGCACGTCGTCGGCATACGTTTCAGAATCTCTGTGTTTTGATGAACCATCCTTTGAACAGAAGCAGGTCGGTACCTGGTGGTTGTCATTCTGTTGGAACTGCTGTGGCCGCGAAGAGACCAGGCGAATGTTAATATGAAGATTGCGAATGCACGATTTTTAATAAACGTGTACAGCGTACTGTACTGTACTCAGGCGGGTCGCCTCCGCAGCGCCTCCATAGGCAGTTTAACCAATTCACAAATATTTTGTACTACTTGTTTATTAATACATGTAGTATGAAGTGGAACATATCGATCCGGAAATTGGAAGGCTTTGCCGTGCACGAGGATACATGTACACTTATCGGAAGTGGACGAGGGATGCCGTCCCTTGCTGCGTCACCATCTCGTCCCTGGCCCGTCCCTCCAGATAGGCAACTATCTGAAGTGGATGGCAGTTGATAACAGCAGTTATCCGGATTGCATCCGGACTGACAGAAAAAAAGACACAACAGAAAAAATTCCGACGTGGCGAAAGACTCCGTCGTTCTTGTGGGAGGTGATGGCCCCTTGGGCGGCGGATGGTGGCTGCGACGGTGGCGGCTACGGTAGCACTGGCGGTAGCGACGACACTGACGTGGACTGTGGCGAAACCTACGGGTGTAATTGAAGAAACAATAGGTGCTGTCGAGACAGAGCCGGAAATGGGCGCGGAAGGAGACGAGCTCTTGCAGGTATCAAGGGTGCCGGACGCGCCCGAACCCGTCGTGGAGGCTGTGTCGGTGGAGGTCGGATCCGTCGCTGCAGAGGTGGTGGAGACAGCTGCTCAAGCTCAACATGGAGAGTACGAGACGGGAGGCTACTTCGCTCTGGTAGGTGATAACCAAGAAGGCGATGGGGTCGTTGGGGCACTGTGCGGTCGACATGACATGCAGTACACCAAGAAAGGCATACACGAAGGTAAATTAGGGAGTTATGTATGGCGTTAAAGGTTTGAGTTTGTGGTATCCCGCTGACGCGTACAAATGTTATTTTAACAAATTACTGTATGTATTCGTGCCTTTGACAGATTACTGCCGGCCTTTTAAACTCTCACTCAACGCGTTCAGAGTAAGCTGAGACTGTGTACGTTGGCCCTCGAGAATGCACACTGCCTGTGCTTCACTAACATGCTGTTGTTGTGCCACCAGAGTAACACGATCAATAATTCGCTTACGACGAAAGAAGAAACGTTTTTCTGCGGGGCTGTTGCGCCAGTTTGAGCCGTAGCGCTCCTCCAGGTCGCGTACCGCTGGACCTCCATGGATACCGGTCGTCCATTCTTGCCAAACTTGCTGCACTGTTTTTATGGATCTCACTAACTTGTAAGTTGGAGGCAATGGTGCATGCTGAGACGCAGCAACAGAGGTAGAAGTTGATGATTGTGCTGATCCCCAGTCAACAGTAAGACGGACCGCTGAAGACCCCGATGTAAGTCGTGAAAATGCTGTCGCTATATGGTTAATTGATGTACTGATCTCGTTGATCTTGTTGTCGATGTGCGCTATTGTTTGCTGCTGCTGCTGCTGCTGCTTTAGGTGGTCCATCAAGTCTGGAACAACTTCGTGTAAATGCGTTGTCTGTGGCGACTTTTCAGTGAGCATTTTTGCTTTTAATTCCAATGCAAATGAGTCAAATCCTGTCGAGTTAAACGGTGGGTGCATCCATATCTTGTGTGTGGGGTGAAGGTCGCGCAGCTGAACCGCGTCTTGAAGAAGCACCACCCGAAGGTATAGTAACAACTCCAGAAACCCTCCGGTTGCTACGTGTGGTGCTGACTGTTGCATGTAAGCTGCCATGTAGGTTTCAACAAACGGAAACACGTCGCGCAGGAGACATTCTGGGGGATCGATTGCCGCTTGATCCAAGAAAAATGTGCGCCTATCCGGAGGGAATCCAGCAAGAGACCGCATAACTTCGCGTGGTAAAGCGCTCAAGTAGCATCCCTCCATTGCAGATGCATTCCATCTTCCTAATCGTCTAATCTGTGATTCCGTAGCACCAGCCAGTTCAGCCATTCTGGCACCTGACCCTCGAGCAGCATGGGTCTTGGCCTTCGAGCGCATCCCTAGCGCAGAAAACGCTTTAACGGTAGCGTCGTAATGCGCACGGTATATCATTGGAGTTGTGATGTCTTTGTTTGACTTGAGTAGCTTAATGTCGTACCATCGTTCAGGCACTAAAAAATCTGGAACCGCTTCCTTTTGTACAGACCACCGCCAGAAGAGATACAGAGCGAGGGCACCTACAGGACACACCTCCACATTGCGATGTCTAATACAAGACCCAAATTCACGTCGCCCAAACTGATTTGTCTTGCCTTGTTCCATGATCATCACTAACGCTCGACACTCTGTAAATCCTTCATGTTCCAATATCACGCTGAACAAGTCTGGTAAATCTAAATTACGCGCAGATTCACCTCTTAGAAGACACGCGTGGCAAAGGAAATGGCTCATTCTGTTGCGCAAGTCACTGCCAGTATTTAGGTTCATATAGTAACGAGAAATGGAAACGAGATCATTCGTCGTGCAATATCCATCTAACAGCGAACCAACTCCGCGATCCGCATACTCTCGCTTGTTCTTGGCGTGGCTTTCCCGCTTCAGCGACGTCAACAACCCTTTAATGAGACTGTTGCGAGGATGCGGGTGCGAATTCGCCCCTCGGCTTTGCTGATCGCTGTACAAATCTGAGACTGCATTCACGTACATTTCTACTGTAGCAACACTAACTTTGCGGGCTGAACCTTTGGTGCGGACTTGTCGATCGACCACTTCTTCTTGAAGAAACAAGTGCATTTTGGCTGCAGTAACCTGGTACCGAGTAGTCTCGTGGAAACCTTTTCTTTCACACCATGCCTTAAATTCTCGCTGTTTCGGTGCATACGCTCGTATCGTGTTGGCCGGTCGTGCTTCACGACAGCGGTCCAGGGTCGCATGCGCGCTCTCTTCGAGTTCGACCTGCAGTCCTGGTGGCTCCGTGGTGTCTCTACAACGTTAGTGTAGACCGCACACTTAACATATAATTATTCCGTAACATAGGTTTTACCTATTCACGACGGTCCGTCTTCACAGAGGGACCTCGTCCCCAACGCTTAGTGCAACCAAGTATAGGATACCCTACCCCTAAGAAGATAACCACTCAATATCATTATTTGCAAGTACAGTGAGCCCGCATTGATTACGTAATGTGCATAATACGTCCAAAGTACTCATTTGATATTTTACAAATACGCCCTCACCGGCAAATACGCCCTCACCGGCGAGACAGTGTATGTAGGCTATAAACGCTATTTACTGTGGATTTAACAGCTCGCCTGTGATTGAACCACTTGCAAGCTCGTGTGAAGGTCCAACGCTATGACCATCAGTTTGCCTATTGTCTTTGGGAAACGTCCTTATTGGGCTGGGGAGTCGCATTATGGTATTTTTCTGCCAAATTGTGCGACAGGAGCGCCTATTTGCATCATATTGAACACTGGTAGCTTCACCTGTACCGTCGCCAACGTCACAGAAGTTCGCTTTCGACTCGCTAGGCACCTTCAATGGAAATGCTTAGCGAGACGATAGGGCACTTTAAAACTGAAACGGGAAGTTTCAATGCTTCATGTTTTGGGTACCCATTCGGATGTCCATGATGCCTATTTTACTCTGAAGTGCCTCTACGTTTTACTGTAGCAAGAAAAAAAAGCAGGTGCGAGCTCTCAATTTTCATGCCACACTGTCGGATGTGGTGGAAGGGAGCTCATAAGGAGGAGAGGTGGCACGGCCAGGACGTGTAGTGACAGACGGGCTCAATCACCAGGATCCGCTGTGCCAGTCGAGCATGCCGTGTCATTCTCGTTTCTGCGGAGTTCTCGACAAGCCGCTCCTGCATCTATTTATCACCATGAGGAGGTGGCTCAAGCTGCTGGTCTTCGTTACTGCCGCCGTGGCCTCCAACGCCCCAGTAACTAAAGCGAAGCCGTTAATTGTGATCGGGCGCACGTACTCTCCGGGAACATTAAGACCAGCGACGGCATCGCTCTCATCTTCGTCAGATGAGGTCGATTCCGACGACGACGAAATGGATGGCGTGGGTGACTCGGATAACTCATACTCGGTGTCTACAGCCGCATCGACAAGTGATACCCGCGACTCGAACGATGAGTCGGACGACGAATCGGACGAGGATTATGCCCCCTCGAATGCGCTGGCCACAGTGGCTGTGCCTGATAACATCAAGATCGGGTCGACTGCTAATACTACTGACAAGATCGTGTCGACCTACCGTAACTGGGTTGGCCCCAGTATCGGCAAGCCTTCGGACCCTGCTTTTGACAAGGCTTGCTGGCGAAAGAGCTTCATCATGGATACATGTCCGTACGGCTTCGACTACAGCACGAAAATGTGCTGGGCGCAGTGTCCTATGGCCTACCCGGTAGAGTGCGGCTTCGAATGTATCCGTCAGAATGACGACTGCAAATCGGAAATCTACGCCAAGTTTGTGAGTGTGGCCAACGCCTTCTTCTCTGTCCAGATTTTGGGCGTGTTTGGAGCATTCGCCAAGCTCTCACGGAACGTTCGCGTCGGTATTACGTGCGCACGGGCCATGTTCGGTACGATGCGCGCTATCGTCAACTACATTCGCGCAATTAAAGTGTCGGATCCTCAGATACCGCAGGATAAACTCCTCTTGGCGTTATACCAGACAAGTTACGTTACCATCGATCTACCGGTTAGTATCGTCATGTGTATGGGCAGAACCTACAACTGGAAAGTCCTGGATCCTGCCAGTGTGGCCATGGGTACAATCCAAGTGATGCTAGGCGAGGTTCTGGCTCGTCAGGACAATATTCTCAAAAGTTGGGGCAAGTTTAAAGCTTTCCTAACTCGGTCCAATTTTACGTACGCTGTGAACGACCTTAACGACACGGAGATCTCGTCCTTGAAAAAAGGGATGGAGTCCAACTCGACGTGTGGCTACGAGCTGCAGCGACTCACAGATCGCACGTGGAGAACGATCGCCGAGATGAAGGAGGAGAACCCGGGGATATCTCAGGACACTCTCCGCGTACAGGTGTACAGATCAGACCTCATGTTGCACGACATCCCGACAGTTACCAACAACTGTATGTACCAAATGATCGTGGAGTCGGACGAGGCCATGGCGTACAAGACGCGTGACTTACTTCGGAAGACGTACGGCGTGATCGTGGACGACTTGATCAATAAAGGCAAGAGTGACAACGGCACATCTCTCACTGCTAAGCAGTACACGCGAGTTGTGGCCGACAAAGTGCTGATGACGATCGCCACACTCTTCTACATCGATCTTACGCGTATCTCCGGTCTGTTGTCCGAGTACATTCAGACGATCTGTGGACCTACGCAGCTCGTAGGCGAGATAGACGACGGTACAGACCCCAACACTCTCGGTCTCCGTACAGTTGGCAAAGCTTTCGCCAACAGTGGTTCGTCTTGGAAACGCAAGGGCGATGGGGTCGTCAAGATCACTTTTATTAGTACCGATACCAAGGACGTGACGGTCAATATCATCTCGGGCGGCGACAAGTTCGACGAGAAAGACGTCCCGGCTGGCAAAATAGTGTCGTGGACATCAACCGTGAAGAAGCTGGGAGGAAAGACGCTGTACATTGATCGGTGGCGGCCTGGATTCCTCGGTCTCCCCGGTACCGGCGGTGGATCGCTCAAGCTTTGGGTGCCTCGTGCTAGCGAAGGCGGTCACTTGGAGATCTCCGCCAAGCTCAATGTGAGCTAGATAGGTAGATAGAGAACTAGAAAATCGTAGAAGCGTACTGAAGTGCAGAACTGAGCAAATAACTTAATGGCAAACGCGTAATAGATGTAGTGTGAATCGACACGCGTCCCTAGAAAATTACGGTACTCGTTGCGGTGAACTTTGAGAGTCTTCAATGGAGATTCTCCATTGGAGAATCAGATTTGTGGGAAGCGATCTATGCGCGGTCTCTGCACCACCGGGATCGCTGAAGATTTGTCCGACGGCGTGTGGCTTTCACCAATTGAGACGTCCGCGATAGCTTCAGGATCGTGAGAACCTGTCGTCGGACAACCTCGGCAAGCGACTGGTCCAGAGCTGCCTTCGACCATTGAATCGATTCGGTCGGTATTCGCACGGTACATATTTTTTAATAATTGAATTGAGCGTAGCATTCAAATCAAGCTAACATTTTTAAATTAAATGCGAACTTAGGGTTTAGACCTATAAAACTTGATTGGTTGAAAGTGGAAGTTTTATCGAACACAAACGATTCCAAAAGGTACAAAAACGATTCAAGAATGTACAGAAACACCCGAATACGGAATATGGATTGGTTGGAACTGTTTTCCTTAGGGGGGAAACCATGTTTGGGCAAGTTTTTTTTTAATTTGTAGTATACATGTACGGTATGAGTTTTATGGTTTAAAAAACGAGGCCAGCAGCGATAAATCTTTACGTGTATTAATACCAGGTTGCCAGCTTTTCGAAGAAATTGACCTGTGAATCGATGAATCAAAGCTTAATGGGAGGCCAAGGATAAATTTTGCACGCGCATTTTAATGAAGATAAGCTATCTAAGACACCTCTTTTGTGCGAGTCGTACGGCGGCGGATCAGCAGGTACATGTACTGTATGAAAGGTGTCCAACTTGGAGCCCTAACGGTTTGTGCCAAACCGTGTTCTCTGCTGCGCCACCTTCGTCACGAAAGATTTGTGGCAATACCATTGGTGCAGGGCACGTCTATCCGATAGAAGGCCGGGATTTGAACAGGAGACACGGTTCCGCAGTGGAATCCGCTGGGCCCAATGCAGCTGGAATTGTGGCCTTCCCTCTTTCAGCGACAAAAATAATCAAAGCGTCCCGATAATTTCGCTCCAACTTCATGATCGCGGCGTACATGTAACCAGCTCACCACCAACTTGGTGACCCAGCGCACGAACGTCGCTGTTCATGTGTATTAATAGATGGAGATACAAGTACATGTACCGGTATGCCGTACGTGTGGATTTTGCTGTTCGCAGTCTTCTTTGATCAGCAACCTGGTTGCTGATCCCGTCTTGGTTGGCAACCAAGACGGGATAACGCCAGCCCACTACAGTCGTGCACCTCCAATTCGACACCGGTATCAGTCGATACCCTGCCAGATTTTATGATTACGCGAATCAGATGCGCAATTACCTTTGCCCATCACCACCCAAGCAATTAACCTCAACGGTTTTCCCCTCCTCGCCGAGGGATGACACGCCGCATCGATCTGATTTTAAATTTTGGATCGGACGTCTTCATATAAACACACACTTTGATTTTTACCGCCAAAGACAATGGGACATCGCCCTTCCTCTTACATGTCCCTAACTCTAGCACAAAAGCGGTCTTTGTGCGAGAAGCACAAGTCAGGTCCTGCATGCTCTCACTCCGAACTTGCTCGTTGGGCAACGGAGCGCTTTAAGACCCCCCAAGCAGCAAAGCGCACTACCGTCCAGAGTATTCTTAAGCGGTCCGCGGAAGTTGCCGCCTTGCCGGACGCCTATCGCGACCGGAAGCGCTGTTGCGCGCCCGCGATTCGCGCGTCTGACGCCAAGATTATGCAGAAGATTGGCGTAATGTTTGTACTGAATTAACAAATAAAATATCAGTGCACTGGATTTGCGTTTGTTTTTTGCTTTACGTTGTGCACTTATGCCCTGGCGCTGTTGATATGGTCCGCCCTGTCGAATTGGAGGTGCACGACTGTACATGTACCATGGTCACTTTACAAACTGAAGCTTCGTTCACGGTGAGACGACTCCACTCGTCAACACTCAACGCAGTGTACCGCCGCGATAACAAGCCGCCATTGGCCCGAGGACGTGTGCCATCTTGGCACACGGCACTGTCGTGGTCCAGCTTTTGTCGACAAGGCTCCCGTCTGTCGTCCAGCTTCTGCTTTGATGTCTGAGCCCCACAATTCCCGATGTACACTCCGTCCACCCCCTCAATGATTCGAATCTCCCCGACAAAGTCTCGCTACTCGAGCATTCCGCAATTTCTCTTGATCTGCACAAGTGTAGCGGTCTCAATCCGGATCTTCCATAATGGCACCAAATCACTCAGATTCCACCACAACTCCTCGTATCGATGCGACCTTCTCGTCGCTCAAGACTCCCGACATCCAAGACAAGCGCAGCAGCGTCGTCAATGAGCCACGTCTCTCCTTCTCGCCGTCAGTCAGCCGTTCGTCATTGTTCGGGAACGTGCTGCAGCTTTTAATCGTCGCTTCCATGATCACGTACACGTACGGCCAACTCTTCTACTTTACCGACACCTACTCGGATGTCAGTACGACTATCGGGAAGTGGTTTGGCGTCCCCCCTAACGCCCCAAAGGAGAGCGTCGCTGGCCACAAAGAGATGATTCGTCCAACGTTCTTCTTCCTGTTCTGCTTCCTCCCGATCGCGGCGTCTCTGGTACTCCTCGAATTGCTGAAACATTTCAACGTTCGTCGAATCACGTCCCACTATATCATCAGCTTCACGCGCGTATTACGTCGTAAACCGAGCATCTTTGGCTGGGTGTCTCGCGTGAGTCTTGGTGAGCTGCTGTTCCTGACGTTTCTGGTAGGCGGCAATGTGTACGTCTTCTACTTTTACTATGTGAATCGAGTGGAGAAGAACCGGAAACGAGGTCGTGAATTCAACTTTGAGTTGTATCTGGAGATGGTCGCGCTTACCTTGGGCTTCGTGTGTATCTACAACATGGCCTTCCTGTTCCTGCCGGCTACACGCAACTGCGTGTGGATGGAGTTCCTCAACATCTCGTACGCGAACGGCATCAAGTACCATCGCTGGGTCGGCGTCATCACAGTCTTGACGGCTCTGTTCCACTGTCTGGGATACTACTGGTCGTGGATCAGACAAGAAGAGTGGAAGGAGAACGCTCTACCTTGCTTCAACTGCGATGTTGGCAGTAAAGAGGGACACGATCCGTGGATGAATTTCTTCGGTGAGATCGCTCTGCTGGCCTTCCTGGCCATCGGACTTACGTCCATCCCGTGGGTGCGACGGAAGATGTACAACACGTTCTACAATGTCCACCACCTGTTCTTGATCGGCACTATCTTCGCAGTGTTGCACTGGAACCCGATCCTTGCGTGGATCTTCCCGTCAGTTATGCTGTACACTGTCAGCCGTGCTATCTCCAGCTCCAATGGCTTCACTCCCGTGGCAGTACGCGAGTTCACGACGCTCTCTCACGACGTGGTCAAGGTAGTTCTTTCTCGTTCTACCGCCCCGGCCGGTAACTTTAAAGTGGGTCAGTTTGTCTACCTGAACGTCCCCGTAATCTCCAAGCTCCAATGGCACGCCTTCACCATCGCCTCGTCACCACGCACCAGCTCCGATACACTGACGATTCTATTGAAATCTCTTGGAGACTGGACGGAGGAGCTGGTCAAGTACTCGGAGGACTGCAAGAAGAACAACGTACTGCCAACAATGTACATGGACGGCTACTACGGCGCGTCCCTCGAGATGTACGACGAGTACTCGACCGTCTGTCTCGTGGGTGGAGGTATCGGTGTGACCCCGTTACTGTCGATTCTTGAGGACATTGTGGCTAAGCTACAAAAGGGTGAAACTTTGCGTCAAAAGGTGGTTTTTATCTTTTCATTCCGAGAGTTGTCGCTACTGGAGGAGATCCACCCAGTGCTGATGCAGATCAAGGAGTTGGACCCTCACCAGTACTACTTTAGCCTTCACTTCAGTCTTACTCGTGCGCCGACAGCCGAGCAGCTCAACGAGCTAATCGACCGTGAGCGTCTCGCTGGCAAACCGCACGTATCGGCCACAAAATACGACGCCAGTGTCACGTCCAAGAAGCCGAGGGCGTTTACGGAGCCTCTGCGTACCCGTACGAGCAAAGTCGTGATGTTCGGCGCGTCCTTCTTGATCACGCTGATCGTCGTGCTGCTGGTTAAGTACGGCAACAAGGTGCAGGTTGACCACGAGAATCTGTGGCCTCTACAGAATTTTGTCGAAATTTCTCTGTTGATCGCGGTGGGGATGATAACGGTGTACACGAGCGTGGCTCTGGACAAGAAGACGCACGATCCCAAGACCAATAGTTCACGCAATTATGACGTGGTGGAGACGCCTCGTCTTCCGTTCGTCGCTGCGGATGTCCACACGTTCCAGAATCTTATTTCTGAGTACAATGTGGACGTTGGACGTCGTCCGAACATCCCCGACCTCATTGAGTCGGCGTTTATGGAGCACCGCGCGTTCCGTAAGGCGAATCCAGCGTCGTCCGCTGCTGGTAACAAGACGATCGGCGTGTTTGTTTCAGGCCCCGAGGAGCTCAAGAAAGCGGTCGAGTACGCGATCGCAGACATCGGCAGCCAACACTTTGATGTGCATGAGGAGGAATTCGAACTTTGAGTGTAGAATCTTCAAGTTTCACCGTAGCAGTTTTCAAATATTGTCGTTTTATTCATAATTCAAATTCTTCTTCGTGAATATCAAAGTCACTCGCACTAATTGCCGACGCAGCTCGAGCTATCGCGGTCTTCAAGCTCCCTGGTCCTGACACGAAAACACCAATGGACGCACCACCAGTGCAATGGATTGCGTGTAATTGTCGGAAATGTTCCGTTATATTTGGTCGATAGCCAACCTGGACGTGAAATTCACCAATCAGATCACGGAAAGTCGAAATACCACGACCGAAAACGCGATTTTCGCCAGCTTCTGACAGTAAACTTTCCTTGAGATTCCACTCTTCCAAGGGGTACTGAGCCCTGCAGGTAGCTCGAATATTGCGTATCCAACGCATTAATACAGCGCAGCTGTACACACAAAAAGCAGCAGCGAAGAGTGCAAAAGTTTTGAGGGAGAGTTGCAGCACCCAAATCGAGTCTTGCAGTCCAACCAGCATGCCACTGTCGAATTAGAAGACCGTACTACACCCCACCACGAGCCCAAACACAATAAAGTGAAGCATTGAGATGCCACTGGAGCCAAACGAAGACCCAAACGGACACCCTTTCTTCGAAGGGCTGAAAGCTTGCGTCTGCGAGAGTTTTGGAGATCTGCGGCTGTCTTCAAGGGACGAGTCCCATTCTTCTAGTCGAAGAGAAGTTGTCAACGCCAAGTTTACCGATATATGATGTCCGTGTGGGTCTAATTCACGGATTCGAGCCAGTAAAGGCGATATTTCGTTTAATAGTTCGAGTTCTCGCATCGTAAAAATCGCAGCAATTCGACGAGGATGAAGTTTCCGTCCTTGTAGTTGTCGAGTCTCTGCAACAGCACAAACTTCTTCCAATAAACCAAGCAACGGGGTGATACCAACGCCGCCGCCAACCAAAATAACGGTGTTGTACGCTTGGTACGTTTCAGCCAGAGAGACGCCATAGTAGCCATCCACATAGACCTCCGGCTGGATTGAACACCTCGTGCACATTTGTTGGTAGGTCATGAGCTTCTCCGTCCAATCACCCAACGCTTTGACCAATATTGTCATGGAATTCGGAGAACTTTTCGGTGACGAAGCGACGGTGAATGCGTGCCACTCTATGCGTGAGATAGCCGGAATATTCAAGTAGACGAACTGCCCAACTTGATATTGTCCTCTCTCGCTTGACATACAAGCTATCACCAGCTTGCATAAGGACGGGGATAACGCTGTACACTCCAGAACCTCCACAGGTGTAGTGCCATTACAGTGCGACAGAACTCTGCTAATGAAGTACACAACGACCGAAGGCAGAAGGAACCACACCGCTCGCGCCCAATGCAGACAAGTAAGAAATATTGCCAGGAAGAGAAGCTGGTGCACATTGTAGAACAATTGGTACATTCTGCGTCGGATCCACGGAATAGACGTCCCTCCGATCACTAAAAAGCACAAAAGAGCCATTTCCCCGAATACGTTGATCCAAATCTTCCGAGCAATCCCAGCAGGGCAACGCCATTTGCTTCCATCTCCCATCCTGCAACCAGTCGAAGTAGTAACACCCGCAATGGACAATTCCTGTCAATATCGCGGCAATTCCAAGCCAGCGATGAAATTTGATACCGTTCGCATACGAAACGCTCATAACCTCCATCCAAACGCTGTTGCGCGTGGCTGGTACAAAGAGCAAGGCCATGTTGAAGAGACAGTTGAAGCCGAGAGCGTTTCCTGTCATCTTGATGTACGGAGGGCCCGACGGAGGACCTGGAGGGTGAGGAGAAGGCGGGTTGCCACTGGATCGAGGCTTACGTCCATGTTTCTTAGTGAAGCCATACCAAAAGATCACAGCATTTCCAGTAATTAGGATCATAAGAAACAGAAGTTCACCGTAGCTGAGACTGTCGGATGACGGTCGTCGACGTAGAAACCTTGTAAGCCTCCAAACGTTACGCCGTGTACGCAGTTGACGAAGCCACGAGACCACAGTGACGCATAGTAATGTTGGCACTACCCCAATGAAAAGAAGATATGACGGATCAACCATCTCTTCATGTGTTCCCCACCAAGACGCTACTGTGGACCGAATCTTGTTCTTGTAGAGTGGAGACACGAACGCAGCTTGGCCACCGATGAACAGCACGAAACATAACGCCACAAGAAGTTTCAACGTGGTGGCGAGTACATATCGCCACAGACTTGAAGAGTGACGACGTTGACGTAGTGCAATTTGTGACTCCGGTTCAATCATGGGCGATATCACGTAGGGATTTGCAAGCCTTCCTGCGGACATTTAGACCTTGGCAATGGACGGAAAGCTCAACAATGAGACGGAGATGCTCGTAGTGGTCGGACGAGTAATCTGTAGAGCACGGTGATGATGGGCGTTATGGGCACGTGGCGGACACGCGCGACGGTCAATGATTGGCTATTAGGTGTGCACGGCAGCTCGTTCCTCCGTTGTTGCGTTGGAGTAGTTCAAACAAGCATTTCTTTTCACGAAAATGTATGAATTGATTTTCACTGCAATTCGATAGCATGCCAGCTAGCTCAGTTGTTTAAATGTGGCGGTTTACTCTCAGCTCTCAGCGATATTTGGCGTGCAACTGACTTATATGCGTTGCCTCTTCGCTTCATGTTTCCTAGTAAAGATTTTTAGAAGGTAATTATTCATGTCGTCCACGCTTAGCCCTTCTGTTGCTTTATCGGCACCATCTCTTCCTGATACGCGGAGGGCTGCTGGTCTTCCACCAGCGCGCCATGTTCAAGGGTATAATAGTTATTGTGGAGCTCTGTTAAAGATCCACAGTCCTACAAACCTCGAGCCTGACATTTACCCTTCCCTATCTGTTTCGACTTGGAATCTGAAGTGTGTGTGTGTGTGTGTGTGGGGGGGGGGGGGGGGTATTTTAAACTGACATTTTGACTTGCTGCTGAATAAATGCAAAGGCCTAAAAGAATTTAGTCTTACAAAAAGGCGTTTTTGCTTTGTTGAATGAGCTCATGCACGCTCATGCACCAGTGCAAATGGCAAAAATTAAGGATAACATCTACGTAATATTCCGATGCCATGCTTTTATTCTTCAGTGATGCATTATTTAAAATTTAATACATTTAATGTCACCTGTGATAAATTTTGCTAAACCAATGAATGACCAAAGTAATTCTTTGTCAGGCTGCACAGACATCGAAGAAGCAGCAACAACCAGTTATGCAAGGTATTTCGCTTTTATCGAGCTGTAAAAACAATTTTAATGCTGCAGGTGCCTGGTTCAGATTACTAGTAAGTTGCTGAGAAAGCATCAGCAGCAGATTTTCAAGCTCTTACAGTAACAGTATGACTTAAGGCCATCGCTACTGAAGCGCAACAGCCAGTTTACGGATAGCAGACTATCCGATAGATAGTATGCTGGTGCATCATACTGAGAGGATCGGATAACGAAGTGCACTGTAAGCTCGAGCCCACCATTTATTCTCCGTTTAAAAATGTATTTCGGGATACAATAGCTCACAAAAAAGGCGAAGATCCTCTTAATTTAATTTACTTATGCAAAGCTTCCGATGAAAATGCGTCCCAATATCCAAGATAAGCCTAAGTTAATAAAATATATCTTAATAAAAGGGTGGTGCCAAACAAAAACGACGACGAGCCTCAACGATTCCCGGCCGACGGCACGAAAGAAAACGTTTTTCCGTCGCTCATCGTCAGGAGCAATCAAGAATAAAGTTCAAAAGTCCAGCACTCCGTCGCCAGCACCATTGCACCCTGTCATCAGACCAGCAATCTGAAGGTAAAAACTGTCGACTCTAGCTTGCACTGGCAAAGGTTGACCACTCCACGTGTCATTCCTCCCCCAGCTACTGAAAAGCCATATGGCCAAGCCGAAAGGCTTCTTATCCATGCAAATCGGTCATCACATCTTCCGCTACTTCAGTTTCCACTCTCCCATTGGCAAAAAACATATCCCGAATCATCTCTAATTGGTCCAAAACTAAAAACAACTTCACACCGCTACTTTCCATTCCTGACTCAGGTTCTTTAAAGCCCCAGTCGCTCATTGGACCATGGGGGAGGAGGACGCGGACCACAGCAACTCGGCTCGGTACGCCGAGCACGTGGACATGCTGCGTGCGACGCAGGAGGAGCTGGCCACTAAGATCAAGGAGCTTCAGATCTACGAGAGCAACTATGTGGGGCTCAAGAAGGACCTTTCGCGCTGGAAGAAGAAGTTCGAGTACGTTTTCCGCGAGAACGAGCTGCTAGCGCTGGAAACTGCGAAACTCGATTCCTCGCACAAGCAGATTGCGTTCTTACAGCAAGAAATTAAGTTCAAAGAGGAGGAAGGAGCTGCTTTACGAGGCCTAGTGAGCGCACTCGAGGCGGCCAATAAGAAGCAGCGCGCCAAGCAGCTAGAAGCCGCCAAGGCGCGCGACTCGGAGGTCGAGGCGCTCGCAGCTGAACGCAAGAGCAACGAGGACGCGGACGCGGCGCTTCAAGCAGAGCGCGAGGTGCGACAGGAAGAGAGGAAGCGCCACGCTGCCGAAGTGGCGGCGCTTAAGGCGGAGAACGCTTTGTTACTTAAGGACGTGGATCGGAAGGACGAGGAGCTCCAGCGACATGAAGAGCAAGTGAATGCCCACAAGGGGCGTATCGGAGGACTGGAACAGGCGCTGAAGCAGGAACAGGAGGCAGGGATGAGTCGACTTAAGGACAAGCAGGACAAGGTGCTCGAGCTCGAGAATCAGATCCAACAGATGCAGCTGCGACGACGTTCCAGTGTAGCTGCGGCCTTGGCGCAAGCGGACGAGGAAGGGAGAGACACAGTGGGCTTTGGCCCGAAAGACCGCCTTAAAGCCAGTCATATTAGCGAGGGAGACGAGAGTAGGGAGTACGGGAGCGACGAGGAGCCCGACACGCCTCCAGGTACGCCGCCGCCTATTACTTCAGGTCTGTTACCGCCTGAGGACCCCACGGCAGACCAGACGATCCGTGATTGGACAGAAGACAGGAAGATTAAGGCCGCTCGGAGCTTCGACGAGGCTCTGGACCTCGACAGACTGGACGAATTGATCCGCAAGTTGCCGTACGAACACCAGGAAGGCGCCAGTCGAGTGCTCATGGGCGCGCTGGACCCGGACTCGACGGCGGAGCCTGTGAACGAGTCGCAGATCGTGCTGCGTCACTTGTCCCAAGAGCGTCAGACTGACTTGAAGGACTTTTTGTTACCGTTACTTAAGGCCCACCCTGCACTTCGCATCTCGTACGCCACGATGGAACGTCGCACTTTAGTGACCGATGTTCGTATCCAGATTGAACGTCGTCGCGACTCGGTGCTAGGCGGCTTCGTGCCTGGGGAGAAGAAGTTCGGGAAAGACCACATGTTCCTGGGTCCTTCAATCGAGGACGTGGGTAAGCTGGTGCCTCACATGTCTCGAGCTATCAGCACTGGCAGCAAAGCCATCTATGTATCCAAACCGAAACACGTGGAGACTATGATGCCCTTGGCGGCCCCCTCTCCGCTAGAGCGAGGCAGCGAGCACACCGACGACATGGACACCGCCTCCGAGTCGGCAGAAGTGCCCGATGTGACCATGTCCAAGCGCAAATGGGGCGGACTCAACGCCGCCAAGTTCATTGGCACAATGGCTGCCGGCGCCAAGCAGCGCGTGGCGGCGACCTTCAAGAACAGCAAGTTCACGCACGAAGGCACGTCCTGCCAGTTCTGCAAGATGACGCCTATTGTAGGCGAACGCTACTCGTGTGAGACGTGCGTGGGCTTCGATCTGTGCGAGAACTGCTACTCGCTGGGAGGCCACGGGCTGGAGAACTCGGACGAGCTCTTCTACCGCGTCCAGGAGCTCGTGCTGGCTCGCTGTCCTCGTCTGGCGGAAGAAGTGGACTTGCTGGAGCTCATGCGCTTCGAGATCTGTCGCTCGAATCTGCGGAAATTCAGTTTCTGTCTCAACTGGTTGGCGGACATCGTCAACGGCAAGACGTCGAAAGATTTGCAGGCGCGAGCGCTGGAGATTCCCAGTATCCGTCGCGATGTACGGAAAGTGTTCGTGCCGCTGCTCATGCGTGTGTGCAGCGATCGTGAAGACATCGAGGTCAAGACGGAGTGGGAGCTGGAAGACGACAACCAGGCACCAGTGCGGAGTGTCGGAGGCGGCGTCAGTGAAGGCGACGGGCGATTCCTCGAGACGTTGCGCATCTGGGTGGCAGATCAGTACCGAACCACGTCTCCGTTCGTGGAGCGCAGTCTGCTCAAGTACAGAGAAGACGGCGAAGAGGATGAGGACGGCAGTGACGCAGATAGCGATGGGGGGCACTCGAACGAGAACGGAGTGGCCGAGCCAGGTGAACTGGATGACGATCCGAACGGCTCGAGAGGTGGGAGCGTCGAAGGAGTTAGCAGTCAGCCTGGATTCGCGGAGCGCAATCGCAATCATAGTGACGCGTTCTAGAGTGGCTGCATGTGTGGTGGGCGAGATACATGTAGCGCGAAGCAAAGGTAACGTTAATCCAAGTACAGCACTGGAGTCCATCAATGCTGCGGGGACTTTTATATTTTGTTTTTTCGTAATCATGTATACATGTATACATGATCAATCTGAAAGGCCGGTTAGCTCCAAGCCGATGGGCAAATGATCACTGCCGACGACGCTTTGCCGGATATACGACGATCGCTGCAGCACAAAACGAAGATTAAGTCATCAACCCACTCCGGATTATCAGTTTTGAAGAAACGTACCACATGGGGCAGCAACTTCTCGGACACGACGAAGTAGTCGAGTCGCCATCCTTTGTTCTTGGCGCGCATGTTGTGGCGGTATCCAAAGTACGAGTACTCCACTGTGTCCGGATGCAAGTGTCTGAACGTGTCAACGAACCCGTCCTCTAGGATCTCGCCGAAGCTCTCCCTCTCCTCGTCCGTAAAGCCTGCGCTTTTGTGGTTCCCCTTGGGGTTGTGAATGTCGATCTCTTGATGAGCGACATTCAGATCCCCACACCAGATCACTGGCTTCGTCTTCTCCATCTCCTTCATCTCGCGGTGCATAGCCTTATCCCATTGGGTCGTTCGGAAATACAAGCGCTCCAGTTTCCCTCCAGCATTGGGCACGTACGTGTGGACCAGCCAGAATTTAGGGAATTCCAGCGCTAGAAAGCGTCCTTCCTGGTCTTTCCCGCCGTTCGCGGACTTGGCGACCCCCTTAGAGTCGTGGTCGCCCACGACGATCTCGTCTTTGACACTCAGAGGTTTGGTCTTAGTGAAAATGGCTGTGCTGGCGTACCCTTTTTTGATTGCACAGGACCAGTATTGGTGCTCGTATTGAGGCAAAAAGTCCTCGAGTTTCTGGAGCTCGTCGCGGCAGATTTTGGTCTCGCTGAGACAGAAAATGTCGGGGTCCTCCTGAGCTACGTAGGCTCGAAGGTGGACACTTTCGTCGCGCTTGAGGACAGCACGAAGACCATTCACGTTCCACGCGACGATTTTCGTGTCGATATCGTCCGCCGAGCGTCGCGAAACGTCCTCAAAGGAAGGAAATGCGTCGATTTTCGCTTGAAGTTCGGCAGAAATGGGCTCCGCCGTCAGTGGACGAGCGCGCTCTTGTTTCTTGGGCTTGGAGAATAGTGCCCCCCACGCGCTCTTATCGCCGGCGGAGGACGTCTTGACCTTCTTGGGCTTGGGGGGTGGCGTGGAGGTGGACACTTCCACCGACACTTTAACGGCCGAGACGCTTTTGCGTTTCTTCTTGGCCGTCGAAGCGGCGGCAGAGGCGACGATTTTCTCGGCCGCCTTAAGGCGAAGGCTCTGACGGGGCATTTCTTCTGACCACAAGGAATGAATAGCGACCTTCCATATTTAATAAACAAAAATACGTTACCCTGCATATAAGGCATATGTGTTCTAAATAAAATACGGGATTCGCTCGACATCTAGCTTAAATCTCAATTTGACCACCTACCTATTCGAACACAGGCTGTAAAACACAAGGCTGTACCAACCAATGAATATTCTTGAGGGCTCCCAACCAACCACCCTTCTGAACAAACTTGTCGGTGCTGTTGTTACTTGGCTTTAATTCTCTTATTTTATAATTTACACAGACATGAGTGCTGAGCGACGTAGCTATAGTATCCACAAGAAACTCGCTGTTCTAGAAGACTATCCGATAGGCGTGAAAGGTCACGGCTTTGCTGCCCTTAGCAAGAAGCACAGCGTGGCGGTTTGAACCCCGCCGATCGCGTAGGAGGGTCAGCCTAAACGACCAAGCCAGATTCCAGGACCCACAAACTTGCTTCTTCAAAGTCAAACAATGTAACGGGGTACGTAGCCCTAAGTGTACCCTGGTTACATGAAGTGTGACACTTCATACTTCAGGAGTATGACACGTCATACTCCGGGATATTTGGTACAAGGTACCAAGGTCGTGCTAAGCCAACCATTGGTTAAATGACATTGCATTTCTATAGGTAACTAATAGTTTGTATTAAACCCAAACTTAACCTACCTATAAATATACTCAGTTTACAATCTACCTTATTTAGGTCACTTCGCTCTCTTTAATTAAAGAGGGGACCTGTGAACTGCCGTTCACTGAGAGTTTGTATACTCTCGGAAGATAACTTCCTCTAGCGCAAGGTGCTGTGTGACCCCGTCACACTTGGTAGCACTTGTAGTCAATCCACGCCACCGCGGGTAGACTACCTGAACCTCTCCGAAGTTCGTTGCCATGGATAGGAACGACTTCTCCCATATGAACGACTCTCAGTTCGAGTCGGTTCGGAAGATGGCAGGCATCTTCGGGATGGAGGCCCTGCAGAGCCTGGTGGTATCAACACCGGCTGAGCAGCTCGAGCGCGTCAATGCATTCGACGCGTACGAGCAGGGCCTCATCGCACATGTGCGGGAGAACCTGCAGGCTCCGGCGGCGGAAGCAAATCCGCCTCACCCGAAGCAAATACGGCTGAAGGTAAAGCCGAATGAAGGGAAGGAAGGCGAGAACCTTCACTTCTGGGTCCGAGAAGTAGAGCTCGCGATGGACGCGGCTCTGATCTCGACCGAGCAACTGCGTGTTGCTTTTGCACTCTCCAACCTTAGCGGTCGTGCTAAGAGTTGGGTGTACACTCGGGAAGCAACATCCCCTGGATGTTTCACATCCTGGGCTCAGCTGTGCGAACAGCTCCGAGCCGCGTTCCTCCCGGCGAGCTACGAGTACCGCCAGCGTTCGCGCTTCCTCGCGTGTAAACAAGGAAGGCGCGAACTGCACGAGTATGTGCAAGAGATACGGGAGCTCACGGCGTCCCTAGTGGGAAACCCACTCAATGAACACATCAAGATGACTGTGTACATGGACGGCCTTCGAGTGGGCCCCGCACGCACTCAGCTGTTCCGGGTGCAGGCAAGCACCCTTGAAGAGGCGATTCAAGTGGCTCTTCAAGAAGAGTACAGCCATCGCCAGGCGCGTACGCCGGCCTCAGCGTGGTCTGGGAGCTCCTTGTCGGCTCCCGGTCAAACAAGCCCCAACGGACCAGTTCCCATGGAACTCGGGTCCGCCGAACAGCGTGACATCCGCTGCTTCGGCTGTGGGAAGATGGGCCACTTCAAGCGCGACTGTCCCGCGGAAAGACTCCGCAGACGGTCCTTCCCCAAGCCCGTCCTCAAGGGTCGCTGGCAGAAGCCAGGATCTCGGGGACAGGGGAACGCAGGGAACCAGTAGGGGCGGGGCGCCCTACTGGGGAAAACTAAGTCTTCGTGATGGGTGCGCGGGTGGCGCGTACCACGGGGACTTAGCCCCTGAGAGTCTTTGCACTCTCGAATCGGCGAAGAGCAGCGGCGGGTTGCTCGTAGTACACGGATGTGTACGGGGATACGATCATCCCTTTAGAATCTTGATCGATTCTGGGGCGTCGAAGAATTTCGCACGCCGCCAGACGGTTGCTCGCAACAGCAACAAGTTGTCAGATGCTTTGAGAGAAAGCAAGGGCAACGGGACAGTGTCAGTGCGACTGGCCGACGGGAAGGTCGTCACTGTTCCCAACGTCCAAGTGGATCTGGCCGTCAAGTTTGAAGACTTTGACAGCCTCGAACAGTTCACTGTTCTCGATATGGATCCATATGATATGATCCTGGGCATGCCCTGGCTTGAGAAGCACGAACCCTGGATCGACTGGCGAGGCAAGGCAATCGGTGCCATCCGCCCTGCGCAGTCCGACAGAGCATTGGTGAGTCATGTTCCCACCTCTGTCGGGACCCGGGGCGCCCGCAAGGGCTGCCAGGGTACCAAAGCATTCGGCAGATGCTTGGGAGTCGTCGACGTATATGACGACTCCGAGGATGCTTTGATGGTGGCAGCGCCCAGAAGAGGCGCTGGCCAAGTGGGTAACTTAGGTCCACATGCGGGTAACTTAGTTCCGCAGACAGCTGCAGCTGTCACGTACACTGAGAACAGCGTGTTCAGAGTGGGTAACAGAGCTCCACTCACGGTCGCCCAGACCTTAACTGAAGAGGAAGGCGTTGAACACGCTTCCTGTGTGGGCAACACAGTGCCACACGCGGTCGCCCAGATCTAAATTGAAGAGGAAGGCGTCGAACACGCTTCCTGTGTGGGTACAACAGTACCACACGAGGCCACGAGTGCCTCGGATGTCGTAGCGACGACATCCCTAGACGTGGGCAGCAAAGCTCCCCGTCACAGACGCCGTCGACAAAGACGCCGCCGCCGCCTCAAGTCGGATCCGAACTTCGTTCCGATCGACGTCGCCTCAAGCGACTCGGAGTCCAGGGCCCGGGCTCCTCCGACAAGGCCGGTAGAAGAGTGTTGTTACATCTTCGATGGCGAGACAGGTTTACCCGTCAAGGCATCTGGTGTCCACTTGGAACCGTTGCCAGAGGTTGCAGAGATACTGAACCTCGAGGAAATGACGGCTGAGTCTTTCCTGGCCAACCTCAAGGCTGGAGGGATTGCTGAGATGGTACTCATGAGACCTGAGACCACTCAGGAGGAGCTGAACGCCTCCTCTGTCTTGGACGAGAACGTCCTGGAAGACATGAACAAGCAGCGTCAGGCACGCTTGGGTTCTGAGATCCTTAAGAACCCCAAGGATCCGGTGTATCCTTTGGTGACGGAGTATGCGGACGTGGTGAACAAACACCCACCGACCCAACTCCCACCGGATCGAGGCGTACGGCACGAGATTGATCTCGTGCCCGGCACAAAGTATTGTGTCACGAGGCAATGGCCTCTCCCGCGCGAACAGTGCGAGGTCATTGATGCCTTCTTCGCCGCGAAAGCGAAGGCAGGCATGGTGCGGGAGTCGAAATCCCCGCACTCGACGCCGACTTTCTGCGTTCGTAAGCCGGACGGAAAGTGGCGTCTGGTTCACGCTTATAACAAGCTGAACAGCGCAACGGTGCCGGCCCAGACACCGATCCCACGAAATGATGTGTTGTTGAACAACATGGCCGGGAGCGTACTGTACACTGCGCTGGATTTGGTAGACGGATACTACCAAATCCTGATGCGAGAGAGTGACATCCCGCTCACCGCGGTAAGCACTCCAAGCGGCATGCTTTGGGAGTGGCTCGTCATGCCGCAGGGCTTGTCTAACGCCCCGGCGACGTTCAATCGCCTGGTGACGCAATTGTTCCGCCCTTTGCGTACCTTCGTACAGACGTACTTCGACGACATTTTCGTCCATAGCCGTCCGAGGAAGGCAAGACGGCCATGGAGGTGCATCTAGGACACCTCCGTCGAGTGTTGGACGTAATGCGAGCGAACAAGCTCTACGCCAACATCGACAAGTGCGTTTTCGCGTCACCAGAGATTAAAGCTCTCGGTTGCTTTGTAAGCAACGTGGGCGTTCGGGCTGACCCAGACAAGGTCAAGGCCATAGCAGCACGGCCGACGCCCCGATCCCAGAAGGATCTTCGAAAGTGGTTGGGCTTGGCCAACTACCTTCACAAGTACAGCGCAGGGTACGCGGGCTTCGCTAAGCCCTTGTCGAGCCTCCTTCAGAAGGACGTCGACTGGCGCTGGGAGCAAGAGCACCAGGATGCTTTGACAGCATCAAGGCCAGTCTCCAAGAGGCCCCTGTCCTGGCCCTGCCGGATGAGACGAAGCCGTTTAGCATCGTCTGCGATGCCTCCGATTACGCCATCGGATGTGCATTGCTGCAGGCCGACACGGCTGGACACGAACGAGTCATCTCGTTCCAGTCCAGGCAGCTCAAAGCCGCTGAGCGGAGCTACCCTGTCCACGACAAGGAGCTCCTGGCAATGAAATATGCCCTTGTGAAGTTTCGTGTTCACCTTTTGGGCTCTCGGCCCTTCGTGATCTACACAGACCACGCATCCTTGAGGACGGCGTCTAACTCGCCTCACCTCTCCCAAAGGATGGCGAGGTGGCTGTCCTTCTTCGCGGAATACAACTTCCGCGTCGAATACAAGCCGGGCAAGCTCAACGTGCTTGCGGACGCCCTCTCTCGGCGTCCCGACTATGAGTTGGCCCACATCACGCGGGCGACAACGGATCTATATGATCGGATACGCATGGCGTATCGGGACGATGAGGCTGTCGCGCCTATCGTCAAGTTCCTTACGGCCGGAACGAGCGCGAAGTCCGACTGGCTCTCGTCGCGACAGCGCTCACGGCTCCACCGATATGAGTTGAAGGAGGGCCTCCTCTATTATCGGGTGGAGCCCACTGATCCTCCACGGGTGGTCGTACCCAACGACGAGGATCTGAAGTTCGACATCCTCGCGGAGGCGCATGACGCGCCCTCCAGCGGCCACTTGGGCCGCGAGAAGACCTTTCTGTCGGTCTCTCAGTCCTTCTGGTGGACCCACATGTACAAGTGGGTCGCCCGGTACGTCAAGACATGTGAAACATGTCAGCGGGTCAAACCCGCAGGGCACTCGTCGGCTCCACTACAGAGCCTGCCCGTACCGGCTGATTGTTGGAAGTCGATGAGCCTTGACTTCATCTTTGGGCTTCCCGCCGACGTACACGGCAACACCGGAATTTTGGTGTTCGTGTGTCGGCTGAGCAAGATGGTACATCTTGCTCCAGTTCCCGTCACTCTAACGGGCGAACAATCCGCAAGGTTGTTCGTCGATGGCGTGTTCCGCTATCACGGTCTCCCGGAGACGATTGTCTCGGACCGAGACCCGCGGTTCACTGCCGCGTTTTGGAAAACGCTGTTCCCTTTACTGGGAACTCGTCTGCAGATGTCCACTGCGGACCATCCGCAGACCGACGGCCAAACAGAGCGCGTCAATCGAGTGCTCGAGGACACTCTGCGCAGTGTGTGCGCGGCAGCACCACGTACGTGCTCGACGCAGCTCCCAGTTGTTGAGTTTGCGCTCAACAACGCGGTGCACGCGTCCACGGGGTTCACGCCGTTCTACTTGAACGGCTTCCGCCACCCCAGAGTGCCTCTCACTCTTCGAGGAGACACTGACTCCTCTATTCTAAGTGGGGGAGAGGCTCGGAAAGCCCTTTCCTCCCAGGTCTCGGATGTGAGGCCAGTTTCGCTGCGGAAACAGGTGGAATCCTTTATGGATACCAAGCTGAACATTGTCAGCAGGGTGATGCCATGGCAGCGGCCCAAGATAAACAAAAGGAGTACTCGGACAAACAAGGAAGAGGAAACTTAAGTATATTTGAGATTGGTGACTTAGTGTTGCTAGACACGAGGAACCTACCTCTAGACACTGTTAGCTCTGTCGGCAGCAACAAACTGAAGCACCGCTTCATCGGACCTTTTGCAGTCCTGGCCAGACATGGTGCGTCGTACACCATCGACCTTCCAAAGTCAATGACGACGCACCCGACGTTCTATGTCGGACGTCTCAAGCGGTACTTTGACCCGCAGGGGGTTGCTGACTCGCAGACCCCCCTTGACCCAGCTCCTCGAAGCGAGGGCCGGTCACAGTCGTCGACGAGGGCGTCGGAGCAGGCACCCAAGCCTCGGTCGGGACGGCAAGGCTGCGGTCAAGACCGTACGCCGGAGGGGCTCCATACGAACGGACCCCGGCGCCATACGCCGAGTACGCTGAGTACGCCGAGTACGCACCATACGCGTACGTCTGGGAGTGTGCCGCAGGCGGCTCCGGACGTGGCAACAAAGCCTCGATCCGTCGGATCATGCGAAAGGCCTCGTCCAGATCGGACGAAGAGGCCCGGCGGTCCACCCGCAGGTGCAGGATCGCGACCTCTCGCTCCAACAGGTCCAGGCGGCCCGCAAGGCGAGCGAGCTCGCCCTGATTCCCGGCCTGAGCGGCAGCATCACCGCCAGTCCCAAGGCCAAGTGCAATCTCAAGCACGAGGACACGTTGACGGAGGCGGTCAGCCTCAGGGTCCTGTGTCGGACCCGCAGTCGGAGCACTCGGACGAGAGTGGCGCTCGGGAGGCGCCGAGTACTCGTACTCGTACGAGGGCACCTCCGCCCCTGCTTGACCGGAATGGAGAGGTCCACTTCCACGTGGAGCGGATCCTCCAGGAGCAACGGCGTCGCGGCAAGCGACAGCTCCTCGTGAAGTGGAGGGGTTATGCCCACTCCGAGAACTCGTGGGAGCCGATTGAACGGCTCCTGATTGACTGCCCGAAGGCTGTCGCAATCTGGGAACAGAAGCGGCGGCAGCTTCATAAGTAGTCCGGGGCTTCTTGCCCGAACGGAGTACGGACGATGAATACATACCGTACCCGCGCTCATCGTGAGCGCTAGAAGCCGCGCGCTTCAGGATGTCCCTTGGCAGCATACGCTTGCTGATCAAGTGGGCAAACCTCACACGAAGATCACGCTGGTCCAGGATGTGGGACAGCTGCTGATCTTCATGGAGTTCCCGTAACTCCGTGGGTGAGTACTTAAGAGTCTCCACCCATGCCCAGAACATGTCCTCACAAGAACTCCACGTGGGACAGTTCTCGGGCATAACCCAGGGGTATCCCCAAACAGGATAGAGACCACCCCGGGTCTCGGGCTTCTTACGACAAGTCGTGAAGTCCTTAAGGGGAATGCGGTGTGGCGCGAGAAGCACACACCGAGCAGCCTCCAAGTTGTCGACGAACAACTGTTCTTTCTGAACAAGGGCTCGTTCATAGATGCCCCTAGAAGTGTGGCCGCCCACAAGGCCACGAGGAGCAACGAGACGCTCTAAGAAGAGGTCAGCCCCAGAGCTCTCCTCGGGAGACCAATACCCTCTTGAGTTGACGGCAGCTCCCTGGCTGACGGGTGCCGCCACCGAACCCCCACGCACACGCTGGGCAGCTTGGAATTCCTCCTGCTGCTGGTCGAGGTCATTCGAGACCTCCCGGGGCTCAACGATAGCACCCTCCTTTTCCTCTTCTTCCTCCTTCTCCTCCTCTTCATCCGAGGAGTCGAAGATACTCCGATAGGAGCGACGAGTCTCCTTCTCCTCGCGGAGTGGAGACTTAGAGGCAGTACGCTTCTTTGAGGGCTTGGCGCCTTCGGCTTTGGAGGCCTTAGCACGCGCAAGACCCTCGGCAAGCGAGAGACGTTTGCGAGGATTCTCTTCCTCATCGCCACCGGCTTTGGGAGCGCCCTTAGCCTTGACGGCCGGACTCTCAGAGCGCACAGAGGTCGTGGGACTGTGATCACCTTGATCACTAGCGAGCGATTGCACGCTGTCATCTTTGTGCTCACTGGGCACTGGGCTGTGCCCTCCCACAGAGCCCGCAGGAGCATCATGAGTGCTCCCGGACTCGGCATCGTCCTCACTGCCCGAGTTGAACTCACGTTCTACGAACCGAGGGTTCGGACGATTGTCTGAAGATGAGGGCGACGGGCTGCGGCGCTTGCTTGCGCGCTTGTCCACAGCCGCGTCACCCGAGGAACCGATCGCCTCGGAGGCCACCTGAGTAGCCTCCTTGACCGCAGAGCCTATGCCGTGAGGCTTAGTGCTCTTGGCCTGCGCCTTACCGGCTGCAGCCTTGGAGCGTGTCTTAGCACCGCTCTTAGTAGTGCCACGAGGCATGTTAACGGTCGAAGTGGAGACCTAGACGAAGAGCGCACAGGTTGCTGCTCGAGGCTCTAACTGTGAAGTGAGCCTCCGCCGCGCTCGCGCGGCCAAGTCGATGGTTTTCGACTTTGAGAATGAGAGTTTGTGACGAACACCTCTTCATTCTGATTGGTCGGTAAACCGAACCTAAGTGGGGGAGGATGAAACGGGGTACGTAGCCCTAAGTGTACCCTGGTTACATGAAGTGTGACACTTCATACTTCAGGAGTATGACACGTCATACTCCGGGATATTTGGTACAAGGTACCAAGGTCGTGCTAAGGCAACCATTGGTTAAATGACATTGCATTTCTATAGATAACTAATAGTTTGTATTAAACCCAAACTTAACCTACCTATAAATATACTCAGTTTACAATCTACCTTATTTAGGTCACTTCGCTCTCTTTAATTAAAGAGGGGACCTGTGAACTGCCGTTCACTGAGAGTTTGTATACTCTCGGAAGATAACTTCCTCTAGCGCAAGGTGCTGTGTGACCCCGTCACAAACAATTTGTTCGTTGAACGACACATAGGCTTTCTAAACGAATATAACACACAAGCAGTGTTGTATTCATTTACAGCACATATGCCTTATATGCGGGGTAAGACGGTAGTAAAACTTAGCCATTTTTTAGTTTTTTTTTTTTTTTGCAAAGTATTTCTAAACATGTAGTGTCTTCAGTAAACACCGCATTCGAATGTAACGTAGAAGGCCATTACGCACTCGAAAAAAAGAAGAAGCACTAACGGACCGCAGCAGTGACTATCCAGTTGCTTCAAAATGTCTTCTCGCTTCGTGATCATGGCGCTCGCGGTCTCTTCGAACAGAGCTTTGATTATGCTTTCGCATTCGTTATAGTGCTTCTTCTGCTGCTGAGGGTAAAGCACCGTTAGTGTTTCAGGTGTTGATTTAAAGTCAATAGATGATGCGGCGACAGGGTAATAGCTCCGTTCTCATGAAAGTACACGAGCATCTGTAGGCCTATAAATCAAAACTTTAAGTGAATTGTCAAATTAACCCAAGTGATATACGTACTATACGTACATTATTGTCAACATGATGTTTGTGATCAGGTTGGGCCAGTGATGCCAGCTCAAACACGTGGTCTTGCAACTGAACGATGTTATACTGCGTCTTTCGATCGTTTGCGACGCGGTATTATTTCTCCACAAGCTGGTACGCGTGTTGGCTAACCTCTTTCGCCAACGTCTCCAATTCAGCGTCTGCGCCACTGTAACGCATGTATCCAACATCCGTCACCCGCTTTGTATATTCCATTTCTGCGATTGACTGCAAAACAACAGTGTATCGACACACATGTCGAGCATCATGGTTGGCTTAAGTACGTCTTTCAAATGGCTCCAAGCTGCTTCCAGACAAACCAGTCTATGCAGGACAGTGTTAGCAAGGTCCAACGTTATCTTTGTTGCCAAGTAGATCCGTACCGATTGTTAGTAGTATTGCCTATATGGGGAACGTTTACACGTCCGAACCAGCTCCACATCTCTCTGCACTGGTGCCCGTTTGCATGAAAATACTTCAAAAATGCATGTTCAGGCTCTGGAATTTCTTCCGCTTGTAAAATTTGCTTGCCTTCCACGACGTAGAACAAATATTTTCTACCAGTATCGTATTCAGCCTCGGTCTGCGCACTCAACATCATGTGTACTGCATCTTCAACTTTATCACGATCCAGCACACCATAATCCTACTTCGACACTTCGGTTCGAAGATACTTCACGACGTGAAACACGCACAATAGAATTCTAACACCAGGAAAGGCACCACGCAGCAGCGATATCTCCCCGAAATCTTTGTCCACGATGATGACCCGAATTTGCTCCCACGTTGGGTTGAATGACTTAAATGAAGTAATCACGTCAGTAAGACATTCAGTACTCTCATTTTCCATCAGCGCATGCTGCACATACTGTTCCTTTTTACAAGCACACCGCCACACAATAGTCACAATCCAGTCACACCGCCGCACAACAGCCACACAGTAAAACATACACAAAATACCACAAATAGTTAGGCAACAGGTATACAGGAGTCAGCCTCGTAGCGGAAGCATAGGTACTTACATGACCAAATACGTCGTGTATCATGAAACTGAACAGCTTATAGCGGGCGTCATTAGTGTTGTGGATAGCGTCGATCATAACCACCTCTGGGAACGCTTCAAAAGACCTTCGCATTTGGTGCGGGTGGAAAGTAAGCGTTTGGGCAAATTTGTTGTCATCTACATAGAAAGTTGCAGTGTTTTTCCTTTCGTGAACCACAGAAGTCGTGTAAACCGACTCAGTCGCTCTTCAACAGTAGTTGAGCCACGACGAACACCCTTCACTTTCTGACCGTGGTTGTGCACATCACGTAGCGTAGCTTTCTTCGCTATTTACGCCGCATCACACACGATTTAGTAAAACTCGGCTTCGAATAACATACTATGAGGAGACGTACCTGTCTTTCTGCATAAGTATTTTAGAATTCGGTTCTTTTTCGCTCCCGCCATTTGAAGCTCGTCCGCTAAGCTAATCACGTCTGCATCGTCAACGCGGCGGTTGGCCGGGTGGTTTTCGAACGACGTCGCAACCGATCCATGGCTATGCAATGTGCTTTGCTGAGTCACCTTCGCTCGGAACTCCATATTAGCCACACAGACCACCGTGACAGAAAGTTGTGCTTCGCATTTTGTGGACTTCACGAAGTAGTGTTTGCGCTTGCCTGTAGCGCGACTTGGACGCCTCCAACCATGTGTGCTACAGAACCTGCGGTAATACGTTTAAAAAAAACAGCGGAATCTGTGTTGTAGACGTCAGTGTCCCTCGTTTGTTCAACTCGTCGTTGCGTGAGGCGACACTTGTCGATGGTCGCTTGCGGAAACCTTGATGAGTGGCGTTTTGATACGCAGTCAAAGAGGCGAAAAAGCTGTCCCAGCTTGTGTAGTAGAGCTGTACCATACATGGCGATCACTCAGAAGCTGTAGTAGGGACGTGAGTGTGGGGGGAAGGCGCCGTTGCTTGGTCTCTCTCGGATTCTGTGCCCGACGACGACGCAGCACTTTCCATTGTCGGGGATGTGGCGGTCATCTTGGACGCGTCGTTCATCGATGTGTCATTCATCTTTTGGCGTTGGACGGATTACAAAGTGCTACCGGGTGTAATAGGCTAAAGACAACCCGTTACTAAGCACACACTGTAGTGAAATGAAGCAGGTAAATTAAACTCTGATTGATGGGCGTAGCGGCATCAAGGCCGTCACAGCCATTAACGATTGTCTCGGGATCTGATTGGCCACCGTGCACGCTCAATAGCAACCGTGTGTAACAACATGACCAGGATGACCGAGCGATACTACAACCAACATCTGAAAGGGCGCGATGCAGCGGCTGCTGCACACGTTCGCGACGAATATCACACCGACACAGATCATGAAGATGTTCACGGCTCACAAGAGTGTCAAGCGGAGATAGACCGAGCACTACCTGTACTTGGTAGCGGTCAGCAAAGCGCGCGGAGGTGTTGTTGGATAACATTGTGCATTATGCCGATCTGGCCAGTAGAGTGTCGACGCTGTCACGGATGACACTCACACGCACGAGCTATCTGCGTCAGGCGGAAGAACAGTTAAGCTTTGCCCAGTCCACTGCGATCAAGCTACGTGGCAAGAAGCTGGGCCGTGACGTGGTGAACAACGTACACAAGGACCAGACGGACGACTGCAAGTGCTACAAGTGCGGTATGGTAGGTCACTTAACGGAGGCGTACCCTAGCAAGAAGAAGGAGTGGGATGAAGGCGGGGGCGCTGACGTCGTGCTCACGATCGACGACCCGACCATCCAGACGAAGGACTGGATCTTGGACAGCGGATCCAGTCGTCATCTGGTAAATGACCCGAATCTACTGGAGGACACGGAGGACTACGAAAGTCAATGCGTGGCAGCAGACGAGGATGCGCTTAGAATAACTAAGCGCGGGAGCGTGACGCTCATGCCCCGTCGATGGGAAGGATGGCCAAGGTGCGACTGCTGGACTTGCAGTACGCGGAGAACCTGGAGGGGAACATCATATCGCACCGGTTGTTAGACGCGAGAGGGTACAAAAGGAAAGCACTGCGCCGTGGCTCATCAACGGTGGACCGGTGGTGCTCGACGTCAAGAAGACGTGCAACGTACTCCTCGTACGCGTACTGGGGCCCAGTGGAGCGAGAAAGGCGGGTGACGTGTTGTTGTCGGTGTCAGCGGAGAATGAGGCAGAGGTCGGACAGGACGTGCAGACTGGGACGCTTATCCACTTTCACAGTCTCTTATGCGATCTAGACTACGACACGATCATCAAGATGGCAAAGGATCCGGCGTCGGGGATCGCATTAACGGACGAGTTGAAGGCGAACTGCTTGGCCTGTGCACAAGGCAAACAGACCCATAACAAGCAGTCATGAAAGGCCAACGGGTCAAGCTCGCGAATTGGTGCGATTGGGTGAGTCATCTGCTCAAATCTGAAGGGGGCGATGACGCATGACTTAAGGGAGAGACTAGGGAACCGATACATGATCAACTTTATCGATCACCGCACCAATTACTGCAGCGTTTTCGTGGCGAAGTCCAAGGACGTTGCGGTGCAGACGTTTAAGCATTTCTTGGCGCTTTTTGAACGGCCGTTCGACTGCCGTATTCATGTACTAAGGACGGGTGGTGGCGGTGAGTACCAGACCTTAAATTTCTTCTGCGAAGAGACAGGGTGAGGCGACAGATCAGTTAACGTCGCAATCAGGCCAATAGTGGCAAGGTGGAAAGGTTGAACCACACGATCAGGAACATGGTGCGGAGCATGGCTTTGCCTGTGGCCTACCGCTTAGTTTCTGGGTCGACGCGGCGGAGTATGCAGCATACTTCTCCGGCCCTTAAAAGAATTAACATCTAAGTTTTTCAGATAGTAATTGAGATGGGCTCTACCTAATCGGCAGCTTCATCAACCATGAAAGCCTGCCACTCTTCAAATTGGCGCGAGCTCAAGGCACCTTCGACATCCCCGAGAAAAACAAGGCGTTGTTTCTTGCAGCGCGGTCAGTTCCCGATTGTCAAGCGTGGTGCAGCATCAGCCGCGGCCATCCGGGCTGGGTGCTGTCGTCAGCAAGCCTCCAAGTTCTTTAGAGATAGGTTCAAAGATCTGCCTACTGCGAAAAGAGGGTGCCCACCGACTCGAGCTGACATAGCTCGGACAGCCAGACGTGTTGCTCACGTAGCCGCCACGCCACTTCATCACCGCCAGACACTGCAAAACCTGGCCCATTCTTCTTACATTCCCAAGACTACGCTGCTTATGTACATAAGCAAGCAGTTTGTAAAGCGAGTGATCGCCCGCGTCAAACCAGCGCTAACGGCTGAGCACAAGCGAAATCGGCTGGAGTATGCACTAATGCATGTTGAGCGCCCAGTAGGTATGTCGTATCAATACTATAGTTTTAATTTTTAATGATAACAGTTTCTATGTGACATATGACTATAATATTTTTAGGAGGAAGATTGCGTCACAAGTATGATAATGCTCATGTAGATGAAAAATGATACATGTACAAGGCTAGCAACACGCTCTACCTGACAGCTAGCGAAGAAGCACCCTACACATCCTCACCAAACAAGAGGTACATAGGCAAGATGATGGCTGTCGTAGTAAGGTATCGCTACGGCAGCCATCAAAACTGCTATTTTGATGGCAAAATTGGTACATGGCTCATTGTAGAGCACATTGTGGCGCTCCAAAATTCAGCGAATCGCCCCAATGGTACTGTCATCACTAAATGTGTTGCTGTCTCGCGGAAAGTTTAACCCAAAATGCTAATAGACCGCATGTTCCCAGCTATCAGAGCCGTTCGGCAAGGTTTAAAATTATTGTTTTAATATTTTCATAACTAAACATGATATTACTAATACTATTTGAAACGGCGTACTATATTTGTACAGCAGGACAACGCAGGCCCTCACGTCGTTGAGCATGACCCTGTTGTAGCTGCTGCTGGCGCTCAAGATAGTTGAAGGCTAAAAATGAGACGCCAGCCTCCTCGCTTTCCAGATATAAACGTACTCGACTTAGGTTTCTTAACTCGATCTAGTCAATCCAATATCAAGATGCAACATACACAATCGATTAACTAATCGCCGCTGCCAGCCGTGCACTACCTCCTCTACACTTGACCACTGTTTTCTGACGCTGCAAAACATTATGGAAACAGTTTTCAAGCACCACGGCAACAACGATTACAAACTATCGCACTGCCGGAAGCGACAAGGTCTGGGGCGAAGCACGACGGCGTTAGAGGGATGTCCAAGTAAAAAATTAATGACTTATTTGCGCCAACTTATTCCATAAAAAGGGCAGTTTTGAAAAGTCGTTGTCAGATCACCTTGCTTATAAGTCAAAGAAAAAAAGTTGGTCTGTCACCAACTTTTCTGAAGGAGAGACGGCTTATGTCAAGGGGGGCTGGATTTCAAGAAGTTGCAGCTGGTGGAGAACGCCTCGAACTACGTCGCCCACGCTTCTCCTGGCCACCGAATGGAGCCCACAGAGCCTGGTGGGACTCCCACGGATGTCGACGATGGCTTTCTCAACGTGCAACACGCTGCGGTGAATGCTAGAGCGGCACAATATGCGATACATGACCGTCACGGTTTTGCTGGTGGCGAAGACGTCGAGATGGGTGTTCCCGGCGACGGGAGTGCAGGGGAGGCAGACGGAGACGTCGATGGCGATGTGATTGTATCGATCTTCTTGCTGTTCATCACGCTTGGTGCAACGTTTGGAACACTGGACTGGAGATCACTTCGCGCTCCTCCTAGCGAACGAATTGCTGTCAGATCGGACTTTTACGCGAAGCTGAAGGAGCAGAGGTCCCCTTCGGCCTAGCGAAAAACACTCCGCTGCATGCCGGCATCATTTGATGCCCTTTGTTCGTTCTTGGAGCCTTTGTACTACAGGAAGTACGGGCTACCAGGAAAAAACTTGCATTATTCTTTTGATTGGGGGCTTGCGGTCTTACTAACCTACTACGGAAACGGGTGTGGACAAGACGGTGATGGTATTGGAGGTGCAGCAGCACAGCTTGGGATGTCTCGGCCAGTTGCAAGTCGCTTCATCAAGCGGCTGGAAAAAACGCTTATACGGTATGATGGACGACGTGATTTACTTTCCGTCGCCTACTGCAGACGATGAGTGGGGGGCGTTGGTGGACGGCTTTGCTGGGAAAGATGTGGCATGTGTATTTGATGGCACTCTAATACGGACTAGAGGACCCAACGACCATCAGGTAGATTGCTAGGCACTCTCTTGCTGTCTTCAAATTGTGATCATCGCTCCCTCAATTATTTCAGGGCTTTTACGACAAGAGCGGCAAGCCATCTTATAATTGTTTGGCTGCGATTGATTTCCGCTACAAGTTCCGGTACATTGGCGTTTTCAGTGGCAGTAACTCCGACCAGTCAATGTGGAATCAGTCTGTGGTACTTGGTGCTCGGGCTCGTGATATTTGTCCTCCTGGAGTGAATTGGCTGGGTGATGCGGGCTTCAAGTTGTGGCCATTCCTGATGGTCCCTTTTGACGAGCGCGGTGGCAAGCGCCTCACGAAAAGACAGCGGAGGTATGATCTTCAATTTGTTTGTGCTATTTTTTATTTGATGTGCTTGAAATGTTTGCAGTTTCAATTATCATCTCTCTCAGACACGAATCATTGTTGAGCGCGTATTTGGAAAGCTGAAAGCACGTTTTAAGGTGCTTCACGGGGTCACGGATCGACGTAAACACGAGCCGAACGCTAGGATGATATGTTCTGCTGCGGTGCTGCACAACATATTGATCGATATTGGCGACAAGCAGTTCAAAGGTGTGAGAGATATTGAAGCTCGGAAGCAAGCCAAAAATGATTCCAGGCAAGTGATGACAGCGTACAATCAGAACTGGGACAGAACGCAAGGTGAAGTTGACTTGGCGATTAGGAAGAGAAACATGTACGCTGACCGTTTCTACGAACGCGATAACGAGCATAAATGACGCTCCGCCAACTCCTGTCCTCGTAAATTCAGCTATTCCGTGCTTGAACGATTGCCTCCGTTCGTCATTTCCGTGTAGAGATTTTTGGTAATCTGGTAAAGACCAGAAATGCTTTGAAGCAGTGCTTCGGCTGTGGTTTGCTGTGTGGCGTTTGCAGTCTCAATAGACGCCGTGAGTTTGCTGAAAAGCTGGGTCATTTCCGAGTTATTCGGCGCTGGTTGATGGCGAACCGAAAGTACTCTCTCAATTGTCTCGAAGCCAGAACGAAGGGTATCGCTGACAGTATCAATGGGACGCTTCACACCCGTCGAATATTTTTGCTGATTGTCGCGGCGTTTTTTCGCCTTTGCTTTTTCCTTGGCTTTAGCGCGAGCTTCACTTGGTGTGTCGGAGTCTTCGGAATCAGACGTCTCCTTGTTTTCGTCGCCTTCACTCTGAGTATTGGCTACAGTGACGTTTGCAGCTAGACCTGACTCCGTGATTGCTTCTCCGGTGCTTCCAACGCGACGCGAGAATGAATCACACAAAAGAGGCCAAAGTGCTGCCAAATCGACACCTAGCTCAGCGCGATACTTCGCCTGCACTTTCAGAGGGTCACAAACCAACTTTGCGTGAGAAACGGAGATATCACTGTTGCTGCTGTCGCTTTCGTCGGAATAGCTGACGAAAAAATCAACAGGCATTTCAGGATACTTGCGCTGGGGCGACTCACTGTCGCCTTCTTCATCACTGCTGTTTTTCTGGACTCTGTTTCCTGTCCCCAGCAAACGAGTGCGTTTCTTTTTGTAACCGGATCGAATGTTGTTCGGGTTGTTCTTGAACCGCTTTACACTAACCCCGCGAGGTCCGTCATCCCCCCAAGCATGTTCCTGCAGCGCACGCTCCTGGAAAACGTTGATGGTGTCCTCCCATATCGCTCGAATTGTTTTTGTGTCTGAAGTTTTTTTCGCGAACTTCGCCAAGATGCGTGGGTTTTTAAATCGAGCCTCAATTGCTAGAGCAGTCAGCTGGATCGTCCAGTGCATGCTCTTCACTTCTTGAACACCATCTGCTTCATTTTGTGTGTTTGCTTGCTTCGCCTTGGACGACTTCACCGGCTTCGGCTTCGTAGACGCAGCAGAGCTCTTTGGCTTCTTGGTCTTGCGTGTTTGGTCATCTGAAGGGACATCTTCTGCGTTATCCTTGCTCGTAACTGGGCGGGAAACCCGTTTTCGCTTGGCTTTGGGAGCTTGGCCAGTGCTGGTAGTGCTGGTGATAGCAGCCATCGAGGCCTGATGAGCTTCAACAACCCTACCGCTGGGGCGTCTGTTTCTCTTGGGCATTCTCTCTGGTGTCAGGTCCTGTGCAGGCGAAGAAGGCGAAGCTTGTTCTGCAGCGTCTTCGTCTTCTGAGTGATCCTCTTCATACTGCGTGTAGTAATATGGCAAGTCTGCCGAAGATGGAGGTGCCATGACAGCAGCTCTATGAACCAAGCGTGCAGCACGTACAGAGGGCACGTACATGTTCCCGTCCTGTGTCATATCGCGTGCTGGTAGAGCTCCACACTGTCTTGCGCTGTCCTGGGGGCGAGGCATACAGGGCAAGGAGCGCTCCTGATGAGCACGCTTTCAAAAAGGAAACCAACTCTCTTTGAGCATGTTGAAGACATGCCGTTCGATAGGTCAGTCAAAAAGTCGTCTTTTGAACATGGGGACGACTTTTGGAGACAACTTTTTTTAGCGCTCTGATAAGTCGTGTAGCCAATAAGTCATTACTTTTTTACTTGGACATCCCTCTTATCGCTTGCTTGCGATACAGAAGTGGTTGAAAGTGGCATTCACCATCTCCTACTTGGCACTAGAACATCTATAATACTTAGTGAACTTGGATTTTTTCCTAGCTTTTAATGTTGGTATTACATTGTTGGTCGAAAACCATACGTTTCGATTTATCATTTGCTGAATATCATCCTAACAGCAATAAAACCTTGTTTCTCGCAGCAATATTCCAAGCTAATTTTAGCGTAATCGGAACAGCCGCAATCTTTCTTTCACTCCTCGATACACGCACTGACAGCGGACCTGCGACAAAAAATCTTGCAGCCCTCCACACTCGCCTTTTGCGATATATAACTCCGTAACTGAACTAAATAACACACCTGGTTTGCGACCGTGGATTTAGTTCGGTTTTGGAGATAAATACATCGCTAAAGGCGAGAACGTAGATCGCGATGTATGTTATCGGATGCAAGTCTCAACGCTGTTGCACGCTGTTTACTTCTAAAGTTTCAGCCACTATAGTGAGCGGTTAATTTTGTAACGGACCGGAGTGGTACATCCTAAGCAGGGGCCCGACGAAGGCGAACCCGAGTGAAGCCACCACTGCAGATGCTCACGAAGCGAAGGCCGGACTTGAGCGACATCGTCGTGTTTAGGTCACGCTGTACGGTGCATGGGGACGCTAAAAACAAACAGCTGGGTGAGAGGGTAAGCCGGACATGATCGGGGGGAATGCTGACGAACGTAAAGGCTACCGGGTGTACATCCCGAGGGATAAGATAGTAACGCAACACATGAGCAGCGTTAAGACGCTGTCGGACGTGCCGAATGAGCAGTTCAAGCTCGTGCACCTTTACGTTTCGGAGAAGGCAAAGGACACCGACGCCTCGAGAAAGGACACTTCAAAGAAGAACTCAAGAAAAAAAAAGTGTGGCGGCAGGCCGCAGAAGCGGTGGAGAGATGAGGCGCTGGCGGTGAATAGGTGGGACAACCGACAGACGTGGTGAACAGCGTCCTGGAAGCAGACCCGAAGAACTATAGACAAGTAATGGGGAGTAGGCTGAGACGGAAGTGGCTCTTGGCCCTAGCGGAGGTGCTCAGAGCACTCGAAGATAACGGCGTGTGGGTCGTGGTAGCTTCACCGATCGGCAGTCACGTACTGCACACTGAATGGGTGTTCAAGACCAAGGCCGAAGCTGACGGAGCCATCGAGATGCTCAAGGCCAAGCTCGTGGGGTGCGGGGAGGCGGGATTCATGCGACCATTTGCTTGTACTATAAACGAGAGGGCGGCGACATGACACTCGTGGGTGTGTACGTGGATGACCTCCTCGTCACCGCGTCCAAATCGAGTAATGTGGATGCTTTCTTCCGCTTCATGAGCGTCTTGTCGGTGAAGGATCTGTGCGAGGTTCAAAAGTTCTTGGGAATACGCATAGAGTTTAATAACAGAGAGGGGAACTCGCTGGATCAACAAGCGACAATCGAGGAGCTGCTTGAGCAGCACGGCCTCGTTGACGCGAACAGTGTGCACATGCCTGTCCGTGAAGAGAGCAACGAGGCGAAACGCGAGGAGCCGGAGCTATGACACGCCCGGTAGTTCGGGGAGAGCCGATGATCCGTAGTTTCCAGACGTTTGTGGGAAACCTGCTCTGGATTACACGGTGCACCATGATCGACATATTCTTTGCGGTGCATAAGACCACGCGCAGGACGCACCATTCCACCACGAACGGCCGGCTGTTGCCGATGAGAGTCGTAAGGTATTAGAAGGTCACGAAGAGTGCCAATCTCGTCATGCAAGCGTCCGTGAAGAAGGACGACATGGTGGCAATATAGAGCTGAATGAGCGCGGACTTTCCGCTGACAACAGCGACAGGAAGTCCGAAGCCGGAGGAGCCGTGACGATGGACGGGGCTGGGGTACAGAGGATATGCAAGAAACAAACCGACGTGGAGCTCTCTATTGGAGGTTGAGCTCTCGTCAGCGTCGTACGTTGGGCGGGAGCTGCTATGCGGCGGGAGCAGGCACGGTAGCCGAGCTTTCAGGTAGCGGAGCCGGTCCCCGTGGAGATGGACAGCCAGCAGCGATTTAGCAGCTGGCGTCCGAGGAGAGCATGGCGAATGCGAAGCACGTGGATATCCGCGTGAAGTTCATGTGCGATTTCGCTAAAAAAAAGGAATAGTCAAGCCTGAGTACGCGGGATCCCGTCTTTTGATGGCTGATCTTCTCACAAAGGCGCTGACGGCGCCAAGAATAGCGGAATTGCGAGGGCCCTCCAAGCTGACATGGTGAGATCTACCGAGAGTACGACGTCGGAGGAGGAGTGTTAGATTTTGACCGTGATTACGGTTCACGATGCTGAGGAAGGCCGGTTCGGGCGACAGCTAAACGAATAGACACAGAGGCACGAGTGGCTGTCACATATATTTGCAGGGAATAAGATAATGGCAAATATCAAATCAACTCTATCACAGCATCACCTCAGTCTCATAGATACTTTTTCTTGTATGTCAACCTAAAATAAAAAAAACCGTGGGCCGCACTACCGTAAATCTCGGATGGAGTGCGACGATGGTAAAATGTAATAAACGTACATGTAATGTACAAAAAAAGTATAATAATATGAAATTCGTAGCCGTTTTTTTGCAGATTTAATGTGCCTTAGAGCTTTTACGACTGTCTCACTCAGTCCGAATTTTACGGTATATACACTTTTTGCTGCTCCAACGTTTTCAATGGCTATGACCAGGCCTCGTTAATAGTGAGAAATGGACCTAAATTCCCACAGTCCCACGTCTTAGACCTTTTCAGGCTGGTTGGGTGACTGCGTGTCCTGTACCCGGGAACGAGGGGGGCATTCCAGGCGTCCTGCGGCAAGTCAGGATGCCCCGAGGTCATGTAATGACTCCTCGACCAGCCGTCCCGTAATGTTGGTACCCGCTGGACGCGGCGACTTCCGTGCCCCCCGTCGAGCCCGTTAGAGTTGCCGTATAGAGTGACCCCGGGACGCGGAGACCCGTTCGACGTGGGACTAAGGCGCCTCGCGCAATCAGGTCCCTTCTCAGAGCTCCCTGCTGTCCTACGAGGGCGGATGTCAGGTGGAGCGAACCCGTCCTCCAAGTGTAAGAGAAGCGGAGTTGTGTATGTGAGGAAGAGAAGTGTTAGACCTCTCTTCCAGCTAGCTTTCAGTCTTCTATTCCCCTCCTTCTACTCAAGTGGAAGCCAAGTCAAAACAGAAACTTATATTAGTTTTAAGTGTTCTTGCCCACCGTTTCGGCCACTGAACAAGACCGTACTCCTCGAACAGCCGCGGACTACCCGACCCTTGGAGGTGGAGGTATACGACATTTGGTGGAGAAGACGGGTAGTCTGCACGCTGGAGAAGGTCTCGATTAAATGAAGCCTCGCTGATAACGTAAGAAGGAAACTACTACACGGAAGAAATGGCATCTATGAGCACCGGTGAATACGTGAGCAACACCTCCAGAAATGGAGAAGGTCAGACTGGGAGTCTACCTTCGAGGACGAGACCCAGTCTGTCGACTACGCAAGGCCTTCAAAATGTGCAGAACATCGTGGACCAAGCCGCCAACCGGCTTGGAGGGAACAGCTCGAGTACTGGGACTGAGCCGCCCGCGGACGCTTCGGGCTTTACTACGCAAGCGTTGGGCCCAATGCTAACCCTGGACGGCGGAGACGGTCGTGGTACGGTGTAAGGTTGGCTCAACTCCCTTAACTGGTTAAGATCTGTGCCCCCCCCCCCCACTAACGGCTCGGGTGAGGACTGCAACCCCTCTGTACCAAGGTTTCACTATCTGGACCTCGACTACGGCGTATAGGCAAGATTTCAACCCGTTCTTCTCTCTACCTACGGTCCCTGAGAACAGTGGAAGTGCTTGTTCTTCCGGGAACCGCTAACGCTCCCCCTTGGAATCTCCAGCCTACTGATGGCCTGCAAGATGGGGTGGGGAACGCTCAAACCACGACTGCTCAAGCGTCGCTGAGCGCTTCTCCGCTGGCATCCGCTCCTAGTCCCAGCTCAGACTCCAGGGTCTCGAGCTTCGACTGCAAGTGGGATCGCGTACGGGACCGGTCCTACCGGAACAACCGGAGCTTCCAGAGAAAAAGGAGGGACTACGGTCTCTGTCGGAACTCACCAGAGTCTCGCGTATGGTGGCTATGGAAGTAACTCCTACTACGCTCCCCCCCACGTGTGGTAACACCCGTCTGACAGCTACTGGCCAGTACGGTATGCCTACTAATATCCGGAACGCTATTCGTATAATTCAACCGTTCTACTCGGAGGGAGCGTCTGTGGAAAAGGCCCGATCTTGCTGGGAAGCCTTTGAACGTGCTACTATCAGACTGGATGAACCCCTCCGACTTAGCGCCTTTTGTGTGTGCTTGAAGGGCAAGGCCGGTAAAGACTGGTGGATGTACTCGCGCATCGACAGCTTTAAGGCCCTGAGGACTCGGTTTCACAATCCGTTCATCCGTCAAACCCCGTTGCAACTGATCGAGAACCTCAAGAACACTAAGCGACCCCGGGGGATGTCCGCCGAAGTGTGGGGTGACATGATTGTTAGCCTCTGCGATGATGCACAGTGCTACGATCCTCAAATGTGTTTCCAGTACTTATTGGCGGGACCCCGGAACCGAGATGTGAGAAACGCTTTTACCACGACCATGATTGACTCAATCCCTGCGGCTGTGGCCACGTTGCTCCTTAAAAATATACATCGTCCCGTCGAAAATGACTCCGAGTTCGATAATGTTCCTTCCCCTAGAACTCCCCAAGAGAACGATGACCACGAACGCATGATGAACATGATGCAGCAGACGCAGAATCTACTCGCTCAACAGCAGCAGCAGCAACTACACAACAGCAGCAGTTGATGGAGCGTCCAATGGTTGCTGCCTATGCTACGCCTGCGATAAATGCGGCTGCAGCGTACACCCCACCTGAGGAGAACGCTTCCCAGCAGTATCAATCTAATAAAACGCTTCCTGTTACGCCTCTATGGGGAGTTCGTCTAGGACCGGACATGCACACTCGCGATGACCTTCTCATGTGTGGTCGTTGTCACACTCTAGGGTGTAGCTGGATTCACTGTCGTCGCGACAAGGCCAACTGCCCCCAGTGCAAGGAAGTGGGTCATATCGGTGCTGAGTGTGAGCGTGTTTCTCCCAGCGGATTCCGGAACAACCAGCAGAGGAACAGTCGCAAGGGCTTCTTGTGCGATGAACCTGGTCACATGATTGCTCGGTGTCCTCTGAAGACGTCGCCGAAGAGACTCGGTGTTCCTGCAGCGACGGCGTAGGTACCCGTCCAGGGACTAGCGTTAAACCAGCAGCGATGGGGGCGAGAGAGAGGGGAAGGGGATGTCACTACTTCCTCTTGTCTATGTATCGACACAAATGGGAACACTTTGAACTCCGCGGATGAGGCGACTGAAAGGTATGAGGTGTGTCCTGTTGTGGGTGGAATGAGTTCCGCCTTAATGAAAGAAAGCGAAACGACTGTGAATGAAGAGTATATGACGAAAGCTGAGGAACAACTACCGCTTGTGAATAACGGAGGTGCTGAGCCCGTGTGGTACGGTGCGTTGGTGGTCCCTAATACTGTCGGCGGTTGGAGGATGGAAGAAGAGGCGTTTGTGACTGAGGGAGGATCGGGACCCGTATTGAGCGGTTCCTCGATAGCCATGAACATTGACGAGCGCTGAATACGAACCTAGGTGCTCTTACGAGATAAGACCAAGAGAATGAAGACACAACAGTGAGAGAAGAACTAATCGAGGAAAGGGAAGCGGAGGGACCACGACCTCAGTCGTCACCGGTGGAACGAGATTACCCGACGACCCCAACCAACCGCGAGAGTGTGGCTTCGAGTGTACTAGAACTTTATGAGAAGAGTAGTGGGTCCGAAGAACACCTGCTACAAAATGGGTTACCCCGAGACGTGACAGAGGTGCTCGAACCCCCGCCCCGAGCAGATTGTGGAGCTACGGAATCAAGTGTCCCAGTCTCGAGGGTGGAATGAAGAGAGGGGGAGGAAGACGTGGCCCCTCCCGAAAGAAACGACTACGCTGAAGGGAGCTCTGAGGTATTTACCCTTCCTAGTCCCGTAAGGAATGAGCACAAGAAGGAACCCTCATTCGCGAGAGTGGTCTCCGAGGAAGAACTGGACGCTTTGGAAGGCGGAGGACAATCTGGGCTGGCCAAAGAGAAGGAAGAGTATGACAAGGAGCTCGAAGACCGACTATTATCTTTTGATGAGGTGAAAATAAAGCGCCGGTTGACCGAAAACGCGGAGCAGTCGAAGGAGTTATCTCTTGCCGACTTGAGTGTTCTACTCGACATCCCGGAAGAGAAACTAGCAAGGACCCGAGGTTCTTCACCTGGGCGACTATCTACTCTGGAGTACTGGTTGGAGTGGTACCAAAAGACGCTGGCCTCGTCCGGTGAAGCGAAGCGCGCCAATCGTAGCTTCAAAGAAGAATCGCCGGTCCTGATCAACTCAGTGACGTCGAGCGAGTCGGATTACAGAGACGAAGGAGGCGGAACTTTGACGAAGCGGTTGTCGTGGCAGGACGTACCTTAGCAGGTGGTACACTTCCCGGAGATAAAAACCTCCTCATCCGGGGGAAGTGTGTCCCGTGGACCCCTCCGTTGTGGAGGACAACATTGCTCTGGCTCTGAAAGGCTCACCGGAATGACCCTCCGACCTCAGTCACGCCGAGTACGGCTTGCTTGTTTCGCAAGGAATCGGACCAGAACCTTGGCGTGCAGTAGTGTGAAGAGCGGTGTACTTCCTCGTGAAAGCCGAAGCTTCTGGCAGAAGCGACTAGTGTGAATGATGTGATGGTGAAGGATCACGAGAAGAAGAGTCGAAGGACGACTCTCTGCCCCTGCCTGAGCACCTAGACATCTTAACCAGGACCGACGAGCTACTCGAGCGTCTTGTTGCTCCCCCCGGCGCGCGGTTTAGAGGGTTGCTGTCTAAGAAGATCGTAGACCTCTACGAGAAGAACGCTGATCAACTACGCTTAAAGATCCTCGAGAGGAGTTCACCTTGCCAACTCTGTCATTGGGAGGGCCCTGATCCAAAGACCTAATTTAAACGGAAGCAAGTCAGTTTCGCCTGTTTCTCTCTGTATAACGACCATACTGAAGCCCTCAGTTCGAACTGTTCCTCCCGGGACACAGAGAACGAATTGTACGGTTATGTAAACGTCGTTGCCGACGCCCCCGGGCCCAACCGCAAGCCGGGCCTGGTGGAAGTACCGAGTGCTGCAAGGAACTGGTCGGCTGAAGATGAAGACGGAATCGTCCACCTCGGCAAGCGTGGGATCAGATCGGTGGGAGGTGTGGAAGCGCTGTCCTGGGGGTTTATCGAGAACCTCCCGGCGGAACACCTCATTGACACTGGGGCCGTAGTGTGCCGAGTGCACCAGCGTGTCCTGAAGCGTCTCAGCCTAGCTAACTCCCCTCTCCTACCTTCGCTGGTAGTCTGAACGGTGTATCCGGATTTACGCTCGTTATCAAAGGAGTTATCTACTTGTCCGTGACTTTGGGATCCGTCGAGAGGAGAATACCGTTTGCAGTCGTACATAAGCTGCACGTCGATGCCATCCTGGGCACCAACGCACTCAAAGACTTCAGAACCGTGGTAGACTTGGATGAGTCCATTGTTACGCTGAAAGACACGGGTGAGGTGTTCCCTCTCGGATCTCCTCGAGTGGAGGAGTCTTACATGTCTCGAATCTCGTCTACAGTCAAGATCCGTCCTGGAGGACAAGCTCTTGTGGTAGCTGATGTTCCGGGTCAACTGACTAACGGAACCACTGTTCTGGTGTAAGGACTTTCCGTTTTGGATGGCTCAGTTTAGGTCGCTTGATCTCTGTGTACGGTGCATATCGACGAAGTGACCGTAGAAGTGTGCAACCCCTCTATTGAGGACGCGGTCGTCAAGAGAGCTACTCCGTTAGTTGGCATTACGGTGATCCCCGAAACCGCGTCTCAACTAGGGACTATAATGAGCGTTGAACTCGGGGCTGCGAAGTCAGGCGAGGCACAGGCGACGGACCGAGGACCTTAAGACCAATAGGTACACTCAGCCATTAGCGCCGCCTGTGCCACAGCCGACGATGCGAAGGAGTCCGTACCCGAACTTGCTCAAGGAGGAGCTCAAGAACGACTGGGAAGAGTCTTGGCTGGGGAGCGAACAAAAGGGACTGTTCATGGAGTTCCTCCAACCGCTCAGGGACATGGTCGTCGAGGCCTCGATGCGTCCCGGACGTACTAGCATACTTGAGTTTTCGATCGATACAAGTGACCACCAGCCAATAAGACAACCCCCTTTCCGGGTGTTCAAGGCGGAAGGAGACGTCGTGGAGTCGGAAATACAAGAGTACTTGAGCCAAGAACTCATACGACCCTTGTCTAGTCCAGGGCGAGTTCTGTACTTATGATCCGCAAGCCTGATGAAGGGATACGGTTCTGCATCGACTTTCGAAGGTTGTACGCCGTCATTATCAAGGATTGCTTTCCAATGCCGCTCATTGACGATATTTTGGACGTGCTCGGGAATGCCAAACTGTTCTCTACGATGGACATTGATTCCGGATACTGGAACGTCGCGATGGTGGCAGGAAGCGTGGAGAAGACAGCCTTCACTTGCAAATACGGCCTCTTTGGATGGCAAGTGACGCCCTTTGGGCTGTGTAATGCAGTCCCTGCCTTCGAACGACTAATGGAGTTTGTACTTGTCGGCCTCAAGTGAAGGACTTGTCTAGTGTACCTCGCCGATTGCGTAGTCTTCAGCGAATATTTTGCTACTCACCTGGAACGGCTAAAGCAAGTCTTGGAGCGCTTCAGAGCTGCTCAAAATGAAAAAAGTGTAAGTGGGCTCGTGACCAAGTAGCGTTTCTTGGGGCACATTGTCACCATTTCTGGCATCTTGCCCAACCCTGGGAAAGTCAAGTCGGTGATGAACGTGCTAAGACATCACGACTTGCATACGGTCCGAGCGTTCCTGGGCTTGACTAGTTACATCAGACGGCACATCCGGGGTACGCGGCCATATCGGCCCCGATCGAACGAATCAAGATGAAAGGAACACGGTTCTATTGGAGCGACGACTGCGAAGCCGCCTTCCTGCAGCTCAAGCGTAAGCCGGTGGAACCTCCAATTCTTGTGTATCTTGGCTTTTCAAGCGTTTCCATCTGTACGTGGATTCATCCAAACTCGCCGTGGGAGCGTGCCTGATACAAACCGTGGATGGGCGCGAGAGGGTCGTAGCCGATGCGAGAATACGGCTAGATGGCTCTGAGAAGAACTGGGTCCGCAAGGAGGATGGTACTTCGGAAATCGAGTGTTGGGGCATTGTATGGGCTATGCGCAAGTTCTACTGCTACTTGAATCGATGTGAGTTCGACCTGTACACGGATCACAAAGCCTTGACGTGGGTCTTCAACGAAACTAACCGAACGAGTAGCGCTAAGCTGGCTAGGTGGGCCGTGGAACTATCTCAACTGCGCTTCAAGGTGTTCCACAAGCCCGGTACTTGATGGGTCATGTGTATGGTCTGTCCAGATTGCATACCCAAACCATCAATGCTAACTCTATGGCGGAGCTACTCATAATGCTGACGAGTCCCCCCCCCCCCCCCCCTAGTACTGTCGAAGTCGGGGAGACTGCGCCTCTTGACTCGACCCTACTCCCTACGGGATCTTTGTTAGAGAACGCTGGCGACTCTAGTTCGGCGGTGTCGCCCGACGAAGAAGAAACTGCTGATCAACTCTTGGTGTCCCCGGTTGATGAGTTCGGACTCCAACAAACTCGCTTCGTGGTAGAACAGAAGAGGACCCTTGGATCCAGGCTATGATAGCGTTCCTAAGCGACGAAGGCGCTAACTCTAGACCCTCAATTACGCACTAAGGTTCTGCTGATGGCCCCTAACTACTCGGTAAAAAACGGTGCACTCATTCGTTGCGTGCACTTAAAGGAAAGGGCCGGGCCCACGTCAACCCTTGCGGTACCCGTAATCCCCCTGCCATTCATATCGATCATACTGCATCACTGTCACAAGTATGTGCTCGCTGCGCATGTTGGAGTTACAAAGCCGCTCGACAAAGTACGTAAGCACGCTTACTGGCACGGGTAGAAGAAGGACGTAACCGAGTACGTTCGGGAATGTACCGTATACGGCAGTGGTAAATGTTGTCGCCTTTGAAGGAACGGCCTGATGCAGAGAATGCCCATGCAAGAATTTTCAGGACCCTTCTCGCTACTAGTGGTGGATGCGATAGGTCCCGAGAAGTTAACCCCCCCCCCCCCCCCCGAGGTAACAAGGTCATACTCGTCTTCGCTGACTACTTTACTCGATGGGTCGAAGCGTTCCCTGTGGCTCGCTTAGACACAGTGACGTTTGTGGAAATAATGGTGGACGAAGTAATCTCGCACATGGAGTCCCCGAGAAACGGTTAAGCGATCAAGGCTCCAACTTCATATCGAGTTAACTCGGTCTTTCTACGAAACCCTTGGAATCAAGAAGCTATTTGGTGCTGCTTACCACCCTCAGTTTCAGGGCCTAGTCGAACCCTTCAATGGTACTCTAATTGAAATGCTTAAGATGTGTGTCAACGAAGCGCAGAACGACTGGGACTTGTATCTACCTCGGGTACTGTTCGCATACCGTTCATCATACCACGAGGCTCTCAAAGACTCCCCGTTCTTCAGTCTATATGGCCGAGACCCTGTGTTACCTCTGGACCTCGCGTTTCTTAATAAGAACAATGAGTGGAAGAGTAACGAAGGCGCTATTTACCACCGGAAACTATTCCTGTCAGTACGAGATACAAGACGTCTGGTGGAGCGCCAACTCTAAAAGACCCAGGGTAGGCACGAGCGGCGACTGAGTACCCAGGTGTCGGTAAAGTTCAAAGAGGGCGCCCTGTGTGGGTCTATCAATACTTCCGAGCGCGTCGCGGAGAGAGCACATCAACGAAGGTCGCATTCGCGTGGCATGGCTTGTACCATGTAGCTGGAACTGTAGGGGGAAACTCCAATCGAGTGGCTATTACTACCCACCCGAACCCAGTAGTGACAATTAACGTCAATCGCTTGAAGCGTTTCCAAGGTCGATGGAGTAGACCGTTCGCGTCCGAAGTACTCGAGGGCGTACAGACGAGTCCCGGAACGGATGACGACGGTCCTTTGACGGAAGGAGATCTCCCGTCTACTAGCTTTGTGGAAAAACGCTTGACTGGAGGAGAAGAGACGGCCTTGACAGGGGTTCCCTGTCCGGTGATCGACATAATCGGTAAGCGCAAGAAGAACCGTGAGAAACCGTTCCTAGTGTTATTGGATACTTACTAGACCTTTAAAGACCTCGGAACACGCTGTTACCTTCTTACGCAGCTGTAATCAAGGCGCTCGACGGAACCGTCGTAGAGAGGCGGGCCAGCCAGAATTACGTCGCAGGGCTCGGTTAGAAGATGCCAACGCTGCTGTGGATGAAGCGAAACTACTCTTCTAAAAGAGAAGAGTTGTAACGGGCTGGTCGGTTGAGTCTGAGTACCTCTCCATCTAGTTCTCTTCGGAAGTGTTCGGAGGAATGCTTCTTACTTTACTATGTATATTTTTGGATTCTACAATACGGCTGACTACTCTGCTACCGATTAAAACGAAAAACCGCGGTTCTCGGATGAAGAACAAGAACAGTAAATGACGGGATAGATCGCGGATGCAAGATAAGAGGAAACGTCAAAACGTTGAGAACGACACTACTCCTCCGACACTCGTCCAAAAGGGACAGTTGAAGCTCGAAACAATGAACGTCTACGGGTTGACGACGACGTTGAGGTGTTATACGACTTTCAAGCGACCGACCCTGCCTTACTGGACAAACTGTACCGAAGCCTACCCTGAAGCGTTCCCGTCCGACCTACCTGTCGGGCTGACGAACGACGAAGCTACTGTGGTTCATCTAATGAGGCAGCGTGGTGAGTCCGTTCGCCGAGGCGGCAAACGATAAGTCGGGAAGGATGTCTCGTACCCGGGAACGAGTGGGGGGGGGGGGGGCATTCCAGGCGTCCTGCGGCAAGTCAGGATGCCCCGAGGTCATGTGGCGACTCCTCGACCAGCCGTCCCGTAATGTTGGTACCCGCTGGACGCGGCGACTTCCGTGCCCCCCGTCGAGCCCGTTAGGGTTGCCCTATAGAGTGACCCCGGGACGCGGAGACCCGTTCGACGTGGGACTAAGGCGCCTCGCGCAATCAAGTCCCTTCTCAGAGCTCCCTGCTGTCTTACGAGGGCAGATGTCAGGTGGAGCGAGCCCGTCCTATAAGTGTAAGAGAAGCGGTGTTGTGTATGTGAGGAAGAGAAGTGTTAGACCTCTCTTTCGGTTAGCTTTCAGTCTTATATTCCCCACCTTCTACTCAAGTGGAAGCCAAGTCAAAACAGAAACTTATATTCGTTCTAAGTGTTCTTGCCCACCGTTCCGACCACTGAACGAAACCGTACTCCCTGAACAGCCGCGGACTACCCGACCCTTGGAGGTGGAGGTATGCGACACTGCGTCGCTGGTTGAACATCGTCGTCGGCTAGCGATTTAGCTGGGTATTGGCATGCTCTCCTCGAGAGTGGTGGTAATTCTCGTGAGCCTAGATGCTGTTTGCGAGCCTTTTTGTCGAGTACATGTATTAATACAATTCTCTTCAGTTATCAAAGGCACGCATTTTGTGCATTCATTGAAAAACATAAACCTCGACATTTTGAACTAATTATTTTTGCCGCATAATGTCTCGACTACTTATTTTTTGCATTGATTTGTGAGCAGAGTAAATCACAGCAGCAAGGCAGGATGTCCAACAACCGAGCGTAGCAAGGTACTCCTGTTGTGATGTAAAGCGGTTAGGGTTCGCATGAGGTTTCGGGCTTAGGCTGCAGGTGTAGTTGATCGTGCTTAAAGCCTAATACACGTGGTAGAGCTCTATCAGGTGTTTAAAATCCGTGTGTAAAGCACTCGGGCTTAAGCCCAGCTTCGCTTTTGTGAGTAACTACTTAATAATGCTAAAAAACGCAATTTTTTATTTTCGGCTAGTCACATGTTAAGTTTCTACCGGTACGTACAGTAAACCAAGGGACTAGCGAGCAATTAAAAAGTACCTAACGTTAGTATAAAGTAATTACACGTCCAAAAAATAGATTTATTGTCGAGTGACTTGCCGCAAGGTGGTGACAAAAGTGATCAGCTAAAAATTTAAAAGTGACTTGTTGAGAATGAATTCCCTTAAACCTTGCCTTCATGGAGCACGGTGGACACAGGAACAGATTACAAAAACTCATTACGGCTGCGCAAGAAGACGAAAAACTAAAAGGCTTAAAGCGTCTTCACGGATGCGATGACGGACTTCGCTGGTGGATGGAAGCTCATTGCCGGAAAGTACGAGATGCTGCAACAGTTTTTCGGTGTTCTAGCAACACTGTCCCAACACAGCTACATTTAAGTCAGACTTTTCGATTATCGGTTAGCCCCAACAAAATTAGTCCTTAAAATGAGAGGACGAAATAAGATACAAGATCGTCAAATTCTGCGTGTAGCTGTCCTTAAACCCTCGATTATAAGGACAAAAATCGAGGGCAGCAAACGCAATTACCTCTGTCTGATATGACAGTTGAGACACCCGACACCGCTTTGTATGGAGTTGAAATTATACTTGATTATACTATCGAATTTGACGACTTTTGTCCTTAAGTTAAGGACAAAACTCTCTCCGGAATGTAATTTCATACACCCTACGGTACAACAGCTCATACAATAACGCGTAGGCTTAACGAAGAGTTGCTAGTAAGGTTGTTGAGAGCTAATACAGGGGTACATTTCTGTATACATTCAACGGAGGCCAAGCAAGGTCATCAACTTTTGGTCCTCTTTTTTTTTCTTATTGAGGATAAGAGCGCAACGAATACTGGCAATCACTAACACAATTTCACTGGACGGCATTCTGTCTACATGCTAAACAGTTTGATACGGGCTAGCAGAACAAAGTCTGTAGACGATCCATAAATTTTTTAAAAACATTTCAATACATAAATGATATATTCACTATCCGTAGTTTTCCCACACTCTGCCACAGCTTATACCACATCATATAATGCCATAAGCTTTATTGTGGAAAAGGTGGGAATCCCCACCACGATCAAAAGCATAAAACTCATACTTTTACAGTCGGGGAAAGAAAAAGTGCTATTGCAAAAGCTACGTGTTTTGTACCGGTATAGAGACGAATCCCCACCTTTTTTTCAAATACATTTACGCGTATTCGTCTATAATATGCTGTATTAACGCGGCGGGTTTGCTTAACGTTGTTACCCTAAAGAAAAACAAAAATGTACAGTAGAGCAAATTCTCATGTACGAGCAAGTGATTATTATTAAATTAAAAACTCGAGACAAATCACCGTGAACGCGATATTTTGTGATAAATACATATACTTCACAGAAGTTAGTTACTATACCTATTCAATTATTAATACAAATCGTCATTTAGGATATTCCAGGAAAACAACGGATCATAGTCGGTCAAATTGAAGACATGTATCCTTCTAGTAGAAGGCTTGGTGGCTCAGTTTGTGACAAAAACTTTGTGCAGCGAGCAGATAGTAACTGCTGCTGCTAGTAGTAGGCATTTGGGTCATAGATGTAGATTGGAGCCAGATCAGAGATGGGGAGTATTCCAGTTTGCAGTTTTCCGTCAGTGAGGACGACTCTACTTTCGCTGGCATGATGTCGAAACCGCTGTGCGTTTATCGATCTCCTCAGCACATACGCTTCTGTTCACTGCCCGGTATGTAGACAATTGAAAGGGGAGCTGCAAGCTGGAATACTTCCCATCTCTTATCAGGATACGTAGATCATCTACGTCTATGACCCAAATGCCTGTTGTTTAGAAATCAGTGCCTGTTTTTATCTGCTCCCGTTTGTGCGTCGCAAAACATTTACGATTAGCGTATTTGGTTCTTTCACATTGAATACACGTAAAATTTGTAATTTTAGGACTGGTAGTTGTAAAATAAAAACACAACAGACTTTTTCAGATCTTCACATGTTTGCATTTAGTTGTTGGATTCAATTTTTCCACGTAAAAAGTACAAAGTTTGAAAACAATTATTAACAATACGTGGAATAGCCATCGAATTTCTTACAGAAGACAGCTTAACCATTTTTTAATATGCTCACATGGTCTGGATTTGCAATACATCTATCAATTTCCTTCAAATGTAATGAACTAACAGCTCATGCCCACTGTATACGGCAGCACCTATATCAACATCCTTGGACGAGGAATCTCCATGCCGGTACGTCAATAATAAATACTGAAATTAGTCCCCGGACGAGCGGGAGCATCTATCCACAAAAAAAACTGCTTGATCAAAAATCCGAAAACACAGATTTGTACTAGTACGGTACTAGTAGATTTTGAGCCGTCCAACACGAGAGCAAGAAGCAGATAGTCGTGCTCGCTCCCTCAGTGCTCGTTCCATTCAAAGGGGTCGACTATGATTGCGTGTATTTTCCGAACGTATTCATAACATGAATACGATCGGAAAATACACGCAATCATGTACTGAATGTCTTGACGATTGACTTTTCTCTAACGATTATGTGACGTTTTTTTACTTCAAAGGAAAAACCAGAAGTTCTGGCAGAACCGGTATGCAGAAGTACAGTACTGCACCCCGTTTTCGCGCCTTTGGACCTTTGATAAACATCCGGATGTGATGATCCTGAATCCAAATGAACTATAGTTTGTAAGCTTCAATTTGGTTTATTTGCAAATCTTATATTGTCCACCCCGCGAAAACGAGGGGCAGTACTGTACTGTACAGTACTGCTCTCTCTTTTACAAAACTGCAAGCAAATATCTCTCCTGGACTTGTGACCAATCACAAAGATTTACCAAATGCACCACTAGGAAATGAAGATGAATGTCTTAATAGAAGTAAGAAGTAGTGTTTGAAGGTAGGTGTCTATTAATACGTACGGTATTACGTGGTACCAACTATTTATACTACCGTTCACTGTATCCAGAATGCGCTTTGTTATTTCGTAAAATACCAGCAATACCTTGAAAAAAATCATTAGCTTTGTACGGAGTAAAGTGTTCTACTCAATACGTGGCCCACTTTTCGTTTATCCCGCGACCGCTCAAGCTCTTCCGCACCGACTCCTAGGACTTACGATGCGCGTCAGCTCTTATCTTCTCGTCGTCGCCGCCTTCTTTCTTGCTAGCTGCGATGGGGTCTCAGCCACTAGCCGAACCAAGTTATCGGCCGCGAGCCCAGCTGATGTGGAGCCGTCGGTGGATGTTGGCCCAGCGAAGAGCGTAAGATTCTTGCGAGGCAAACTCGAGCAGCCAGCCCACGCCCAGGACACTCCAGAAGAAGAGAGGTCGATTCCAAATTTTAATCTTATCGACGATGTGCTGCAGAAGTACAAAGTAGACAAGAGCGCGGTGAAGAGGCTACAAGTTACCCAAAGCGGAAACGTGAACAAGCTGGTCCTGGACGTCAACGGCAAGTTAAAGACGTTCACTGACGTTGACATTAAGTACCTGCGCCAGAAGCTGAAAAATCCGGATATCAAGGGCCACCTCCAGGCATGGAAAAAGGCAGAGGCAAACCCTGTAGTTCTTTCGGAGCGATTGAGGAAAGCTGGTTTCGCCAAGGACAGTACCGTTATGGAGGCCCTCGGTATTTACAAGGCCCAAATGTTGAGAAAAAATAAGCTGCTGACTTTGAAGAACCCGTAACAGGAAAAGATACTACTTAGGACGGGCGTTTCCACACAATTTACTTGTTTTCTCTACTCGAGAATCTGTCATTCGTGTGTGGGGTTGTTGTCTGCATAGTTTTAACTTTTCGTGTAATGGCACTAGTGCCTTGGGTCTGCGGAATGAAGATATTAGCCAGGGTCCTTCGCTTTAGGCTGGAAGGAGCGTGGAAGCGGTTAAAAATACTAGTATTGAACTATCGTTGCGCGTGCAGTAGCTCCCTGTAAGTACTAGCAGCTCCTTTCATGCAGTTTTGTAACTAACGTCGTAGCTCAAACACGGAAATCTTGAAACCTGAAATAGAAATCGAGATAAAGAGAAATCATGAGAGCTTCTTTCTCGGTGGGCAGGCCAGCTGCGCCGGCCTCACACCGCTAAGCTAGCGAGTTACTGGTAATATCGATTGAAAAGCTTACATAATTTACTTCTTGGTCTAATTACGAATTAATCGTTGGCGTCGAGAAGCGGCTTTCTTTGTGAACTCCTAGGAGGGGTTCTCTTCGTGGTTGACCCACATGTTAGTGGACATGGTGCTATCGGATGATGTTAAAGTGAAAAACTGGCTTAATTATTCCCCATTATCTCCCTTTGTTTGCATTCATTCACTTTTACCGCGTAAAAGGTACAAAGTTTATATAAAACTATTATAGACGAGCGCCGCCGCTACGCGGCGGTAGTTTAGCTTTTATTCTAGTTGTTTGCATTCCCGCCGAAGCGAAGCGGAGGCGGGATAATTATTCTTAAACCTCTGAACCCCTTTGAGCCTAAATCGACTTCTTTAATTTCATAAATCAGGGTTTAATTTAGACCAGTCGCTACAAAATGCTGAGTTCCGTGCAAATATTTTTTTACAAAAGACTGATTCTTTAGCATCATACGTACCATGCTTAAGCACATATTCTAGTCTTGACACAGTCTCTTTATTATTGTTGGCTATCACTGTCAAAATTACCTGCACTTCAAATAGCATGACTACAAACGCTACACAATATATTTAATTTAGCGTCGTGCTCGATATCATGGGCCGTTTTTGAGCCGCTATGAAACTTAGCTCGCATCAATGCAAAGAATAGTAGCGGTCTGCCCAGCTTGCACTAAATGACCGCGTGTACGGTCTGTTAGAGCTTGTAATTAACTGAAGATTGATCACTTCTCAAAACTCAATGAAAGCTAAAATATATTTTTAATGCATTGAAGTGCGTTCATTTTGTGCTTATTCAAAATTAGTCATTAATTACTCGAATCTGCCAGTTATGATTAAAACATTTGGATAATACGCCTTGCTGTTGCTATTAGCGGCGGCATTTTTTATTTGGTAGCTTCAATAAGATTACAGGATGATTTAACGATCAATTATACTCTAAGCTTAACGTTTCTTTATGGGTTCTAATTAACTAACCATAATTTTACGCATCTCATGTTGTGTTGTTGTCTATCCGCTCCGTTTAAAACTTTTTTCTACGCCCTTATTGGCGACACGTCCTCCAGTTTAGTAGTAACAGTTTTTGCTGTCTAAAAAAACGTTTAGAAAACAAAGGCCAAGTTCCATTCGCTTACAGTAGTAATTGTCACCAGCACATATTAGTTATTTTCGCTCCATCTGAGACTATCTATCGTTATGGCTCAAGCGACAACGTTTTTAGCACAGCGTTGTTCTTGTGGCCAGTTATTACGGCCAGCTACTGTTGTTCTACGATTTGGCAGCTACCTCTTGGAAACGCACTCAGGTAACCTATTTTTACAACACAACAATTATGGTTATTATTTTAGTCGATGATTGTCATCGTAGCTTGCCGGTGCATAACTTGGTCAGAAATGATAGGGCTACAGCGTATTACGTATACTAAAATCATGTCCTCGGAAACGCGCATTCTTACGTGTCCGCTTAGCACCTTGCGGCATTAAAAGCAAGCGATATCACTCGAATATTAAAAATAACAGCATTAAAAAAAGTTAATATTATTAAAACGATGCCGCCTTCGGATGGTGGATAGCCTTGTGCAAATCTCCATATGTAGAGTGTGAATCTCATGACATTACTGATGTAAGCTACATAATCCTATTTTAACAAATCGGAGCCGCCTTCACTCCACTCGGTAGCCAATGGAAAAGCTAAAAAAATTCAAGTGTTTCGTGTGACGCGGACGAACACCGTGTTAGCGTTGATACTTTGGGTCTAGTCGGCCGCCGCCGCGATGCGGCGGAGGTGGCAGGTTTTAGTCGCAGGGAAAAAGGCTCCCGCCTTCGCTGCGCTCCGGCGGAAACATGTTTGATGTAAACGTGATGTATTAAGTGCAGGTGAGATTAAACATTATTACTTTGAACCAAAGATCTGCCTGTAGACAATGTTCTAGGTGTAAAACCCATCCTGATCCTCCAGCTTTGGTTACTCGACCAGCGCCTTGAATCTTGATCTTGAAGTCACTCGCAACATCGCAGCGTACAGCTGTCCGTGGGAGAAGCAAGGTGTAGCTAGATACAGCCCCAAGTACTGCACCGTTTGTCATTGCGCCTTGTTAATGGTCATCGCAAAAACCGGTTGGATATGAATCTGCTTTCGTCTCACATGAAACGGAAAGCTCCGAATGTCTCCGTCACTGATGAAAATAATGCGGGGAATTAGCACATGTTGCCCTTATCGCTCACCTGTCCTGATTGTGGCGTGAATGACATGTGCCTTGAGGGCCCCGATTCGAAGCCGTGGTTCGTTGCAAAGCCCTAGATCTGAATTTAGGTTCCGTATCATCATGATAGGCATCCCTACCTTGAGGGTCAGCTTGTGGGGAAGAATTCCACTGATAATCATCGAGGGGAGTACCTCCTGCTCGAAGAAGTTTCCGTCACCATCGTCTTGTACAGAATCCGAAGACGTGTATTTCCGCGACTGTCCAGTTAAGCGATCGGGCACAGTTTCATTGATGCGGTGAACGATTGCGTTCGGTAAGCGAAATATTCGTCGGTAGCAACCTCGGGGTTATTAATCTCGCCATAAATCTCGTCAATGATCCGATACATGCCTCTTAGAATAACGTCAGGACGAATTTTCTAGTCCTGATCCTCGGACACAGGTGGATTCTGCCCCCCCCCCCCCCCCCCCCCCCCCTCCCCGACTTGCAGCAGGAACCCGGAGAACCCAGCCATTTTCTCAGCAGTGTCAGCCGCCTCAGCTGTGCGCACTCGCATGTTTTCCGTGAGTCGGAACGTCTGAAATTGGGGCCACAGTCCAGACGACTTAAGGCAGGCGTCGATTGTCTCGACGAGTGTTCCATTCTTCACGACCGGGAGAATCTGACGGAAATCTCCCGAAAGTACTAACACTTTCCAGTTAAAAGGCTCGGTATCGTTGTCAAGTATGTCCTGCAGTGCTCGATCTACTGCCTCGAACGCGTGACGATGGGTCATAGGCGCTTCGTCCCAAACAATCAAACCTGCATGCTTGATCTACTCCCGAATATGGGTATTCTTCCTAATACCGCACGTCGAGCTCTCGTTTAATTTCGAAGGGATTTTGAAGGTAAATTGCGCTGTCCTACCACACATGAGCAAGAGCGAGGCAATACCACTGGACGCCACAGCGATGACAATTTTTCCCCGAGAGTCTGACTTTGGTCAATATGTTTCGAAGCAGTGTAGGTTTTCCAGTACAGCCCGGGCCATCGATAAAAAGATACCTCTAGCCTCCTCAGGACAGTCTACCGCTTCAAAATCTGGTCGTAAACCACCCGTTGACCTTCGTTCATCTGATCTTCTGTGTTTACAATCGCCTCCAAAGCTAACGCATCGTATCATGTGAGCTCACGTCGCAGTAATCCGATTTTGGCGAAGTACTTCACGAAATAATGTGGGGTGCGACCCTAATTGAGGGAGCTCGTCGAAGTCTCCTACCGCATATCTGTTCGCTTGAAATAGTTCTTGAATGTTCATCAGTGTTTCAAATTCTACCAGCGCCGACTTGAAGGGGTCCATCAAAGCCTGATGTTTGCGTGCGAAGTCATGGGAAATATATGCAAAACCCGATCCCATAGAGCACCAACATTTGCTAGAGCTGAATACACCAGAATGGTGACAAAGAGCTGGCGTAGTTGACAGAACATTTGAAACTCAGCAGCTTCCGTCAAACACGAAACCCACTCGTTGTCATTCCCCAAGTAGCCACCCTCCCGCGCCGCAATTTGGAATGTGGGGTAGACAGCCCCGTTAACCGCTCTCAAGTCTTCAAATGACATTGGGCCTCTATGCTGACAGAGCAATAGTCGAAGATAGAACCGCTCAAAATCATGAGGCGACACGTGGGTCATGCGATTCAATCGCAGCTTGATACTGTTTTCGGCGTACCCACCTTTTCGGTTGCTCTTTCTCCGGCGCTTTTTTGCAGAACTCTTTGGGGGTGTCCTGATACAGCATCGTCCTGGCAAAATGATTCTCGGGCACTTCACTCGCATACAGCTCAACGAATCTGGTCAACATTGTGTGGCTACCATGTTCCGAAACTGCCTCTGGATTTTCCGTCTCGTGGAAGCAAACAGCCTGTCCTGACTCGAGATGAACTGTCAGTTGTGTCACTGCATGAGTTTTCCCCTGAATCGTGAAGTCGAGCAAACACATGCAAGCTTCCACAGGAGACATGTTTTGGGCGATCAAGAAACGTAGAATCTCGTTTGGCTCTCGACGCGCAGTCTGCTGGTCTCCTCGAACTTCTTCCACTGTGAGTGTAGCCATGTCGGGACATACTTGTACAGGTATTTGACCGCAGATGTATCCGTGTACACTTCCACATTAATGTGGCAGTTGTACTGCTGGGATAAGTACGGGTTGTACGGTACAACCCACTGGTTACTCGTGGCACTGTCGTATTCCTTGCCTTTGACCTTTAGAACCCATTCTTGTCACCGACGTCGTCTATATACGGGCTATCCATTGGCATTGGCTCGTGTAACTTCTGCTAATGGCTTGGGGTACCCTTTGGGGCGCTTGCCGTCCTTCATGCAGGTGCATGAAGGGTTTGCAGGCCTACATGGACCATGGAGCATGCATGACATGATCGTTTCATACAGCTGATGATTTTTATCCTTATCTGGGATATCAGCGCATACCATCTTGTCTACGATATCGCACGTTCGTGATTTGTCTTCATAAGCCAAAATAACTAATACGTGAGCGTGGGGGAGTCCTCGATTTTGAAATTCGACAACGTAAATCCGCTTTCACAACCCCCAAATGCCTTGGTTAAATTGTCAAGCGTCGCTTGCAATTTCTTCTGCCACACGCTGGCCACGATGTCTGGTCCATCTTGAGTTGTCTGGACATCGGAAGGTGTCGCTTTAAGAATCTCGTCCCACGTGGGGCTGCACGTTTCAGTCAGGAAGACGTCGGGCCGTCCATATTCCCGAACAATTGTCAGCAAATGTTGATATGACTTGTACATAGACCGCGGACTTTCTAGGTGCTAGCCCAGTAGTAGGATACGCTTGTCAACCTGATTAAGAAAGGGGGTAGGTCGTCATCTGCTGCTTCCGTCCCGGTCCGGGTGCACCAATCTGTTCTGGGCCCGGTCATATTCCGACAGCAGCATTTCTCCTTCCGCCAGAGCCAAAGTATCTTCGTTGAGCAAGGCGTCTTGAACACCCCTGTATTGATCGGCGCGAAGTGTTTTCTCATTGTCGGCCTCCCAGCGAAGCTGTTCTTGCTCGCATTTTGCACGCTGAGCTACACACCACTGTTGAAATAGACGCCCGTCTTGGTGGAGAGCAGACGGATCGTCCACTTTCTGGTGAAGCGGAACGCGACGTGTTCTCAAAGCGATATCGCCTTCTTGTGTCGATTCTCAGCACCATTTGCGAACTCGTCTGTGTAGGTCCAGCCCTCCTCTCCATACGGAAGGAAAAGCGGGTATTGGAGTGGTTCGTAATTGGCGTGAGTCTCGTATAAACGTAGCAGCCAATGATCGCGTATTAAGAGTAGTAGATCACGATGCTGAACTAGGTTGCTACCCTCAAGGAAAGTCGCAGCCACTTCAGACACAGTGGGGCGGTTATGCGTCCTCGGTCGCGATGCAGACGGAACACCACGTCTACTGGACCCTTCGTGCTGTGTTGCCGCACTTGCAGTCCAAAGTGGAGGTACCGTTGCTCTAATGGGTTGTGCTCTGCCATCATTTTCTTGATGTCCAGTAGTGCAACACGATCCAGGTCCGCGAATAAACCAAGACGCCGCTCCGCGCGGCGTTCATGTCTGGATCTACAATGTAGATCTGCGCAAACATGGGAGCTACCCCCGCGCCTGTCCGATGGTCTGTGTGGCAGAGGAGAGACCCTATGTAGTGCGTCATAGCCTCTTGACAGCGATATGTGTACACGCCGTGTGTACCTTCAACGCTCTCGTTTTGACGTACATTTTGAAACGATCGTTTGAGCACGAAGCACCAATTGACGTAAACGAAAAGGTTGGTTGTATGCACAAAGTTGACGGCGATACTTGGGATCCCCGTACGGCTGAAGCAGCTGTGGTGGCGCGGGGTGCCGTGGAGGCAACTTTACCCTGTCTGCTAGATGGCATGATATCGCAGACTTTCCAGACATACGGTTGTAGCCGGGAGCTTGTGCCGGCCGTATACTGTACCACGTCGTCACCCCTTATCATGGACACGTCGAAGTCTTTGTGAGAAAAAGGAGCATGGCCATAACGGGTGCATTGCAGTCTAGTGCGCACACGCCCGAACTCCTGCTGGCGTTCTTCTTCTGTTAGCCCTGCTCTTCGAATGGCTTGCCACTGTCGGTCTAGGTCACGTTCCGTTTCCCTTTGTTGCCCCGCCAGCTGCGCACGCCGAAAAGCGTGTTGTTCACGGTTTAGGTCGCGTTCGTGTTGGCCTTGCGCTTGCATCAGCCCTGCTCTGTGTATCGCCACATGATGTCTGTCTTGCTCGCGTCGTTTCTGAATCTCCTCTCCGCTAGCCCTTTGGACATGCTTGCGCTCATCGTCTTTCGTCCTCGCACGGTCGCGCTGAGAAAGCGTCATTTTACTTCGTCTCGTTCGAGCTCGCTGTGCGTCGCGTGCTCTTTCGCGATCTGCCTGAGACAGTGTCCTATTAGCTCTTTTGTCACGAGTTCGCGGCGCAGCCGAGACCGGAACATTGTCTCGATCCTCTGGCTCCGATGCGACAGGTACTGTAAATAAAGCCATATCTTCAGTTTCAGCTTGGTACGCCGCCTCCGTTTCGGCCGCAAACCGGCGCTGAAGTACCACAGGATCGGACGCTTCCGTCTTTTCCTCTCGCTCATCAATACAGCCAGCTTGCCCTTCCGTAACTTCCGTAACCGCCGTAGCTTCTTGGTGGACACTGCGGGCTAGAAGCGCTTTGTTCAGGTCGCAGCGCTTCCTTCGACGCTTGTTCATACGTCGCTTCCGTGCTTCCTTACCCTATCGCTTCGATCAGTTCATTCTCGCTCAGGTCCTCCTCAAGTTTTTCCCGCGTCCTCTTCGGCTTTGTTCAAGCCATACGCCTACGAACACGAAAGCGTGACGCGTTAAACAAAGTTTAAGTACACCGCATGTAGCAGTAGGGTTTCAAAACGTAGGGTGTTGGACATCTGCGTACAACCCGGGATTGCTTGCTCCCATCAAGGTTATCTCCGATCACTTATCCCACAGTCACGGGCCGTGGGGCTCGGAGCGGTTTTAGTTTGCAAAAGTGTGCAGTCGAATATTCAGGGTTTGCCCCCGGATAGTACTGAAGCTTGTGGTGCGATATCATTTTGTTAGAAGGCGGCCGTTAATTGCAAGGGCTGGTTATTGATAGGCTATTACAGCCCCCATCCCATCTGTCGGTTAAAAGAGGCCAGTTACGGTACCCCTCCTGACCAACTGCACGCACACAATGCGCGTGCCCAATAATAACCATTAACGACCGGTTCAGCTGGTTCGCTGTCGGGTTTGCGGTCAATGGACCGGGTGTCAAATGTGCTCTCGCACAGAATAGGCGGTGGGTTAAAGTCTCAAGAATCCATAGGGCTCTGTAGCCACATCCCCTTAGCACGGCTATTTACTTGCAGGATAAATCCCGCAGGTTATAAGCTACTCCCTAAGCAGCCCCAGGAACCTCGGACTATTTGTGAATGTGTGTCTTGCTAGCTACTAACGCAAACTAACATGCATACACGCAGCGTACCTTGCGTAACGTGGCGTTCCGCGACTTCCATTTCGAAAATGGTGGCAAAATGAAATTTGAGCGGTGCATTTAAGAAAGATGTGTAAACCACACAGTGTGTACACCACATATTGCAATTTTATTGAATCCACGCCGCCTTCGCTACGCTCAGCAGCCAGTAGAACGCCCGCATTAGCGTTACATAAATTAACCATAGCCCTTTACGGATGGACGTACGGACAGGCGCAGACCACACTTCACTATGGAGCTTTGATGCATGTACTAGCGCTCTGGGCGCCCGCTCCGCGGACGTTAGGGCATGGTTTGTTGGTGTAGTACAGACTGACCGCCTCCGCTGCGCTGCGGCGGATTAAAGAACATTTAAAATCAAAGCTAAACGTATTAAATGTATTACGTGCCCTACCAATTCCGCGTTCCAAAGATCTCTCGGTACACAATATTGTTGGTGTGTACGTTCCCGTCCTCATTGATGGTCTCTGGATCCACAGCAATTATAATCGCCTTCCTTGAAGTCACTCCCGACTACGCCACACAAAGCTGCCAATGTGCGAAGGCCGATGATTCCAAGTAGATACCCACGTGGTGGATCAATTAGCCTTGGGCCTTATTGGTAGTCATGGCTAACGCTGGAGCCACCGGAAACTGCTTAACGCTTGAGCTTGAACGGGAACTCCTTGTCATCGTCCTCACTATAAAAGCCGATCCAAGAAGTGAACACCTTCTAACCCTTGAATGACCCGGACATAATGCTGGCCTCGATGCTTCTCTCGTGCAGTGATACAACTCGAAGCCGCGTTCCGTAGGAAAGTCGTGTGTCGTTATTCAGGTTTCTAATCATGGTGATAGGTGTTCCAACCTTCAGAACAATCCTGTGCGGAGGGATACCGGAGAAGTAAAGGGTGTTTTGGAGCTCCTGTTCAAACAAACTGCGTCCGCGACCCCTTTGAGGCGGTCTACCAAGCTATACTCCTTCATTTTACTCGACAGCCGTTCCGCCACCAAATCCTTGATACGCCGAACACTTGCATTAGTCGGGGCTATTTCGGCTCGCTCAACGAAGTACTCATCGGTAAATTCTCAGTATCAACGCCCAGGTACACCGCATCTATGAGTGCGTTGACGTTGTGGACTTGTCGATCTTCTTCAACTTCGTCCAAGTCTTGCTCGTGCTCTTCATCTACCGGAGAGAGTAACCGGAAACTTGGGGGAGATTCCATATCCGTGTCTTCTTCATCAGGGGTCATTTGTGTACCCGTCATTCTGGAATGATACACATGGTCGCGTGAAATGCGCATGTCGTCACCATCGATCTCATGGCTGACCGGATAACGGCCTTCTCTGATTTGAAGTAAAAAATCAGATAATTCTGCTAGCTCAGCCGCATTGGCCGCGCCTAGGGCGGTGCGGACACGCATGTTCTCGGTCAGCCGCACTTGTCGCAAATGTGTCCATAGTGGCGAAGACTTGAAGCAAGCTCGGCTGATCATCGGCGCTTCGTCCCAAATGATCCAACTCACGTTACTAATCAATTCGGCTTTCTGGTTCTGTCAGGAAAGGCTGCACGTCGACGGCCCGGTAAGTTTGACGGGAATCCGGGACGTCGAATGCGCGGTATGACCGTCTGTTAACAGAGTGGCAGCAATTCCACTCAAGGCAACCGCGATGGCAACCTTTCGTTGCATCCGAACGTGATCGGGTATTTGCTCGGGTTGCAACGACTTTCCTGTTCCGCCCGGACCATCCAAAAAGAAACGTTTGTCCCCTCCAACCGACGCCGTACCCTGGTAGTCCACTTTAACATATGCATCGTCATAATCGGCTAAAAGAGGAAGGTCGTACGTGTCGAGAGACTTTTGGTTCGAAGCCAAGTAATCGGCCAAGTTCTTCAACGACTCGTACTCCGTCATTCGAAGACGCACCTCCTCTTCGCGTACACTATGCAGGTCCGCTCTCTTTCCTCAATGCTTCGGGCCTAATCCTCTAACATATCCTTGTTGAACCTGTCCCATAGCTCTTTGGCACTACCAGGCATCGAGTAAACCAGAATGATGCCGAAGCGCTGGCATAGCTGGTACGGCATCTTGACCCCAGCGGCTTCGCGTAAACCGTGTATCCACTAGTCGTCATTTTCCAAATACCCAGCGCCAAAGCTGCTTGCTGATATGTCGAGTGCCCAGTAATATCAACCGTTTGAATTTACGCAACGAACTTCGGCGAGCGTCGTTTACACAGGAAAGGCCGCAAGTAGAAGCGTTCTGGGTCCTGCGGAGATACGTGTACCATGCGTCCCAGAGAGGCAACGTACTTCTTGTACGGGTCCCACGTCTTGTGCTTCGTTCACATGTACTTCCGCGGTACATCCTTGTACAGTAGATTGACCGTAGCTTCTGGGTTACGCGTACACAGCTTAAAACAATCCGTCAGCGTTGTTCTGTCTCCGCGATTAATCAAGTTGTGGAGCTGGGGGGGGGGGGGGGGGGGTCGTCGCTTGGTCGCGATAAGCAACCATGCTCATTCCTTCCAAATGTATTGGTATCGTCACAACAGAATGTGTTGATCCTTGTTAAATGCATGGATAGCCGCATGCAAGCTTCTACCGGAGAGATATACCTTCCGAGAAGATACTGAAGAATTTCATTAGCCCGAATCTTTTTGCCCTCAATCGTTATCGTCGTCGTGTCCGAGCCCTTGAAGACATACTTGTAGATGTACTTGATGACCTTGTTTGTGGCACAAACCTCGACGTTGATGTGGCCGTTGTACTTCTGCGACAGGAACGGCTGGTACGGGACCACTCATTGATTGATGGTCGCATTGTCCCGTACTTTCCCGTTAGGGCACAAAATTCCATCAGGACGGCGACCACGCTTGTATGTGAATATTTGTCGGGAGTCATCACCGTTTCGTCCGAGAGCGCCTTTGGAAACTTCTTGGAACACTTTCCGTTCTTCATACATGGGCAATTCGGGCTGTGTTGACCACAGGGTCCATGTAGCATATTGGAAAACACCGCATCATACAGCTCGGGGTACATCTCTTTATCCGGCAGCTCCGCGGACACCAGCTTGTCGACGTCTTCCTTGGTAGTGGGTTTGTCCTCCGGCAGGATAAGCTGAATGTGGGCGTCGGGAAGCCCACGCTTCTGATATTGCACTACATGGACTCGAGCGGCTTAAATCCCCAGCACACCCTCATCGAGGTCCTTGTTAAGAGCTTTTAGTTTCTCCATGAACACGCGAGCCACAATGTCCGGACGGTCGGATGCCATCTCCCCATGGCTTAAGTTTTTCTCGATCTTAGGCCAGTTCGGGTTGCATGTCATCGTAATGAACCGATTAGGGGCTCCTGTTTCACGGACGAAATCCATGGCATCCAAGAAGCGTTGGTACATGTAGCGGGGACCACCTGTAAACATCGAAGGTATGCTGATTTTGCGCCCAAGCTCACCCGCGTCTGGCTCCGCCGACTCCTGCTCCGTGTTATTCCCACGCTGAGTCCTACGTATGGCCGCCTCGTCGTCAGCAGTCATTCTGTGGATTTCAACAGACTCACCACGCAACACGTCCGTGAGTCCCTGGGGGGGTCCTATCGATACTGGAGCTGGTTCTTCTTGATCAAGTGCAAGTGTTCCTGTTCGAATTCAGCCCATTGGTCAACGCAGTATTGCTGAGTCAGTCGCCCGCCACGCAGGATGAGATAATTATAATCGTCCAGTCGTAAAGCGGATACGCCTCATATTCCAGAATGGACATCGTTAACGGATCACCGTGGCGATCGACGGGATTACCAACGTACGGGATATCGTAAGTCCAGCCATTTTCCCCATGGGGAACCGTAGAGGTTCTGATACTGCAGCGGGTCGTAGGTAACGCTCGTCTCAAAGATGCGCTTGCAACTTCCTCCTGTCGTGTGTAGGATAATATCCCGATTCTCAGCCGCGTTTGTGTCGATCACAACGACCGCCACCTCTGATGCGGTAGGGGTGCTATGCGTACCCGGATTCGCATTCCGTGTGACGTGCAGACGTAGCTTAAGGTGATCCCCCTCCGGGAGAAAATTACTCAAGGCTAATGACATATCATGGTCGTCAACGGCTACACCTGCCGCTCGTGCCCCGGGGTTGCTGCTGCATACGCCTCCCAACCACGCTGTACGAAAAACACACACACACATGAATTTTTGTGTGCGACAAATTCTTGTGTGTATGTTGATGGTCAATCTTTTCAACAACGGCACGACCGAGGCCTTGGTTCATGTTCATACGGCTTCGCACACGTGCATCCATGTCTGGATCGTAAAGTTAACTGGGACATACATCGAGTGGTTGAAGGTGGGAGGTAGTAACAATTCCATTCGATAGCACACTGACCCTTGTACACGGAAGTGGTAGACACCATTCCGTGTCACGCTTTCATCGACGTTGAGTGGCCAAGACCGCGAAGCTCCCATGGACGTAAATGCGAATACGTTGTTGTAGGCTCGGATTGACCGTATGAAAATCGGGTTTTCGAACAGTGTCAGAAGAGCATCAGGAGCTGTTCGCGTGGATGAAACGAACACCAGTCCGTAACGACAGCAGCATCCGTCTATCTCTTCGGGAAATTTTTAAGCGTTACCGTAGTATTTTGTCCTGTTGGCTAGGACTAAAAATGTTTTTACGTCTATCGCAGCTAATAGCAGTGTGTATTTTGTTATAAATGATATCAAGCAATTTCAGCCCCTATACCCCCCATTCAAATCTGAAGTCATTTCTTATTCTACCGCGGGTGTGCAAGGACAAAAACGGTTATGTATATCACATATCCACTGTTTGTTGTCCTACCTTCTAGGACAAACTTCACTGGGGTTGGAGCCTGCTCGCGTCGTACTGGAGATGGAAAAGGCGTCATGTCTCTACCTCCATTTGTTCTCTTTGTAGCCCTCTTCCGCTGATTTGGATCAATGACATGACAGAATTGTGGTACAGCGGGCAACATCGGCCTCCGCGCAAAACGCAGTGGTTAGTGAAGCGCCTTCTCGCCCCATTGTGCTTCTGGATTCTGCTTCTCTCCTCTGTCTGGCGCCGACTCTTAGTGAATAGAAAGTGCTGCCCCTTGACAGCTTAGACGAGCAACCAGCGTTTGTGCCGCTTGTCCAGGTGCTCAGTATAGTGACAGCACCTTCATCGAATGTTGAACCGGCGAATACCCCACTTTAGACTTCTTACTGTTTGACCCCAGCTCGTGCGGTAAGCCGTCCAGCATCGAAGGCCGCCGACACGCTACTGAGACTGAGTTTTGACGTGATGAAAGCGCGTTTTCAGGGCCCAAAGAGCTAAAAGCAGATAACCGCGGCATGGAATTTGTTGGCTTCAGAGACCTTCCGCATTACCGGGCTCTAGGTAGATGCGGGGCAGTGCAAATCTAATGTACAAATACTAACTTGAATTTTGTAAAACAAACCAATAGCCTCCTATTTTAATTTAATGTAGCTGAAACATGTGCACAAGCTGTATAATGCGTATCGTGTCGCTCAAGTAACACCACCGAAAAACCGCTGTGTTGTGCAGCCATGTGTGGCGTGTGGGAAGTTCAGGAAGGCATAGATTCGAATGCACGTTTTAACGAGTAATAGTCCAAATGCGAAATTTATGAAGGTCTGATGGAACAGACAGATGGCGAGAGCTCAGTGGTGGAGCAACAAACGTCGCAGAGCCATGACAGTGAAGCAGACTTCGATGGAGGCCAGCGAGCTAACGGGTAGAGACGCTACAATGATAAACGAGCTCGCGAAAAGGCCGAGGCTGCGGTTGGGATGTGGGCTATTGGCGAAGGGCTGAATAATTGCCAAGGCTTTTGAGAGCGCCAGAAGGTCTTATCGATAATCTAGGAGCGTCGCGATGGCAGGGTTAATCAATGAGCTGACTCAAACCGCGCGCGTCAAACGCAAGCGCTGCACAATCTCATTCAATACCGGACTGCCCACACCAATTCCTGCGGTATGTCCGTTATCTCGAGCAACTAGAATGAGCATAAGCAAGTTTGTTTGAGCTTTAGGAGCAAATAGGGTTATCAATAGCATTTCGTTTTGCCACTCCAATGTTACTCTGGTTGTTCAGCTCCATTTCATCAGTAAGGAATTTAAAACCCTCATATTGTACAAAAGCTGCAAATACGAATTGGGCTGCACTGCGAGGTGTCTCCTGATTCAAAACTCCTTAAACTATTCTAAATAGATCTTTTCAGATGTTAAACGTGCTCTCCATCGCTCAAATGTAAGAGATTAAACTGTTTATGTCTCGCTGACAGCTCTTCACCTTCTTTGCGCTCGCAATATGGAACCATGAGTCCTGGAAGTAGTGCGTAGCCAGCATCACCCATAAATTGCGTCTCACGGAAGGAAAAATATGAGAGCCAATAGCGTTACATTGCCAGTGTTTTTGGTCTAACAACGACCCAGGACGCACTTAAACGGTCATAAAAGCGTTGTCCGTGGTCAAAATAGCCTGAACCTTTAGCGCAGGATAACACTTTTGTCAGTAAGATCCGTCAAGCTGTTCAGGGCTCTTAATTGCAATGTCGCGACCCATCTACTGCCCCGACAACCCCTGGTAACCCATGCCTCGACGCAAGCCCTGCCTCCACGGATTTCCAGTCCCATTGTCCTTGCGGATATGAAATGGTGATAAGAGCAGTCTTGTTTAAAAAGCGAACCACCTGAGTCATAATCTCCACCACGTAGCTTCTCGACATGCTCATCACGGCCACACCCTCACAATATCCGCCTCCAGACCCCAAAACAAAAAAGTGCGGCTGCAACTTTTTCTCTCGAGAAAATGCTCCTTGACTGTAGCGGCAGCGAGCTGGACCCCGTACTGCTGTAGAAATCTACATTAACTTAGAAAAATGGGTTTTGTGCAATGAAGATTGCCCTCAAACCATCCTGCGTACGCAGCGGATCGAAGCATTGGATTGAAGCGCAAAGAAGTCACGGTCAATACGTTTGCCTTTTAAGCGGGAGGGCGTGGCTGCTGTGTTTCTGCGTACAGCGCAAAAGCCTGCGCGACGGCAGAGCTCGCTGCGAGAGCTCAAGTTTCTGCGTGCCCCATGATTTCTCTGTGTATTTCTAGATCTCCACCCCTCTCCACCTTAGGGATAGAGACAGATATGTATGCTATTTTTTCTCTAGTCGTCTGCGATTTTAAGGGTCGTTCTTAACCGGGATCGCGACCAGTTGGATCGTGAGCGGTGCCTGGAATTGTGACCCGTCGTTCTTAACCGGATCGCGACCTGCCCACACGATGCAAAAGGAACTACTCAGCACTTTAAATGTAAAACTTTAATATTTATTTTACCATGTGTGATGTGTGCGCATCATTACGAGCGTAGAATATAAACTAAAAATGCGGAAAGTATTGCAGATACACTTGAGATTTCCACTACAGCCTCTTTGCACGCACCTCTTCTCATGTGGTGTGCTGGCGCCGCTTTCCGCCTGCTTCGCGATCCGGCAACCCCTGAGAGATCGCGACCCAAGCCTCGGATCGCATTGGTTACCCGGGCTACACAATCAAAAATACATGGGTACGGATTAGCCAATCACAGGTCGATTTTTCGGATCGTGATCCCGGTTAAGGACGGCCCTAAGACTCTGATCCAAGTATCAGAACGGATCTCACAACAAAGGGGAGGGGGTATAGTAATAGCAGTTCCGTTCTGAAAAAAAACTGACAGCGTTTTAGGGACAGTCCAAGTAAATTCTGTGGTGTTGGAATTCCCACGTGAACTCTAGCTACAAATGTAGTTAGGACGTTCCCACAACAATACGTCTACTAGGATAGTAAACGATCGTTCGGGCGAACCTGAAGACCCCAGTTCTGCCCTTGCACCGGGACAAACTGGACCTTGTAAACTACTTATATAGGCCAACCTGTAAAAATAAGAACACGCTACTAGCACGAGCAAAGCTAGTAGGTGTTTTGAATCCTCGTGGTCCCAACAGCGGAAGGGTACCAGGCACGGGTAAGCCTTTTACGAGATCACCGAGTGTTCAACACTTCGGCTGGAAGAATAAAAGGGATGCAATACAAGCACTCCCAGTCGTGCAAATAGGCAACAATAAGCCGTCACGTAAAACCTCCCGATAGTAATCGGCTAATACACAAAGTCTCTTGGCCTTGCCGGATGAACCCTCGCTACAGAGCTTCGAGTTCACCGACAGGCATAACACACTCAAACAAGCTTGACCAGACGCTTACCTTGAAGCCGGACGTCGCTCTGTGTGCTTGAGTGGAAATTCTGTTCTGTATTTAAGCTTACCCTTTCGGGTCTATTCCTAATAAGAAGTCCTAATCAAGTATACAAATATCAAGTGAACAATGATCCGTTATGGATCTTCTTGCATGCCAAGCGTCGTCTGCACCATCGCATGAGTATCTTTAACGGTCCGCGCCCTGTCCCAGACGGTGAACGTGCCTTCCAAGGGTCGCTGAGTCTTCCGCGAACTCATCCCAACCGCCACTGAGGGTTCGTACCGTAGATGGTCCGCTGAATGCGAATCCGGCCAGGCCATTATTAATAATAAGGACAGCCTGGATTCAGTGACATATGGGCCGTATCCAATAATCGTTGAAAGTTCGGAGGTGACGCCGTCGAGTCCCTTGCTCCTTGGCGTCTCCGTACATCACATGACCGAGGGTTCGTCGCTTGAACATCTTGGGCGGTGTCACGTCTTTGTCGACGAGTGATAATCCGCAACTACGGAGAAATCACTACACCACAACTGCCCCTGTCGCAATGGAAGCCACGGTACTGGTGCCCGTTGTGACATTTCTTCATTATCCAATTCACCATCCCGTCACCGTATGTCCAAGCGTCTGGATCGAGCCGTGTCCGACGCGTTTCAGCGTCTCAATCCTCATCGACGTCGCGAACGTGAACAGCTGGAGGTACGTCAGCTCATCCTCTTCTTGAATCATCGGCGCCTTGCTCATCACCATGCATTACTCGTCTTGTTTCTCATGAGGGCAAGACCGAGGGTTCGAACGCCCCTCATTCTGCTACACCTCCCCTGACAGCAGCGTCATCAGCTGGTCCTTCGGCGCTTCCTGCCCCGGGCTCTTCACCCCCTGCGGCAGCTCCTGCAGCGCTTCCTGTCGTCGCTGAATCCGCGGGGATGGCTCCTGCTGCTCCTCCTGCGCCTGCTGGTGGACAACCACCACTCACCGAGGATTCGCTGCGCACCATACTGGCTGAAAGTACGGAGGCATCGGTCGATCACATGATGACCTCGATAATTCCGTACTTGACTGCAATGGCTCGTCACCAAGTGCAGCTCAGCGTTGCGCCTCCTCTCCACGGCGATGTACACGCTCAACGTCGCCTCGAGACTGCTGTTGGTTTCGATGATGGCCTCGCTGCGGTACAACCTCTTCCTGACGCGCTGTCGGCATTACCCGAACGAGTTGCCAACGTGGAGTGTCAGCTGCGGTTTGCTCAGTCCGAGGCTGCTGCCGCCGTACGTTCGGTGGCACCCGAAATCATGGCTCATGAGAACACGGAGGCGTTCCTCAAGGATGCCAACACTGAGATTGAAGCCCTTCACCACAACGTCAAAATTCTTCGCGAGTCGAACGCCAAGAACGACGCAATGCTCGCCACTGTTCAAGCCACTATGGAGCGACACGCAGAAGCCTTGAATCGTCTGCACTGCGAGGTCCAAGCTCGAGACGTTTTCATCAACACGTTGCACAAGAAGCTGGCTCACGAACGCGAGGTGTACAAGTCTTCTATTGGAGCGAATACCGAGCAGACTCGGAAGCTTCACCTCCTTCTGGTAAAGCTTGCCCAGGGCAAGTATGTTGATAACGACACGCTCAAGGTCCTCGAGAACCAGCATGACCGTAACACTCGCCTCCTCCAAGCGAATCGCACCCTCCGTGCACACGTGAGTCTGGCCGGGATGGATCCCGAGGTACTTCGTCTGGCTGTCGATGGTACGTTCCTAACGTCGCTCCTTCCACCGTGTGTTCAGCAACTAACGTTCGTTCACAATCCTTCGTGATAGGTCTGACTGCGGGTGAGCTGGACCTGGACGCGCTGGACTTGGATCAGGAGACATTAGTCGCTTTGCGGCGCATCCAGTCTGCTACCGCGTCTTCGGACGATCCTCAAGCTCTTCCTGCGGCTTTGGCTAAGGCCGCTCACCAAGTGGCCCATGGGAAGTCCCATAAGCGCCTTCGACCAGGTGGCGATGATTCAGACGACGAGCCGGACGACTCTGACGAAGACAAGGCTCCAATCCCAACGGACAAGGCCAGTACTTCGATGGCAGCTGCTGGTCTTGGTGATGCGCCACCTGCCGACACTTCAACTCCCAAGTCGGCTCGTAGATCGCTGTTCGGTCCGAAGGCGTGGAAGAAGGCGGTCCAGAAGAAGCGCAAGAAATGTCGTCCTCATTCTCCTGCTAAGTCGCCCCGACGTCATATGAAGACTCGGTCCCAGTCTGTACCGCCTTCTCCAAGCTCATGGAAGCCGCCTCCTACGTCAACGTCTTCTTCTACTCCCGCCGTGGTCGACCTCAGTGGCGACCGGAGTGACGTGGACATGGGGACCGCTGATCCAAGTAGCGTCCCTTCGGTTCAAGAAACTGCTACAGAGCCTTCGGGTAAGGATGTGAGCCCTGGGGATCACGACGATGTTCCCGGTTCTCCTGACGCGCCTTCGCCCCCGCCTCAGGGTCCACACGATGTGGCCAAGCCACCAGCTTCAACGATCTCTCCTTCTCCAGCCGACATACATGCCGCTGAAGAAGCCCTGCGTGAGGCCGAGGAAATGCGCCTCAAGTTCGGCTCAAGTGACGAAGGTGAAGAATCGGAACACCCTGTTCCTCAAGGCAAGTCTGCTTCGGCGTCTGTTGCGACGTCCAAGACAGTTGAAGTCTCGGGCGTGGTTTCTACAGCAGGGTATACCCCTCTTGAAGCTGCTCCACCGGCCTCCGTGTCCTCAAAGCCGGCTCCGATTGTTCCGACAGCTGTCGTACCAAGCGTGGATTCGCCTGACTTTTCGATGGAGATTGATGACGATGGAAATGCTGATGACGATCGTGGAGATGACGTGGATGATAATGAACCTTCGGTGGATGATTTGCCTGATGTTCCCAGTGGTGGCGGTGATGTTCCGCCACCTACCGATCATTCAAGCACACTCGATGACGAAGATATTGAAGATTCCGAGAGAAATTGGAGCAACCTGGGCCCAGCTCGTCCTCCGACTCCACCTCGGCCAAATCCTTCGCCGATGATGACTTCCCCAATCATAGTTGCCGGTCCGCCTCCTTCGCCACCAGCAAGTCACCCAGCAGCAGCATCTTCACCTCCTGTTCCGGTGTCTCCTCGTCCGCCTACTTGGACTCTCGATGCTGGACCTGGGCGCATGATCACGGCCACCTACACTTAGGTGCCGCGTCGTGGTGGTGCACCGTCGGTTGAGCCGTTGCCTCACCGGGTGTTGCCTGGTGTTCGCCCTACGGTGCCGGCTTCGTCCACATTGCCACCGTGGGTTCTTCCGTACGTGGACATGGAGTTTACTGACGCAGGTGCCAAGAAGTGTTTCGAGCGACTCTTGAGCTTAACCCTTCCCGAACCAGCTGGTGAGGTGACCGTGCGTACAACGTTGGAGGGTCTCCAAGCGTACTTTGATTATTCGCATCCTGATCACCCGTACCAGCAACTTCGGCAGCTCTATCCTCTTCAAGCCTGTCTCTTCGACACTGTCGGCTTCGATCCAAGCGTCCCCATCTCAAAGCGTGCTCCGATTGAGACCCGTCTCAAGTTGATCTGGGCGAACCTTCGGGGTGACGGCGGTAAGCAAGGTGACCTCGGGTTCGCGTTGTGGGAGCATCTCCACTGGCTTCCGTTGGCCGGTATTGAGCGAGGTCTCGCTGAAGAAGCTAAAAAGGTTGGCTACGACAAGGAGCGCTTGAAGGAACTGAGAGCTCTGTTGCAAAAGCTCTTCAGTGAGCGCGACCGTCGTGCCGATCGTCTTCGTAACAAGTACCGTGAACAATACATGGCGTGGAGTCGTGACTAGGTTTCCTCTGGTACATCCGGCGCGCCGTTCAGTCGTCCTGAGCTGCTTTTAGAGCCATCAAAGCCATGGTATCCGATCGAGAACTTGCCGTTTGCACCTCGGACTCCCGACTGGCTTTCCGAAGTTCCGACTCTCGATGCTCGCCAACTCTGGCGTACTGTATGGATGAATGCGCCGCATCAGCACCCGCACAATATCACGTACTTCCCGTGCCAGCGTAATCCGGAGCTCTTCAATTCTCGCGGTACACGTTTCGTGGACGTGTACCGAAGCGTGATCGTTGACCCGTCTCTGGATTCTACGAAAGTTTTTCCGACCTGGCGTTCGTTGTTTGACTCGCCACCGGTTACTCCACGTCCCGCTCTGGCTGCTGCTCCTGTTGAAGCTGGTGCCGAGGATTCGCAGGGTCCGGCTGCAGCTCCAGCTGCCGAGGCTCAGGTACCTGATGAAGAGGAGAAGGAGAGTGGTGACTCGACTTCGTTGGCACTCTTGGCCACCGCGGCCAGGCAATTGGAATCGCTTTGAATCCTCGCTGCATGCTCCACGACGTTCTCCAGCATCTCAGCTAACTGTTGAGGGGTCCAGCGAGTTTTCATTTTCAGTGGTCGCTCCCCGGTCGGCATTCATGTTTTCTTATTCTTAATCCACTTCCACAGCGTAATCATGTTCACGTTGTTCTTCAAATGCATATACAATTTGTTGTTGCAGTAACGTTTTTCGTCTGTTACCACAGGCTGCATCGCCCTGTGGACAGCTCACACGTGATCCAGTCACGCTAGTCTTCGTCCGCCACTTGCGCCATCTGTAGCCGATTCTCGCTCTTCTTGGCTCGCAAATAGTCGTACAGTAGACCTCCACATGACAAGTTGGATGCTGGTTCCCAAGTTGGATCTTCATAGCCCACCCACTTGACTTTGAACTCGCGTACAGCACGCTCCGTGCTCGTCGACAGTGGTGTTCTGTCGTCGAGGATGGCCTCGACTTCATATTCACCGGCAACTTGATCTGGTTCCCAGCTGTCCTCAGGCAATAGTTCCTCATCAAAGTCGAGTCTTGCTTCATTAGTCGCGTCTAGTACCAGCCGAGTGTTCGGTCAACTGTTGAATTCGTTGACAGCCTTGAGTCTCGACACATGCACTACTGGGTAGAAGCGATACTCACTTCGGTCAGGCGGTTCCAGCTCGTACGCAAACTCTTCCACCTAGCGCTTGATCCGAAAAGGTTTATGCCACCGATGAGCTAATTTCTTCGTCAAGCCCGGCTTGACGCGTTCCATGTACAACCACGCCCGGCTCCCAATCTCAAAAAGAGATCTCGGTGGGGCTCTTGCAGGATCTTCTATATCTTCCGAAGTTTCTGGAGGGTCCACCGAGTGTTCGTTTCCACTGGGTTGAGGTACCGCGGCCTTTTTCCAGTCGACACAGGGCATCATTATGCTTTTTGGCCCTTCGCTCCTTTTCTACAGCCTGATAATCTTTGGCCATAGTGAGGGCGACCTCATGGTGTCGATTGATCTCACGCCGCCACGCTAGTGCGTCAGACTGCTTGCCGAGTCCTCACTTGAGTGATGACGACATCGCCCGCAACGTCGACTGCGCATCCCAACCATGAACGAGGTGGAACGGTGTTTCCTTCCTTGTAGTGGCCTGAGAAATATTATTAGCGAACACCAGCTTCTCTGCGATTTCGTCCCAATCTTGCTGTAGAGGGTCTTCTGCGTACACCCGTACGGAACCCATCACCGACTTCACCGAACGTTCCTGCTGTCCATTAGCCTGTGGCCTATAGCTCAAAGTCGCTCGTGATCTTGACTGCATCATCTCTGCAAATGCTTGGAACACCTCGCTCATGAAGCGTGGGTCGCGGACGTGCCTTATCAGTGATGGGGCTCCGAACCGTCGGTACACACATTCTTCGAACACTTGGGCAACACTCAGTGCAGTCGTATCCGACATAGCCTTGGCAATAATGAATCCCGTGAACGAGCACTGGAATAGGAGCAACGCCGTGTTGCCCCTGCGAGATTTCGGTAGTGGGATCACAAAATCCATCGAGACGATCTGGAAAGGTCGTTCGGCTAGTTCGTTGCCAGGTGAGTATCCACGAAGCTGCGGACGGCTTTTACTCGAGCTGCAATCTGGACATGACTTCACATGCTTCTCCACGTCAGCGTACAAGCCGATCCAATAATAATCGAGCTTAACGCGATGGAACGTTCTCACCACACCTTGATGTCCTCCTTCCAGCGAGTCGTGACACTTCTGCAAGACCTCTTGAATCAGCGTTGTCGGTACCACAAGCCGCAGCTTGGTCTCCTCTTGCCAACCGTGGTCGTACCGACGATTCAATCCAAGATAGTGCAGCACGCCGTCTTCTGATAACACGAACCGGTCAGCGTACTTCCAGGCATCTCGAGCTTCTTTGTAACTCAGCTCTTCTGCTTGGCCCTGCAGCACCTTCTTGATGTTAGACCACTTCTGCTCTTCGTCTTGTGCCACCATTATCCGTCTGCGTCGGTCCCGCTGTATTGCTACCGGGTCAACATCTTCCGCATCGGGAAATGCCGCTGGTACAGTCTTGTGAGGATGGTCTGGCAAATCTTCGCCGATTGAATCTTCGGTGGACGTCTCTCGTCGTTCTTCATGCTGTTCTTGAGCTTTTGAGACCTCCTCCGAGTGTTCATCTGCAAACCTGACGCGTTTCTTGGCTTCGTCTGTCGCCGAGTCATCACTGCCATATTACCATAATCACACTCTGGTGAGCTGTAATCAACCACGAAATTTTCGAAAGTTTTCCACTTTGAAGACTCACTGCCTGACAGTACATGTACTTGACGCTCTGCTCCACGCGACGAAGCATATACCGAGTCTTCATCCGGCTCGTAGATCATTTCCTGGATGCGATTCAGCGACGCCAATTCCGACTTGCGAGTTTTAGCCAAGATGACACGACTAACCTTCGATTCCAGCGCTTTAGTGGCTAATGAATCCGCGGCAGCGTTGTATTCTCGTACAACGTGAAGATATTTCACTGATCGAAGCTTGGCCGCGAGTTCCTTGTGAATATTCAGCAGCGCTAGCAGAGTTTCCTTCCTGCATGCGATCACCCCTAGTGATTGTTGAATCGCGAGCCTTGAGTCACCAATGATGACTAAAGCCTCTGCACCGTGCGCAATAACAGCCTTGACACCATTAAGCATTCCTGTGTACGCTGCCTCATTCACCGTGGTGGCCGAGAGGTAAGCGTTCGCAGCAATCACTATCTTCCACTCAGGAAGGCTCCACAACACCCATGAACAGCTCCCGTAGCCACCGTACTTCTCTGTCTTCGCTGATCCGTCAAAAGACATGACGAATCCGCTGTAATTACGGGGAAGCCTGGCGTACCGCAACGCGGGGTCCATTCGAATAGTCGGGGAACCCTTGTTTGGAGGTGCCACCGGCGCGAGCGAGTCTTCCAGGTCGACGAAGCTCGTGATGCTTGACTGCAGTAGCTGCGCGAAGGCGACATCTTTCTCCTTCACGCGCTGCACCTTCAAATACCACTGCGAAAGCAGTACGGCGAACTGGACCGCGCGTCCGAAGAGAGACTTCGACTTGTGCACCCACTCTAACGTCGAGAATCGTGTATAGACATGTAGCGTCTTTCCTGCCAGCTGGACGTAACAGATCTTCAACAGCAGAAGTAACGCCAAAACTTCCTTCTCGGCAGGATGGTAGTTCATCTCGGACTCCTTGAGCACACGACCGAGGAGCCGTACGGGGTGTAACTTGCCTTCATGTTCTTGTATTAGCGTAGTGCTCAACGCCCATTCATTCGCAAAGAGCATGACATGAACTTCCTTCGACCGGTCGAAGTGCCTTAGGGTGGGTGAATGTGAAACACTCGTCTTCAATTTTTCGAAGGAACGACGTGCCACAGAAAGGCCACCTTCAACGGCAAAGTCTTCATCCTTGAGCTGGTACAGCGCCGCACCGTAGACCGCGAAGTCTTGAATGAAGCGGCTGTAGTAATTAACCGCTCCAAGAAACGACTGCATGCCCTTCTTACTCGTTGGAAACGAAAGCTCGGTGATGGCCGCAAGCTTCTTGGGGTCAGCCCTGATACCTTCTGGCAAAATGTTATGCGACAGAAAGTCCACCTTGGGCTGGCAGAAGATGCTCTTGGTGAAGCTAATGCTGATCCGACACTGTGCAAATCTTGCCAGCAATCGGCCCAGCGTCGCCAGGCAGCTGTCGAATCCTCGCCACCGAAGCAGATGTCATCCACAAACGACCGTCGATAAAAACACGGGTACCAGCGATGATTCGTCTGGCTCCCCGTTCGTAAACATGTTGGCGACGGGGCTGTTGACGAGTTGTAGTACAGGGTCGGTCTCTACCGGTGCTTCGCGGTCTGCCGCGAGCTTCGTTTGAAACGAACCCTCGGCGCTTGGCCCACGACGTTCCTTGGCTTGTTTTTCAGCTAAACGCATCCTCTCCGAGTATTCAAACCAACCTCATTTAGGTTGAACGAACCCCCAGAGTGCGTTGTCAATCATACGCTGGTAGATCATCGGTGCGTTCTTTAATCCAAAGGGCATGCGCAACCACTCGAAGTGTCCGAGTGCGCAGACAAACGCCGATACTTTACGTGCTCGCAAGGTCATCATGACCGCCCAGAAGCCGCTTGCTGCATCCAGCGAGCAGAACCATAGGTAGCGCTCGAGATCTGTTAACAGGTCGTCGACTAGCGGCATTGCATACTCCATGATCGCGGTGATAGCATTCACCATCTTGTAATCAATGCAGAGCCGGATGTCCAGCCCGTTCTTTTTCATCACAATCACTATCGGCGATGCCCATGGACTGTCTGAAAAGACGATCAGTCCTGCACGCAATAAAGCGCGCAGCAGCTCGTACAGCTTGCCGAGAAATCGTAGCGGCACGCGCCGGGCACGCTGTTTAATTGGGGCGTGCCCCTGTGTGTCGATATCGCATACCGCACCGTAGGCTGGCGGCGGCAGTGCGTTACCACTAGCAATCAGGATGTGCTCGTGGTTCTTTAGCGTCGCGACCAGACGCTCTCGGCGTTCAGTCGACAGCTCAGGATCAGCAACATTAGGCGCAGTGTAGTCAATTGTCGTGTTGATCTCTTCGGTCAGATCCGGCAGGAATGCCAGCTCCTTCGCGTAGTCGTCCAAGCCAATGTTGTTAGCTGGGTGTTCGTAGAAATCATTTCTCGTATCCTCCGTTGCTTCATTTCCTTCGGTCGTTAACACTCGAGCAACCGAGATGTATGTTCCGTCCAACGTCGCTACGGATTCTTCCCTTGACTCAACATTGGCATCCGCTTTGATGTCAACAGTCGGTACTTGGTCCATCTCCTTCCCATCCTGGTTTCCCATCTCTGGGCCATCTGCCGAGTCGTCGTTCGCAACATTGAATGCGCGGGCCGCCGACATATTGGGTTGTTGACTTTTGTTCAGCTCCTCGTTCTGCCGCTGTCTTGACAGTTCGGCATTCGCACCAATCTTGCAATGAATACTCGGTGCCGTACTCAACACCTTCAGCACGATGCCTGCATCCTCTGGATTAACCACCGACGTCTCGTTCGCAGATTTGGTGACACACAAGGCCGGGACAGCTTCAATCAAAACAGGTGACTCCATTTAATCAAGTGCTGTTACTTGTCGCTTTCGTGGTCACCCCTGGCTGGACACTAACACTCATTGGCGTATGTACCACGTTTACCGGCCTCAGTAGTCCGTGTGCACGCACTACCGAGGCTTCGTTCACGTTATTGCTTCCGCCATGGGCTGTCGTGTACGTGTCCAAAGGTTCTTCGGAAGACTGACCCTCGGTCGAGTCCCCGGCTGTCATCCCAGACGCCAGACAGACCTCCACTCGTTCACGTTCCTCCATGATCAGTGCCCAGCGCTCTGCATAGGTCTGACGATCACTACGGTCCATTAGCGAGTCTTCAAGAGGCCGTGCTAGCACCCCATTGGGTTCTGGATAGTCCGGTCGATCAACTGCCGAAGGCTGAGTTCCAAGCCATTGCTCGTAGATTTCGCACTCACGCTTAAAAACCTCACGGTCTCTGCAACCTTCGTAGACCAGCACTTGCCAGTCTTGATACCTCTTGGAATTCAGACGCACATAGCCGTCACCTCGCGGCAAATCCCATTCTGGAATCCACATCGCGATCGAGTCGTGTGCTGGTAGGTACACAGTTTGGTCAGACACATTGGTCAACCGAATGTTCTGAGGCCGTCCCCGTCGAAACCTCGCCACTGACGGGATTAGCTTGTTCGTTCGACGAACCCACCGTACGTGTTCCCCCAGCCCGACTTGACGCTTCGCTAGTCGATATTCTCGCCACTCGTGCGCTAGAATGTCCAAACGCTCGGGTGGCCCGGTGTTAACATGGGAGCCGTATTCTTCGCTGTCGATCATGTTCTTGGTCTTAATCAGTGGGATTTGAACTTCGTGCGGTAATTACGCCGCGCCGTGAAACAGGTCCAACCGGATCCCAGCTGGGATCATAAAGTCGGTCCCAAGTACCACGTCGACGCCTGCACTATGCGCCATTACCCACATCTCGAACTCGTACACCGTCTCCCATCCAAGCGTAATCTTGACACACGCTCGTCGCGTCGTAGACACCTTGCCTTCATTAATACCTTGAATGTCAATGCGGCGTCCGTGATCGGGTACGTCTCGGAGTCGCAACTTCTTGGCAAAGGCGTCAGTGATCACACTAACGTTCGCTCCTGTGTCGAGGAGGATCCTCGTTCGTTGGTCGTTCACAGCGCCTTGTACCAGAGCTCTCATTCTGATTCGTCGGTCAAATTTCTTGGCCGACCACCACCCCTGTCTCTCGCCAGGGTTCAACTTCATCATCTTGGAGTGCCCCTTGGGCTCGTCTCGCGTTGTACTCGAAACCAAGCCGAACGAACCCTCGCTGGTGCCCTCCTCAGCATCAGCACACTCCACTCTCTCTCCAACACCTCCACCGAGGATTCTTCTCCTCTCCTTTTCATTTTCCGTCGCGTTCACACTTGTTACGTAATTATCAGGCCATTCACTCTGCCCCATGAAAGCAAAGATACACTCTGCTTCCATTGAAGGCTCGGTTAACTGTGGCAGCCCGATAGGGACCAACCCAGTTGTAGTTGGCGGGCTGCCTAGTTTAAATGACGTTCTTGAACGACGGCCTTGAGCTCTGGCGGGAGTTCCTCCTTCGTGCCTTTAGTGCGCACGAATTTGGCAAGGTCTTGGAAGTTGCGGAAAAGTTCGCATTGTCCAGCATCGTGGAGTTGTTTGCAGAACTTGCATCGCTTGTTACAGTAGTGGGCGGAGTGACTCATGCCACCGCACACCGCGCATGGTCCGTACTGTGGGCGTCGGTTGTCGCGGTTGAAGTCACGTCGACCGCGTTGGTCCTGATTGAATCCACGATCACCACCTCGGCGATCTTGATTGAAGCTATTCTCGCGATCAGGCATGTTTCCACGCGGTTGACGGTTGTCTGAACGTGCATAGGTGCCTTCAGCAGCTGCACGGCGCTCATTTTCGTTAGCAGCGGCGAGGTATCGGTCATTTTCATCCAATGAGAAATCACCATCCGTATTATTGGGCTGAAAGTCGTTGTACTCGTCTTGCACATCGTTGAAAGCGTTCGGATCTTCGTTTGAATACTCAATGCCCCCCCCCCCCCCCGAGCATCTTCACGACCCTCCAATTCAGCTAGTAGATCATCCACCGTGGCTTCAATGAGCGTCACGCTTGGTTTATAGCGGTTGAAATCGCGGCGACGGTCATCACGTCGGTTGTTTTGGGCGTACGCATCGTCGCGTCAAGCATCTCGACTCTTGAAGTATCGATACCCACTGTCACGCTTCGCCATTCGTTCCTTGCCCTTGAGAACATCTTCGATGATCTCTTCGAGCTCGTGAAAGTCGGTGACTCGAGCGTGGTATAGACTCTCCGCCAACTTGTCATCATCGCACATTGCAAGGAACTGCTGTACGTGTTCTTTCGCGTCGCGACCACTCTTCTCGAAGTGTAGACGGGCGGTCCGAGCGTAGCCATTCAGCCTGTTTATGTAGTTGCACAGATGTTCGCTACGTTCCCGCTTTGCAGAGTAGTAACGGGACAGTGCCGTCTGCGTGAACAGCGAGCAGTAGTAGCGGATGAACGCATCGCTCAGCAGCTTTCACTTGCGCTTCGTCTTCTTCGGAAGTTGACGGAACCAATGAATGGCTCCGTCCCGGAGACTTAGCTCAAAGGGAATGCACCATTTGTCGGCATCTGTGTGGGTTCCAGTCATTCGTAGACGAACCCACGGAGCCACTGCATACAGTTCTCGCTCTTGTTGCGAGAGCCTGAGAACGGCGTGATGCGATCCAACGGTCGGTGCGATGCCATTTCATTCCTCGGTGTCGGGTCCACGTCGTTCAGCGTCGCCAGCCCATTCATCTGACGCATCAACTCGACTTGAGGATCCTTTTCGTCGAATGTAAGCACCAAAATGTCATCGTCACTGGACAAACCATCGCTGTTGACTTGACGACGTCCGGCACCGCCTTTGGGAGCTCGCGGAACACCTCGGCGACCGAACGAACCCTCGTTACCAGCGTAAATACGCTGCATATGGCTCTCCAAGCGTGGCGTAACCATGTGCGAGTCTTGAAAGTACGGTGAAGCTTCGGTTGTGCCAAAGGCACCACGCTCAGCTCCACGCTTGGTCGGAGGAGTACGGTCGAGTCGTTGGGGTGTCGGCGGCAGTCGAATCGTGGACGGATCTTCATCTTGAACGATCGTTCGACTCACTGGCTGCTTTCCGGTGTTGATGCCAACAGCGCCAAACGCCTTCCGAAGCTTCTTCTTCCATTTCTGGAGAGCAGCTCCGGCTTCATGTGGACTCCAATCTTGGAGCGACATCGTCGATGGGTACGTCTCGTTCTCGAAGCCCAGCGACAACAGTAGCGAAACTGAATCCTCGGCGACTTGGCTAGTCGAAACCGAGTTGACTGGGTATTGAAGTTCCTGCGCAAGCGCAGGCCAGTCGGCCTTTTTCTTGGGGATGGGCTTGAACAGCTGCATCCACTCATCATTCTGCATCAGCGCTTGTACGCGGTCGAAAACGCGCTTGGCGGCTGGTATATTACCGTTGATAGGTGGGCGAGGTGCCTTAAGCAGTGCTGAGTGCTTTGCACTCGCCACCGAAGGTTTAGAGCCCTCGGTCCCATCGTCATAGTCATCGTAGGCAGGTTCCGGTCCCGCAACATCATCGAGCTCGTCGGCAAGGTTCCTCGAAAGGGACCTGGTCGCTCCGCTCAGCCCCGATGATAGCGTGGCCGTCTCCAGCGTCGCTGCGCCTGGCTCTGGAGCCGGCGTCTTGTCTTCGTAATCTTTATAATCGTGGGCGTCAGGACCGATGTCCGCTTCGTCGTCGAAGCTCACTGAAAGCTCGGTGGCGGCTGCAAAGCGCGCGACCGGGCTTGAACTCTCGTTGCGAGCCCCGCCAGACTTGGCAGGCGTAACTGGTACCGTCGGTTGTCCTTTCGCCATGTTTCTTGTTTTCGTTTTCTTGTTCTTCTTCTCTTGGTAGCTCGTAAACTGGAAGGCCATACAAACAGTTCACAATGGTCACAATCTGTTCCCGGGTTGCGGCACCAGTTGTGGTGTTGGAAATCCCACGTGAACTCTAGCTACAAATGTAGTTAGGATGTTCCCACAACAATACGTCTACTAGGATAGTAAACGATCGTTCGGGCGGACCTGAAGACCCTAGTTCTGCCCTTGCACCGGGACAAACTGGACCTTGCAAACTACTAATATAGGCCAACCAGTAAAAATAAGAACACGCTACTAGCACGAGCAAAGCTAGCAGGTGTTTTGAATCCTCGTGGTCCCAACAGCGGAAGGGTACCAGACACGGGTAAGCCTTTTACGAGATCACCGAGTGTTCAACACTCGGTAGGAAGAATAAAAGGGAGGCAATTCAAGCACTCCCAGTCGTGCAAATAGGCAACAATAAGCCGTCACGTAAAAACCTCCCGATAATAATCGGCTAATACACAAAGTCTCTTGGCCTTGCCGGATGAACCCTCGCTACAGAGCTTCGAGTTCACCGACAGGCATAACACACTCAAACAAGCTTGACCAGACGCTTACCTTGAAGCCGGACGTCGCTCTGTGTGCTTGAGTGGAAATTCTGTTCTGTATTTAAGCTTACCCTTTCGGGTCTATTCCTAATAAGAAGTCCTAATCAAGTATACAAATATCAAGTGAACAATGATCCGTTATGGATCTTCTTGCATGCCAAGCGTCGTCTGCACCGTCGCATGAGTATCTTTAACGGTCCGCGCCCTGTCCCAGACGGTGAACGTGCCTTCCAAGGGTCGCTGAGTCTTCCGCGAACTCATCCCAACCGCCACTGAGGGTTCGTACCGTAGATGGTCCGCTGAATGCGAATCCGGCCAGGCCATTATTAATAATAAGGACAGCCTGGATTCAGTGACATATGGGCCGTATCCAATACTCGTTGAAAGTTCGGAAGTGACGCCGTCGAGTCCCTTGCACCTTGGCGTCTCCGTACATCACATGACCGAGGGTTCGTCGCTTGAACATCTTGGGCGGTGTCACGTCTTTGTCGACGAGTGATAATCCGCAACTACGGAGAAATCACTACACCACAATTCTGACTGTACGCTTACCGTGCAGCGTACACCATACTACGGATGCAGCTCCTAAGTAAGCCAGGTCGGTGCGCCCATTACAATACGTTGTGAGGAGGCCTCAATTTCCTACGCTCCTTTTCTGGCCTCTCTCACTGTCGCTCTGAGCGTCTACAGAGCGGCTGCCGCTGCTAATCGCTCCGCTGAGAGTTCCCTGTCCTCGATCTTCCCCAACACAAGCTACAGACCGACGGCGTTGGTACCACGCGTATCACGTGTGCTACCAAGGGACACGGCGTGTGTGGAAACGTTGGTACCTGGGCCGTCACTGAGTTGGCCCTTGCCTCGGATGCTCGACTGCGATCACACACTATAGTGGCCACAGCAGCCACAGCAAAGCTGACGCTCCCGCCAGCCAGTTGTTCGGTGTGGCTGTAGATGACATACTTAATATTATATATTATGAATTACGATGTGATTGGTCAATAGGGAAACAGGTTCCAGAGCTCGGAACAGCTCTGGCCGCTGATCTGAAACGGGGTCTGTGAGATCGAGCAAAAAAATGGTACTATGTACCAGTTGTGGATAGCCAATCAAAGTGTTTATATTTCTATCAGTCAGAACCGCGAGCGACACAGAAACAGAATTGATCAAAAATAGGAATATTTATCTCCGGGGACCACATTAAGGAGATAATTTATTCTCAAGAACCACAAGTGATGTGATTGGTAGCTAGTAGTGTTGGGGTTAGTACATGAACTGAGGACGTTATTGTACTTACCTAGCTAGGCAGCAACATGTACACAACTAATTTATGCTTATGAGATGCTCTTGTCATATTGAAACTCTTCATCTAAACCTCTATCGTCATAATGCCTTCGCTTGACTTGATGCGTCTATACGGCCAAGACCAGTGTGTTTTACACGCTGTTTTTGTCGATCTTTCGACAGCAAGCGCTTTCGTAAAAAGACTACGCGTTGAGCGAGAACAAGAGCGTGTACCAGAAGTACGCGTACGGAAAAATGAAGACTTGAGTATGTACATCGTAAGGCTGCCGGTTCGTTACATTCACGAAAAAAAAGCAATCTATATCGGCGTTCGACAACACCAAGTCAAAACGTGTGTCTAAGCTCGCTCATATACATGTAGGGGCTTGGTACATCTCAAAGCTGAGCTTGGTGCATTCGCAGCTCTGTACCAGTTTGCCAGATTTACACGGCCACTGTGACGGGGTCACACAGCACCTTGCGCTAGAGGAAGTTATCTTCCGAGAGTATACAAACTCTCAGTGAACGGCAGTTCACAGGTCCCCTCTTTAGTTAAAGAGAGCGAAGTGACCTAAATAAGGTAGATTGTAAACTGAGTATATTTATAGGTAGGTTAAGTTTGGGTTTAATACAAACTATAAGTTACCTATAGAAATGCAATGTCGTTTGTCCAATGGTTGGCTTTGAACGACCTTGGTACCTTGTACCAAATATCCAGGTGTATGACACGTCATACACCTGAAGTGTGAAGTGTCACACTTCATGTAACCAGGGTACACTTAGGGCTACGTACCCCGTTACATCCTCCCCCACTTAGGTTCGGTTTACCGACCAATCAGAATGAAGAGGTGTTCGTCACAAACTCTCATTCTCAAAGTCGAAAACCATCGACTTGGCCGCGCGAGCGCGGCGGAGGCTCACTTCACAGTTAGAGCCTCGAGCAGCAACCTGTGCGCTCTTCGTCTAGGTCTTCAATTCGACCGTTCGGTGCTAAGACACGCTCCAAGGCTGCTGCCGGTAAGGCGCAAGCCAAGAGCACTAAGCCTCACGGCAAAGGCTCTGCACTCAAGGAGGCTACTCAGGTGGCCTCCGAGGCGATCAGTTCCTCGGGTGACGCGGCTGTGGACATGCGAGCAAGCAAGCGCCGCAGTCCGTCACCCTCGTCTTCAGACAATCGTCCGAACCCTCGGGTCGTGGAACGTGAGTTCAACTCGGGCAGTGAGGACGATGCCGAGTCCGAGAGCACTCACGATGCTCCTGCGGGCTCTGTGGGGGGGGCACAGCCCAGTGCCCAGTGAGCACAAATATGACAGCGTGCAGTCGCTCGCTAGTGATCAAGGTGATCACAGTCCCAGGACTTCTGCGCGCTCCGAGAGTCCGGCCGCCAAGGCTAAGGGCGCTCCCAAAGCTGGTGGCGATGAGGAAGAGAATCCTCGCAAACGTCTCTCGCTTGCCGAGGGTCTTGCGCGTGCTAAGGCCTCTAATGCCGAAGGCGCCAAGCGCTCAAAGAAGCGTACTGCCTCTAAGTCTCCACTCCGCGAGGAGAAGGAGACTCGTCGCTCCTATCGGAGTATCTTCGACTCCTCGGATGAAGAGGAGGAGAAGGAGGAAGAAGAGGAAGAGGAGGGTGCTATCGTTGAGCCCCGGGAGGTCTCGAATGACCTCGACCAGCAGCAGGAGGAATTCCAAGCTGCCCAGCGTGTGCGTGGGGGTTCGGTGGCGGCACCCGTCAGCCAGGGAGCTGCCGTCAACTCAAGAGGGTATTGGTCTCCCGAGGAGAGCTCTGGGGCTGACCTCTTCTTAGAGCTTCTCGTCGCTCCTCGTGGCCTTGTGGGCGGCCACACTTCTAGGGGCATCTATGAACGAGCCCTTGTTCAGAAAGAACAGTTGTTCGTCGACAACTTGGAGGCTGCTCGGTGTGTGCTTCTCGCGCCACACCGCATTCCCCTTAAGGACTTCACGACTTGTCGTAAGAAGCCCGAGACCCGGGGTGGTCTCTATCCTGTTTGGGGATACCCCTGGGTTATGCCCGAGAACTGTCCCTCGTGGAGTTCTTGTGAGGACATGTTCTGGGCATGGGTGGGGACTCTTAAGTACTCACCCACGGAGTTACGGGAACTCCATGAAGATCAGCTGCTGTCCCGTATCCTGGACCAGCGTGATCTTCGTGTGAGGTTTGCCCACTTGATCAGCAAGCGCATGCTGCCAAGGGACATCCTGAAGCGCGCGGCTTCTAGCGCTCACGATGAGCGCGGGTACGGAATGTATTCATCGTCCGTACCCCGTTCGGGCAAGAAGCCCCGGACTACTTATGAAGCTGTCGCCGCTTCTGTTCCCAGATTGCGACAGCCTTCGGGCAGTCAATCAGGAGCCGCTCAATCGGCTCCCACGAGTTCTCGGAGTGGGCATAACCCCTCCACTTCACGAGGAGTTGTCGCTTACCGCGACGCCGTTGCTCCTGGAGGATCCGCTCCACGTGGAAGTGGACCTCTCCATTCCGGTCAAGCAGGGGCGGAGGTGCCCTCGTACGAGTACGAGTACTCGGCGCCTCCCGAGCGCCACTCTCGTCCGAGTGCTCCGACTGCGGGTCCGACACAGGACCCTGAGGCTGACCGCCTCCGTCAACGTGTCCTCGTGCTTGAGATTGCACTTGGCCTTGGGACTGGCGGTGATGCTGCCGCTCAGGCCGGGAATCAGGGCGAGCTCGCTCGCCTTGCGGGCCGCCTGGACCTGTTGGAGCGAGAGGTCGCGAGCCTGCACCTGCGGGTGGATCGCCGGGCCTCTTCGTCCGATCTGGACGAGGGCCTTTCGCATGATCCGACGGATCGAGGCTTTGTTGCCACGTCCGGAGCCGCGGCACACTCCCAGACGTACGCGTATGGTGCGTACCCGGCGTACTCAGCGTACTCGGCGTATGGCGCCGGGGTCCGTTCGTATGGAGCCCCTCCGGTGTACGGTCTTGACCGCAGCCTTGCCGTCCCGACCGAGGCTTGGGTGCCTGCTCCGACGTCCTCGTCGACGACTGTGACCGGTCCTCGCTTCGAGGGGCTGGATCAAGGGGGTCTGCGAGTCAGCAACCCCCTGCGGGTCAAAGTACCGCTTAAGACGTCCAACATAGAACGTCGGGTGCGTCGTCATTGACTTTGGAAGGTCGATGGTGTACGACGCACCATGTCTGGCCAGGACTGCAAAAGGTCCGATGAAGCGGTGCTTCAGCTTGTTGCTGCCGACAGAGCTGACAGTGTCAAGAGGTAGGCTCCTCGTGTCTAGCAACACTAAGTCCCCAACCTCAAATATACTTAAGTTTCATCTTCCATGTTTGTCTGAGTACTCCTTTTGTTTATCTTGGGCCGCTGCCATGGCATCGCGGACCCTGCTGGCAATGCTCAGCTTGGTATCCATAAAGGATTCCACCTGTTTCCGCAGCGAAACTGGTCTCACATCCGAGACCTGGGAGGAAAGGGCTTTCCGAGCCTCTCCCCCACTTAGAATAGAGGAGGCAGTGTCTCCTCGAAGGGTGAGAGGCACTCTAGGGTGGCGGAAGCCGTTCAAGTAGAACGGCGTGAGCCCCGTGGACGCGTGCACCGCGTTGTTGAGCGCAAACGCAACAACTGGAAGCTGCGTCGACCACGAACGTGGTGCTGCCGCGCACACACTGCGCAGAGTGTCCTCGAGCACTCGATTGACGCGCTCTGTTTGGCCGTCTGTCTGCGGATGATCCGCAGTGGACATCTGCAGACGAGTTCCTAGTAAAGGGAACAGCGTTTTCCAAAACGCAGCAGTGAACCGTGGGTCTCGGTCCGAGACAATCGTCTCCGGGAGACCGTGATAGCGGAACACGCCATCGACGAACAACCTTGCGGTTTGTTCGCCCGTAACAGTGACGGGAACTGGAGCAAGATGTACCATCTTGCTCAGCCGACACACGAACACCAAAATTCCGGTGTTGCCGTGTCCGTCGGCGGGAAGCCCAAAGATGAAGTCAAGACTCATCGACTTCCAACAGTCAGCCGGTACGGGCAGGCTCTGTAGCGGAGCCGAAGAGTGCCCTGCGGGTTTGACCCGCTGACATGTTTCGCATGTCTATACGTACCGGGCGACCCACTTGTACATGTGGGTCCACCAGAAGGCCTGAGAGACCGACAGAAAGGTCTTCTCGCGGCCCAAGTGGCCGCTGGAGGGCGAGTCATGCGCCTCCGCGAGGATATCGAACTTCAGATCCTCGTCGTTGGGTACGACCACCCGTGGAGGTTCATTAAGCTCCACCCGGTAATAGAGGAGGCCATCCTGCAACTCATATCGTTGAAGCCGTGAGCGCTGTCGCGACGAGAGCCAGTCGGACTTCGCACTCGTTCCTGCCGTGAGGAGCTTGACGATAGGCGCGACAGCCCCATCGTCCCGATACGCCATGCGTATCCAACCATATAGGTCTGTTGTCACCCGTGTGATGTGAGCCAACTCGTAGTCAAGACGCCGAGAGAGGGCGCCCGCAAGCACGTTGAGCTTGCCCGGCTTGTACTCGATGCGGAAGATGTACTCCGCGAAGAAGGACAGCCACCTCGCCTTCCTTTGGGAGAGGTGAGGTGAATTGGCCGCCGTCCTCAAGGATGTGTGGTCTGTGTAAATCACGAAGGGCCGGGAGCCCAGAAGGTGAGCACGAAACTTCACAAGGGCAAATTTCATTGCCCGGAGCTTCTTGTCGTGGACAGGGTAGCTCCGTTCGGCGGCTTTGAGCTGCCTGGACTGGAACGAGATGACTCGTTTATGTCCAGCCGTGTCGGCCTGCAGCAATGCACACCCGATGGCGTAATCGGAGGCATCGAAGACGACGCTAAACGGCTTCGTCTCGTCCGGCAGGGCCAGGACAGGGGTCTCTTGGAGACTGGCCTTGATGCTATCAAAAGCATCCTGGTGTCTTGCTCCCAGCGCCAGTCGACGTCCTTCTGAAGGAGGCCCGACAAGGGCTTAGCGAAGCCCGCGTACCATGCAATGTACTTGTGAAGGTAGTTGGCCAAGCCCAACCACTTTCGAAGATCCTTTTGGGATCGGGACGTCGGCCATGCTGCTATGGCCTTGACCTTGTCTGGGTCAGCCCGAACGCCCACGTTGCTTACGAAGCAACCGAGAACTTTAATCTCTGGTGACGCGAAGACGCACTTGTCGATGTTGGCGTAGAGCTTGTTTGCTCGCATTACGTCCAACACTCGACGGAGGTGTCCTAGATGCACCTCCATGGCCGTTTTTCCTCCCTCGGCACGGCTATGGACGAATATGTCGTCGAAGTACGTCTGTACGAAGGTACGCAAAGGGCGGAACAGTTGCGTCCCCAGGCGATTGAAAGTCGCCGGGCCGTTAGACAGGCCCTGCGGCATGGCGAGCCACTCCCAAAGCATGCCGGTTGGGGGTGCTCATCGCGGTGAGCGGGATGTCACTCTCCCGCATCAAGATCCGGTAGTATCCGTCTACCAAATCCAGCGCACTGTACAGTACGCTCCCGGCCATGTTGTTTAACAACACATCCTTTCGTGGGATTGGTGTTTGGGCCGGCACCGCTGCGTTATTCAGCTTGTTATAAGCGTGAACCAGACGCCACTTTCCGTTCGGCTTCCGAACGCAGAAAGTCGGCGTCGAGTGCGGGGATTTCGACTCCCGCACCATGCCTGTCTTCGCTTTCGCGGCGAAGAAGGCATCAATGACCTCGCACTGTTCGCGAGGGAGAGGCCACTGCCTCGTGACTCAATACTTGGTGCCGGACACAAGATCAATATCATGCCGTACGCCTCGATCCGGTGGGAGTTGGGTCGGTGGGTGTTTGTTCACCACGTCCGCATACTCCGTCACCAAAGGATACACCGGATCCTTGGGTTCTTAAGGATCTCAGAACCCAAGCGCGCCTGACGCTGCTTGTTCATGTCTTCCAGGACGTTCTCGTCCAAGACAGAGGAGGAGTTCAGCTCCTCCTGAGTGGTCTCAGGTCTCATGAGTACCATCTCAGCAATCCCTCCAGCCTTGAGGTTGGCCAGGAAAGACTCAGCCGTCATTTCCTCGAGGTTCAGTATCTCTGCAACCTCTGGCAACGGTTCCAAGTGGACACCAGATGCCTTGACGGGTAAACCTGTCTCGCCATCGAAGATGTAACAACACTCTTCTACCGGCCTTGTCGGAGGAGCCCGGGCCCTGGACTCCGAGTCGCTTGAGGCGACGTCGATCGGAACGAAGTTCGGATCCGACTTGAGGCGGCGGCGGCGTCTTTGTCGACGGCGTCTGTGACGGGGAGCTTTGCTGCCCACGTCTAGGGATGTCGTCGCTACGACATCCGAGGCACTCGTGGCCTCGTGTGGTACTGTTGTACCCACACAGGAAGCGTGTTCGACGCCTTCCTCTTCAATTTAGATCTGGGCGACCGCGTGTGGCACTGTGTTACCCACACAGGAAGCGTGTTCAACGCCTTCCTCTTCAGTTAAGGTCTGGGCGACCGTGAGTGGAGCTCTGTTACCCACTCTGAACACGCTGTTCTCAGTGTACGTGACAGCTGCAGCTGTCTGCGGAACTAAGTTACCCGCATGTGGACCTAAGTTACCCACTTGGCCAGCGCCTCTTCTGGGCGCTGCCACCATCAAAGCATCCTCGGAGTCGTCATATACGTCGACGACTCCCAAGCATCTGCCGAATGCTTTGGTACCCTGGCAGCCCTTGCGGGCGCCCCGGGTCCCGACAGAGGTGGGAACATGACTCACCAATGCTCTGTCGGACTGCGCAGGGCGGATGGCACCGATTGCCTTGCCTCGCCAGTCGATCCAGGGTTCGTGCTTCTCAAGCCAGGGCATGCCCAGGATCATACCATATGGATCCATATCGAGAACAGTGAACTGTTCGAGGCTGTCAAAGTCTTCAAACTTGACGGCCAGATCCACTTGGACGTTGGGAACAGTGACGACCTTCCCGTCGGCCAGTCGCACTGACACTGTCCCGTTGCCCTTGCTTTCTCTCAAAGCATCTGACAACTTGTTGCTGTTGCGAGCAACCGTCTGGCGGCGTGCGAAATTCTTCGACGCCCCAGAATCGATCAAGATTCTAAAGGGATGATCGTATCCCCGTACACATCCGTGTACTACGAGCAACCCGTCGCTGCTCTTCGCCGATTCGAGAGTGCGAAGTCTCTCAGGGGCTAAGTCCCCGTGGTACGCGCCACCCGCGCACCCATCACGAAGACTTAGTTCTTCCCCAGTAGGGCGCCCTGCCCCTACTGGTTCCCAGCGTTCCCCTGTCCCCGGGATCCTGGCTTCTGCCAGCGACCCTTGAGGACGGGCTTGGGGAAGGACCGTCTGCGGAGTCTTTCCGCAGGACAGTCGCGCTTGAAGTGGCCCATCTTCCCGCAGCCGAAGCAGCGTATGTCACGCTGTTCGGCGGACCCGAGTTCCATGGGAACTGGTCCGTTGGGACTTGTTCGACCGGGAGCCGACAAGGAACTCCCAGGCCATGCTGAGGCCGGCGTACGCGCCTGGCGATGGCTGTACTCTTCTTGAAGAGCCACTTGAATCGCCTCTTCAAGAGTGCTTAACTGCACCCGGAACAGCTGAGTGCGTGCGGGGCCCACTCGAAGGCCGTCCATGAACACAGTCATCTTGATGTGTTTGCTGAGTGGGTGTCCCACTAGGGACTCCGTGAGCTCCCGTATCTCTTGCACATACTCGTGCAGTTCGCGCCTTCCTTGTTTACACGAGAGGAAGCGTGAACGCTGGCGGTACTCGTAGTTTGCCGGGAGGAACGCGGCTCGAAGCTGTTCGCACAGCTGAGCCCAGGATGTTTGACATCCAGGGGATGTTGCTTCCCGTGTGTACACCCAACGCTTAGCACGGCCGCTAAGGTTGGAGAGTGCAAAAGCAACACGCAGTTGCTCGGTCGAGATCAGAGCCGCGTCCATCGCGAGCTCTACTGCTCGGACCCAGAAGTAAAGGTTCTCGCCTTCCTTCCCTTCATACGGCTTAACCTTCAGCCGTATTGGCTTCGGGTGAGGCAGATTTGCTTCTGCCGCCGGAGCCTGCAGGTTCTCCCGCACATGCGCGATGAGGCCCTGCTCGTACGCGTCGAATGCATTGACGCGCTCGAGCTGCTCAGCCGGTGTTGACACCACCAGGCTCTGCAGGGCCTCCATCCCGAAGATGCCTGCCATCTTCCGAACCGACTCGAACTGAGAGTCGTTCATATGGGAGAAGTCGTTCCTATCCATGGCAACGAACTTCGGAGAGGTTCAGGTAGTCTACCCGCGGTGGCGTGGATTGACTACGAGTGCTACCAAGTGTGACGGGGTCACACAGCACCTTGCGCTAGAGGAAGTTATCTTCCGAGAGTACACAAACTCTCAGTGAACGGCAGTTCACAGGTCCTCTCTTTAGTTAAAGAGAGCGAAGTGACCTAAATAAGGTAAATTGTCAACTGAGTATATTTATAGGTAGGTTAAGTTTGGGTTTAATACAAACTATAAGTTACCTATAGAAATGCAATGTCGTTTGTCCAATGGTTGGCTTTGAACGACCTTGGTACCTTGTACCAAATATCCAGGTGTATGACACGTCATACACCTGAAGTGTGAAGTGTCACACTTCATGTAACCAGGGTACACTTAGGGCTACGTACCCCGTTACAGCCACCAACTTCAAGAGCTCGCTATTATACTACAATTTTGGATGGACATACGTACAGTACAGTGTACGTGTAGTACTGCTTTGGCTCGAGTGGTCAACAGTGTTCAAGTATCAATATTCAACACAACCAGCAGTCGTATATCGAGCCATAGGCAAAGCTAAAGCCCGACTCACCGTTAGCCCAGAAGTCGAATATGGTCGGCTACCGGGCTTTTTGACCGCCTTTGCATCGGTTAACCCCGGTTCTCGAGTGTGCCTTCAGCTAAACTAAAAGGATAGATTATATCGACAGTTCTTTTCAATAGGAAGCGTTGTGGCTATTCAGAATGCGCTGCTGTCAGTGTGGGAAGTGGACGGTACGCCCATGAAGCACCCACAGTATAATGGTGTATGTTTAACGCTGCTTGGCAAGGACGGAGACAAGAGGACGATTCCAGTGGCTATTGCCTACGTTCACAAAGAGACTATAAATAACTTTGCATGGTACTTTTCCAGCTGCGTCGTAGCTGACATTCATCTCGTCGATCGAAGCACCTTTACAGACAGAGAGAAGCAGTTAGGAGCTCAACAGCTCTTGGCGCAATGGGGCATAAAGGTACACCTCAAGATCTGTTCTCTCCATCTACGATTTAACACGATGGATAAATTCAAGTGTATCTCCTTGTGGCCCGGAGATAAATATCCCAAAAATAGTCTCCGACAATCTTTGTGTTTAGTTAAATATCATTGGTCAATAATTAAGTGGCCCGTAGCGAACCGCGGCTCCATACATTTCTAAGGCAAATTCGGTCAGAAATGGACACCGAGCTGATCCTCGAACCGCCGGACGCCGTCGTGGACGAGAGCGACCATCACTCCAAGACTCCGGAGGACGCAGACACTTCTCATGCGACGGATGCGGCCAACGATGTGGATTTATCCACTGCCTCCGTCGCCTTGGGTCGACGAAGCGGCCGCGGCCGAGATAAGGCCGAGGCGGCCATAGCGTTGCCCAGCTTCATCTGGGACTATTTCGTGAAGGACGCGAGCGGCAAGTTCGTTATCTGCACGCTATGCCCCGCGCAGACCACGCGCTTCGCCTACTCGGGCGGCACTAGCACCATGAACCGCCACTTGCGGAAGAAGCACCAGAAATACGCGCCTGGCAAGTGCGCAGCAGACTACGAGTACCCGAGAGGGCTCCATCGTCGTCCGGTTCAGCTCCAGGCGATCGCATCCCCCGCAACCTCAGCCGGCAACGCTGCAGGCTCTGGTCTGTTAATGTCGGCGGACACTGCGAATGTGTTGGGTGCTTGTTTGTCTCCTAGCGACCCGCTGGGTAGCAAGCAGAGACACCAGCTCCTTGAGCTGAGAACCGCCAGAAGACGCGCTGCGAGTGGAGGCGCCGCACTTAAGAGAAGGAAAGTGGCGGACCAGACGGAACAGACAGCTGCCTTGACTGTGGCAGGGACGGAGTTCGACCCGTCAGGCTTCGTGACGCTGCCAGGAGGGTCCACAGCCACAGCCACGTCAGGCGCATTACAGTTCCCAGCAGGTTTTGAGCTTAATGACGCGGCTATCGAAATGGCAGGTGTCGGGCTGGACCAGAGGTTCTTTGACTACTCTACACTCTCAGGATCGTCCAGCACAGGACTGCGCGGACGCCGACATAGCTCCAGTATCAGCGGATCGAGTGGCAATGCCGCGAATAGCGCAGCGAACCAGAAGATCCTGACGCACCGACTGCTAAAGTATCTGATTGCGCAATACGAGCCTTTGGACGTCTCTCATATGGGGGCAGAACTCAGTATGCTGCTCTTCGGAGGCTCGATAGAGTGGCCGACGCCAGGACTGAACTTTGGCTACGGCGGCACTCTGGGATTCGGAGGAGGTTTGGGCGGATCGGTACCCAAACTCCCGTCTGAAGACGCCATCAAGTTGGCGCTAGCGAATCTGTATTACTCGCAGCGAGAGATTTTGAAGGAAGTGATGGCGGACGTGGAAGTGCTGAGCCTGTCGCTGAACAACTGGACGTCGGTGTTTGGCCAGAACGTGCTCACAGTCAGTGGCCACTGGATCTCGCGAGGCTTCCGACGTCGCGACTGTGTGCTGGAGGTGTATGTGCTGCCTCTAGATGAGCGAGTGAACACCATCGCGCTGCTACGAGATGTCATGGACAAGTGGGACATCCCGTCGTCCAAAGTTGCAGCGCTGACGATGCGTCCGCACACGTCCACTACGAATACTGCACAGGAAGAAGATAGCGACAGTCCACGGACAGTTGCGCAAGCCCAAGCAGAAGCCGAAGCTGAGGCCACTGCGATCCACAGCGAGTATCCTGGCTTGGCTGTGGTGCGGTGCTTCGTGGAGGAGCTTGAGGGCGCCGTGTCAACTGGCTTACGCGAGTGCGCTGATCTCACGCGTCGATGCCGCAACTACGTGTCGTTTTTCATCCAGAACCCGTCCGAGTACCAGATTTTCCTCGCCCTGCAGCGCAGTATGGGCGAAGAGGCCTGTGCTGCCTCCGCTGCTTCAGCCCAAACAGCTTCCATTGCAGCCACCGCAGACGGCGTCAGTGTAAGTGTTGCTGAGAACGGGAACGCTACGATCGGAGACGAGCTGGACGGCGTCAAGGATGGACAGGACGCGGATGCAGCCACAGACGACGCCGCGTCTTCCGTCCAGAACGCCAGCTCTACATCCGCCTCCTCTGGTTCGAATGGCAGCGTGGGCGAGTCTTTGCCCGTGATCTGCGACTTCGACGACCGCTGGAACTCCACGACGCAGATGATGTGTAGGATTGTGGAGCTGGAGCGAATGTTGCTACGCTACAAAACGGGACTGGAGAGCGACAGCAACCCAGCGCGTCGACCCATGCAGCTTCGCTTTGTGTGCTGTGAATTGTCTCCTGAAGAGTGGGCGTCGTTGAAGCAACTCGCTCGATTACTGGACCCCATCGAAGGTTTGGTGCACGTGTCGCCACTGGCGTATCCTGGGTTATCGATCATTTATCCGCTGCTACACTCGTTAAAGAAACACTTGGCAGATGCAGGTACGTGGGTCAGCGACCCGCTGGTTGCCACTGTGCGCCATACGATCGTCAGCAACCTCAATATGGATTTGTGCTCGTCTGGCGAGGCTCCGTCGTCTCCGTATTTGTCGTGTCTGTTAGACCCACGCTTCAAGTCATTACCGTTTTTACCGGTATCGGAGAAGGAGCGATTGGTGGAATCGCTCTACCTGCTTCTTGGTGTCCACGACAAAGACGACGGTGTGGAGGTTGTGGATCAGCCCCCTGATGTCACGACTGAAGAAGACCAAACGGAGGAACACAAGAAGCAGAATCCGAGTGCGAAGGCTTCGAGTGGAGCAGCTACGAACGCTAAAAAGGCCGCCGCTTTGTTGCACGACTTCTTCCCACTGGACGAGCCAGCGACGGAGCTTGACAAACTCAAGACGCAGGTGCAGCAATATCTCGACTCGCCGTCTCTACCGGCGACAGATGAGAGCGAGCATGACCCGTTGGAGTGGTGGAGTCGCTATCAGCGGCTGTTCCCGTCGCTCGCTCGACTGGCGAAAAAGTATCTGTGCATTAGCGCCGTCTCGACGCCGTTTCAAGAAGCGTTTACGAGTTATGGCCAGCTGATGAGGGAGAAGAAGGCGCGACTGGACATCGAAGTGGCAGCTCAGGTGCTTTTCTGTCGCAGTGTGTCTCGGATTCCCGAGATGGAGCGTATCGGCGTGTAAATGGAGGGAAATAACGACGACGTTACTTATAAATATCGACATTCCCACGTTTAAGCCTACCTTTGGGCTTGAAGGGGCGATTAACTTCAAAACTACAGAAAACTACACAAATCGTAATTTTTGGCTTCTACTTGTAGAATTTGCTCATGACGCGGAAGACGCACTTGTCGACATTTTCGGCGAATCGGCGCCACACACTTCGTCTGTTGGACTTTGCGGCGTACGTAAAGTCCCACGGATCGTCCAAGACGAAGTCACAGCGTCGAGTGGACATGGCTGGCGTGGTGTGTCGAGTCCAGGAGGGCTCGTTCGCTGGCTTGGTGCGCTCGGGGCCCATGGACTGGGCGAACCGGTTGACTGGCGATGCTGGGAAAGCACCGAGTGACGAGATTGAGATGGAGCCACTGCGAGCTCGAGGCTTGAGGCTCGGCTGTTGGATGTCGCAGTGGTGAACATTGCGAGTGTGTAGGAGAGGACAGTTGGGGTCGTTGCTCATGCTGAAGCGTGCGTCAACCACGAAGTAGCGGGGCATTTTGGCAGAAGTGGAAGATGTGCCTCGGAGTTGGCAAATTGAGAAGTGACGTGGCTTCGGAGTTGGGCTGGGGCCACGTTGGACTGGGCCCTGTATCGGAGATCTCGCTGGGTGGGGTAGTGGATGATGCACGTCACGTTAGATGAGATCTATCCAGCAAGTCGACTGCATCTGGCGGTTTAACACGAATCTAGTGAACACGATCTCCAGAATGAGTCGACTCTCTCTGGGTGGGTTGGCATTTTTTTAGTGGCATTCTACGGTAATTTCGAATCCGCTGCTTGTGGACAACCACAGTGTAAACTTTTCAAAAACGCTCGAAAGGATCTCGTTTCAGGAAACTGGAATCCGGATGTGCAAACTCTACCAGTTTCGAGTCCGAATTGAGATCTACAGTAGCTCTGCATCAATCTCGGGAATTCAAGAATCGAAGTCAACCTGTATGGTAGCAACGTTTAAGTCAAAAGATTTGTTTTGCTAATTCGTAGTTCGAAGAACGTTAGTTCGAAGAACTATCTTAGGGGGTATAGCGGCCGTTTGTGACCGTACGACCTTCGGTCAACCTTCGACGGTCAGCGGCCGTTTGTGACCGTACGACCTTCGGTCAACCTTCGACGGTCAGCGGCCGTTTGTGACCGTACGACCTTCGGTCAACCTTACGACGATTAACGTCGCTACATTCATTCATCATTCATGCAACAACGCAGTGGATTTCTCAAGGGAAGGCAACAGGCACCGAACACAGCAGATCGGAACGGGAAATCGGCGGGTGCGGGGGCTGACGGGTGGCCGGCGCCGTAGCTCGGTGATATGCGTACGCGGTGAGTGAGTGTGTATATGCCTGGTCTGGAGGGTGACGTCTGCAGGAATATTTGCTGATCGTGTCTTGAGGGCCGGACTAGGCGGCATGCACAGGGGTGGTTGTGGAGAAGGATGTCGAGTGATACGCTGTGTATGGCTCCTGATGGTGGAGCGCGAGGATGCGCGTCGCGGAGTGATTGTTTGATCCATGGATAGCTCGCAATAGCGGAGCCGTACAGGTGAGCTCGACATACAGTATTATGAATTGATTTATTGCACATGGTGTGGTTGCATTCGCTTACAATTGTGTTCGTGCAAAGGTGATCGCTACTTATCTGATTAGTGTGGTTCATTTCGACTTTGAGGATCGTTTCGATTGCGGCATTGGTCCTCCACATCGGCGATCAGTGGCAGGTAAAATTCCCTCAACGTTGCGCTGCTGAGACTGTTGAGGCGATCTTCTTCACGGAGTGCGTGATCGGACGGCTTCGACCACTCCACAAGCTTCGGGGTTAGTGGTTTAAGTGCGATCAATCCGTTGCGAGTCGTAACCCGCGAGACAAGCAAGTATGTTTGTGTTGGTTTGTTGACCAGCGGCTGCGTCGATTTCCAGTCCATGACAATCATGGACTGCAGTGTTTCTCCTTGAACTTTATATACAGTCGATCCAACCGCGCATGCAAAGGGGAACTGCTGCGGACGTACCTTGACGTAGCGCGGCTGCCCATCTGGAGCCGGTGTCAGTTTGATAGTGGCTTTCGTGTACGCTTCCGTTGTATAAAACACTGGAAAGAGCGCAGGGTCAAGCCCAGGTCGAATCGGAGCAGCATGTGGCCTCGGCACGCGAATGAGTGCGTAGTCTGGAGGCTGACTTGGCAGTTGGACGACCGTGGAAGTGGCACCGTCGCGAACAAGTCGATAACGGGTGCCCGCAGGGACGTGGACGTACTCGAGCGTTCCAAGCGTGCCGTTCGCTATACCCTTGGCTGTGGCTACATTTTGAGTCACCTGAATGGGCATTCCTTGTACTAGATCGAGGAATGGAGCCATCCGACCGAACCTGTTATCTGGGACTTAGTACGTAGCAGAGGTCGCTCCGGCTGAGACCGTTAAGCGCTCCCTTGAAATTTGCGATCACGCGGAAAGGGTATACGTCGTTTGGTAGCTTGGCTGCGGTTTCCTTTATGAACGCATTGTTGATCGCCAACCGCGTCGAATTCTCCGGTGTGACGAAAACTACAGAGGCCACGGCTTCATCCTGAAGATGCTGCACGTTATCACGATCGTGTGTGGCTTGCACGACGCGCGCGTTGATCATGTCGACGAACGCTGAGGTCCAGTGCCCCAGGCGCGCATTTCGGCAGCCCTCTCCCCATTCGGGGTCGTCACGAAAGCGCACGCACTCGTCAAGAATAATTACCACCGTGAACCTGCGCCAGAGCTCGAACCCTCCGACGTCAACCGTGTTCGGCTTTGCCTTGCCGATGGGGTCTAGATAGATTGGGTCTGACTTTACGGGCGGCATTTGCAAAAAGTCACCAACCAACACGACGTGAATACCACCAAACGGGATGTTCTCGATCTGTATGTATCGACGAAGAAGCTTGTCGAGTTTGACCCATTCAGCCTTGCTCATCATAGACACTTCGTCGATGAGCAGCAGATCAAGTGGCGCGAATTTTTTCATTTTTAAGGCGTGTTCCAGCCGTACCAGAAAACTTGCAAGCGTTCGCCCACTGATCAGCGTGGCCGCCTTTCCAGTCAATGCTGCTTTGACAAGGGAGTTGGTGCGGTGCCAACCGGAACAAAATGCACTGACGGCATCGACGACACGACTCTTGCCGGTGCCACCGGCCCCACCGAGGAACATGAGTAGCTGGTCGTCTCGTAGTCGCGACGCGAAGTCGTGAGCGCGATAGTCAGCCGACTTGTGAATATTGGCACGCTCTTGCTGTTGGAAACGCCGAAACAGTGCTCTTGCTATCAGCGAGAACGCTACATGTTGACGTCGATTGAGCGTGAATGCTGTGGAGACGCCGTTAATGCTAGGGTAGGGTCGCAGAGGTGGTGTTGGGCAGCCATGCTGCTGGTTTGGCGGAGACCACTTTCCGCCCGACTTGAGCGCGCTCTGGATGAGCTCAATCATGTCGGCGCGCCGTTCACCGCATGGAAGTCCGGTCAAGGAAGACTCAGCTTCGTCGCTCATTGGATCCTTGACCCATTCCTGCAACTCTGCCACTGACAAACCCGGTTCGCGCTCATCATTGCCGAGATCAATTGCCGCGCGAGCTGCACTTTCTGCTGTCGGACCCAGCAGTTCTTGCTGAACAATACTCGACAGCAATGAACCAGTTCGTGTAGTCGGGAAAACCGGCAGGCTTCCACCGTCAGCAGCATCGTCTTCAGCGAAAACATGGCAAAAATCGTCGATTCTTCCGCCGTCTACGGAAGTGTCGTTGTCGCATTGCATGTTGGCAACGGCACCATCAATATCGTTGCGACTCCCAATCAGCTCGTCACCATCAGCTTCATAATCTATGCGATTACTAACGGATTCTCCGTCCTCCTGTGCTAACGTTGATGCATGGTAGTAATCATCCATGTTCGCCATGACTTCGCGAATGAAACTCGTCCGCGTAGATTCCCACTGAAAGTATGCGTCAACCCATGCAGCGTCGTTTGCCGGTTCACTAACCAGATCCAGGACGGTACGAAATGGCTTGAAGAGTACCAATGCGCACTGAGCACGTTTGACAACAAGCTCGAGAGGTGTTTTGGAGTCCACGTACGGCATGCGCGCACCCGTGATGACTGGAACCGCTTCGAGTTGATGATGCCCTATGCAATGCGTACTATAGAGTGGATGGCCGATCAAAAACATATCGGATGTTGCCGTCGACTTCGATTGCTTGCAGCGAAACCACGCCATAACGAATTCGTAACGGCTCGTGCGGCCTAGCGACAATGGTCGAAAGATATAGTCGTCGAGGAAGGAGGCGGCGCGAAACGTGACATTGGACTCGCCTTCTTGGAGCTCGACGAGGTTGCACGAATGCGTGTCGTGCTGAATCAACTCGCGCAAAACGTCGTAGAGAGGGAGCGATGTACAGGAAGCGCTCATGTATGCGCATGAGCCGCGCAGCAGATACAGCGCTGCGAGGGGACCTGCGATTTCCCGTCGATTGGTCAGCGCAAAAGCCATGGATGCAACGCGAGTACGTCCGACCGCTGAGCGTTCCGGCCGTGATGTCTGGTTTTGCAGCTCTCGGGTCTCTCGACGCTTGAAAGCTGCTAAAGCTACGGCCGTGACAGAGTCGACCTCGTTTTGCATTTTTGTAACATACTTGGTGGCATAATAGATGCGCAGGAGCGCCTCCGAACCGCCGATTAAGACTTGGATATCATGATTGGACTTGAACGCCAGCATCATGATAGCATTGTAGCCATTGATGTATTCGAACGGTGGCCGCCTTGCCAGCACGACACCAGCGCTAGTGCATGATGTGCTGGTAACTCGCACGCGTGGTAAACGATACCGACATTGTCCTGGAGCGGAAACGCGGCTACTTTTGAAGCAGCTTCCGACATGCGACCACCAGTGGAGGTTCAGCATGGAAACGAGCATTGACACCGCGAACGCGGTAGCGTTTGGCGTCCAGCGCTCATCCTCGACCGATGGCGGCAACGTCATGATAGCTTGAGCTACGTTGTCGTCGCAGAAGGCGTCGTCTTCACGCTGTTCGCTACGGTTTGGTACAGCATTCAGCGTACGCAAGTACTCACCGTACGTGTCGTCGACACTGTCCCTTGTCGCTAAAATCATGTCTCGATGAAACACTGCAGCCTTTGCTGCACTAACACTGCCTCGACAGTTGATTTCCATATGCACGGCCGCGTTGAGTTCCTCCGACGAATACGTTCGCAGCTGTGGAGGCCATGTCGATGGTCGTTGCTGGAGAATAGCGCGTCGAAGCACGTGCTGAGAGCTCATCTTGGTGGCACATTGAGGACACTGAACGAGCAATGGTTCTGCTCGAGCACTGCCTCGACATGCGTTTGGGCTCTCGTACGCCTCAGGTGGTATCGGCAGCGCTTGCAAGTCGTCAAACGAGTGCCCGCAAAAATGGCAGCTCACTGCGACGTCAAGCGGCAACGAGGTGCTGACAATGCTATCGGCGTAAGCTGCGATGTCGCGGTAGTACTGATCGCCGTGTTCAGCTGTGGCTTGGATAAATGCGTCGGTGTTCGGTGGTGCATTGGCGAGCCAGATGAGGAAATGAGCATGCAATGTGCCGCCGCCCTGAGTTTCCACAACGCCGAAGTAGGCTTTGACGTCACCAAAGAGTCCGTCAAAGGCTTTGGTCTTCATTTGCTTAGGAGGCGTGCCGAGCACGTGCTCGATGAAAGCATCCATATTGTGCATGAACAGTCGAGCGGATGCGACATCGTTGCGTAGACTTGCACTATGGAGTGCTGACCGTCTGGGCAGCTCAGCCAGATTGGAGTCGAAGAGTGTATCGACTGATGAGATGCCCGTGTAGTGCGCCATTACAAACGACTCGGCAACGTTGGGCGTGAGCGTCACAAAGAGAGCGGGCTGCCCGTATCTGGCCTGGTAGGCAAATGCGCGACGACGACACTGTGCCCGCTCGGCGTCACTCCCCCAAACAACACCGCTGCTGATCTCAACTGTCTTCAAGAAGTCACTGTCACCGGAACTGTCGGCGTGTATCGCTGTCGCTCGACCTTGGCGGTGCAGCTCTTTTTTTTGGAGCGCTTCTATCAACGAGGCTTCGGAGATGGCACTGTACCGCTCGAATCAAAGCAAGGAAGTGTGCGCGTCCGTGCGCGTCAAGGCGCGTCTTCTTTGGATGGCGTCCGACACAGTCCGAGGTCTACACTTTTTACGACTCTACTTTGGCGAATGCCAGGCGCCAGAACCGTTGCAGCAGCAACAGCAGGTAATCAACCATAGACAACACGAACATCTCGCTACACTCTCACATCGTATATGCCTCAGGCCTTCAAGCAAGCGCAACAGGACGACCCATTCGAAGCAAACCAATTCCTCATCTCTGTCTCGCTACTCAAAGTGAACATCGACGACCCCAAGCTTCCACGTCCAGGAGATGTAGTGATGATCACACCGTTCAAACTCAACGTCTACCGCAACTGCTGTCAAATCGATGCCAAACTGTACGGCCTCACTAAGATCAACATCTCGTGAAGTCACACCACCTCGCATCAAGTAGCATCGGCACACTCTTCACCCATATCAAACGCCACAGTCAGTTAGTGAGCCGCCTACATATTTCATTTCGCAAGTACGTCAATCAGTCAATCGATGTATGCTTCTTTCCAATTCTCTTTATGTTCTTCCTCTTCGTTCACCAACCAAAAAAACACTCTCGATGTTTGAGAACTACGCTTCTCGGGCTTCAGCCCGTACGCCAATTGTTTGAAGTAGTCGACACTGATTGAGATATCCCAGGAGGAAAAGAAGATTTCATATAATTTTACTACTCGAGCAATGAGCGCCAAGTTACTTTGCCTCGCAAATAAACCAACTCGAAAGGGGTTACTGTTCTACACCTGAATCTCTCGACATCTCAGAGACGGCAGCTGTCTTGAGCATGAAGAGGATCTCGCAAAAATTCTTTTTCACCAGCTCGTCGTCCTCGATGCTCTCCGTGTCGGTCTCGCACTCGCTCGACTGCTGGGCCACGTCATCCATGGACACTTCGATCTGCTCCTTCATGCACACGAGCGGCAACTCGTGGAAAGCTCTGGCCTTGTCGGACAGCACTGGTTTGTTGCGGTTCTTGTACTTGTTGGCGCGGTAGGGCCACTTGAAGCCGTGGCGCTTGCAGTTGCGCTTAATCGTGATGACCGAAACGTCGATGAGCTCGGCGGCCTGCTTCTGCGGCATGTGGAAGAACTGGGACAGGAAGTCGTAGTCGAAGTCGTACACGCGTCGACTTTTGCGCTCCTTTTTCGACTCGGAGCACTTACAACTGGTCTTGGCTTTGGTCTTCGTTGGCGTCGAAGCGGTGGGGCAAGTCTTCATGGTTTGTGAAGAAGGGGGGGGGGGGGGGGGGGGGGTCAGGAGTGAGGCGCAACTGGGCAAGTTGTGGAATGAGCCATCGAAAGCGAGACGTTGCACCGCCTGTGAACTCTCTCGTTTATCGTTGACGGAAGGAGACGGCGGGGTCTCACTACCACTGTTTTCTAGTTGCATGGTGTCGGAAGAGACTGGGACGTTGAAGCGTAATTGATGACACCAGATTTCGAGTTTCTATAGACGTTTGTATGAAGCTCCCCCCATCACAGTAGGCGCGCTGATATAGCGGAGCCACATTGGACAGACACAAGAAACGTGGGCTTGGATCCAGTCGAAGGGTGCGAGCCAGGAAGGTGCGGGGTCAGTGCGCCCCACACGTCGAAAAGTTCATCGCCTGTGTTAACCAGCGGAAGACGGAGCGGACCCCCAGACACGCCAGACTCTAATGGAGACCGAGGACGGAGATCCTCTTGGAGTACATGTAAATATTTCCACGGGATCGGGTCCATCCGCATCCAAGACAACGGAGCCCACACAATTGAGGTGGGCTGTGGGGATACAACGCGACTACAGCCCAGGGTACAATTGGGATGCGCTCGAGAAAGCGACTTGGCGACGACGTCTTGGTTGAAGCCGCCCCCAGTTTGTGATACGGCCCATTGGTTCTGCTCCGTCTCTGTAGGTGACACGCAACGACAAACTTGTAGGGCTTCTCGGTTAGTAACGACGGGCCACCATAGGCCTGACGTTGAAGTTTTTTTAGGATGGCGATAATTATCTCGTTTATATTGGCGTTCATGCTTAATAGGTGGTTGCAATCGACTTGCGTGAATATTTTACTAGTGGTTGCTACTGGATCGCGCCTTGAGCGAGGTCCCGGTAAATCTGCAGAGAGCGAGCGCAGGCCGAGGGCACGATGTTGGAGCAGCCGCGGACGCACGAGTTGCGCAGATCTGGGAAGGGCGTCTCGTCGTCGTAGGCGCGGCACGCCTCCATGCAGCTCACGCCGTCCGGACAACGCGAGGCCGACGCGGCCTCTGCAGCCTCCATCTTGTCGCACACGAGCTTGGTCACCGTGAGGGACCCGTACGAGCAGCCGTTCATGCACGCGGCGTTGTGCGGGTCGCTGGCGAAGACATCACAGACCTCGTTAGGGAAAAACAGGAGTAGATCACACAACTACATTGTTGAAATCGTAGCCTACCGCACGCAGAGCTTCCTGCAAGTTTCTTCGTGCCAGCGAGACTGCACGCCGCGCACTCGACAGCGTCCACGCAGCAGTTCCTGGTCTGTTTCGACCGTTGCAGCTGGAGTTGGTACTATCGTGGCTGTAGCCTCGACTGCTTTGGCTTCGACATTCGAGAGGTTTTCGGGAGTGACGGCTACAATGGGGGACATGAATCTGGCTTTCAGCGCTGCAATGTTCTCAGCGTCGAGCGCTGTTCGAGCGCCGACAAAGACGCCGCCACAGAGCAGCACGACGACCACAAGTCCGCCGAGATAGTTGGTAATTCTTCGACAGCGCTTAGCCGGCTCCATCTTCTTCCAGTATTTGTCGGCTTCATCTTCCCAGATCGTCGAGCCACCGCGCTCCCGACCTGAGTCCGACAATAGACCCACATTGCGTCGCATGAGGGACATGCCTCTGGGTCCTAGAGCGCTCCTCTCCACTGGCTTTCAACTGATGGCGCTCAAGGCCCTTTGATGTCGTCAGACTTCCTGGATCGATTTCGGTATTTTTAAGCAATTTACTTTCAGCTCTATTTCGAGAAAACCAAATTTCGTTCTTATGCCAACTTTACTTTTGATTGCTGAACTATCCGAGCCCATCGTTGTCCTCGTCAGCTGTTGAAGTTGACGCAGAGTGAGTCACGCCGTCTCCATCCGTTTAACGTAGATTTCAGTATCGAGCTCTTAATTTTTTCGTCGACACCAACGAAATTCGAAGTTGATCCGAGTTGAAAAAGTCCCACGTAGTACTAAGACCCGCTCGAATGCTCGCTCAAGACCTTTACGTGTCCCCCAATAGCCGTGGCGAGTCCCAATGGCTGAGCAGAAAGAAAAGATACGGTACAACTTTTTGTTGACCCGAGGTGATCGAGATGGGAGCACTCTACAAGTATATCGCTCTGAGATTCCTGCTGGGAATCTCTATGCTTGCCCGTCACCAATGAAGGGGTGCAAACCAGGGAACCCGAAAAAATAATATGCGTAAAAATTAATCCTAATTTTTTAATTTAATTATTAATTTATGGCTGTCAACAACGGGAACAACCCCAATTTTGAGTAAGGTCTAGTCAAGTTACAGCGTGGGGACGCGCTGAACGTCGCGGAAAAATTAGCCTGCGCTGAATTTAGGTCGCCTGATCTCGAACGGTCGTCTTCAAGAGCCGCCGAAGAGCGTTCTATTGTGAGAGCGGCGTTCAAGAAACGCAATTGCGCACTACGTCGACGTCGCATACATCCCGCCAACGTCTAACGAGTGTGAGCGCTTCTTCTCTCTCGCTAAGCTGGTGCTGTCTGATCTACGGAAGCGAATGTCTCCAGCCAGGCTCGAGATGATAATGTTTCTGAACTACAATCGTGACTTGCGAAGTTTTGCAAATAATTGAATTATTAATTTTCTCAGCTCACATCGATGTATTAATCTAAGTATTGCATTCGGGTTCCCTGGTGCAAACAGATACACGCTGTTGTTGGACCGAGCGGACAGATGAACAATGCCACCGTCAGACAGCGTCAAAAAGATTCAGAGCTGCACCATTGGCCAACTCTCGTTCGTGGTGTAAGGCGACGTAGATTGCTTAAAATGCGCTTGCATCCGGAGCTGTCGAACGGTGTTGCGCCCCCCGTATGATTCGCAGCAGTGGCTCCGCTTGCATGGAACGGCTGGAGTCCACCGCAAGCATCCAGAATTTCGCGACTACCATCTCGATAAGCTACGTAGTTTATGCTCTGGATATCTACTTGTCAATCTGGACCTGAGCTCTTCACGCAAAGGGTGTTGGTACCAACGTAGTTGAGTCCCCCCTTTGAACATAGCCCAAACAACGTATGTTCCGACCTCCAGTGACCAATGTCTTTCGGTTGCAGCTCTTGGTCAGCTCAAGCTCCTTTTCATTATTCAATTCTCCTGCTCTCTAACAAATCGACCTACACCGTCAATCTTCACTCCATGAAGGTGTTTACCCCTCCATCCACGCCATCTTCCAGCAAGAAGAACGTCCAGTCGATCCAGCCTGAACGCAAGAGTCGACGCAAGTTCGACTTCTCCATCAAAACGCTTCAGCTATACTCACACTACCGCCAAGACGACGCTGCTAAAGAGCTTGGTGTGGCTCCGATCACGCTCAAACGCATCTGTCAACGACGCAAATACCGATGGCCCTATCGTACCATCAAGGCCAAACTCCGTCGTGAAGCTCTCGCTGCCGAGAAGCTGAGAAATACTGAACGGCTAACAACACGGATGACGGCGCCTTCATCGCCTTCATTGGCCGCTCCAGAGCTGCTGCTTTCTCTGAGTAAAGAGAGGAAGACCTTCAATTGCTCCCCCACTTCCGTCAGTGACGTGGACTCTTCCAAGCCAATGATATGCTCTCCTAAACCTCGATTCCTGCTAACGAGTGATGCGACTGGACTGAATCAACTTCCTCCGTTGACTTGGGTGCTTCAGAGACATGGAATGCAACCTCCTGCCACGTTGCCTCAGCCCTTACACCAGCTCAACTACAAGAGCTCCTTCTACTCTGCCTCCTTCCACGCGGCAGCCCCCAAGTTCCCAATGAGGACGACGCTCAGTTCTAAGGAGCACGGAAAGACGCTGCAGCCTCTACTGGAATATGCGCAGCCACACTACGCCAATATCTGAGACGGAAACCCCGACCATGTTTTATTGCGTACTAGTATTGCCTACATCTTTTTGTAATTTGAGCCTGTAATTAGGAGTGTCCAAAGTGTTAATAAAGAGAGCAAACAACTTCATTTTTAACCCCTCTAATACGATGGCAGTGCAAATTAAAAAAAATGTTTTGGAATAGTACTTCTCTGTCCCACCAATTTATAGGGATTTCGGTTTTTTGAAAGTAGCACTACCAACACGAGCTTGATAACCGTCTAAGTACCCTTATTCGAAAGCTTGAATCAGCGTGCTATACGTTAAATTATTTGTAGCTTCATAACAGCGACCAGCAAGTAAATAACGCCATGAATGTGGACTCATATTTGGAGTGAATTCTGTTTTGTTTCGTAATTTATAGGTTTATAAGCGAAAATTTACTAAAGTTGCAGGAAATGCTCATTCCGATAAGGCGATCCTGTACACATCAGCGTAATCACAAGAAGCAACTCCCAGAAGCAACGCAAGGCGCAATTTATTTTAAGGCTTCCATCTTTCCAGAGATAAAATACCGGAGCTTTGAAAGTTTCATAAGCCATTTGACAAATATCACAGTAGCCCAAGATGAATAGCGGCTGTTGGCGCACACACAAAATGGACCAAGGCAGCGGCAAACACTTTGACGGCATTTGCTCCGATCAACTGCCACCGCCACTACACCCCCCCCCCCCCCCCCCCCCACGCTACAGTCACGAAGTAATGAAGGCACCACTCTCTCGCGCACTCGAAAGGCTATGGTTTGCAAGCAAATACTGCGCTCTCGCCTCCAGAATATCAAGCTGATAGAAGAAAAGCTGGAGAAAATCTCACAGTATTATCTAGAGCTTATGAATGAACGAGACGAGTTGGCTCTGATGATAGCTCACGATAAGGAACAGACTATCCGCCTTGCCGCCGCTGCTGGAGTACCTACGCACGAAACAGGCTACGTGATGTCGTTCTCAGTGGCTCTCGTACAGTGCTGCGAAACTCTATTAGAGCATATTTAAATCAGCTTAATACAAAGCTCACTGGAAGAAGACGAGATAAAGTAACTACTTAAACATCAATACCATTTGGCGAAAGCAACTGCTCGTGCTAATGTTTTATGGTCGCAAGTAACTCCAAGTCAGTCGCCTCTATCTCCTTAGCAATTTGGTTTGATACAGTGTTAACGTCTGGTTGCATAACTATCCTCCACATGATACGTAGCCGCATAATTGCGATATCGTCCTTTGTAACGACACCTTGTGCAAGCGGTAAGCTGCCCTTTAACACGGAAAACACTTGGGCTATAGTCAACACATCACACGAAGTTCCATCGGGCTGCTTTGGCGACATTAACCATATTTTACGGTTCTCCACTGGATAATCTTCATTCGGCATGGTTTTATCATACCACTCTTTCAAAAATGGCACAACCGTAGACGTGTAAGTCGCTTCCATCGTATCGCTATACGAAGATCCGCACATTGGCTCGTAGTAGTAGGGTGTACAGCACGGATCTTCTCTTTTGTAAACAATGGCGACGATGACGACACCCGAATGAATGTTGCTTAAATGCAGAGGCAACACAACATAGTGGAAGGATGATATCCGTGACTGTGATGATTTCGGACATCCCATAGTTAGAGAAAATGAATCCAATGCATAACAATCTCCCAGCGCATCGCAGATGCATCGAACACTGAAAATGCTAATGACCTTAGAGAGCATTCTATCGCGCGCAAGCATTCCAACGAGCGTGTCGACCTTAACGGTGCCTTCATCGCTTAATAGTCGGAAAGTAGAATTTAATCAAGCACCGTCGAGCTGTACCACCACTTCGTTTGTCAGCTCCTGATGTTTTCCCCCCGCCGACAGTAAGAATATGTCGTCCGAATCAGTCTCCGCTTTGAACAACTCTGGGTTTGCAAGGATATTGCTTCATTTGATCGTTTGCAGCTATTCCATGTCAGCTCTCCATGCGTTAGCTGTTTTTACCACGTTGTAAAACTCCGACATTTTGAAGACAGCTTCACTGTTGTAACGGATTTGTACAGCAGCCAACAACATTGTAGAAGCAAGTCAGTCATAGCAACACACCGAGCAACACACCGGGCAACACAACAAAAGCGTACCTTGTAAATCGTGGCGTTCCACCAGGAAAATATGCAATAATTGCTTCGGTGTTGATGTCCTGGTGCTCAACCACGGGGTTGAAATACTTCGACTTGGGTCTCTTCTTCCACTCTGCTTCAATGACTGATTTCAGCTTGATTACTAGCGGTTTGGGAATCACAAAGTTGTAGACGTAGTCCTTGGGAGACACAGACGCTCGACGGCTGTGTGCAACACGCGCATTCATGAAATCGTCGTCCAAGATCGTTGGGTAACCTGCCAAGATCTCGCTGACACGATTCCGGTCGGAAGTATTTGTTGCCCACACGATGACGCGAGACACAGATGGCACATGTTTGTCCGGTAACGTAATAACGGCTAGCTTATTAGGCTTTGCAAGTTTTTCCAGCCGAGCTTGCTTTAGTGTTTTTTCGCTGGTTGCTTCGTGGTTTGGGTTTTGGAATACGTAGCACTTCCAGACGACCTCCTTGTGTTCCAACTTTTTTCGCTCTTTTCTTGGTCGCTTCTGCCTTTATTGCAGCTTTTGGGGGGTAATCGCTTTTCACACTGGGTGGTGCTTCCGTAGATTTTACCGTGACCGCGGCTTTTGTCGGGTAATACTTCGTTAATCCGGGCGTCACGCCAGGATTCGCCGAAGTAAAAAAGGTGGCGATGTCAATGTCACTGGATGGAGCTGTTTCATTCCGTGAGGTTGAACTACCAAGCTCACTTCTCTGCGACGACTCGGCCCTTGTAGGTTGTTTTTGCAGATCGAACTCACTTTTCTCCATTTCACGAATGAAATTCATAGTTTCAATGAGATCTGCTGGTGTTATGTCACACGTAGTGTCAATAGCATCCAAGTCTTCTCCTGATCCGTCTTCATCTGTCACTGTTGTAGCGTCTGATGTTTGCTCTTCGGCTGATCCAACATCATGTAGACCTTTGTTAACTATTGTTTTCCAGGCCTTCAGGGCGGAGTAGAATGCTGGACTCGACAATTCCGCTAGATGTTCCATCACAGGTTCAAACACAGCTTTTGCGTAGCAGTATTGCTCTTCTGATGACAGTACAACAACGTTGGTACGCTCTCGGCGTCGCATCTTTACGTATAGGACACGGCGTTTAGGCTTACGCTGGGCTCCACCGCCAATTTGATCATGTTTTTCTTGAGATGAGGCATTGGTTTCTTCTTGTTTTGCGGAATAATCATGTGTCGCTCGAAGCTAAGTACACAGGGATGATAAACGGTGTCAAGGCAGCCATTGCGTACGGTGCCGAGAATTTAGTCATCGTTGGTGACTCAGGGCTCGCGATTCTACTATTACTAGGGTGATCGCATGCAGGAGGAAGACACTGTTAGCGCTGCTGAATATCCACAAGGAGCTCACGCCCAAGCTTCGATCAGTGACATTTCTCCATATGGTACGAGAATACAACGTTGTCGCGGATTCATTGGCCACTGAAGCGCTGGAATCGAAGGTCAGTCGTGTGGGCTTGGCTGAAACTCGGATTTGGCGTCGAAGAACGGTATCCAAGAAATGATCAATCAGTCGAACGAAGCCTCGGTGGAAGTTCCACGAAACGATACGTCAGATGCATGTACTGACCGACAGCGAGTCTTTAGGCCCTTGTTCAAGTGGAGAACGCGTTCTGGGCCGAATAATTTAAAGCAATTTGATTGGCAAAGAGCTACGGAAGTCCTCCATATGTTTTGCTCGTTCGCGTTCTAGGATGCGCTTTTCCAAAACACCAGCCAGAGATGTTCTAGCGAGAGAACAATTGTGCTAGGGAAAAGAAAGGCATTTCTTGCCCTGCAACACGGGTCGCTTGGATTCCAGCGCGGAAGTCCGGGAAACTTTCTCCTGTGCAGTGCGCTCGGCAGCGACAGGGATCGCGCGGCACATGAGCGACAGCACTTAGATTCAAGCAGTGGTTTGTAAGGTCCACCCACGATGCTGTTAGCCCTACAACAGCAGATAGCACACACGGCGGCTCGACATTGTAGTGCACTTCTGGCGGGGAGTTGAAAAATGGCGCATTCAATAGCTGCCAAGGCAGAATTTACTTGGACAACCACAGCACAGATTATGAAAACGGCAAGCACACATTAGACTAGCAGAAAGCCCTATCCTAGTCTGAAGCACAGAACACAGCTCTCTACCTGAACAAGGGCCTTAAAGCGGAAAACATTCGAAAATTTCGTGGTTGATTGCAATTCACCAGAGTACGATTATGGTAATATGGCGGTGATGACCAGGTGACAGACGAAAACCAAGAAACGCGTCATGTTTGCAGATGAACACTCGGAGGGGGTCACAAAAGCTTAAGAGCAGCGTGAGGAACGACAAGAAGTGGCCAGCGAAGATTCAATCGGTGAAGTTTCGACAGACCAACTTCCAAAGACTGTGCCAGCGGCATTTTCCGACGCGGAAGATGTTGACCCTGTAGCAAAACAGCGTGAGCAATAATTGTAGCACCAAATGAGGAGCAGAGGTGGACAAACATCAAGAAGGTGGTTCAGGGCCAAGCACAAGAGCTGAGTTACAAAGAAGCTCGAGATGCCTAGAAGTACGCTGACCGGTTCGTGTTATCAGAAGACGGCGTGCTTCTATCTTAAATTGAATCGTCGGTACGACCACGGTTGGCAAGAAGAGACCAAGCTGCGGCTTGTGGTACCGACAACGATGATTCAAGAGGTCTTGTAGAACTGTCATGACTCGCTGGAAGGAGGACATCAAGGTGTGGTGAGAACGTTCCATCGCGTTAAGTCCGATTATTATTGGATCGTCCTGTACGCTGACGTGGACAAGCATGTGAAGTCATGTCGGGATAGTAGCTCGAGTAAGAGCCGTCCATAGCTCCATGGCTACTCTCCTGGCAACGTGCTGGCCGAGCGACAGCTCCAGATCGTCTTTATGGACTTCGTCATTCCGCTACCGAAGTCTCGCAGGGGCAACACTGCGTTTCTTCTTTTCCAGTGCTCGTTCACGAAACTCGCCATCGCCAAGGCTATGTCCGATACGACGGCGCTGAGTGTGGCTGACGTGTTCGAATAATGTGTGAGCCGACGGTTCGAAACTCCATCATTGATCAGGACCCACGATTCATGAGCGACAGGTTCCTCGCATTCGCTGAAATGATGCAGTCAAGGTCACGAGCAACTTTGAATTATTGACCACAGGCTAAGAGTCAGCATAAACGCTCGGTGGAGTCGGTGATGGCTTCGGTTTGAGATGAAATCGCCGAGCGGTTGGTATTTGCTATTAATACCTTCCAGGATACTACAAGGAAGGAAAAATTGCTCTACCTGGTTCACGGTTGGGATGCGCAGTCGACGCTGCGGACGATGTCGTCGTCGCTCAAGTGAGGCCTCGGCAAGCAGTCTGACGCACTGGCGTGGCGGCGTGAAACCAATCGACCACACGGGATCACCCTGATAATGGTCAAGGACTATCAGGCTACTGAGAAGGAGCGACGAGTTAAGAAACATAATGATGCCTTTCGTCGACCGGAGAAAGCTGCTGTACCTCAACCAAGTAGAAACAAACACTCGGCGGGCCCACCAGGAACTTCCGCGGGGGCGAATTATCCTGTAGATGCCTCACTGAAATCCCCTTTTGAGATTGGAAGCAGGGTGCGGATGTACATGAAGCGCGTTAAACCAAGCCTTACGAAGAAACTTGCTCATCGTTGGCATGGACCATTTCGGATCAAGCGCAATGTAGAAGAGTTCGCATATGGGCTGGAACTGTCTGACCGAAGTGGATACCACTTTTACCCCATGGAGCGTGTATCAAGGCTTACAGCTGGGAGCGAATTCAACATTCGACCAAAGGTTCGTTTGGTATCTGACGCATCGGATGAACCAAGATTCGATTTCGATGAGGAGTAGTTGCTGGAAGACAGCTGGGGGCCAGATCAAGTCGCTGGCGAGTATGAAGTCTAGTCTATCCTCGACAATCGAACACCACTGTCAGCGAGCACGGAGCGTGCTGTACGCGAGCTCAAAGTCAAGTGGGTCGGCTACGAAGATCCAATTTGGGAACCAGCATCCAAAATGTCGTATGGAGGTCTGCTGTACGATTCCCTGCGAGCTAAGAAGAGTAAGAGATGGATGGCCGCAGATGATGTAGGTTGCAGACGAAGACTAGCGTGGCTGGATCACGTGTGAGCTGTTCACAGGGCGATGCGACCTGTGACAATAGACGATACAAGCTACTGCACCAACAATTTGTATATGCATTTGATGAACATCGTGAACATGATTACGCTGTGGGAGTGAATTAAGAATAAGAAAACATGAATGCCGACCGCGGAGCGACCATTGAAAACGAAGTCACGCGGGACACCTCAACAGTTAGCTGGGATGTCGGAGAACGTCGTGGAACATGCAGCGAGGATTCAAAGTGACTCCAACTGCCTGGCCGCGGTTTTCAGGAGTAAAAATGAAGTCGAGTCATCACCCTCCTTCTCCTCTTCATCAGGAAACTGAATCTCGGCTGTTGAGGTCACGGCTGGAGCTTGCGAGCCTACGGTGTTGAAATAAGCGGGTGCAGCAGCCGGAACGGGATGAGGAGTACCCAGTGGCGTCTCAATGATTTCACACCAAGTCGGAATAATCTCGGACGCAGCAAGAGCAGGATCAACCACAACCCGGCGATACAAATTCACGAAATGCGTGCCGCGAGGGCTGAAGAATTCAAGGTTTCAATGACACGGTAAGTACGTGTTGCTGTACGGATGCCGATTTTGCGCGCTCATCCATCCAGTACGGCCAAGACTGACGAGCATCCAGAGCCGGAACTTTGGACAACCAGTCGGACGTCTTACGAGCGAACGACAAATTATCGATCGTGTACCACGGCTTCGAAGAGTCCACGATCAACTTGGGTCGAATGAACGACTGGTAAGAAGGGCCAGAGAAAGCAGAGTCGCGGATCCAAGCCATGTATTGCTCACAGTACTTGTTACGCAGACGATTGGCACGACGGTCGCGCTCACCGAAGAGCCTTTTCAAGAGAGCCCTCAGTAGCTTCAAGAGTTCTAGTCGTGCTTAACTTTCTTGAATTCCTCGACAAGATCACGCTCAATACCACAGACGCTCCCATAACGCGAGCCCGAGGTCGCCTGGTTTGCCGCCATCGCCCCGAAGATTCGCCCATATCATCTTGAGACGGGTCTCGACTGAGTGACGCTTTGAGATGGGGAAGTTAAAGTCAAGACCAATAGCATCGAAAAGACACGGCTGGAGTGAGTAGAGCCGCCGGAGCTTCTGGTATGGACCTCATCAAGGCGATGTGGCATTCACCCCTGTGGCTAAAAGCATTTCAATGACAAGCCATCAATCAAACATGCTCCGGAATCTCAGCTTATCAGTATTTCGCAATTTCCCGAGATCGTTTTCCCGCCAGTTAGCGATTGCACACTTTACGTACAACATGGTCTTGACGATATGCATCACTTATTCACGGTGGAGAGAGACGGCGGTACTGCGGTAATTCGTCATGAATGGGCATACTCGCACAACATGACCATATGGACAGAGACGCAGGGTGGAGTGGAGAAGGCTGTGGCAGCGTAACTGGGCGTCAAGGTAGAATACGTTTTTGTAGTGCCACACCCTTCAATTCCGCGCATAATGCCGCTATGGACAGGCAAGCGGACCTGGAGACAACCAAGAAAGCGATACAAACCATTGGTAGCACAAAGGCTGAGGCAGTCGACGCAGAAGGCCGTCGCACGGATCCAGACACAGTGGACGAACAAGCATTTGTCAATTGCTAAGGCTTTGGGCACTTCGCAATGGAAGGAAATTCACTCAATAGACGGGGTTCGTCCTTATCAGCTCCAAAATTTAGTAAAGCTAAGCTAGGGCGATTTCGGTGATGGACAGTCGATGAACGTCGATACCGGTGCTGCAGACCAACATGTAAAGGAATCACGGAGGCGACCCCAGCACATTTGGTTTGGACCTGTCCAAAAGCGCAGGCAATCTGGATCATGGTCCTAAATCATTGGGGATTTCGCGCAAGCGGGGGCACACTGAACAACAACTTACACAGAATCTTCACGCTCAAAATCGGTGAGTTGCCCAAGTGGCTGGTCACATCCATGAACTCGGCGGACTCGGAGACTTGGGACCATCTCCTCTCAGTGTCGACCACAATGTGGTAAGCAGGTTGCACAGCAACGATTAGAGCACTATGGATAAGGAAACTGGATCTCAAACATGAGATAGGAGAAATGAGCTGCTCCACGACGGCAGCAGTCGCAAGGGGACGAGCAGCAATTACAAAGGCGTGGATTAGCTATCGGGTGGGGCTCTATCCACTCACTTATTCATCCAAAACGAGCTTAGAAATAGTCGACCGCATACGGGCGAAGTGGGCTGAGAACGTAAACATTCTGAACCACGAACTGCAGGAGCAGAGAGCAGCACGAGTGGGCTTCTTTGATGGTGGTTAGCGGGGGAACCCTGGCCCAGGAGGACGTGGCAGCGTGTGCATTGTACGCGATAACCTATCGGAGATGTGGAGACCAGTATGGATTACGGCCACGGCACTCGTCAACGCTATAACCACCAACAATGTAACATAATTCAACGAGTTTCAGAGTTTACTCGCGACTGCAGCACGGAAGGGATGGTATGACACGCCTGGGGTTGGTGACAGCGCTATAATTATACGCTGGATGCATACTCGAACGGCACCCAGGAATCAGCGACTACTCCCATTGGTATCGGCTGAGTGCATCATTACAGAGCTCACAATCAAATGGCCGATTGACTCGCCAATTATGCGATGAATCACGGACGGAGCTCTGAATTTGCGAAAGCAGACAACGCAGGGAGACTTGCTCTAAAGGAAGGGGTTACAGCCCTCACAAGAAATGACATCAGCCACTGGGAAGGCGATAAGAGATGAGCAGGTACACAGAAGCAGGCTACAACAGGGTACTCGCTGTGTGGTACGACCTGATAGAGATACCGTCTAACAAAAATATGTATTATAGTTCCGATCTCGATCCATAACACAATAATCTTTTAAGCCCTTACTTCCCGGCGCCACAGCATACTCCAAGCCTACAAAAATATCAATCACAACGTGTATGTTAATGTTATGCTGTCAACCAATAACATGCTATATACTTATGTTGATGAAAGACAACATAAAGACTTAGACAAAAAAAGGATGAGCCGTAGCTCACGTATCTACCTCAAGCAGTAAGCAGACTTCGCGCACGCAGCAATATATATCTTCGGCCCCCACTTGTGCGCTTTATCTTTGTTGAATTGCCGAGTTGGATTGTAGCGCGAGCGAGAAGGCAGCGTGTCTTCGTCAAAGCTAACAACAGGAGGTGCTTGGTATCCACGTGAAAATATCCACTGCAACAAATCTAAAATCGGTCTTATTTTCCACGCTCGATCAGTACTGACTCGAGAGACTTGCTGTTGGAGAAATATAGATAACCCATCACATGAAAGAACCGGTTCTTCGAGATGACGAGATTGAACTGATTTGTAGGTAGAGCTCCAACGTGTTTAGTATTCCAGTGTGAGCGATCCCCTTCCGTATTGGCATCTGTATACAGGCAATCAGTAACCCCACAGCACGTAGAACCTCCCATGGCTCAATGTCAGCGTTCAAGAAAGACGTCGGCGGATATCACCTAGTTCTTCAACCTCACCCCCATTTCGACGCTTCTGTTTGCGAATTGTGCGAGCACACTGTGGTATCGACTGCGTGAGATACCGATTACTTTCCACAGCAATTTGACTCCACCGTTTTGGAGGCATAAAGTAAAGAGAAGAACCAGAAGGTCGTCTGCCACCTCCATCACACTATCACTTGGTCCGTATGGGCCATCATAAAGGCCGTGATAGCTCGGGTCAGGGCCAAACTTTGTAGGATCTGCAAATAACAAAAACAAGAAATAATGTTAGCTCTTATGTTCGACAGCAGTCACACTCGAATGCGCTATGCTGAATATCGCAAACATAACATACTATACTCCCACCCGTCCGCTCTCATATTGGAGATCCTCTGCTAGTCTCTCACCACCGACAGGTACACCGATTCCGAGAGACTCACCGTCTCTTCTTCTACATCTACATCTGTCTGCTCTCCAATGTCCCCATCTTCTACCGAATCATCATCGTCGTCATCATCCTCAGATTCTTGTTCTTCTTGGAGGGAAGTGTCCTCGTCGGAGCTCAACACTGTGCTGCGCCACTCGCCATCAGATTAGCATCCTCATCCACAATACACTCCATCAAAGGTGCGGGGCTGGGTATTGGGCCGCCACCAAGCGACTCCTCGTCACTCGCACTCTCTTCATGAAGGACTGCTCGATGACGTTTCATGAGCTAGGCTGCGTTTGTGCCGGAACCGGAGGTGACATGGACGCACGTGTCGTAGCCTCTGAGTCAGACGCAACACTAGAAGCCATAATATCAGCAAGCACCTCTCCAACCTCCTAGCCTCGTCCCCCGTTCCCACTGCCGCTTTGCCTCTACTTCCGTTTCCTCACACACTGCGTACTCTGCCACTAAGGGGTCGCGACTGTTTTTCGACTCACAAGTCTCCATAGCAGTTGTAGTGCGTTTGGCACCCTCCTTTCGTGCGGCCTTTTTACAGACCGGGCGACATCTTCCTTTTGCTCAGCTCGCCGAAAGCGGCGCGCGTGCCGCGAGCTCAGGAGTGCTTCTTGGCACAGCCGGCGCTCTTTCTCGGTCAGCGTGTTGCGCGGTTGCTTTCCCGCAGGAGCGACCATCTTGAGCTCTAGCTGTCATTTTGGGGAATGAGACCGTTTGATGGCTGTCAGCCACTCCTACGCGGTGGGTGACCCGATCCCTTCTCTGCCAAGTGCAAACCTACACCTGTGCATCGGGCCCCTTTTCAGCCAAAACAATCTAAAGTTGAGTATATGGTAAGAGCGACAGTACTTTCATACAATTTCCAAGTACAACAGGTTGGTATGTTGGAGGTCCAGCATAAAAAAAGATGCGGCGAACAGAATGGATTAGGGTATACTCTGCTTATGTAGTACCGTACAACATATGGTAACTAAGGGGTTAATAATAAGAAAAAGTTGCTGGTATGGGTGAGCCAGATCGGTGTAGTCAAAGAAAGCTTGGAGATCTTCCAACGTGGTACAAATTATGACCGCACATGACGGTTGAGGAAGCTTCGAACTCAGAAGACGTTTGAAACACTTCTTCGCACCGGGATCGGTAAACTCCATGTCCTGATAAGGAAGAACCCACGGTGGCAGGGTCAACAAATCCAGCACGGTCGGACGACCACCAGGAAACACGCTGTGAGGCAAAGCTTAACCGTAGGTGTGCCACCACGACGTGGCACAGAAGTGTAGGTAGACACAATCTGACATCCGGGACCAGCATCAAGCGGTGGGGCTGGCGGACGCGGAGACGCCTGAGCACCAGGAAGGGAGCTGGCGAATAGTAAGGAGACGGACCACGGAGTAAGATCAGCAAAGTTGTCATGGGAGAAGGATTCGGCTGAGGAGGAGTTGGAGGCCCAGCAGGACCAAGAACGCTCCAGTTACCATCGGAATCCGCTGAGCCATCGTCACCAGCCCGACTTGAATGATCGGTAGGTGGTGACACACCACCACCACCGCCAGTATCACCAACTGGAATGTCCACCGAGGGCTCATCATCATCATTGTTATCTCCACGATCGTCATCATCATTACCATCGTCATCAATCTCCATGAAGTAATCGGCTAAAGAAGTACTTGGTACAGCAGCAACTGGAACAGGCGGAGCCGATTTGGAACACCCAGAGGCAACTGGAGTAGCTTAAAAAGAGACAGTCCCTGCTGTAGAGACAGCCCCCGAGACTTCGGTCGTCCTGGAAGTTGCGGCAGACATCGTAGCAGACTTGCCCGACGGAACTGTGTTATCGGACTCTTCATCTTCGTCATTCGAGTCGAACAGGAGGCGGAAATCCTATGCCTCACGCAAAGCTTCATCAGCAGCGCGTGTATCGGCTGGTGAAGTAAAATCCCCTGACACAGAAGGCTTAGTCTCGTAATGAGCACATACGAAGGCGCATCAGAAAGTTCGGCGACATCGTTGTGAGCCCAGAGCCAACGGAACACCCGAAGATGCGGTGTCAGGGCCCTGAGCTGTCATGGCACCACTTGAGCTGACGTCAGTCATTTCCATGTCACGCTGGTCACCCCTGAGGTCAACAACAGCCGGGGTCTGTGGAGGCGAAGTATGATAGTGCAGTACAGCTGACGACGGCGCCGGGTTGCGAGACGGCGACCATGAGCGAGGAGAAGATAGCACAGACTCCGACCGAGCCTTCGAGCAACGTCGAGGCGAACTGCCAGGAGAACGAGGGCAAGCCTTCTGGCACTTCTTCTGTTTAGCCTGCTTCCATGCCTTCGGACTGAAGCGTGACCGACGTAAAGACGTGGTAGCTGAAGGCTCCGCAGATGCTACATCACCAAAACTAGCAGCTGCCATGAAAATACTGGCCTTGTCGGTCGGGATGCGAGGTTGTTCCGTGGTCCGGCTCTTTGCCCTGGTCGAAGTCTTGCCATGAGCCATCTGGTGAACAGCTTGCGCTAAATCTGCAGGAAGTGTCTGAGGGGCAGGCGAAGACACGACATCAGACGTTTATGCGTTGCAGAGCAACCAGAGTCTTTTGATCTACATCCAGAGCATCCAGATCCAGTTCAACCGCGGTAAAACCTATCGCAAAAAATTGCAAACGAACGTTAGCTGCTGAGCACACGGTGGAAGCAACAACAGCTGGTACGTACCACCAACAGCCAGTCGCAGGAGCTCAGGATCCATCCCAGCCAGACTCACGTGTGCGCAGAAAGAACGAATGACTTGAAGAAGGTGCGTGCTGCGGGTTTGCAGAATCTTGAGAATATGGAGTGTGTGATTGTCAATGTTCTTGTCCTTAACGAGCTTGACCAGAGCTGACGAGTCTGCTCGGTGTTCGCACCAACCGCAAACTTGTACTTTTTGTGTTCCCTGGCAAGCTTCTTGTTCAAGGTGGATATGAACACATCACGCGCTTGATCTTCGAGGTGCACACGCATCAGCTTTTCCGAAAGCTGTTCCACCGAAGTCTGCACACTCAAGAGCATAGCATCGTTCTTGGCATTGATTTCGAGGAGAATCTTGACGTCCGTACGGAGAGTGTCAACTTCGGCGTTGACGGCCTTCAAGAAGACCTTCGCATTTTCACGGGCCATGATTTCGGTATCCACTGAACGTACGGCGCCAGCGGGCTCGGTGAGCCCACAGCTGATTCTCCAAGCGGACAACTCGGGGTCGGAATGGCCCTTTAGCGCGTCAGGAAGAGGATGTACATCCGCGAAAACATCGGCGAAGCCCACCGTGGTCTCAAAACGACGCTGGTACGAGTATCACCGTGAAGAGCAAGGCCAAGAGACTATGTGTGTATTGGCCGATTACTATCAGGAGGTTTACGTGACGGCTTAGTGTTACCTATTTGCACGGCTGCAAGTGCTTAAATTGCATCCGTTTTATTCGTTCAGCGGATTGTCGAGAGCTTGATGCCCTCGTAAAAGGCTTACCCGTGCCTGGTGACCTCCCGCGGTTGGGCCATAGGGTTTCATAGCATCTATTAGCTTTGCTGGTGCTAGTAGCGTGATTTCATTTTTACTGGATAGTCTATATAATTAGTTTACAAGGTCCGGTGCAAGTGCAGAACTGGGGTCTTCAGGTCCACCCGAACGATCGTTTGCTATCCTATCAGGCGCATTGTTGTGGGAGCTTCCTAACTAGATTTGTAGCTAGAGTTCACGTGGGATTTCCAGCCCCTTTTGATCTTGAGCGTACTGACGGACAAACGTACATACGTGCGAATGCCGACGCAAAGTTTTAGTACGTGGCTTGTCCTTGAAGACATTCCTGTCATGCAAAAACGTCTTTACCAGCGCCCTAAACTTCGTGCAAATGTGCCTAGAGCAGTGGCTACAGTAGATGCTGCTTCGACAGAGTACACGTACATCAGCTCGATCGCTCTCCAACGCATGTCTGTCGAGTAGGTCATCTAAATCTCCTCTGCGGACGTGACAAGTAAGGGTTTCAATTGTACGTACCAAAAGTAACGATTTCCCACCAGGAAAGACTCGAATGGAATGTCGATTGTCAGCCATTTGGGTATTTGCGGCTAGCAGCTACCTCCAGAGGACCTTTAAAGGCATATAGTTCTGGTGATACGTGATTGGACAAAATATCTACGAAGTAAAATTGACGCAGAATTCAGTGTTTCTGAACACTAAAAGAAACTTACATCCCCAACCCTACTAAAGAAAAGGTCCCCTTATGCCAAAAGGCCAAAATTCACAATAAAACTGCGCTAACCATGGGACGCCACCCAAAACTACCATAAGGGCCAATATGACAAGACCTTCGATTGATGATATGCCTGGCATACCCCGCCGCCCGTCTCATGAGACGTAAATCCGGTCTTAATAATTTGCGGGGTAATTTCAGCTGTGCACCCTAGCCTCCGGCAACTCCTCAGAGTAAAATTTAATCTGCGCCCATCGCTGTTCTGCTCCCTCGCATTACCTTTGACATACACCAGAAATCATCGACATTTTGTACCTGTGCACTCTTTATATTTAGAGTTAAAATTTAAAGATGACATATGATACCCTCTTATGGCAGTTTTTGGGCGGCGTCCATGGGCTAATTTAACCTTATCAAGTCTATTGTGCATTTCAAATGCGTTTGTCCATTTCACTTAGCCTGATGCACGATTTAAAATAAATAGAGATCGTTTTATTAAATCGAGGTCAATAAAAAGTACAAATCGATCTTGCTAGACTGGCTGATAAATGGGTATAGCAGTCAAATCGACCGCTCGGCATCGGTCAACCATAAAATCCGCATCGATATAGTGTAAATCGACCCTTTTTGCCGTTTTAAAATGGTAATTTGATCACAGATAAAACAAATCGATGTCTGCATCTTCCCATGTCTTTTCACGCGTGGTTTTATGCACCGACCATGCTCGATTTAGGCTAAAAAACGGATGGACATTCCATCTGCAAAGCACAATACGTGTATTATACTGAAGTTGTCTTTACTCTTGGAATACAGAAAAAATATCGGTTTCTGAAATCAAGTTTACAAGCCTAAAATAATATTTCTTCTTACCTCTCCCTCCTGATATGGATGAATATGATAGTTTATCGGACCATACTTGAATTTTGTATGGGTATATACTGCCAATTACCTGCCAGCAAATATCACCAGCCAATCACAGTATATCTAAATCATGATTTAAACCAATCGGATGTAGTAGGTCTAGGTGAGTCATCCAAGCCACCCGATCGGACGTATCAAGTCCGATAAAACTCTAAAATATGTGTATGTTCATTCAGTTGTCAAGTAGTAGACGTATCACTTTCATATTCCTCTTTATCGGACCTTCGCGATGGGTTTGGAGGAATTGCAACCTGGCAACACATTGCGGGCTAAGGCAACTGCTGTTGTTAATGGTGTAGAGGTGTTGGAACGAAGCTTGAGGCTGAACGGAGTGACTTCTGCACTTGGTGCGGAGACCGGAGTGAAGGCACTTGAGCGGAAGAAGGAAGATTCGAAAGTGATTGATTTATCGGGGCTTACACTATCCTCACTACCTTGGTCATCCAATCATTCTACTCATCCAATCATTCTGTACTCGTCCAATCATTCTACTCGTCCAATCATGGATGGCATAAACAACTTACCATAATCACAGCGGGATCGTATTGGACCGGTTCAGGTTGACCGGTTAATGGGTACAGCTGGTACACAGTACCAAGACCAGCAACCCTCAATAGCTGTCGCAGCATTTTCAAGTTTTTAAAGGATGAGGATGTTGAGGAGGAATACGTAAAGAAATGTATTGAGGAGGATGAGAGTGGCAAGAGCTTTGTGTGCGTCATGGATAAGTTTGGAATGTATCTTGCGTTTAGTGAAGGAAAGAAGGGTAAATTGCTGGCACGAAACACTGCAATGCAGTATTACCGCCAAGCCAAAATTTGGCTCCTAGAGCAATTTCCTCAGCACCGAGCTTCGCTAGAATCGCGGCTGCTTAAAATGGGAAAAACTCTAGATAACTTTTGTCTGAAAAGAGATGGTGGTGGCTTCGTAGCAAAGGCTCCACCATGTACAAAGGCTGACTTGAAAAAAATGGTTGTGTATTTGTATGTCAATGCATGTTCTGAGAGTGACTACCAAGATGCTGCTCTTCTGTGTCTGCTCTGGTACCTGTTCGGGCGAGCTTCGGACCTGTCGATGAGCAAGAAGCGGAACATCTCTATAGATGCCGCCAGTGTCTTCTTCCTTCGCTTGGTCCGTGTGAAGACGTCAGAAGAACAAGGGTTGTCTCTCTTCCCCGACGCCGACTTCGCAACGTGCCCCTTGCTCGCTGTTGCTCTCGCCCTCTCCGTCCAAGCAGCACCGTGCCCAGCTCTCATCGGGAACCTTCCCGACCAAGTGCAGCAAACGCCGACCACACTATCACCTGACGTGCCGCTCATGGACCTCCTGAACGCACCACCGGCGACCTCTGGTCTTGCTACGCCTGCTCCTCCTCCTCCTCGTACTGCTGCGGCCCCAACAATCTACGCACATGTCAACCGTGTACTTGATCGCGTCGCCCCTGCCGCTGGTGTGTCAGCTGCTCCCACGTCGCACTCATTCCGTCGTGGTGGGGCCCAACACGCCAACGGCTGCGAGAAGATGACCGCGCGCTGGATCTTTGATCGCGGATCTTGGAACCTAAGCACCACAAACAAAGGATTCAACTACATCTTCAACACAAGTAGAGAAGACCACATGATTGCCAAGGTATTGAGTGGATACAAACCAGAAGACGTTGTCCCTCTCCAAGACCTGTCCAGCTTTGACGCAGACACGCTTGACGCAATTGACGAGTTCCAACGAGTCTTGTTCGCAGCCTGCTACCAACTTGAGGCGGAAAGCTTCAACATCAACCGGAAGGTTCTGGATGTCCTAACCGCTTGCGTCGTTAGGCACTATCCCGTCGTAAAGGGCTTGAATCCCGACAGTCCAGCGGTGCAACGACTCGAAACCTGTGTTACGCAGGCTGGACGTACGCTTCCGGCCCTCTTAGCTTGGTCGACGCATCTTGCAGGAGCGCATCATTCCTGTAAAGACAACATAGAAGCATCCACCTCACCATCCATGCCAATGGAACCAAGCCAAGAACAGAAGATCATCGAGCACCAGGCCTCTGTCATTAAACACCTTATCGAAAATTCCAAGCGTCAAGACGCCCGCATGGATCTGCTTGAGGCAAAGCTTAACGGTGATCCTGTAGCTGAAACGCGAAAAAGAAGCATTCAAGATGAAGACGCCACAGATGTGAGCAAACCCAAGCAAAAACAGCGTAGAGGATCAGCAACCTACCTTCATGCGACTTGGTTTACCTGGTACGCGCAAGAGCCACGCTGGTACGTCGAAGCACCGAAGCAGCAGCGCTCGAAGGCCAAGCTGCTAGTCGCGTACATGAAGCTGTTCCTCGACGACGGCTTCGTTCTCAGCCAAACCTCTGCGGACTGCCGCGACCGAGTTCTGGAACTGGGGAAGCGCGCCGAGAATGCCGTACTCACGTACTTGAAAGGCAAACACAGCATCAACTCTCGCGGATCGAGCGCGGTCCTCAAGCACCTCCAGCGGGTCCACCGCGCCGGCGCGCTAAATGCCAAGATCCAGCGCCACCGTCAACTGCTCCAGACAGCTGCAATCCAAGACCCGTCTCCTGGCTACACGCAGGACGTTCTTGAGGAGGTTAGTAAGTAGAACAAACATTTATATGCGAATACATTCACCCTTCCTCACAGCATCAAGCTATGTCGACCTCAACACACGTATGCAATCACCTTTCTTGCTGATCTCTGCTGTTCACGAAACTTGATCTTCGCTACAAGGCCTCTAACCCAAGCATAAGCAATAACGATGGCCCGATTTGAACAGGCATCCTCAAGGCCGAAACCTTGCGCTCTCCCAGTTGAGCTACATCGTTGGAAGGGGGGGGGGGGGGGTCAGAGGCGACCTGGAGGCTTGGAAGCCCGTGAAGCCCGTACGGGAGATCAGCGTAGTTGCGATGAAAAAAGTAAGACTGACCGCCAACGTGGGCTGTCGGCGACGGATTGACTGAAAGTGAGAGGCTGCAAACCATTCGATACGTGTAGTCTAACGCAATTACAAGTGGCACGTTTTTACTGGCAGAAAATTAACCAATAAGTAGTAGTAGCTCTGATAATTGGCTGTCGTCAATCTTAATTTACCGGACAGATGCAAAATTATCCGGACGATCGTGGCGATTCTGCCTCATTGTTAAATTTGCTAGCTCATGCGCACGTGACTCTCATGCCAAAAATGCATAGAAATACAAAATAGTGATTTTCTCAGCCCAGAGGGCGTTTCAGGCCATTTCCTGCCGTCTATAAAACAGTCTGTTTGACCACTCTTTGGCCTTTTGCGTCATTTCACATCAGGCATGCCCTCCCCTAAACCTCGTACCTATCTGAGATAAACTGTGTACAATACATAGGTCCGATAAGGTCATTCGGTCCGATAAATTTTGGTATGGAATACAAAATTAGCAGAAATGACTGTTCTGAGGTGAATAACTAGGATATTATCACTATTGTGTAGCGTGAGAGGTAGGCAAGCAAAATCACTTGCTGCTTGCACCTTTCCTACCTGCTTGGCTCATCTCGCACCGCTCTCTGCATCATTCTAAGTTAGAATCTAACCCCCTGTTCACTTCTACAGTATCCGACACGCCTGTTGAATATGCTCGAATATGCAACTTTGCGATCGACTTAAGGTACTCCTAAATATCCGCAAGAATAGAGCTGTCGTCATTCTCTGCTTCGCTGAGCATTGGTGAGCATGTAGCAGGTTGACTTAGATTCCTTTGGTGGCAATAGCTTGGAAAATCGAAGAATGACGGAGACCCGAGAGGACCGCAAACGCAAGGAATGGAATGGATGGTAGCGTGCTCTGTAAATGTACAGTGTACCATTTCGGAAGTACACCTGGCCGAGCCAAGAACACCCTTAGCTAGGAATAACATGTTGGTTCCTGGCGTTACGGAAGATCTGTAGACTCTTCTGTTTTGCTAAAATTTACAGAAACAGTACCGTACCCAAATGCGTTTATAATTATTAATATTCGATGGCTCAATTGTATCTCAATTTGAGATGATCACGATTCACCACTGACGAGGTACAGCACTCTGCTGCAGCACAGTGTGTTGTACGTGTATTAGTGCACCCTGCTATTAATAATACGTGAATCATCGTAATGCAGCGCTTTGAAGTATTATACGTGTAGCAGGTGAAGCTTTTTCGCTAGACCCCACACCGAAGCGTTAAAGCCAAACTTGAACCACGCGCGCAGGGTACCTATCCGTGCTGCCACAATTCCGGGACACACAATTGCGGGACAGTTTGTTAGTATAGGAATTAGTATACTGCACCATAAAAATGCCCAGCATATATATAGCAATATCGCACTGATAGAGCGCAGCTACCTAAATGATAAATTAGTGGTAGAGGGGTTTGCTGTGCTCGCACCTGGCACGCGAAATCTGCATTTTGGCTGCAACATTATCAAAAGTTTAATGAGTTTGTTCACACTAAATTTGGTCACTGATTACAGAACATATGTTCTTCCGCTACAAAAACCAAGTCTTTTATTGGGTATCCAACTGTAGCTTCAGTCACGCGATTTCAAAGGACACTCTGTTTGAAACGACCAAAACTTGAAAATAGCTGGATAGAGCCCACAAACACATGAAATTGGTGCTCTTTGCCCCATTTGTGGACTAGGTTAATTCGAAAAAAACCCAATTCACATCCCTGCAAATCGTCAGATAAAATAAAAAATACATACAAACACCAAGTGAAGTGGAAATCCTTCCAGTGTCCCGAAATAGTGTTCGAATGAAAAGCAGTTTTTCCAGCTCTACATCTAGCTGTCTGTGCGAGAAGGACAGCCAAAAAAACGTTGTGGACAAACTGCATGTGCTTTGTATTTGCTAAATATGCTTCAGTTGCATCAATAGCAAACCTAGAACCTATTTTGGGGGCTCCTCAAAAAGTGTCCCATATCTGTGGCAGCACGGATAATGCGAGCGCAGCGAGCACGCGCCTGCGGTTTTCAGAGCCTGTGCGGAACACGCGGATGCAAACCTAGTCCCGATCATGACTAGATAGAAGCGAGGCTTTAACCTCCATGTGGTGGGATGTTTCTGGGGTATACTGAGCATTACTCTTCATGTATTAATAGTGAGATGCCTTCTCTTCATGGAAAAAACTGAGCGGTTTCATGTCTCTGTACTAGCACATCAAAATTTATGCTTCCGGGCTCGAACTGTATTTACAGTACCGGTACAGTCATGCAACCTCAGCAGTGCACCAACAATTCGTACCTGTGCTGCGCATCATCAATTTGTTCCCACTTCGCAATTTAAATCAAGTAAATGAGGCGAACATTCTTCGCGATATTGATTCTTGCGGCGGTATTATCGGCAGCTGCGGCGTCGACGACAGCCATACGCGATTCCCACGACAAGGGCGGTCTCGCCAGGAGACTGCTTAGAGCTGCCGCGCTGACGATCGAAGACGACGAAGAAGATCGAGCGCTCCCTACGTCCGCATTAACAAACGCAGCTAAGTCTGTGACATCAAAGCTCACGGGGTACGCCCAACTTCCAGTGTGGTTTATAACGAAAAAGTCACCGAAAGAAGTCTTCAACCTGCTGAAGCTTCACGAAGCAGGGTCCAATTTGTTCAAGAACCCACGATGGAAAACTTGGGTCACTTATGTGAACAAATTCGACAAGATTAATCCGGAACAAACAATGGCCTCCGTGTTAACGCTTCGCTACGGCGACGACGTGTTAGCTGAGATGCTCGCGGCGGCGAAGATGAGCCGCAAGACGAAGAGCATTGCGAATAAACTTGAGGCCGCACAAGTGAACAATTGGATGGCCAAAGAACAGTCGACCGACGAAGTGTTTAAACTGCTTAAACTCCATCTCGCAGGGGACGACCTTTTCGCTAGGACACAGTTGAGCACGTGGATCACCTTCATGAAGCGTTTTAACCAGGACTTCGCAGACGAATCCACGACCTTGCTATCAACACTGTCCAAGCACTATAAGGACGGAGATCTGGCTCGCATTGCCCACAAGGGTTTGTTGATCGACAGCTCTACGAAAATGGCTAATGATTTCCAGATCTTGCAGTTTGGCAAGTGGGCAAGTGGGGAGAAGACGCCAAGCGCTGTCTCGCACCTCCTCGTTTCGTCTAGAACTGTACCCGGAAGCGCTACCAGTCAACGAACCACACAGCTCGAAAAGGAAATCGTCGAAAACTACAAACGCTTTTATGCTGCATACACTTGGAGCCTACCGTAAATAGACTCCGTTTGTACATCTATCAAGCGTGGTACTTCGATTATCAGCTCGCTTGTGATATATATTATTAGGGGGAGTCGACATTAAAAAATGGTCCAAAAAACTAAGCATAGGCGTATCCAATTTGTAAGCGGGGGAGTGCACATTTACTGAGTAAGCTCAAATTCGCACTTAAAAGAGACTATTTGCATTTTAATGCAACGACCCGCACATACACTGCTGGGGCGCCGACACAGGCGCGTGCCCTGGTGCACGGGCGCAGCCATTCCTTCATTTCCATTCCGGTCTGGTCGGTGGGAAGGAGGATTATTTAGGAAATAAAAGGGCTAGCCCATAAGGCACCTCCGGAGGTGGCTTACTTCGAAAGTGAGCAGGATATTGTCAAAAAGCGTAACCCGGAGGAAATTTTGAGCCCTTTTTTTTGCAATGTCCGACTCCCCCAATTACTACAGTGGTCACGGTAATTAATCTAAGTTGATAAATAATCTCATACACTAAATATTCTCACTCAAGTTTGTTGAGAATAATTCACGTGAACAAACTTTTCCAGAGTTCATTATTTATCTCAGTTGTGGGTGATATCTTGTACTCACTATCGGGTTTGCTTATGGTGCAGTGGTTAATGATCGCCCTAGCCAATCGCTGCATTGTGAGTTCAAGTGCCGCAGCAGCAGTGCATCGGGTGTCAATTGTCCCTTTTAGAGTTAGGTCTGTGGTGATGTACTGTATGTTCTGTGGAATGTTCTGACTCAATAATTGGCATCCGTTGGTTGCTCGGCTGTAAACACTGATGTTCGTACTTAAGAAAAGTTTCACTGTTTTTATTTACCAATTGGCTGTGAAGCCTTCTTCATTTCATGATGTTCTTTTAAAATAATTCTCTCTGCCACTGTACTGTACAGTCCAGTGACATTCCAACCCTCTGTTCTAACTGAAATTTTACCTTCAGGTATAATTTATGCCGACATATAGATGTGAGATTAATTTCAGGGCTACATAAAATAATAGCAATGAGATTTATTTTACCAAACACTATTTAATGGGAGTTCATTAATACTCTCACGGAGATCAATTGCTGTGTGAAATAAAACAATTACTCCACACAAAATAATTTCAATGAGATTCATTACCGTGACCACTGTACTGAAAGAGTCAAGACACTATTGTATGGACCAGTACCAAACTTCGCCTTCGGTTTGCTCCTGGACGATGGTGACGTTCCAAATAGGATAGTTATTGTAGTCGTCATTGAACGTTGGACCAGATTTTTTTGAGTCCCGTTACTGCAACCTCATTACGACAAAACGACAGGTCTTGCAGCAACCTATTAGCCTCCCGTACACAAGAAGCAACCCCCAGTAGCAACACAAGGCGTAATTTATTTTAGGGCTTCCTTCTTTTGATAAATAAAATACCGGAACTGTGAAAGTTCCATAAGCCATTTGACAAATATCACAGTAGCCCAAGATGAATAGCGGCTGTTGGCGCACACACAAAATGGACCAAGGCAGCGGCAAACACTTTGACGGCATTTGCTCCGATCAACTGCCACCGCCACTGCCCCCCCCCCCCCCCCCCCCCCCACGCTACAGTCACGAAGTAATGAAGGCACCACTCTCTCGCGCACTCGAAAGGCTATGGTTTGCAAGCAAATACTGCGCTCTCGCCTCCAGAATATCAAGCTGATAGAAGAAAAGCTGGAGAAAATCTCACAGTATTATCTAGAGCTTATGAATGAACGAGACGAGTTGGCTCTGATGATAGCTCACGATAAGGAACAGACTATCCGCCTTGCCGCCGCTGCTGGAGTACCTACGCACGAAACAGGCTACGTGATGTCGTTCTCAGTGGCTCTCGTACAGTGCTGCGAAACTCTATTAGAGCATATTTAAATCAGCTTAATACAAAGCTCACTGGAAGAAGACGAGATAAAGTAACTACTTAAACATCAATACCATTTGGCGAAAGCAACTGCTCGTGCTAATGTTTTATGGTCGCAAGTAACTCCAAGTCAGTCGCCTCTATCTCCTTAGCAATTTGGTTTGATACAGTGTTAACGTCTGGTTGCATAACTATCCTCCACATGATACGTAGCCGCATAATTGCGATATCGTCCTTTGTAACGACACCTTGTGCAAGCGGTAAGCTGCCCTTTAACACGGAAAACACTTGGGCTATAGTCAACACATCACACGAAGTTCCATCGGGCTGCTTTGGCGACATTAACCATATTTTACGGTTCTCCACTGGATAATCTTCATTCGGCATGGTTTTATCATACCACTCTTTCAAAAATGGCACAACCGTAGACGTGTAAGTCGCTTCCATCGTATCGCTATACGAAGATCCGCACATTGGCTCGTAGTAGTAGGGTGTACAGCACGGATCTTCTCTTTTGTAAACAATGGCGACGATGACGACACCCGAATGAATGTTGCTTAAATGCAGAGGCAACACAACATAGTGGAAGGATGATATCCGTGACTGTGATGATTTCGGACATCCCATAGTTAGAGAAAATGAATCCAATGCATAACAATCTCCCAGCGCATCGCAGATGCATCGAACACTGAAATTGATAATGACATCAGAGAGCATTCTGTCACGCGCAAGCATTCCAACGAGCGTGTCGACCTTAACGGTGCCTTCACCACTTGATAGTCGGAAATTAGAACTTAAACAAGCACCCTCTAGCTGTACCACCACTTCGTTTGCCAGCTCCTGATGTTTTTCCCCCGCCGACAGTAAGAATATGACGTCCGAATCAGTCTCCGCTTTAAACAACTCGGGTTTGCAAGGATATTGTCGTTTGCAGCCATTCCATGTCAGCTCTCCATGCGTTAGCTGTTTTTACCACGTTGTAAAACTCCGACATTTTGAAGACGGCTTCACTGTTGTAACGGATTTGTACAGCAGCCAACAACATTGTAGAAGCAAGTCAGTCATAGCAACACACCGAGCAACACACCGGGCAACACAACAAAAGCGTACCTTGTAAATCGTGGCGTTCCACCAGAAAAATATGCAATAATTGCTTCGGTGTTGCTGTCCTGGTGCTCAACCACGGGGTTGAAACACTTCGACCTGGGTCGCTTCTTCCGTTCTGCCTCAATGAACGCTTTCAGCTTGATTACTAGCGGTTTGGGAATCACAAAGTTGTAGACGTAGTCCTTGGGAGACACAGACGCTCGACGGCTGTGTGCAACACGCGCATTCATGAAATCGTCGTCCAAGATCGTTGGGTAACCTGCCAAGATCTCGCTGACATGATTCCGGTCGGAAGTATTTGTTGCCCACACGATGACGCGAGACACAGATGGCACATGTTTGTCCGGTAACGTAATAACGGCTAGCTTATTAGGCTTTGCGAGTTTTTCCAGCCGAGCTTGCTTTAGTGTTTTTTCGCTGGTTGCTTCGTGGTTTGGGTTTTGGAATACGTAGCACTTCCAGACGACCTCCTTGTGTTCCAACTTTTTTCGCTCTTTTCTTGGTCGCTTCTGCCTTTATTGCAGCTTTTGGGGGGTAATCGCTTTTCACACTGGGTGGTGCTTCCGTAGATTTTACCGTGACCGCGGCTTTTGTCGGGTAATACTTCGTTAATCCGGGCGTCACGCCAGGATTCGCCGAAGTAAAAAAGGTGGCGATGTCAATGTCACTGGATGGAGCTGTTTCATTCCGTGAGGTTGAACTACCAAGCTCACTTCTCTGCGACGACTCGGCCCTTGTAGGTTGTTTTTGCAGATCGAACTCACTTTTCTCCATTTCACGAATGAAATTCATAGTTTCAATGAGATCTGCTGGTGTTATGTCACACGTAGTGTCAATAGCATCCAAGTCTTCTCCTGATCCGTCTTCATCTGTCACTGTTGTAGCGTCTGATGTTTGCTCTTCGGCTGATCCAACATCATGTAGACCTTTGTTAACTATTGTTTTCCAGGCCTTCAGGGCGGAGTAGAATGCTGGACTCGACAATTCCGCTAGATGTTCCATCACAAGTTTAAACACAGCTTTCGCATAGCAGTATTTCTCTTCTGATGACAGAACAACAACGTTGGCACGCTCTCGGCGCCGCATCTCTACATATACGACACGGCGTTTAGGCTTACGCTGGGCTCCACCGCCAATTAGATCATGTTTTTCTTGAGTTGAGTCATGGGTTGCTTCTTGTGTTGCGGAATAATGATAGGTCGCTTCGATCATCTCGACCGAATCAAGTTGTGTTTCGACCGCGTCCGATCCCGCTTTCTTTTGAGTCAAACCATCATGTTCATAAGCTACACCTGCTACTTTCATCGAGGCCTCCACAGCTTGAAGCGATGATATACCATCTCTGAAATCCTTCTCCAGCTCCACCATCGCCATCATATCCCAGCGTGCGTGAACAGTCATGGCAGCTAGATACTCGAAACGATGGACATGCTCAGCAAAATACATCAAGTGCTGACATGGTAGGTTGTAACTGCAATAGAATGAGCACGAACAAGTCCACTCGAAATCGTTACATTCATATGTGTACCCATTGGATCTCACGTTCCACATACCAGCCCCACCTTTTTCCTTTGTGCACGTAGTGTCCATCGAATAAACCATAAACTAGTCCCATTGAGAGCGTACTTTAGCCAATGAATCGTGGCTTAAGTGCTTAGAAACGATACTTAGAAAGTCTGGAACAGTTCCCGGTAGACGAGAGGTAGATGCATGCTTTCCCATAGTAGCAAGAACCTGGCGAACGATTGTTCTTTGATGTGCCAGAAGCCCGCTGATTGTCGCGTCGAGTCGAGGTCTTTCGCCCAGAAGAAGTTTTACCTGGTTCCAATTTGATTCGATTCGATTGGTAGTGGTATTACCAGCTGAGAAAAATTTACTTCGTACGTGATTTGCCCACATTGACACGCACGTTTTCCAGTTTGCCGAGAAGTATTCTTTGTTCGAGACTTTCGTGAACTCAGCCAGCTCTAAATCGAAGCTCCTCCGACTTGCACTGAAAGTACATTCGAAACACCACCCAATGTCATATTCAGCAACACACGAAGCAACCCAGTGAGTCAGCAACATAAAGAGCAACACAGTCAGTCAGCAACATAAGAAGCAACACAACATATCAGTGAGCTGCTCCGTACCAATAGACGAACTTTGCGAACACAGCTTCCATCGTTTCCCGCTGTGCCATCTTCAGGTTAAATTTTGGTCTTCTGCAACCTTTCCTCCAGTACGTGAGCGCGTGGAACTGACATAAAAGTACTTTGGTGTGAGGGAACGCCTTTTCCAGCACGCGCCATTCCACAAAGTCTTTGTCGATAACAATTGTCTGGATTCGCTTCCAAAATGGGTTGTGGCGCTTGAAAAACTCAACAATGTACTCCATCGTAACAGCCTTTTGATCTAGTGCAAGAAAATCAATAATCGGGATGCCTCTTCCAGTAGCTGACGTAACTACCAAGCTCCCTGTGTACAATTCATTCATATAAATTGTTAGTAGTTGCTAGACGAAATGAATAATAATTTGAAAATATCATACTAACCCAAATGATACCCCAAGTTGTTGGTACCGTGCGTCCAGTCCATTACCAAACTGTCGCCCCACTGCTGAAGCATGTCTTCTGAAGCGATGTCTGCATAGCTATGACACAAGCAATCCCCATCTGATCTTGCACAAGAAGAGCGTCGTTGGTGTCCTCCCCCACAAATGTATCCAGTAGCACCCTGGTCCGCTCCACTGTTGTAGATCCCAACACTTCTTGCAAAATGTTTCTAGTCTGCTATGAAGTCAGAACCATATCTGTTAAAGCAAAAAAAAAAAAAACAATGTTAATTTAAATTGATAAAAAAAAACTTTGGCTGACACATCCTCGTCACGGTCACCAGAAGCACCCACCAAGCTTATCAGAAAGATATCAGTTGATATCTGCAGTGCTGGCCTTCATGTCTGCCAAAAGTCCGAGGTCTTCTCGAACCTTGGACGACAGAGGCATCGACTTAGCTCCGCGGTACGAATCGTAAATAGTCTTGCTGGTTTTGTGATTGTGCTTCGAGATCTACAGAAAACCATAATATGATAAGTCGGTGCTCACAAACGAAGCACATAATGTCAAACATTCTTACCTCCGAGTCCAATTGAACGGCGACTTCCCATTTGGCAACCCCTTTCTTTACAACTTTTGCTGATCGAATCGTAAAGCTTGCCTCACACCCGGTGTACCTCCACCCATGGTCTCGTCGACCTTCCCCACGTGGTGCTTGCATTACGCCGTGCGTACACTGCATCCGCTTAAAACTGTGCGATAGACGCTCCGGAATGGGTAGAGCTCCGGGGCGGCTAAGCAACACGAAAACAACACAAATATCAAAATCGAATAATAAAAGCGTTAGCATATCCTTTTAAAACACCACTCGTCAACCCCACTTGAAGATTACCTGTTGTGCTTCTCCCGAGTTTCAGAGCTTCGAATACGGTAGTGCAGAAAAAAATCTGCCTCGTACCTTTCGAGTGCTGTCTAAAACTCAGTCCAGTTGTTGAATGTCTTGACTGGAAGCTCTGGCACAAAGTTATCCACAGGTTTATGCGCTTTCAGCATCTTCTTTCGCTCTTCCCACGTTTTAGTCTTTCGTTGAGGTAGGCGCCGTCCCGCCGACAGTCTGAGAGGAAGTAGCATGGCGGGGCTGTCCCCCATAATTAAACTTGGAACGCTTGGGTGGAAACGCAGTTGTTACTGATTCATCACAATCCGAATCTTCGTACTCCGTTCGAGACGTTTTCTTTTGCGGTTTTGACTTCGACCCCGCAGTTGACTGACAACTTGTTCTGGCGTTGCGTGTAGCAGCTTCAGCTTCGGCGTTTTGTCGGGTGATTGTCACTTACTGGCGAGCCGCATCTTTAATATCAACAGCAGCAAAAAGCTAGCAGCATTACAAAACAGTACACAAAGCAACACAATGAAGCAACACAGCAAGCAACGTACCAAGGCTGCCTTGACTAGCAGGTCTTGTTTCGACAGGTGCCGTAGTTCGTGAGTGTACGCCGTCTGCGTTTGCGGTCTCTGTCGCTACATCTCCGTCTGCTGTGGCGTCTGCGCTGGCGGCATCTCCGTCTGCGGCATCTCCGTCTGTGGCATCTCCGTCTGCGGCCTCTGTCGCTACATCTCCGTCTACTGCGGCGTCTGCGCTAGCGTCTTCTCCGTCTGCACCTGCGTCGTAGACCTCGTCCTCGTTCACCAGACCCTCCATGTCAGCATCTTCATTCATTACATCTGCTTGGGTGGCGAACGGGTCATCGATATACATATCATCGTCCACAGGGTCCGTGGTGAACCCTTGAGCAGCGCGGACGTAGTCGACTGGCTTGTGGTATCGCAAACCAGCACGACGTTCTATAAACAAATAATATATCGTCAGGTGGTGGAAGCTGCACGAGTACCACGATGACTTGAGCCCGTACCTCCATCTGTAGAGCCGTCTTCTCCTTGCCCTGGCGCTCCCTTTGCCGACATCCTCGCCGGGGCTGCGGTCTCCACTGCTGCTTCCTCCCGCTTTCTTTACTTTAAAACGAGGGGACCGTGGGATCCGTACTTACTCGAACATAGTAAGAAATTCGTACTTACTCGAACTTAGCTATCACAACATTTAAAAATCCGGTTTTTTTTTTTTTACGTAATATAAACCATGGTAAATTACCCATGAACCCATGAGCGTCGTAGGTTGCTCTCAGCACTTTGTCGTGTAATCGTAGATAGGTTGCAGTAACGACCCCCGATTATTTTAACATGCCATTTGAATTTGCGAAACTCCTCGAGTTGGCACCAAAAGAGAACAAGGATCTACGGAAATGTTCCTTAGCATCTCGTGCATCTAGCGAGCTATTTGCGTCCTTACTAACATGTCCGAGCCAAGCACCTCGCAGCAAGAGCTGACGCCAGGCCAGAAAGATTACGTAGTACGGTGCTTTGACTTCATGTCCAAAGCCAAGGAAGATGGCCTCTTCAGAGGGCAGCTAACTCGGGACCTGGTAGCTGAATGGCTACAGATAGCACACAACACTGTTACGACTGTGATGAGCACCTACAGAGCCGACAATAAGGCCAAGTTTGAGGTGCACATCAGCAATTTACCGGTGCATGTTCCTTATCAGCTATTTAACGTGAACCTCTATTATTTTATATGTGAACTCAACGCGGAAGGAAGCGTGATTACGATCCAGAATAAGATGTCTGTTTAAATTAACATTTGCTTTTTTCTTGCACTTAAATCGTTACAATCGCAATCGGATTTGCTGCTGTTCAGTTGCGTACTTTCGTGTACTTTCTTGCGCAAAATCCATGTGGTTTTGAGCATTGCCCAATCAAATGACCGCCTCAAAGGCAACCCGTTTCCCGTAATCCTGGGGCATCTAGAAAGAGTTTTAAAATAGTCTAGTAGCGCAAAAACGACTGCGAATCAGCTAATTCTGAACACTTATTTGAAAGCTACGCCTGATTTTACCCCTTATATATAACTGCTGCTATAGGATTTGGGTTATTGAATCCTCATAACAGATAGCTACATTCTGGTCCAAGGACTTGTCACGAGTACATAGATAGAAAGGGCAACTTTCAACGTAGAATCCGATTTTGCAGTCAGATTTGCTTAATTTGGACTTATAATAGGTGAAAACGTAGCTAGAAAAAATGGATCACAAAAGCTTAAAAGTTTGGGTAAATGTTGAAGTCTGCACCACGTCACAGGATTGTGTGGTGCACATAAAGGCAACTTGCTGTGTCATCGAACATTCGGAGTCATTCCAATCTTCTAGAATTCGAGTGTTGCAGTAGGCAGTGCAGGAAGGATGTAGAGAGCTAGTTTAGTTTGATTCTCACTTTTCATTTTACGCTGCATCGGTAACAAGAAACTCAAGTCGTTTTTGGTTATGAGCCCAATCACGCCGTTGGAGTCCAACGACATCTTGCGAGAGGACAACTACTTCATATGGGAATTCAACTGCCGCATGACGCTCGCGAGGAAGGACCTGCTAGAGCATGTACAAGATCTTACGGGGATGAAGCCAGCAGATGCAGCGAAGCGGGAGACTGCTGAGTGGAAAGCCGCCGACTTTAAGGCGCTGGCTGTGATCTCCAAGCTGTTGAGCCCAGTCTATCAGACGATGATTCGAGAATGTTCGTCTGCTCAAGAAGCGTGGAAGACGCTACGTGATTTTTTTGTCAAGAAGAATTTGCACAACCGAGTGATGCTTCGGAAGCAGCTGCATGAATTTCAAATGGCCCCAGGATCGGATTTGCTGGATCACCTGTTAACGTTTGACGACCTCTGTTTACGACTATCTGCTGTTGGTGACGCTTTAAGTGATGATGAGAAGTTGGTGATCCTCCTGGGGAGCTTGTCGGGTGAATATGACGCGATGGTGAAGATTATTGAGGCTCATTCGTCGGTAACGTTGATTGATGCGAAAGAGATGTTGCGCCGCGAGTTTGAGACGCTGCGGAAGCGTGACAAGCAAGAGGAAGCGTTTAATGCAGTGTCGCAAGATGCACATGTTGGCAGACAAGGAAACAATGGGCGTAGTAAGTGGCCACAGTCAGGGATTCGTGGTCGTGGTCGAGGTTCCGGTGGTCGAGGTTCCGGTGGTCGACGTGCTGGTGGTCGTGGTGGCGACGGAAGTCAACGAGGACGTGGGGGTCGCGGAGGCTCAGGTTTCTCGGGTCAGTGTTTTGAGTGTCACCAGTATGGACACAGGCGCAGTGAATGCCCGCGACTCGCCAATAGTGATGACCGTGATGAATTTGTATTTGCTGCGTCGACGGAAACCTCACCTGCCTGGATTTTGGATAGTGGAGCTAGTTCGCATATGACGCATGATCGTTCTGATTTTGATGAGTTCCGTGCATTGCAAGAACCGACGGATATTGTGGTCGCAAGTGGCCAACGACTGCGTGCTGTTGGGACTGGAGTGGTTCGTTTTACTGTTGGAAATGGACCTGTGATCAAGGTGACTGAAGTTCTCTATGTGCCTGATTTAGACAGGCGCTTGCTCTCAATTCCATCTCTTGTGGCAAAAGGAGCAGCGATTAGTTTTGATGGAGATGGCTGTAGCATTCGTTTTGGTGACAAGGTGGTTGCACACGTGAGAAAGTGTGGAAAGTTATTTGTGTTGAGCGTGACATTGATTAAACCCGAAGATGAAGCAGCGGAAATTGCTGCATCTGCGTTGGTGCCTACTGAAGAACTGTGGCATGATCGACTTGGCCATGTATCCAAGAAAAAGCTCGTTCTGGCGTCGCGAGCTGCAAGCGGGATTCCTTCTTTTACGGTGAGTGATGTGACTAGCGGAGAGCCATGCATTGGGTGCTCGTGTGGAAAAATGACTGTGAATCCGTTCTCAAGACAATCTGGCAGCACAGTGAAGACCCAAGGCTTACTCGACATTGTTCACTCGGATGTCATGGGCCCCATGAAGCCTCTTTCGAAAGGGGGAGCCCGGTACGTGGTGACTTTTGTCTATGACTATTCGAGGTTCGTGCACATTTACCTGATGAAGGCGAAGTCGGAGGTGTTTTCGCGATTTCAAGAGTACAAGCAGTTAGTGGAGACGCAGACTGGTTGCAAGATTCGCTGCCTGAGAAGCGATAATGGTGGAGAATACGTGAACAAGCGCTTTGAGGAACTCTTTGTGGCTTACGGTATCGTCCATCAAACATCGACACCGCACACCCCACAGCAAAATGGACTTGCAGAAAGAATGAATCGCACTCTTGTTGAAATGGCCCGGTCAATGGTTTATCATCGCGGTCTCGATCGAGGATGGTGGGGCGAAGCGGTATGCACGGCAGCATACATTGTGAACCGTGTTCCTAACACCGCACGGCCACAGAGCACTCCACTTGAAGTTTTCACCGGTGTCAAGCCCGATCTCAGCCATCTCCGCGTATTTGGAGCGAAAGGTTTTGTACACGTTGACAAGTCACGTCGGAGCAAATGGGACGCTAAAGCGCATCGCTGCATTTTCCTCGGATATGCGCCAGGATCAAAAGCGTATCGAGTCTGGGACTGTGAGGATGAGCGACTAGTGACGACGAGGACGGTTGCACTGGATGAACGCCCAGTTGATAGCTATCACACTGTGATTCACACGACACAACAAGCTCCAATGGTGATTGACGATGATGCAAATGCGTTGCAGCGACAGTCTTCACCTCCTGCTAATACTGATGGTGAGACTGATGTTGACATGGAGGAGGATAATAATGCTACGGTGGATATGGAGGTTGACGACGCGCCGGATATGTCACTTCAAGTGCAGCGTGGCGGACACGAGCTGTCTCGTAGAGGGGGAGATGAAAGACACGCACCGATGCTACCATCACATTCAAGTTCAAGTGTTGTTTCTACTCGTCAACTCGCGCAGCCGTCATCGCTAGAGTCCACGGCGGTAGTACCAACACTATCTCAAGCAGTGCGTCGACCGGATACTTCGTTGAGCGATAATCTGGTATTTGGCCCGACTAGACCACGCCAAGCTCGTATTTCGAATCAGTTCCAACCCCGCCTTCTAGAGGCTGGACCTCCGTCAGCCAGCTCGAGAACACCGTCCAGGTATCCGGCGTTACCCCCGAGCCAAGCCCGGAACAGTCAAGATGATGCTGCGTCGCTACTACTGGAAAATGGAGACAATGAACGTGGAAACGGCTACTCGTCGGATGAAAGTACTGCTGAACCTGACTCTAAACGGCCAAGAATTGATGATGGATACGAAATCGCCCTCTCTGCTGTTGAGTCAGTTCCCAATTCGTTTATGGAGGCGATGAAGTCACCTGATGCTGCCATGTGGAAGGAGGCTTGCCGTGCTGAAATTCGTGCTCATGCGAGAAACCACACTTGGGACTTGGTGTATCGCCCGCCAGGTGTGCGAGTCATTGGCCATAAGTGGGTGTTTGCACTCAAAAGAGATGAACATGGCAACATTATCCGATACAAGGCGAGACTGGTTGCTCTCGGTTGTTTTCAGACGTTTGGTGTGGATTACACGTCGACCTATTCGCCTGTTGCGAGTTTGAACACTGTACGCATATTTTTGGCGGTTTGTTGCCAGCTTGGTTTCGTGGTGAAGCAATACGATGTGGAGACAGCATTCTTAAACGGCAATCTAGAAGAAGTAGTGTACATGGTGCCACCGGAAGGGATTCGAGTTCAAGATGGCATGGTATGTCGTTTACGTCGCAGCCTTTACGGCTTAAAACAGGCAGCAGCAGTTTGGCACAAGACGATTCGTCAAGTGTTTCTCGCAATGGAATTCAAGCAGTGCAGATCAGAGCCGTGTCTTTTTGTTCGTGTTGGCTCACACGGTCCGGTGTTTGTCGTTTTGTACGTGGACGATCTGCTTATTGGTTGTGCTAAAGCAGAGGAGGCGTCAAGTATCGCTGCGAATTTAAGTACGCATTTCCGGCTGAAGTCACTAGGAGATGCAAAATACATCCTTGGGATGGAGCTTCACTATGACCTAAAGAAGGGGGAGCTGTTCGTGGGCCAGTCGCAGTATATTTTGCGGATGCTTGAGCGTTTTGGGCAAGCGAGTGCATACCCAGTTCGAAACCCAAGTGTAGTCGGTCAAGACTTACGTGCCAGTGACGAACACCCTCGTTTGGACTAAAAAAACCCGTATCGGGAGCTTGTCGGCTCGTTACTGTACGTTGCAAATGCAACTAGACCCGATATTTGCATCGCTGTCAGTATTCTTTCTCAACATCTTGAAAATCCGTGCGAAATGCACTGGAGAGCTGCGGTGCGAGTGCTGCGTTACCTCAACGGGACCTCTTATACTGGAATCAAGTACATGCGTGCTACCGAGTTTAAAATGGTCGCATTTAGCGATGCTGACTGGGGTAGTGATTTAGCTACGCGCCGTTCAACTTCTGGAGTGCTAGTTCAAATTTGTGGTGGACCAGTTTTGTTCAAGGCCAAGAAACAAGCTACAGTCGCGCTGTCATCAGCTGAGGCTGAGTATATGGCAGTCGCCGCCACGGTTCAAGAGGTGTTATGGGCGCGGCAGCTACTGACAGAGATGACAGTCAAGATCCATAGCGCTACGACGGTGCTAGTTGACAACAAGGCTGCTACAAGCATGGCTACCAACAGCGGGTACACTCCTCGTGCCAAACACATTGATCTTCGTGTACACTTCGTCCGTGATCACGTTCAAAAGCAGACAATTAAGTTCGAGCACGTGCCATCCAAGCTCCAGCTGGCCGACTACATGACGAAGCCCCTACCGACTCCTCAGTTTATTGCTCTCGTGAGATCGAGCGGAGTTGTGAACAACCAAGTGCAAGAAGAGCCAGTTGAGGGGGAGTGTTAAAGTCTGCACCACGTCACAGGATTGTGTGGTGCACATAAAGGCAACTTGCTGTGTCATCGAACATTCGGAGTCATTCCAATCTTCTAGAATTCAAGTGTTGCAGTAGGCAGTGCAGGAAGGATGTAGAGAGCTAGTTTAGTTTGATTCTCACTTTTCATTTTACGCTGCATCGGTAACAAGAAACTCAAGTCGTTTTTGTAAAGGGTTCAAAAAGGGTTGGCAAAACGTCGGACCAATTACAAGGTTGTTATTGGCTCAATAGTAAAAAAAATCTAAATGACGCGTTGGTTAAATTGGGGAAAGACTAAATTGATCAGCTCAAACACTACAAATCCCAGTTGAACTTTTAGTACCATATTTAAAAAGTTATCATCTTGAATCGTCTACCACCGATATTAACATAAAGTTAGACGACTAACTGATATATATCGTTAATAAAGCACATGACCACAGACCTCGACGGAAAGACGCCTACAAATTCCGCAGGATTATGATGTCAATCCACGGCGATGGGAGTAATCCACAGATGCGCACACTCTGTCCACAACGTCTTGTAAAAATAAACAGCTCATTGAATAAATCCACAGCAAGACAAAGCAATCCACGAGATGTTGGACCCTTAGCTGGCTCTATTTAATGCCAATCACATCTTGAACAGGTGTCACACCATGATTGGCTATAAATCGACAATGGCCCAGTGTTCCCCTTCCGAACGTATTTCAACAGCAAGCCCTCGTGCAGCTACCTCACATTCTACACGCTGAGCAAGCCCACCGCGCTTTTCTCTCTTTCAAGCCATACTTGATTATCATTGTACAAACCTCGAGTGCATCTGCATCCTGTGGACCCTACTCTCTCCCCTGCGTTGGTTCTACCAAGCTGATACGGATAAATTGCGTTTTCCGTCACCCTCGGTTGAGAGGAAACTAATCGTGTTTCTGTCGTAGATGCACTTTATAATGGGTAAAGCACTCCGGGAAATGCTACACCGCCAGGTGACGGAGGTTGAAGAGCAACGCATACTAGAATATAAAAGAATGTAAAGAGACACACCGCTTCAGTCAGCAACACGGCAAGCTTCACACTGTGTACAGAATTTTCACCCACACCATGTGTGTGTTTGCGTGTGTCGCACCATTGAAGTGCCTGTCGAAGTACAAAAAGCCTCATTGGTAGTAGTAGCAGCTTGGCAATTATTTACGAGCTCGATTTCCATGCAGTGAGAGGCAGTAATCGCCCTACTGGGCGTCTAACATTTGAGCAACGTGAACCGCACAGTAAATGGTCCAAAGCCTGCACCTATTTGGAATGCGCTCTCTGTAGGCACTCCAGAGGATAGAATACCGCATCTCAACAAGGTGCAAGACTTTGTGACGTAATACCGGAAGACCGACTTGAACAACACATACGAATTGGAGGTGTGGAGAAAATAATTAGACCAAAAGCCCGCACCAGACTTGCAGGAGATAGCACAACGTTTTCGTGTTCGTGTGACATGGATTCACATAGACGGTACCAACAGCAACGTGTTTTTTCACGCTCCTAATCGAAGTATTTAGTCTGTTCGATTTTAGGAGAAACCCGAAGCTAGCGACCAGCTCGGGTGTCGTGCAGTAACATTGCATCATCAAAGCCTTCTCGCCGAATCATCGTCTAGTGACGCGTTTGACGATTGTGTATTTGACATTTAAAAAAAGACCCCTAAATGTTTCGCAAGACCGAAGAATAAACTGAGGAAGTTATGGATGTTACTGTGCGGCCCGGCGCAAACGAGGCTAGAATGGTACGTGACGAGTAGACCGAAGCAGGCTTGGCAGTACATACGATCAGAAGGTGCTACCTGTTCAAATACCTTTTCACACAGGGTATTCTGTTCGACTCGCTTTCTTGTAACTACGTCGTTATGTGTATCCTCACTTTTGTTTGAAATAATCACAAAGCATTTGATACAACATGTTTAACCCTTTGAGACAGAAGCCTCCGGCTTATAAAATTGGATGTTTTTCATAATTTGTTGCTGACGTGGTTTCCAGTACACGAAATCGATATGAAGCGATCGCCAAAACATTTTACCTGGGCTTGAACTTGGTTTCCTAATTATTCAGGCTTAGTACATAACACCGTCATATGTTACATCCTCCGATCGAGAGCTGTGTCAATATATACATGTGCTCCGGCACTGACCACCATGGAAAACGGATGGTTATCAATCGAAAACGGCATAACAAGAGGAAGGCGTTGGAGGATCAGATCGTTGACGAAGTAAGTCAAAACGTGGGCGGCCTAGTCAAACGGTCCTGCATTAGCGTTAGAGTAAATATCAGTGGCTCGTCGCAATAGTAGCTGGCACTAGACATTCGTAGTGGATGGGAGCAGTAATTTAAGCTGGTTTTGAAAGCAGATATCGATATACTGACTATTTTACAGATGAAGCGTCGAGATGACGTACATTGTATGACTGTTGTTCTAGCAGCTCTCACTTAAGAGTCTCTCCAGCGCCGTAGGGGTACCCCGCACTACAATCCAGCGATATCTGAAGGGCGAAGGTTATTTCGGTGAAACCTTGTTTGACAGCTGCTCATAAGCAGCGCCGCCTCGAGTCTGCATTAGAGCACGTCCGTGAACTACCAGGCATACATAAATTGTATTATTTTAATTATTAACCCCTCTGTTACCAACGTCGTAAGTTACGACTTTGAGTAGGGCGAAAGTCGTAACTTACGACGTAATTCGAGCCTTCAAACAGAAAATGGCTCGAAAAAAGAGGACACGATACTTTAACCAAGTCAAAGTTTGGAGACAAATTATATAAGCTGAAAGAGGTCGATTCGGCAAATGTAAAAGAAAGGGTGGGGGAAGGGTAGATGTGCTGCACCGAACAGAATGAAGAGTGGCCGAGGGCGCCGACTCGAGCCACTGGTGTCTCATTCAAGAACTTGCCACCATGGCGAGAGTTCGATCAAGTACGCGGACGAAGCAATCAGCGGTTGCCAGCACGATGGACGTGCGTGCCATCGACTTCAAGCATCTCTGACGGCAGCTACGCGCAGTGGGATGGACGTCGAAGAGACCTTCCGGTGGACTTGCGAAGGAGTGGACGTACACGTCGCCGGACGGGAAGTCGCTCACTGGTGCGAAGTTCGTACATGGTTATGTGCTTCATTTGTCTGATTTATATAACTTGTCTAGGGGAGGATGCTGTCGTGGTTTATGCCATCGAGACTGGGCTTATTGCTAAAGAGAGTGACGACAGTGAGAGGGAGGTGGGCAGTGATGAGGTCGTACCGGTGGACGTTACAGTGACGGCGTCACAGATAGACACATCCATCGCGCTGTCGGCCAACACCTTATCGGCGATGTTTGGCACGGACAGTGACCCCCAGTCGGAAGCGGAGGATCAGTTGGAGCAGTCGGATCGAGAGATGGTCGTGGGGGCGTTCCAGCGGCTCCTGTCAGGCGCCGAGTCGAGCAATTCGGACGACAACGATGATGGTTGCGCCAGTGTGGAGGAGGAAGGCGCAAGTGTGTGTGGAGGTGGGAATGTGGAGGATGACTGCCGTGTGGCACTGCCGGTAACCGACGTGAATGTTATGGGCGATGGAGATCTTTCGGATGAATACGAAGCCGTCGATTCTAGTGGCAGCGACAGCAGCGACAATATCATCGTGAGGCGTGAGTACCCCGACGACACACTTGAGGCCGATGAAGACGTTGCTCTGATGGACGACGCATTTGTCGAGGCGTTAGGTGGCAAATTAACACTGGAGTCGATCGACAAGGCCGCGCTCCGGAGCTTTGAGTGGAGTCCTCCTTCGTCCATCTTCGAAGCTGACAGTGGCGGGTACCCTCGCCTGTCTACGGACGTCGCCGTACCGATCAGGGAGCTACAGGACATTGCGGATTCTCCCTTGCTGCTTCTATTTTATTTCCTACCAAAATCACTGTGGGTTACCATCACCAAGGAGACCTATCGCTACAAGAAGCAGACAGTACACGCCAGAGCTAAGCGAATCCGACAGAAGCAAAGGAAACGCACTGTACCAGCCCCCGAGACTGTTAAGCAGATTGAAAGGCGATTGCGCGTCGAGGCTGCGTACGAAACTCATGAGATACTCCACGTCATTGGGCTCTTAGTGGCAAGAATGCTGAACCCAATGACGCGTCGCTTTTTTCGGCACTGGTCAATGACCGAAGACGGTGCAATACCTGCCGGAAACTTTGGCAAGTTCATGGCTCGAAACCGCTGCACGTCAATTCTTCGAGACTTCCATGTCGTGAACAACGAAGCCCCACGGATTCGAGACAAATTGTGGAAGTTACGGCCTGTTGTCGACACGTTGCAAACTCGGTTTCGATCTGGTTGGTCACTCGGCAGTAAGTTCTCGTTTGACGAAGGCGTACTACCAGCCACGTCCAAGCGCAACACCACGCGGATGTTTATGCCCGACAAGCCCCATCGATACGGAACAAAGTTGTTTATGGCTTGCGATTCTGTGAGTGCATACTGCCACCGGTAAGTTTGTTTCGTTTAATAATTATGTCGTAACTTACGGCTTGAATTGTAATACGATATTTTATTACGTCGTAACTTACTACTATAGATTCGAGGTGTATGTCGGAAAGCGTGAGACCGAGGATGGCGATCAGCAAGCAGTCGACGCCAAGACGGGGGCTGCTGCAGTTATTCGAAACATGAAAGCCGTTCTGGGAGATCGATCACAAGGGTTTCGATTGGTAGTGATCGATCGATTTTACTCTTCTATCCCACTGGCTATTCAGCTTCTATCGATGGGTATCTACGTGGTGGGAACGATCATGGTCAACAGACTGGGGTTCGACAAGCAAGTTATTGAGAAGCGTAAAACACGTCCTCGAGCGATTGAGCGTGGTACTTTTGCGTTCTCTCGCTCCACTGCTATACCGACCATGATAGCTTGCCACTGGTGGGACCGAAAGCCGGTCCACTACCTGGCCACGGGTCCGGTCATGGCAGAGGACTCTATTCGTCGCAACGTCAAGATGGTCGGGCCGTCTTACGTCAAATGCCCAAAGTTAGTTACTGATTACCAACGTTGGATGGGCGGAGTTGATGTACATGATCAACTTCGCCTGCAGTCCTATTCAATCCAAACGGCTTTCCGTTTCAGGAAGTATTACAAGTCACTGTTCATGGGTTTCATGGACATCGCACTCGTCAATGCGTATCTCACACACAAGGAAAAATGCCGGATCAAGAGGCTGGTACCAAAAGGTCGTGGAGAATGGTATCTTCTACTTCATAAGCAATTGATGCAACTCAAAGCCGACGACTTCATTGAAGCTACTGCTCCTACACCTTCTCCTATGGCTCGCTCTCGCAAGCGCCGCCGACTAGACGGTCACAAACACATCCAGTTCGACGACTGGGTCACCGTTTCAGGCACCCAAAAGCGCCGGCAACGCTCTTGCAAAGTATGCGCTCTTCTACGAGGCGATCGAAAAAAATCCTTTCAAACGACCTATTATTGTGAGGATTGCTCACACGCAGACGCAAAGTGCTTCCTCTGCCCCAAGTCGCGCCATAGCTACGGAGGCGTGCGCAAAACATTCTATCAGATTTGGCACGAAGACTTTGACAGTGGGGCTTCCATCCCAGCATCGCTCGGCAAGCGAGTCGTCCTGCGACGATCAGCCAAGGCTGGAACTCGAAAACCAACTCGGCGTGAGCTGCTCTGTCAACAAGACGGCGAGGCCGACAATGAAGAGGATCAGCCAGCTCAGCAATCGGCAATCGTTTGAATGCGTTTGGACAGCACTTAGTTTATGTAAATGTAGCTCTTTCTCTGTTGTACGAGGATCTCTACGGATGTGTAAATAGGCATCTGCTTCGACAAAAACAATACTTGAACGTCGTAAGTTATGGCTTTTCGTGATACGACGTGCTCATAATGTCGTAACTCATACGACGTAGCTCAGAATATCCTCTGACAGTTTATAGCGGGAATCCAGTGTGGAAAAGACACATCCATACAAATAAATATACTAAAATAAAGTCGTAACTTACGACGTAAAATAGGCGGTTCCAACACGGATCTTCTGTTAACTGAGGGGTTAATTTATTTTTTAGGACTCAGAAAACCTCGGTTTGTTGATATCTACAATGTTGTACATATCGACGAAAAATGGTTTAACATGTACAAGGGCTCAACCCATTATTATATGTATTCCACAGAATCGCTACCGCATCATATATTCGCTAACAAGAAATACATCGGTAAGGTTATGTTTTTTGCAGCAGTAGCCAGGCCACGCTACGATTATCATCGTCGTACCTATTTTGATGGCAAAATCGGAATTTGGCCGATAGTTGAGCGTGTACAAGCTCAGCAAACGTCCGTCAACCGAATGGCTGGAGTCTGGGATACCAAAAACATCTCGATGACATCAGATGAGTGTTCAAAAATGCTTAATAATAAGGTTTTCCCTGCAATTCATGTAATTGCTTTCTGCGCGCTTACTTATTTTAATCTTAACTTTTTTAAAAATTAAATTAAGTTGTAAGCGTCGTCGTATCCGTGTCCAACATGACAATGCTAGTCCACACGCCGCAGCGGCTAGGCTCATCGTGCTTCAAGTTGCTGAAGAGGATGACTGGGACATCTGAATGGAGTTCCAGCCTTCTAAATCACCCGATATGAACGTCTTGGATCTTGGAGTTCTCAATGCTCTTCCATCTGTGCAGTAGCGACAGCCCACACATGACATTGATGGCCTCATCGGTGTTGTGATGGCCACAATTCAGCTACCACCAAGTCGTACGTTGGACAAGTGTTTCGTTACACTACAAAACAATTATGAAGTGTATTTTAATGCACGGAGGCGACAACAACTTCCGCCTGCTGCGTGTGAGCAAGCTGTACATTAAGAATGGCGTTATTCCGAGCTCAATAGTGTGCGACTCGATTAGTTTCGCTAATGGTCGAACACTGTTGAAGCAGCTTAAATGATGCTTAAACCGTTGGTTTTGACAACATAAATATTAGTGTTAAATCGCCATTTGTTGTGATTGGTTGTTATTACAGCTGTTAATTGAGGTATCAGCGTAACAACTAAAAAACCCTCTTTTTTTCGTCGCTGATACGATGGTTCTGAATAGGTTTTACAAGCTATGATTAAATGTTCCGTATCAGCACCGATTAGAAGATTCTGTAAATATTATTTTCGCGTAATATCGCTAGAAATTGATACCACTGCGAAAAAACAAATAATGGGTAGGATTCGAGGCTGTGAATGGGCCGTATTATATAGCCCCTGAACGGCGTTATGGACAAAGTAAACATATAGTGAGAGAGCCCTGATCACCAGCTTTCTTTTTAAGGTATAGATTGGCTGAATACGTTAGCTGAAGCAGAAGCTACATCGGCTGGAGTCAAATGTCGATTCTTAAGTCGGCCAGAGTGGTATACCGTTGCATGTAGCTCAGTAGCAGTGATGGACGGTCGTAGCAGTATTACCGATGATTAAGTATGTATGACAGTCTGGTTACATATACGCTTTATATCTCAATTGTTAATAAACTCGTTTGACTACTGTATCATAGATTAATGGAGATGGCGGTACCCCATAACAATAGAACTTGTTGTCACTCGAATTTCGTCACTGACGACGGCTCCTGGAGCCGACAACAACATCGTTGAGCGTGTTCATTATCATCTCCGCTCCCACGTATATCTCACTCCTAGCGTAAACAGGACTTCGTCATTAATTTAGTGCCTACGGTTTGTGTGTCGACTTTGTTCGCAAGCGAGACAATGTTAAATGACTTAAGCAAAACATATTACCGTCTATAATGAGGGTAGTAGAAAGTCTGAATGCATCTGACAACATTAGTTCCATTCCGGAAATGTTGATCTGCTCCTGCGGAATGCCGTCGGCATCAGCACCGCCAAGGTGACGAAACTGACTCAGCCATAGCAGCAAGCATCGCGTCCCTTACGCCCTACTTCTGATACCTTGTGGATTGAGCATTACGTGAACTCCACTCGAAACCACCGCAGATTAATGTGAGCTCAACAATGTTTCACAATAAGTCGGTGCCGGTTATTGTGAGTCCACTTCAGTTTCATATTAAACAGGCCTATGTTATTGAAAATCCACCTCACTTTCATAATAAACCGTTACGAGTTACTGTAAGTCCACCTCAATTTCACAATAAGTCGGCTCTGGCTGCTGTGAGTACACTTCCGTTTCCTATTAAACCGGCACAGGTTATTGAAAGTCCACCTCACTTTCACTGACATCCCTGTTATTTTACAATTTCTAACATGTTTTAGGATGTGTCGTAGTGCGGAGAGTCCGCGGCGAGGTGCAACCGGTACCAGATCCGGAGTTGGTACGTGATTACCACCGCTGGATGGGAGGTGTCGATGTACACGACCAACTCCGGATGCAGCGATACAGCATCCAGTTATGCTACAAGACATGGAAGTACTACAAGACGCTTTTCTTAGGACTGCTCGATATGGGGTGAGCGCATATATTGTTTTTCGCTACCACCGAAAGGTGAACAACAGATGCCCGGCAAAGCATTTCGCGTTCTTCGAAACACTCATGGAGCAGCTACTCGCAATTAACTCAAATGAGACTTACGCGGCTATCGAGGTGAGCGCCATGTTCGATGTATCCAACAAAACAGTTTGGTTTAGCTACTGAGATACAACATAATTACACTGTATGCTGCATATTTAAACAGAGGGCCACTCAAGCGCGAGACAAAACGGCACCTTCTCCATCGCGGTCAGGATCGGTGCGGCAGTCGTATGAAGGTGACGCGGCAAGTGTTGATGGTGGTCATCGGCTAGAGGAGAACCCTGACACTGTCATCGGCGAGCAAGGTGTCCAGCGCTCGTGTAAAGTGTGCGCGATCTACAAAGTGCAGCCAAGGAAATTTACAAAGTATATCTGCCTTGAGTACGCGAACCGCAACAAAAGGTGCGTTGCTAACCGCTTCATCATGCGTGTGGTATGTATCTCTAATCTAGATGTGTTGATTCTGAGGAACATACCTTTGTAATGTAACTCGAGAAGGGAAGGACATGCTTCAGTATCTGCAATGGACTGGATATCCCACGGCTACTGCTGAACGAGCACAAGCTGCGCCATCGCCCACCACCCTCGCGCCCGGGAAATAAGCGTAGACGCCGAGTATCGGAGGCTGGCGAAGCGCATAGTGATGATGTCGCCGCCGAGCAGAGCGACGGAAGTGCTGACGAGTCGACTGGAAACACAGAAGGCGATGAACCGTAGTTAGCACGGTCTGTTTCCTGCTTGCTGTGGTGGCTGATCTGCTTCGGGTGCTTGCAATCACTTGAAACAAAACCAAATCTCTCTTTTCCTTGGTAAATAATTGGCTGCGTATCGTTGCTGGGCGTTTGCAGCAGTATACAAAATGGTCTATCAGTAAAAAGGGCGCTGCTTATGTTTTTCAAGCCAGCATTACTTAATGAAGAGACGTATTGAGACTACATAAAACGACTTATTTTGGAGGTGAGGTGACCGTCCTAGCACGTACTCTCCCCAAACCCTGAGCTTTCTTTTTTGATCCACACACAAGCAGCCATATAAACTTATATGTGACGAGGTAAGAATATACCCGCGTGAATAGGGCCGGGAACTAAGGGGTTAAGGGTCGGTACGGCTTCATCCGTTTAATTTTAGATGACAAGCAGCCCAAAATATACAGATGTTACAATTCCTGGTACAAACTGTTTTGGCCAGTACAATAAAAACTACATATTAGTCGTAATATTAGAGAACTTTAGATAGCGCGACCAAATTCGTAAAAAAGACGGAAATACTACGGATGAACGTTCAAATAGCTGCCAGCGGAATACCGAATATATTTTGGAACCATTGATTTGACCCTTTTTCTGACAATTTTCCAGAAACTAAAGATCAGCTACCAGAATGTGTATCTTACCAGAGGTGGGCAAAATATGCCCATTTTGTGATAAAATGTTATAATTTGAAACTATAAAGTCATTTTTCTTAACTAATTGTGGATTAAAAGCATGAGACTGAGCATCAAATTAATAACCAGCCACGGCTGGGCATCGTCTTTCTAGAAAAAAAAAAGATTGAGTGTAGTAGAGTGTGCACTGTGGCTTTGTCTTCTTGAAGTAGTGGTGAAAGTGAGCTCGTTTTCTCTGTATTTGGGCTGCATCAGGTTCGTCGAGTAATCGCTCAAAACCAATTGCTCCCATTGTCATAACCGAAGCCGCAGTGCGCGCTAATTAGCATTAGTACGATGCACACACATATTTTACAATCCTTCAAAGCTGTGATTACAAAAGGAAGAGCCAACTCGAGCCCTTGGGGTCGATTAGCGTTAATCGACATTGGTGTTTTTGAAGCGCAATAGAGTGCATGTTAAAGCCCCTATATAACTTATAATCATGTACACCAAGCTCATCTGCCTTCACCCAAGTTCGTGATTTCCTTTAAAGATGACTTTGAGGGTCTGCGGTCCTCCACATACTCTGAGAATCGGAACGCTTTCTACTTCTCTCCGACAACAGTTTTGCGGCGGGGACCATCTCCGTATAGTCGTTCTTGTGAGTGTTTTTTAGGAGCCCATTTCGGTCTCTACACAACGAGGGATACATAGAAGCACGAGCAGAAAATATGGGAACTACATTGTCTGCCTGGGCGTCATTTCGATTCACCTGAAGCTGCAAAGGCCGCTCTAAACCACTCCGCGCAAGAACTTGCGCGAGTTAATGTGACTGCCGGTAAAATTTATTTTAACTCGCGCAAGTTTTAATACGAGCTTCTGAATGTGATTCCGACATGTGATATAATAGAGTGGACCCAGACTCTTGCCTCTTATTCGACTTTAGATGGTTGTGCGTTTCGCTCACTGAAGAAAAAAAAAGATCGACCTCCTCGACACATACGTTTCCATGTCTTATAAACTGTGTAGAAAGCTGAAAGGGGAACTGCAGACTGGAATACCAGAGTAGGAGATTCAGCAATGCTCAACTTCAGTCATTGTCTTGCCTTAAAACCATCTAAATATAGGCTTCAATCGCTATTCAACTGTGTTTCAGAATATTTCTTATTCCTTATTTTATCACTTTGTCCAAAAGCTATTTTGATGTTTTTCGCGGTAATTTAGAAAAATGTTTAAGATAATGATGCCTGCAGATGAACCCTTCGGTAGTCATAGCGTCGGGAACCATTCCTAGATGCATTATCTTGTTGTGGCCAGGTGTAAATTCGAAATGGTACATGTAAACCGAACAAGCGCACGCCAACATCCATTTCATTCCTTGCGTTTGCAGTCCTCCCAGTTTACAACGATAATACACGAACAGCGCCATAGCATGAATGTCACGGGCGATTTTTGCCAAGTGGCTCGACACAAAGTTTAGAACATAGCACCGCACGTGCTTGCTGATGATCGGCAATGCAAGCGTCCATGGAGGCTACGACGCTGATACAATCATAAATGTCGAAGTGGCGTTCCTACCGCCAAATACTACTACATGTAGTAAGCGAGAGGCTCTTGACGCCGAAATAATTGCTGCGTTCAAGCAGCGTTACCGGCGTCGCCAGATCCAGCGCGGTCTTGATCAGCTTGAAGCCTACCCAGCGATGGACATGTCGAAAGCGACCAAGTTATAAAAGTTTGGCGTTCGCCAAGGGGTGGTATGGAGCATCGACTGCTGATATTCCATGTCACCCTCAATACGTGATAAGTTCTAGAAACACACTGGTCTACGCGACTACTATGCGTGCGAATACAGTGAGCCAGAGGAGGAGGAAGACTCTGTAATCAACGAGCTAACTAAAATGATGTAGCGCCTAAATGCGTATGATCCGATGTCGGTGACTGAGCCGCTGTATCCACCGGATGAGAGCGAGTACGATGACCCCAATGATGAAGATTTCTGCGAAATCGAAGTGGAGGACGTTCCCGCGAGTGGTAAGCACAGAATGATGATGCAGAGCTCGATTCCGCGGATATTAAGGAGCACATCAGGTTGATTGCAAAACTGCTTATTCGAGCTGATTGTGTCGGATAGAAGAGCTGCGAGATGAGCTAGCAGGAAGGGAGAATGCGCATACTTTGGACGTGTTGCACAATACAGTAGTGATTTTCCCATAGTTAAACACCTTAGAACAGTAATTTTTCGTAATTTGTTGGAGGGTATTCGGCTGCTACCGGTATCTACTTCTAAACCGGTACTGTCAAACAAGTACCGGTAATAGGCATTCAACATGCCAAACACATGCATTCAACATGCCAAACACATGCATTTACGGCTTCAACACACAGCAAATCATTTGACCTGACTTCTGAATTGTTTTGACCTTCTGAGTATCGCAATAAGACATAATCGACGATTAGATGTCACAGCATAAAAGAGACCAGCCGCGCTTCGCTTGACTGGGCGCCCCCGCGGTTCGCTGCGCTCGCAATATGGAGATATAATGTACTGGAAAGTGTGGTGCTCGGCTGGCTGGTGAGCTCACCTTAGTTGGCGCCGCGGCTATGGCAACCACGTCGCCCAGTTATCCCAGCGATGAGCGTGTGTTCCTACTATTTTCTGTTCAACGTTGAGTTGTCACAGCGAGTCAGCAAGATCATGTGGGCCACATGATGTGGCACACTCGGCTAGTTGCCACAGGATTCTTTTACCGCGTGGTTCTCACGAAGCCCCCAAACGCATGCGCTTTGTGTGTCTCTTACTGCTGCTGACGGCTTTTGCCATGCTGAATATCGCGAAAGGTGCAGAACTCGACCACCCCTCAAGTGGCTGTGGTGGAAGGCAACTGCGCACGACCACGACAAACGATGAAGAACAGAGAAGTCTATTGATACCATCGGCCATCGAGTATGATATCATGAGGTGGAGAATCAAGTCTTGGATGAGGAACAAAAAGACTGACCACTACGTTCTGGAAAGGCTGGCACTTGCTGGAGTGACAGGAAAGACTCTGACGAGAGATCCGAAGTTTAAAATATTCCAGAAAGTCAAAGTTGATGGCTGGCTCAAGGAAGAGGCGTCTACAACAACAGTCTGGGAACATCTTGGGCTGCATAGACTTCCTATTACTGACGTGGAAAAGGCCGACGAGTTCAGTACCTTTGTGAAATACGTGACGGCGCTGAATGAGAAGACCAAGAAAATCCATTATGAAAAGTGGCCGAAACTTTTTAAAGGAGGATCCCGGGAAGAAATGGCAGCCAAATCATATATATTGAAGAAACTGAAGAGAAGTGATATTGACCGCAGAATCATGTTAGGTGTCCACATGTAGGCTCTGCAACTCGAATCCTAATGAATAACCAAAAGAAATCCATTTTTGCTCTACTAGTATTCATCGTATCCGTTCGCGATCTATAAATTCCGTTTTCCATTCGAGACGCACCAATTGAGCTAGGAGATAGGTACACAGACATAAAGCCTATGGTTTCGTTACAAAAGCACCCTCCTCCTCAAAGGACTTGGTGCTTCAGTAGACTGATAAGGGCTTCGTCAAGCTGATAACATCTATTAATATCTCGCCACTTAAAACACGAAGAGAAAGCTAATCTATGCCAGTGATGTGACCTCTTCGGCACTAAAGGTATGTTCTTCAAAGGATTCATTCCCTTAAGTCAGAAGATGGGACCAAAACAGCTTTTTCCATGTAGTGTCCAAACACGCGGCCTCAGCTACAATATCTACTCTGCTAGTAGCAGTGCCACCACACGACAGTCCCTGGGTTCTACGCAAATACTGTGCAGCTATATTACGACCCTCACTATCGCCAAAGCGTCAGATCAGAAGCACAAACCCAGCTCACGGTGAGCCTCACCAGGCTGGTGCGTCCACACAAGCACGAGGTCGTGATTTACATATCTTAACCACACCAAAGATGTTGCTACATTCACGGATAATCAGTCCGCATCAAGATACATATACCTCATCAAGAACGTCGATATCATCATCAAAGTCAACTTTGTTCAAATTTTGATGTACAAATCGGACATTCGCTACTTTTGCGGGTAATATGAATAAGCGTCTATAATGAGTCATATGATATGACTCATATCAAATGGTAAAATATTATGACTGATGAGGGAAACAAAGATTGATATATTATTAATTTGACTACAACACTTGTCTAACGGGATGTACCCAGGTTACATGAAGTGTGACCTATCATACTTAAGATTACCTGGTACATGGTACCAGGGCCAGCACATAGCTTCACTATAGGTGACTTATAGTTTGCAATTGACCCCTATTAATAAATACATTCAGTCCGACACTTGCCTTTAACTAGTTATTTCCTTCGACAAGGGGCCTGAGAGGTGCTGCTCACTAAGAGTTTGTAAGTTCTTGGAAGGTGACTTTTTCAAGCGCAAGGTGCTGTGTGGTCTGTCGTACCTGGTAGCATTTGTAATCAATCCACGCCAATGCGGGTAGAGTACCCGACCCTCTGAAGTTATGTCGCCTTGGACAAGAACGCCTTTCTCACCTGAACGACTCACAGTTCAATCTGTTCGTAAGATGCCGAGCATCGTCGGGATGGAGGCCCTGCAAAGACTGGTGGTGTCAGCACCAGATGAGCATATCGAGCGTGAAACTGCTTTTGACGCCTACGAGCGAGGGTTTGTCGCACACGTGCGAGGAAGCTTGCAGTTACCGGCGGCGGAAGCGAGTCCGCAACAGCAGAAGCCATTACGGCTAAGCGTAAAGCCGTATGGAGAGAAGGAGAGTGAAATCTTCATTTCTGGGCTCGAGAAGTAGAGCTCGCTATGGACGCGGCTCAGATCTCGTCCGATCAACCCCGTGTTTATTTCGCACTCTCCTGCCTCAGCGGTCATGCTAAGGTTTGGCGTACACGCGGCGACCTTGCGTGAATGCTTCACATCCTGGGCTCAGCTGCTCGAGTAACTTCAAGTCGCGCTCCTCCCGGAGTCGCCAGCGCTTGCGTTTCCTCTGGTGCAAACAAGGGAAGCGTAAGTTGCACAAGTACATCTAAGGGATGCGGGAGCTCACGGACTTCGTGTGGTCCCTGCGCGAACCTTGTTGTTCTGGGTGCCGTCAAGCACCCTCGAAGAGGCTATTCAAGTGGACCTTCAAGAAGCATACGCCATCTACAGGTGTCCATCGGTCTCAGCGCGACCAGGGAGCTCAGCGTCGAATTCCAGCTGGCCGTACCCCACCGGACAAGCTCACATGGCCGCCGAACATCAATTTATTTTCTTGTTTTGACTGCGGGAATCTGGGCCACTCCAAGCGCAAACGCCTCGCGGAGAGACACCGTAGACGGACTTTCCCCAAACTCGTCTCAAGGGTCGCTGGCTAAAGCCAGGACCCCGGGGACAGGGGAACGTCAAAGCCTAGTAGGGGCGGGACCCCTTATGGAGGAAAAGGTACGCCGGGGGCACGCACCAGGGAGGGTACTTAGCCCCGCCTACATACTCTCAAACAAACAAAGGGTAACATCGGCATTCAGGCTGACCCCACCCAGGTCAAGTTTATTGCAGCATGTCCGACTCACCGATCCCAGAAGCTGATTAGGCAGTGAGTGGGCTTGGCCAGTTACCTCTACGAGTACAACGCAAGGTACGCGGTCCTCGCTAAGACCTTGTCGGATCTTCTTAGGCTGGACGCCTACGAACGCCAGGGGCAGCTACAGGATGTTTTTGACATAATTAAGGCTAGCCGCTAAGGGGCGCAGACCTGGCATTGCCGGACGAGCCGAACCCATTCAACTTCGTCTGCGATGCTTCTGATTATTTGATCGGTTGCGCATTGCTGCAACACGATGCGGACGGCCAAAAATGAGTCATCTCGGGCCAGGCCAGGCACCGCAGAAGAAGATCCTTTCCATGAAGTATGGCCTCGTGAAGTCTCGGGTACATCTTCTGGCCCCACCGCCCTTTGTGATTTACACTGACTACGCCTCCTTAAGGACAGCGGCCAATTCGCCTCACCTCTTTCAACGGATGGCGAAGTGGCTTTCCTTCTTCGCGGAGTACAGCTTCCGCGTTGAATACAATCCGGGCAAGCTTAACGTAATTGTCGACACTATGTCGCGGCATTCGGACTATGAGCTGGCCCACATCGCACGCGTGACGACGAATCTTTCCGATCCCGGTGACTGCTCCCAAAGCCCATCTCCTTGACGAGGGGATAGGTTTTGAGTATCAGCACGACGAGGCTATCGCGGCTGTTGCCCGATATCCGACTGCCGGTACGGAGGCAAGTCCGATTGAATTTGGGCGCAGTAGCGCTCTCGACCCCACCGATATGAGGTGAAAAACGGTCTCCTTTATTATCGGGGATAGTCTATCTAATTGCTCGGGGTTGTCATGCCTACCGACGAGGATCGGACCTTCGACACCCTCGAAGAGGCGAATGATGCGCCCAATGCCCACGGCAACACCGGCATCGTGGTATTCGTGTGTCGACTGAGCAAGAGGGTGTATGTTGCTCCGGGGTCCACGCTACGGTCACAAGTGAACACGCCGCGAGGCCGTTTGTCGATGGCGTGTTTCGCTATCGGGGCCTACCGGAGACGATCGGCTCGGACCGAGACCCGTGCATCGCTGCGCTCTGAAAGGCACTGTTAATCTTGATCGGACATCGTTTGCTGGTCCAGACAGAGCACGTCAATCGATTTCTCGAGGGGACGCTGCGCAGATTCTGGGTGGGAGCCCCACACACGTGGTCGGCGAAGCTTCCGGTTGTTCGGTTCGTGCTTTTCAACGCGGTGAATACGGCGTCCACGGGGTTTAGGTCGTTCTATCTGAATGACTTCCGCCACCCCAGCACTCTTTGAGGAGACAATGCGTCCCGTATTTTAAGTGGGGTAAATGATTGGATAGTGATTTCCTCCCAAGTCTCGGATGTGAGACAAGTTTAGCTGAGGAAACCAGTGGAGGCCTTTGTGAACACCAAGTTGAATGTTATTAGCAGGTTCCGCGATGCAATTGCGGCGACCCAGGACAGATAAACGAAGTACTCTGACAGTCATTGAAAAGGAAACTTTAATGTGTGTTCAAGTGGGTAAATACGTATTATAATTCTACCGCGAAACACTGTCAGATCCGTCGGCACCAACAAGCTGAAGCACCGCTTCATTGGACCGTTCTGGTCTGGGCAGACACAGTTCGTCCTACACCGTCAACCTGCCAAAATCAATAAAAACGCACCCGACATTTTGCGTTGGTCTTCAGTGGTTCCATGATCCTTAGGAAATTGCTAACTCGCAGATCCGCCCTCGAAGCGAGGGGCGTAAGTAGAAGGCCCGCGCGAAACAGAAAGGTAGCGATTTGGTTCGTACGCCACGGGGGCCGCGTACAGCTGGACTCCAGGGGCATGCACCGGGTACCCACTAAATGCGTCCGGCTAGGAGTACGCATAACGCAGCCCCGGACGTTGTTGTCACCAACACGTTCAATTAGACAATACGCCTCTTCCAGATTGGACGAGTAGGCCCGGTGGTTGACCTGCGCATGACTTGCCGCTACCCCAAGATTCAACCGATCAAGGAGGTCAATAAGTTAGGCGAGGACCACACAGTTCCCGATCAGGGCGGCATACACACCGCCAGCCTCAAGGCTAATTGCAATCTCAAGACTGGGGACACGGTGGCGAAGACGGTCAACTTCAGGGCGCATAGAGGGGGCACACTGGTGAGAGGATCGTCCCGGAGGAGCCTCGTACTCGTACGAGGGCATGCTTGATCGGAACGGAGAAGTCGACTACCATGTGGATTGGGTTCTCCGGGAGTGGCGACTTCGCTGTAAGCACCACCTCCTTGAGAAGGGAAGGGCTTATGTCCGCTCCGACAGCTCGTGGGAGCCGATTAAACGTCTCCCGGCTGACTGTCCGATGGCTGTCGTAATCTGGAAACAGAATGGAAGCTTCGAAAGTAGTACAGAAGCTCTTGCCCTGACCGAGGTACGGACGTTGACGACACCCCGTTCTCGCGCACATCGTGGGCGCTAGAAACCGCGCGCTTTAGTATGTCTCTTGGCAGCTTCCCCTTGCTGACTAAGTGGGCAAATCTAACACGAAGATGACACTGGTCCACGATGTGGGGCAACAGCTGATCTTCGTAGAGTTCCGGTAGCTCAGTGGGTGAGTACTTTTGAGACTCAACCCACGCCCAGAACATGGCTTCGCAAGGCTTCAGCCCCAACAGCTCTCGGGACGTACCTATGATAGCCCATACAGGGTAGACATCACCCCGGCTCTCAGTCTTCTTACGACAAGTCGTGAAGCCCTGAGAGGGATTCTGTGCTGCGCGAGAAGCACGCTCCAGGCCGCATCCACGTTGTCGACGAACAACTCATACTTCTGGAGCAGGGCGCGTTTGTAAGCGCTCTTCGTAATGGGTCACCAATAGCCCCACTAGCAGAAACGAGTTTGTTCAGAAAGAGCCCCCAGCGCTCTCCTCGGAGGCCAATCACCTCTCGGGTAGATAGCTCTCTGGCTGATGGGCGTCGCGACCGACCCCCACGCATATGATGGCAGATTGGAAGTCCTCCTGCGGCCGGTCGAATCATTCGTGATCTCCCGGAGTTCATCAATGCCCTCCTCCCCCTCTAAATCCGAGGAACGGAAGCAATTCCGACAGGAAACACAGGTCTCCTTCATCTTGCGGAATGCCGATTGTGAAGTCATGCACTTCTATAAGGAATTGGACTTTTCGGTTGCTGCTTTAGCATCGCGCAAGGGCTTTTGCAAAAGTTCGACTGATTGTGCTTCGTCTATTAAAGCAACGACAAACGGTGCCATGTGTAATCATCGATCATACTTTAATTAAGAAGTAGCATTTATCATGATGTATAATCAATGCATCTTTAATGATTTGCTACAAGAGACGGTACCAAACAAGTACAGTGGTTTTGTAGAAGGGCGCATGGAGCGCCCATATGCAAATTAAACATCTTGCGTCTTTTCAGTTCTGCCTATGGAGGGGCGTTATGAGGGGGACATTTCATTCATTCAACTTCCTGTTGCATCCACTATTGGACAATTGATTTGGTCCTCTTTCGCGAGTGGGTTTCACGAATTTGAGTCTTTGATGGAGAGGGGGCTGAGGGGGGGGGGGTACAAAAACGCATAAAACGATCGAGGAGATACGTGTTTAAAAAGGACTTTGATTCGGCGAGGGGGGAGGGGGCTTCTTCGATAGAGCTCTGTATCTTCTTGTAGACTTCGAATAGAGTCTAAGACAACTTTTCCCACGCTTCCCTGGCCATCAGGATAACGTGGGAATCATAGTGATGCGAAGATTGACCCTTTTTTCAGCAAATGAAGCAGCGACATATTTTATTCTCGGATCCAAAAATAGCTTCAGGATCATGCTCGCGTCATTTCATTGTTTCAGGATACCGTGGTATACCCTTGTAAACTTTACCAAGAGGACTGAACTTGACTCTCGATACCTCTGTATTTTAGACGGATATGTCGTGTCTTTTGCTGGAGATCGCAGCGTCAAGCACTCGATCTCCACTCCGAGCATATCAGCGGCAACCATTTCCCGAAAAGCAAGTAGAAAGGAAGAGAGCTTCGTAGGACTCTAAAATCCAACCATAGTCAGCTCGGGCATGAAACGATTCTTGATGGCTTTCATATTGATTGCAAATGTCCACTCATTTGTTGTAATGCGCAAAACGGGCTAGGGCTCTCATCGCTCTAAAAAAAGGGGTCATGGCGTTATAGTTCAAAAAATTCCGACGAATACACTGCTGCCTGGGTATCACAGCTGATAAGCAGTGGGAACTCGGTAAATGAAAACGCGCTCTGAACTCGAATAAATTAAGCACTTTCTATATCTAGCCCCGAAGTATGCGCTTTTACTACGAAGCTGCGAAGTGAATCCGCGCTTTTAGTCGAATCATCCTCCTGCTGCCGTTGCGATTTTTACCATTTGGTAAGTCTTCGCGACGCTATTGCAGATTGTTTCGGTCGTAGTATTATCTTGCATTCCAATTCCGTAATTAAATACACAAGCTCATCAGGTAAAGTGAAAATTGGCAGTCTTCGGACCCACATTGGAAAATATTGAGCTAAGACTCTAGCGGCTAAAGGGGTATCATGCATGATCAACTTTTCTAAGAGTTGAATATCAATGCCATATTTTTCTTTCAGACAATTATGTAACATATCAGTAGGTAAACACGGATCTATGTCCATCCGGCCTAGCTATTGCAAGCAAGAAGTTTCCGACAGTGGTAAATGAACGCCTGCAAAATCCCAGTAGTGCCATCTTTTGACTTAGTTCGGCAGTCATCGTAAAAAGGTTGATGAACTTCAGTCCTAGCATAGATTCAGCATTGAGTTGTAATAACGCAGTGACCGCTTGCATCCAAGGAATAAATCCCGTGTCCACAGTACTATTGTAAGTGTCGCAAAAAATCGATTTTAAACTTATGTATCTCTGCTACAATACGAAGCAAGTAATTGGGTAATTATGAAGGGCGGTTTTTCGCTAATCAACGACTTGACGATCTTCGTATTGATTAGCTCGTGACACGGTCCGGAGGTCCCCCAATGAATGGTTATTTGTACGACTAAAATGATACTCCTCTTAAAGGGCCACAATTTCATTTGGTGATGCCTTCTGTTTTCTTGTGTAACAGGCAAGCTTCACATTGTTTCGTGCAATCATCTTCGCACACACGCCCTTTTTGCGGCGGCTTCAGCTGCTTTTTATCTTTCTGAGTCCCTCGAAAATGCGACAGAGCATTGGTTGCAGCTGAAGCGCTACAGAGACCTGTCTTCAACTTGTTTGTGCTACTTCGCTGTTCGCGCTCTCGACGCAAAGCAAAAACAAATATTGCGCATCTGTTGGCCTTATACTTTGCGAGAAATCAGAAATGTGAGCTCGTGCTAGTGACCCCCCCCCCCCCCCCCCCCCCCCGTCATCCAGTGTTGGCTGGTTTTTGGTTTTTGGATTTAATGGTTTTATAAAAAACCTGGATAAACCATGGTTTTGGTGTAGAAAACACCAGTGTAAAACCAATGCACCTGGAGGTTGGTGGTGATTCACTGGACGGCGTGACCCGATCACCGGTAGTGCTCCACCGTCCCAGCCATACAAAAACCACATATAACAAGTCTATTCGTGAAACAAGCACGCTCGATAAGTCTCTATAGCTATCGCACATCGAACACTGCACCATACCGAAGCATGGGTCACCCATCGTGCCAAGAGCGCAACGAGCTCACAGGCTTGCATGAAGACGCCGGTAACAACCGGACATACCACATTTGCAACCACTGCAACAGTGCATATCGTGCTTCGCGGCAGCCAGCTGAGGGTGTTTTCCACACAACACAGCTCCAGCCTCCTGTCCCTGAGCCGAAGAGAATTCGAGGGAGACCGGAGAACTATAGAAGTCATCTCAAGAGCTGTAAATATTATCAGGCCTACATTCAAACACGCAGCTCTGTGGTAGCCACTAGCCGTTCTACCAGCTCAGCAGCCTATCAAGTTAATAGCAGCTCGTCTATCCACGACGATGCGTCCTCGACACGAAGTGAGAAAAGACAAAAGCGTATTGACCAGTTCTTTTCTGGACCATCGCAAGACGCGGAGGGGGAGATCTTCATGAGATTACTTGTTGAGTTCCAAGCTGATAATCGGCTTCCTGACAGCTTTATTGAGCGCTTATCGACTGTGCGTCTTCTGCGTTACGTAAGCAAGATAATCGCGGACATCTTCCCACTACCAGGCCGCAAGAAGCTCGGTGGACCCATTCTAGACGCGTACGCACTCGACTGTGAGAGCCACGACAGCACGGCCTTTCGTGGTGTACAATGTGATAATGAAGGTGCGCGTGTAAACTTCTTAAGTGATGTTTGGCAGAATATTTCCCGCGCTCACCTGCTGGGTTGTCAATTGGTTCTTTTCAGCTGCGCTATGACGTACACTTTGCTTCCTACGGGGCCCAGACATGACGCTATCGCCATTGCTGAACAAATGGAAGGTGTGATGGAGAAGATGCAGAGTGATGGTTGGACAATCGGTGGCGTTGTTACCGATAATGCCGGACAATGCGCTCGTGCACGGCGAATTTTAAGTCTACGGTGGCCGCATATATCCTTTCAGATCTGTTTTGCTCATGATCTAAACAATTTAGTCAAGGCAGTACTCAAATCAGATTTTTCTGAGGTCACCAAGCAAGCATCAGACGCGGTCAATGCTCTAAATGCGTCTTCAGCAATGTGGTTAGTGGAAGCAAGGACATGCATGGTGGATACGTACGGATATTTTCTGAATCTGAAGCAATTGTGCGAAACCCGTTGGAATAGCATGCATGGATGTTTCGCATCGTTGTTGCGCGTTCAAAGTGCGCTCGAGCTACTAGAGTTTAAGTTTCGATCTCCCGATGACTTTCCTAAAGCTGCACGCGTTCTTAGCAAAGGATCATTTTGGGAACGGTTTAAGGACGCTGAAGTGGTGGTGCGTCCGCTTGCATTTGCCTCTTTGAAGTTGCAGCGCGACGAGAACTCGCTCGCGGATGTTGCTGTGTGCGACATGGATATATTCAAAGGATTTTCGGTGCGTCCGTTTGGCACGCGCAACCTTATCAAGCAAGTGGAGCAACGCTGGAAACAGTGTGAGCAACCGCTCATGTTGCTCGCTCTGTTTTTACATCCTTTACACATCAAAGCCGCTCAAATGCTGTTGAACAAGACCCCGCTCACAACGATATGCTCCCTGTGCCGCATCGGCATCTACTATTATCGGCGATTCTCGCGCACGGACCCCGGTAACTTAGGGGAAGATATTTACAAGTGACTGAAGGGAAAGCTAGTACTTCCGCCACAGGGAGGGCTCAGTACCATTAGTTCGTTCTGGGATTTCATGCGCGATGACATGCCTTTAAGCAAGTTGCCGACACTTGCGTTGCAAGTGCTTTCTATTGTGGTCAACACAGCAACATGCGAGCGCTACTTCAGTGAGCTAGCGTTAATTCACACAGCAAAACGAAACAAAATGTCGGTGGAGAAGGCTCGGAAGATCGCTGCTGTTCGGAAGAAGGTTCGTGAGTCGGATCAGCTAGATGGCATCTTAAAATCCCAGCGTATTAAAAAGCTGATCAACCCAACAGAGCGCCCTCGCCGCCAAGACGAACGCTTTGAATGCAACCAAAGCGATATTGAAGACGCGTCAGACGACGAAACAGGAAGTGAGTTAGGGTCTGACGATGCTTTTGAACACTGGGGTGCTGTCTCGGCAGAGCTAGATGGAGATGAAGACGTGCTGCCACCAAATCACGGGACTGTCGCTGACATCAGTGAGTTATTTGCCGATCGAGCGTCGTAGTATAGTAATTCTGACAGTAGATCACGTCCCATACCACCAGCAGACCAGAGCAGTGATGAAGCTGAGCGTGAGTTCAGAGACAAGATTATCAAAATTGCGCAGCAATCGGAAGAAGACATTCCAGAACCTATTAAGGATCCATTTCCTGCTTTTAACGACCACAATTTTCCGCAGGAAAAGGTGCTGACGGGGCTACGTGGCCAGAAGATTTCGTTGGCCGAGCTATGGGAGACATCGGAAGCATTGACTGAAGATCCAGGTAAATTGTTCGCGTCTTTACTAACTCGGGTATCTGTGCTAACTCGATATGATGGTTTAAATGCAGTCTGGCATTTTGCGAGTCCGGTGCGCTTCCGCCGAGAGGCGCCGTTTTGATCAACCACTCGACGAAAACGACCATCTACAGTCGGTCGTGGTTGAGTCTTCCAGTTTGAGCGCATTGAGATAAATACACGCAGTACAGATTTAGCTCGTATATCACCTTCATTCTTCCACTTTTATCATTATCTTCAAGTAACATTAGAATGTTGTGCTCACAAACGGAATAAGGAACCCTTTGGCAAAGATTTAGAAGTAGGACAGCACAACACCATCTTATTAACCACATGAATCAGCTGGTAGTTCGAATGAAATCCAGGAAGCGTACTGCATTTTGCATACCAGCCAACGGCACGACTCTCAATGATACATGTCTTCGCAGACCAATTGCTGGAGCGCATCAAATGTATTTGGTTTGGAAGCTTCAGTCTTGGTCGTTGTTTCGTCTGACCTTCGACGAGCGGAACATCGTTAAGGTTGGGCATCTCCACTTAAGCACCGATCGCAGAGCTCCTTCGATTGCTCAGCTACACCCAACATTTAAAAGCCTCACGCTGAAGCACAGCAACGCCAATCCCGTCGGCCATGCTGTATCATACCACCTCATCGTCTTGAATATATTAAATTCCCACAACATTGCCTCGAAATAATAAATCATCAGCTACCATGTGATGGCGTCATGCGCTCATTTTCCTTTGTGCTCTAGCATCAACGTAGTCGCTAAATAACATACAAACGTTTGTTAAACCACATTGAAAAAAAAGAAGAACAATTATCATCACTTACTTGCTGTGACCACAGCAGCTAGTCAAAGCAGCGTCTTACCTGCTCGTCCATGAGCACGATTCTTGGCTCTCTCTGCCTTCCGTGAGTCCTTTCAATCCCCAATTTCATGCGCACGTTCAACACGATGCCGTGGGCGAGCCGATGACGGTTGTACTTCCTCTATATCTCTTCACCGTAGTTCAGCACGATTCCCTATAACGACGGCCTTGACTGGTCCTCACGTCGGTACTTGATAGCCACGATGAAAGCGCGCGATCAGTTGCAGCATTACCCTTCCCTGTCGCTATACCATGACACATACGATGGTAAATTGTGGTGAACATGCGGTCATAAGTGTTGACGCTGCTAGAGCGATGAGTGCAGGCATAGACTTTGTGTGGCTGGCGCTTGGTCGCATAGGCCTCGAGCGTACTCAACTTGAGTTTTTCTTCGTGTACATGTAACTAGGAAAGCTACATCCCAAACACAATGCGTACACCATTTTACCCAGTAATACATGTAACACCAAATAACCACTGTAACGCCACCAAAACACCAGAAAAAAAAACGGCCAACCGTGGTGATTGGTGTTAATGGAGTTTTCCACCAGTGGTTTAACCAACACTGCGTCATTGTCGTCATCATATTCGCAATCTGGTTCATCAACGAGAGACGCCGCCTTATCGTTCTGCTGACTGTCGGTATCGACCCATCCTATACCACAATCACATCTCAACCGCGTTCAAAAGCTGGCAGCTGGTCCATATTGGTGCAAGACGTCAAGCAAAAGTTGAGCAAGTAACGTGAGCGCAAAATATCATGATAGTGAGCGTAACATGGGTACTTGCCGTTCGTTCCGTGCCTTGCTCTTTTGCAAAGGCGGTGAGCTGATGCTGTACAGGTTGAGTAAGGCCGGTTATAGCATTGCGGGGCCGAACACGCAATGCGTCGTGGCTCACCACATGTTGCTCATTGGGTTAGAATACAGGTGAATAACGAGCCTTTTCAAGGAGCTGATAGAGCGCCAGTTCACCCTTTCATTTTATCTGCATAATAATCATGGCTTATTAGTTTTAACAACAATCCCCTAGTTATTTATCGTAGCATATTTCGTTTAAAAGAAATCCAAGTATTTATTGCGATAATGTTTTAGCACTAAAACATTAACATCGCGATAAAACCGACACTGATACGAGCCGCTGGCGGTATAGGTCATGACGTTTTGCAGAATTTGAGTCAGGCTGAAGTCTGTGAATGCAACATGCGTAACGATTTTATTATTTTCTGCTTGTGTACCCAGCTTCAGTCTAGAGAACAGATTGAGGACTTCCAATAGTCTTCGAAGCCGAAAATCTCCTTGACCTTAATGGACTCGTACACACATTCATTGTCTTACATTTCACTGATGCAAGTTACAGTACATCAGCGAATCTAAATGACAACAGTTCAGCACATGGCTAGGGTGTGCTGATGCACCTACTTTCGTAAAGGGGTGCTTATTGCATTGCCCCCGCCTTTTAAAGTTGCACTTACCCAACGTAAGCAACGGGCGAAAAAGAAATCAACCTGCGTGCGAATGGCGAACAAGGACTTGGCTAACGGGCGTAAGGAACTGTGGACGAAGACATATCTTGCAAAACGCAGGAGGGCCAGACTCGACTTGCAAGGAACTGTGTGGTGAAGTGCTTTCTCAAAAATAAGAGCATGGATCTAACAAGGGGTCACTATCCCGAATCAGTGACAGTTTCAAGTGATTAGATAGGATTTGGATAGCCAGGCAGGGATTCACTTTCCTGAGGTGGATTGGCCATGATGAGCGGCATCCCGTATGAGCCGACGATGGATCTGGTATGCGTGACGTATGGGAAGGCAAGATCCACCAAGGAAAGACTCGGATCCACCCTCACCTAAGTTCACTTAGGGGGATATGGGATATTTTATGTACGGGTGGATCGAGTGTGGATCCTATGAAGGAATGATGGAAGGTGTCATATAAAGGTGGATCTGGTAGCAACGACTAACGAGAAGTCAAGATCCACCACGATATGTCCCAGATCCCATACTCCCGAGCCCGGATCCAAAGGGGTGAGGATCCCGCATGGAGTGACCTGGATCCAGGATATGGGGACAGTGGATGCAGTGGATCCCGAACTTCCGTGGGACAATGGAGATCACAGACGGTCGCAAGACGATGTTGGAGGACTGGAGAGCTCAGATCCATGACGAGTGTACACAATTGCAGTGAGGTGGATCAAAGCGACCTGGATCCGGATGAGTGTACCCATAATATGGCGACCATGATGATTACGCCATGGATCCGGTGGATCTGATGATAATACAGCTGATATGATGGGTCAAGGGGAGAAAGCACATGCAGTTAAGCCTGGTAAGGAATTTAACAGGTAAAAGACATAGAAGGTAGCAATCCAGGCAGGTATAGGCTTAAGTATCAATATAGAACTCAATTTGCACAGTATCACGCAAGTGCCTCGCGGCCCTCAAGAATCGGAACTACATTGGCCTTACGAGCTAGCAGAAGGTTGAGAATTGCGAATCTAGTGTTGGTAGTGATAACTGGATAATACATTGGCCAGATCCTACAACCTAGTGAACTTTCCTATACGCCTGCAGATCCGACAGGTTAACCGAATTTACTACTTGGTCGGTTACACCCTAGAGGCTCTCAACTCTCAAGATCCCGTCACAGGGGGCGGCAAGTACGACGCAAAGGAAACGCAAAGGCAAGGGAATACACCCGCAAGGCAACCCTACGGCCAGATCCACGATCTAGACCCTGGATTCACTTAAACTCGAATATTCGCTTAGGATCCAGAACCAACCACGGACGCAGAGTGAAGATTTTACCACTGCTGCTCCACCCCATCCCCACGTCTCGCCAAGACACTTAAACTTCACCATTTGAACTCTTCGGAAGTTACCGAGAGAGCACGATCACGCCCTACCGACGGGTACACAAGGTGAGGAAAGTTCAGCAGAACACGGATCATCGGGGGACCCCCTCCGTTAGTCGGTGTCTGGGCTCTGTTTATTAGTTGGATCCAGCAATCTCGCAGATTCTACTGATCCCGCTATACCACAACTGTAGCGAGCACCGCAATGGATTAGCAGCGGCCGGGAACACCGACGACGGCGACGATGTCGACAACAGCAACAGCAGCGCGCTGCACGCGCGTGATGGACGACCAGCTTCGGCCGTGTGTTCTCTACGATATAAACGGGGCGCCAGCTGCGGACACGCTGGACACGATCAAGGGCCACTTCTGGCGCTTCCTCGTCCTGCAGCAGAAACCTGTCGAGGGTCGCATATAACGCGTTGCCGGGGTCGTGATGCGTTTTATTCAGCGCTGGACCCAGACGCAAGAAGAAGATGAAAGCTTCGTCGGCTGGCTGGTAAATTGAGGTGAGATTATCAAGGAGCACTCGAGCACGGAACGCTGTAAGCGCGTCTGCACCAATGCATGGGAGAGGATGCGCCGCGTCTGTTACGCAAGGATCGCTTTAATTTTTTGGCCTTGCACTAGACCGCGCCCGACTTTCGAGGAGTGGAGGAGTCACGTCGCCGAGTATCCGCTCGGTGAACACAAATACGGGTGGATTGAGAAGTAGCGATGCTCGCAGGACGAGGGCGTACGCACCTCTAATCGCGCTGACGCCCTCCAGACGAGGACACTCGACGTTGGTCTCAGTCTCGTTCGCGTGGCCACTCAATTCGCTGATCTCCGACTTGTTCGCGTGATCGATCATGTCGTCGGTCTCGATCACGTTCCCGTGGTCGCTCAAGCCGTTCTCCTTTTGCGCTCGCATACATCGCATGTTGGCTCGCAGCGAGCTTGGACACATACGCCTGGGTCACCTCCTGGACGTTACGCAGGACATGGCGCGGGGCTCCCACGTATCACCGTCGAAAGGATTTCTGGGTCATCGTACCCGATAGTGACGACCGGCTGAAACGTCATGGTCGAGGTCACGCTTGTGCTTGGGCACGATGGTCTATCCTCGTGGGCAACAATGCGCTCAACAAGCCTGCGGTAACTTGTGCAGAGTCATCAACAGGAGGGAAAGGTCACGTGGGTCGCGCTCGCGATCATGCTGTCCCGGGCGAGAACGACTTGTTGAACCGCTGCTACTGGGATGCCAAATCGGAATTGGATGAGGCTCTGAATCAGGCTGGCGGGGCTACTGGATAGAGTGCGCAGCTTCGTCAGTCGAACCGGGGAACCCTCTCTCGGCTGCGGATGCTGGAGAGATCCGTTCACGGTCGCAGCCACGGGATCCGATCGATGGCTCGCCGTGCGACTCGACAAGGTCGATCGACGCATGCTCGGACTTGGGATACTTAGTCGACCGTGGAATCGTAGCTGGGCAATATTACTTAAGTCGTCTGCCGGATCATATCAGATACAGATGCAGTGACGCAGGAATGTCCAGCGTATAGGCGTTGCCGATGACCTTGATTACCCTAAACGGCCCAATAATGCGCGAAGCGAGTTTGTTCGCGCCGTGTTTGATAACCGCAGATTTTCTGATACCAGGGGCACTCGTTCGCCTGTCATAAGTGTGGCAGGGGGCTTGCGGTCAGTCATGTCAGCGCTCCCCTCCTGCTTGTCCACTGCGTCCTGTAGTGCGTCTCGAGCATAGCCGCTGACCTCTTGGTGCTGTAGTACGAAGTCGGAGACGCCTGCGGAGTCGATCGGTCGCGCTGAAGCGAGCGGCGCGTAGCTACCTGGCGTAAGTGTGCTAGAAGCGCTCCGGGGATGGTCGCGTTACGGTTAGGCCAAGCTGCGAGAGCACGCTGCGGAACGTGTCCCTGCTTTATCTGACTTGGTCTTTGGGAATACACTCGAGATATCATCAGCAACTGGTGTAAGCACCGGTTGGCCTAGTGTCGATGCCGTACTACTGGCCGGGTATACCTACGAAGCTCTCAACGCTCAAGACCCCGCTATAAGGGGCGGCGAGTACAACACAAAGGAACGCAAAGGCAAGGGAGCACACCCAACCCTACGGACAGATCTCAGCCATAGTACCACAAAGCTCGAATATTCGCTTGGGATCCAGAACTACGATTGAACACAGAGTGAAGATCTTACCGCCCCTGCTTCACCCCATCCGCACGTCTCGCCATATACTCAAACTTCACCATATGAGCCTTCGAAAGTTACCGTGACAGCAAGATCCCGCGCTACTGACAGGTACACAAGGTGGGTAGAGTTCAAAACAGATCACGGATCTTCCCCCCCCCGTAAGTCGGTGTATGGGCGCTGTTTGAAAGTTGAATCCAGCAATCTTGCAGGGTTTGCTGATCCCGCTACACCACATCATCCTGTCAATACCCCCCCCAATAGTTATAATCTTATAAGGACGGTCACGACCGTACTTCGTCTTTTAAATCTGGTTTTGTCAATTTCGACGATATGTCCTTCACCACCAATCTTAAGTACAACATAGCTAGAGAGCATTCACAACACCAGATAATAACAGCACATGCTCACCTTGTTTGTGTCTGCAAAGAAGTTCCTTTGAGCACTGCACTCGACCTGCGGCGTACCCGTTCGACACGTTCTTCTTGCTGGCCGTGGCCACGCGTGGGGCTTGGGTATGTGATGCTCGCATACACCATCCAAACATGAGTTCTACGACTTGATATAGCGAGATCTTCATCTTCAAGAGCCACTTGCTCACAGAGACGCTTTGCTGCAATTGCCTCCCGTTTGCGTGACGCTTCTTCTTGCAACGCAACCATGAACATGTCGTCGTCATCGTCATCCTCGTCGTCATCGCCAGTCTTGCAGAAGTTATGGTTAGCTGCAGCGTCTGTCTCCTCTTCCTCATCCTTCATCTTGTCTTCCTCGTCATCTCCATCGAGCCAAGCGGCCTGGTAGCTAGACGCACACTTGTTAGCCGCAGTATCCGCCTGGTGCTGCTTTTTGGCTTCGGCCTCAGCCTCAGCAATCTCCTCGTTCGTTGGCCACGTCTGCTCCGACGCGAATGGGTCGAATCCGGTTTTTTTTGCAACAGCGCCAATAGCTCTTGCATGTGTTGGCCCGCATCGGCTGGGCGCCCTGGGGGAACATCACCGCCCCTTCTCCAACAGGCTCACCTCCATGTCCCAGGCGGTCGCCTTGCTCTCGTCTGTGGTTGCCACCATGACCGCGCAAAAGTCGAAGAGGTGACGCCGTTGTAGCTTGTTGCGGTGTGCCATGATTGGCACCTTACTAAATGCTAGTATTAGGCTGGGCCAAGTTTAATGTAGCGCGAGATAGTTTTCAAACGGAGCTTTAAATTCTATATACTTCGAATTTGTGAGGATGGTTGCAGCTGCATTTTCGAAATGCGCGCAAAAAGTAGAGCTACTACGCTCTCTGCACGCGAAAACGGTCACGGGTATGCTACATGTGTGTAGCACATCAGGTGCTGCTTACTTCAGATTTTAGTCATTTGAGACCTACACGGAATATGCTTCAAGTCTTCTTTCTCGTTGTCTTTACGGCTGACAGAAAGCCCCTACCGTGCTCTCGTCGCAGAAATAAAATCTTTTTAATTAGTTTTCGTCTTAGGGCCCACGCTAGATTAGCAATAACTCGGAGGTGCTACTATCGCCGTGGTAGGCACCAACATTTTGGCCTGATTGGTATGGACCAATACCAACGATTTTTTTTTCAACGAGAAATCCGATTTTAAGGTCCGTGTGATAACTCCTACATGTATTGAGCGGACACAGCGGGGAAAAAATTCCGTCTCAGGAAGTTTGGATTTAGGCGATCATGGGAAACCTGTATTGCCCGCCGCTACACGATTGATTCGATCGTGTAGCGGCGGGAAGCTGGACCTCAATGATTGACCTTTATTGCCCGCCGCTACACGATTGACTCGATCGTGTAGCGGCGGGCAATAAAGGTCAATCATTGAGGTCCAGCTTCGCTACTTAGAGCATTGCCACCGGTAGGGGCAAATGTTAAGTAAAAGTAAAATTTGCCTTCCAAATGCTGAAACTGTCTGGCACCGGTTGAAGCAAACATGAAGAAAATCTAACCACGACGCAAATTCGGGGCATCGTGCAGTCATATATTCGTGCAGAATCCCCGCTCTGCGTCGGACAGTGGCATCCTGTAGACCAATCGAAAGCTTCAGTCAATGTGTGGATGAGAGCAGAGAGCACAAGATCTCACTGCGAGATAAGATCGTATCATTCCCTGTCGTGATCTGTTGGCTTTGGTTTCTTGTTATGCCGCCGCCTCGTGGTCGTAATTACGACGCTGCGGAAGATCTTGAACTCGCTAGAGCATGGGTGCTTGTGTCGACCGACGGGTCAAAGGGAGTAAACCAGACTGCTGAAATGTTTGGAGTCGAGTGAAGAAGACGATGGAGGAGTCTGACGCAATTTCTGAAGCGATCCGGACCGGTACATATGATCTAAGATCATGGACGTCATTACGGTCACATTTTAATGACATATCCAAGAAGGTTTCCAAGTACGTTCGATGTTTGCAGAAGATCGAGTCACTTCAAGAGTCTGGATCAAATGAAAAAGACAAATTGTTAAAAGCTCAAGAGCTATATCGATCGGAGAACAACAGTGTTTTCAGTATCAAGTTTGCTATGCGGAGCTCGTTAAGTGCCCAAAGTTTCAGAACTCCTTTATGGATACACGCAAGCGCAAATCCGTGGACTCGGATGCCCGACCGTCTGCTGGGGCTGCTTTGCATGAGGAGACAACCTCGCCACAACTGGAGCAGCAAGAGCCTGATCTAGAAGCTAAAGGGGTAAAAGCTTCTAAGAAACTACGGGCACAAGTGAATCTTCAAGCACGAGCCGTTAAAGCGCAAGAAACTATTTCCATTTCTATGGCGTCAAAGACAGAAATTGCAAAGTCGCGCCTCCGCATCCAAGAAGAACGGGCGCTGCAGTCCATGTTAAACGAGCTTTACGCAATTGAGCCAAGAGATGAAGAGCATGGCGCATTTCTGCGAAGTAGACGAAGCAGTCTCTTGGAGCGTCTGGGAGCTTTCACCACTACTAACGCTAGCGGCTCGACATCGTCAGAAGTCAGCAGTTGAGTTTCAGTAAGAAACAAGCATGAATAGATCACGACACTTTCGATTTGTATTATTTTCTTTGTTCATGTTTTGTGAAATGAAAAGATATTGTAGCGATTACCATTTAATATGAACTACTTTCATCAGCATGGTAAGTCCATAAATGATTTATCACATCGCTGCGCAATTTGAAATGAGCTGCTTCTTCTTCAATGCTGGTAATTCGCGACGCAAGGTCATGAATTGATCGTGGACGAATTCAATCCGGCCTTGTCACAACAAATTCAGGACTTGGACCAGTTACATCATACCCGTCAATTAGATATTCATGAACGTCACGTAATTCACCGCGTCCATCCTCAACAATCATGTTGTGCAGGATTAAACACGCACGCATCACTTTGCACATGTTTAACCTAGATCGCAGTCTACAGGGAAGACTGAGTATGCGCCAGCGTGCTTGAAGAGCGCCGAATGCTCTTTCAACATTATTTCTGCATGCTTCTTGTCTGATGGTGTAATATTTCTCACTATTTCCTCGAGGTTGATGAAGCGGCTCAAAAACACCGGCCAGTCGGGGTAAATTCCGTCAGCTAAACAATACGCCATCGAATACGGTTTTCCATTCAACTTGTACTCCACACGAGGAGATTCACCGCGCATTAATGCATCAAACACTGTGGACCTGTCCAAAATGTTATTGTCGTTTAATGATCCAGGATGGCCAAAATTGGCGTGCCAAATCCAGAGCTCTTCGTCTGCACAAACCTCTAGCACCACTGTTGGTTTCTTTTCCTTGCCTTTAAATTGCCCAGCCAAAGATGATGGACAGTTTTTCCACTCCGAATGCATACAATCTATGCTAGACCACATACCAATAAACCCACGGTGATCGTTTGACTCCAATAATCGTAGCAAGTCCGAGTCTGTTGGTTGCCGTAAGTATTCCTCCCCAAAACATGTATCAACTGCGTCAATAAAATGTGTCAAAGAGTCGTAGACGACTGTCTTACTCATCTCCAGATTTTCGTCCAAAGCGTCTGCAGAGTCTGCGTAAGCAAGAATCCGAAGAGCTGCAGCCACTTTCATCAGCGGATGAATGCCCAAGTCCCCTTTGCAGTCAGGTCTTTGCTCGAAATAGGAGTCGGTGGTTAGAACACCATCCAAAATGCGCACGAACAACGTTTTGCTCATTCAAAAGCGGCATCTAAAATCATCTGCATTGTAGACCGGATTTGGGCCAAAATACTGCTCGACCATCCTCTCGTAGCGAGCTCTAAAATCACGACGCTTGTTGGGGGCTTTTCCTGGTAATGAGCCTCCTCTTCGTGTACGCGTTGCCTTCTGGAAGCACTGCTGTGTCACGCTCTCTAGGCCCGTGAATAAGGCAACAGCTTCGTCATCTTCTGCTTCACTCTCGTCCCATTCGTCCAGGAAGCTATCCTGGCCGGCGTCTTCGTCCATCTTGGAAAGCAACAAGCCGTATGTTTTCTGCTTCTCCGTATTAGCGTTAGACTTTAGTTGAGATATGACTGGTACCGGTGCGAAATTAGTTGTAGCAAAAATATGTAAAGGTTTAGTCGCACACAAAATGAGGTCATTTTTCCGTATCCTTTTACTCTACCGGTGGCAATGCTCTTAGTAAAGTATTGAAAACTATCTTATAGGTATACAGGATCAGGCGTCGTCTACCCAAGTCGCTATCGTAAGAAAATACACCATGCGGTGAGGGCGAGAGCTGGCTCAAGGAGACCTTGATCAGGGTGAAAGGCTCTCTAGCAGCAGAGATTTTCCTCAACACAGTCCACTTACAGATGCTGTATCATCGAAGCCTGTCCTCACAGTGGCACACCGTGAGGTTTACGACCACAACACAACTTAAAATCTTCGATTCCTAGTGTGTAACTCACCTTTCGCCGGTCTGCAGCGGGTAGCACGCATGCCATTTGTCTAGCCGCGACCAACGCCACCTCATTTGCACCTCTTCACTTGAATTTTACGCTAGGCAATCGTTGCAGCCAGATCAGGAGCTCGTTGCATAGACTCTGAACATTTAATCTGGATGTTGCGCTTTGCTTTTTTTTACTAAGATGAAGAGCTCAAGCAGAAAATTGATGTTATAAACCTCTCACCTCTTGTGAGGGCGTCAACTGTATTGGATTCATGTGCATCTAATATGCAGCAATAGATTAAGAGTACACTAAGTCACTCACGGGACAACACCACGGAGAAGGCAGTGACTCTAGTTGGATATGTCCATGCAGTCTAGTGGCAATCGAGCGAAGGCGCGACCGGCCTCCGTAAGCTTGACACCACTGCTGTGGCTGAGCAGAGCGATTGCCTTGGCTGCAGTCTCGTCGTCCGAAAGATCCGATGAGCGGGAGCTGGATAAAGATCGACTACGGCTGCGGCTCGAGGGCGAGCGACCGGCTTTAGCACGTTCTAGAGCGCGCTCCTTACGGATACGCTGCGCATCCTCGCGCGAGATGGCCGACCAGTTGATGGCGTTCTTCTTGGACTTCATGAGGCGGTAGGGCCAGACGATGCCGAGGCGCCGGCAGTTGCGCTTGATGGTGACCGTCGCGACGCCGAGCTGCTGTGCGGCTTCGCGTTGGGACATATGGAAGTACTGGGCCATCTCCTCGGTGGTGAAGTCGAAGACGACGCGACTCTTGCGGGTTTTCTTGTTGGGACTGACACCAGGGGCACGGGTCTTGCTGTAGGTCACGGTAGGCGACGCCAGTTGCGACGGAGACGCAGTGGGCAGTGTGGCTGCAAAGCTGTCGAAGCTTACGTTGGGGCAAGAGTGTCGTTGGTGGTAGACTGTAGTGCCGCGATGGAGTGGGTGTGCTACACTGAAAGTACTGGGAGCGGTGACGCACACGGGAAACGGTGGCAAGCTCTGCATCGTGGTGATCGCTTTGGTGATGTTTATTGCGGTGGGTTGGCTGCTTGCGGTGCAGCGGGAGAAATCGGGAATGACTCGTTCCGACCCACGCACATTTCTGCCTCGGGGTGAGCGCAAAGTGCAAGCTCCGTTCCGGACGGCGCTGACATGAGCGACACTGGCAAGAACCGGCCATCGGCTACTTTGCTCTCGCCATCGCCTGTCTCGTTCGGGACAATAATCTTAGTCTGCAGACGTGACGCGCCCGATGTCTAGCAGCGGTGTGTGGTTCAGCGACGGCGGCGACGCTTGTGACCGCCACAACTGGCGACAAGTGAGCCTGCCACACGGGACTTGACCCCTTTGAAGTTGGAATAAGAAGAATAAAGATCGCTTTAACACTCACTTCTGCAGAGCCTGGCCGCTTTACCGAACTCTAAATTGACCGCAAACGCTGAGACAGTGGACTTTTTTTTTTTTTTGGGGGGGGGGGGGGGGGGGACAGGAAACGTCAAATTAGTTACGTAAATGGCGGCTCTTCTGAAAAGCACTAGCTGTTGTGATGAAGCTATTCCGACGGAGCTATTCCCTTGCACGCCAACCCGGAAGAAATGCCTGCACCAACACATGGTTTAGCGGTTTGTGCGTGGCAAGGTAAAACCAACTCAACTGATCGATCAGAGTGGCAGTCCACACGCCAGACCGTGGACGTGTTTGTGTTTCTAACAGAAACGTTTTGCCAGATATGATGTGGAATGTCGCGCCGCGGCAGTGCGAAAGAAAAACCGTTTCGATGTCGCACCTTTGCGTGCGGTTGTTGAAGGCGTGATGGCAGCGATGTTCAGGAAATCATGCGACCTGCACTCTCTCGTGACGGAAACTATTCACTTGAAACGTTTTAAACTGAATGTCCTATTGTCACCTCACGCACAGCCAAGTGTCAACTGCGGGTTCTGCCTAAAGTGGTGGTGTAGAGTCCAGGAGCATATGGTTTCGCCAGTACTTTCGCCGTCTACATTTTCTGCGATGTCGAAAACACCTTGCTACATTTCGCCACCAAGACTTCGGTGTTCTTCTTCCTTGTCATCCGCTCGTAATTCTGAGCAGTTCCAATACAGATCGAACACTGGGGTTGCTGTCATGAAGACTTCACCTGTGTTCGCGACCATGATTGAAGCGGCCAGCACCAAAAGAGCTGCTGCGCACCGAGAAAAATTCTGACCCTCACAGCTGCTCAAGCCTCGGAGTTTGTTCGCGCTACATGGCCCCCAAGGTTACTTTTGGCGGGGTGAAGTGAGCCCTCGCACTTACTAAAAAGTATTAGAAGGTATCGCTTGTATCTTCCTGGGCTGCGTGGGGAGGTAAACACAATCTGTGTGGTTTCCAGCTTGGTGAGCCCCTTCCTATACATTGCATCAACTGTAAAGCTCGTGCTATTATTCTCTTAGCAGATCATGCGCAGCGAAATGGTCATTACTGGATACTGCAGCAGACCATTTCACTGTCTTTTGGACCTAGTCTGACCACACATTTGACGTATGGAAGAGACTTGATTGCTCCACACAAACATCGGAATCCGATCGCTGAATTCCTGCGAGATGTTACATATACCGTGTCCATATAGGCTTGGGTTTCTACGATAAATCATTCATCACTTCAATTACAGTAAGGGATGACATTAAAACGACAGAAACAGTAGTCCACAGTTGATCCAATAAATTTAGAAGCAGAGATAAGATTGTCGCATGATATTTTGGCAAACACAAATATTATTAAGCAAATAATCCTGTTGATCGCAAAGCCAACTCGACTAGCTACGATCTTGCTCTTTAAACATGGCTCTAACGTCTCCAGTAATGGCCCTATTAGGGCCCCACTGATCATACTGGACCCTAACTACCAATGATTATTACCTAGTTCATAAATTAAACTTCAAATATATGTCGGTGTCGCAACAGACAGGGAGTGCCGATTGCGGCTTTAGTACATGATATATCTTCTACTATGCGGGGTTTCTTGACAATATTCGTCACCATCGCGTAGAATTCTGACGTAACTCGATCTTGCTGGACAGGCATTAGTGCTCGGAAGTAATTAGGAAATACGTTGGCATTTTTACTCGTTAATGTCAGTTTCGATCAGTCCTGTCATTATTGTAAAGCTTGTATATTTGTACTACGTGCCTGAATCGAAAAATGTATCCAATTCAGCGTAGCTTCATGCTGCCTTTACACCTCATAATTTGGCTTTAAGTGCTACTGACATGTTAGCTCAGAAAACTAGGCACTAGCTTACAAAATACATGTAACATGCGAATGTACTAACATGTCAGCGTTAGAGGGTAGCCTAGCTCTATCGTTACAATCGCTCATGCCGGACCGGAACTGGTTTAACTGTGCTATCGTCGTTAACTGAGCTGAAGTTAAGTCATCAGTTTTGCCCTAGCGGCAGGGCATTATCTAATATCACATCGACCTGATTGGGGAAACGTATTGTAATATGCTAAGTCAGCCGTTGGAAACCCTAAACATAGGACAAATTAAAGGACAACATTTTTTGCACTCTTTTTTGTTGCTGTTGCTACATTACCACTTTTGATTATAAAAACCTGTCTCTCAAACGGACTTTAGCATAAAAAGATTTGTTCTATCCAAGTAGAAGCTGATCTGATGACTTCCCCGGTCCTCAGCACGTGGACGCATTTTCAGGCATCAAAAGTGTATCCGGTAGAGCTACACCCACAATCCGATCAAGTACTATCTAAAGTGCCGTTAAACGGGCAAAAATCCTTGTGTAAGAGATCATACTTCAAATCAAGCTGTATATTTATTTTTCTGAACAAAAAGCGTATTATATTATTGTTTCGTGGGGGTTGTCTCTGACCCGGACTTTATGGATACACACTGACCGCGGGGACCCAGCGTAAATGACGAATTCTAAAGTTTTATTCAATCAAGCTGCGAATGTACCACCGCTCGAATCCGGTTCTGCTGACTCGAATGCGGAACACCAATCTGTCACTGCAACAAGCACTAAAATCAAATATACATCAGCTCGCTTCACCTTACATCACTGTATCCCGTTGCGACTGACTGACGGGCAACAATTTCAAAAAACGCATCGGGGCAAGTGCTGAATGATTCCTCGGCCATCTTCGCCAGGCTGATCGAAAGAGCTATCATAGTCGGAGGCTAAAGTGTCATATCGTCATAATCTGTGACGGGATCCCACAGCGCCTTGCGCTTGAGGAAGTCGGTTTTCGAGTATATACAAGCTCTCAAGTAATAGCAGCTCACAGGTCCCTTTTCAAAAGGACCAGTTAAAGGTAAGTTGTAAACTGAATATATTTGTAGGTATGCTTTTCTAAACAAACAATAAGCCACCGATAGTAAAGCTGTGTAGTAAGTCAATAATTGGTCTCTGGGGTCCCTGGTACCATGGTTCCGACGTGTGATGTGTCCCACTTCATGTAACCAGGCGTACACTGGGTACGTACTGCGTTACACCCTCCCCCGACTTAAGTACGGTTTACCGATTAATCAGAATGAGGAAGTAAACGTCACAAAGTCTCATTCTCAAAGTCAAAAGACATCGACTTATCTGCGAGAAAACGGTGGAGGTTTACTTTAATAATAAGTGTGAGGTGTATTGTGTTACCCGCCCATACGTGTATGTGCCTGAACTCTAATACCCATTCCCAACTTGCATGAAATGCCCGGTCAGGTTGTACCTACTCAGCCTGTACCTGCTGAAGCCTCCTTTCGCATTCTTATCGTATTCCTTCTGCCTCTCCCTCGGTGTTCCTTCCTCTTTGCCATTCCTGAACGTCTCCCGTTGCCCAGTGCTCCACCTTTAGCCGCAGCTCGTGACCTTGCTCTTCTTCGCTAGCCCCATAAATCACACTCTTGCCTGTGTCCATAGCGTAGTTCGCTAGCCAGTCCGCTGCTTTATTGTACTTCCGATAGTGGTGCTTCCACACTATCACCTGCCCTTGGTCTGCTAGCTTCCTGGCGATCCTGTACCAAGACTTCATCCCCTTCGCTTTTGGCTCCTTGCGCCTCTGCATGAGCCCAAGGATCATTGCGCTGTCCCCCACCACCTGCATTCCTCTCCAATTGCGCGCCACGGCTTCCGCCAACAATCTATGCAGTCCCGTAAATTCCGCCACATTGTTCGTCATACTTCTGCTGCTTAGACATGTAGCTGCGGCCCACGCCACTTTGGGGCGTTCGTCTCTTCTCGTCCATTCAACGATCACACTTCCGCTTTCTCCTGGCCCTGGATTTCCTCGTGACCCTCCATCAAAGAAGCCCAGTCGGACTGTTTCGTCTTGTCCGCATCCCCCGCTGGCGCCCCTGTGTGCGCCTGCCCATTTGCTTCTGATCCTCTCCGTCACCATGAGCTTCGCGTACGATGTCACGGTTAACGGGAACAAGCCTGCCTTATAGTGCAGTACCGTGTCTTGCAGGATTGTCGTCATGCGTCTTACCTCGCTCTCTACCGTCCGTCTTGCAGTCTGGTCTGGGTAGACCTCTGACACCTTCCATCTCCACAATGCTGTGATAGTTGCCGCACATCCCATTGTCCAGAGTGTCGTTGCTACCTCGTGGATGGCGTCCCATCGATCTTCCGTTTCCTTGTTGCCCCAGTCGATTAGCCATTGAGGGACTTTGCTCATGCTTAAAGAGAAGATAGCTTGGGCCACCTGCTCGTTGGCTTCACCATCCGCCGTCGTCGCGGCCATCCCCCATACTTCCAACCATTTGTCCCATAGTGCCCTGGCGTCAGGACACTCCCACAACAAGTGCTCCTGCCCATGCCTTGTGGCATTGGTGCATCTAGCTCCCGGACACTTGTACTTATTTTCTGTGCCTCTCCACAGCCTTAATCGCCACACCTTCATCCGTACGATGTTTTGCTTTTGGTATGCTGTCACGCCGTGCAGCCGTTGCACTTGTTTCCACGTGAGGTTCTCTAGAGCCTATGCTCAGCACTTTGTTTTGCTTGGCCGCTTTGCTTTTCGTGTGTTCCTGTTCTTTTACTGCTCTGCTCTTGTCGTTCCGCCGTATGACCTCTTTGTATTCTTTCCGCGTCCGTGTCCATCTTCTCTTCCCGGCCCATAGCGGTCTCATGTGTGTCAGAGCGGGGTGCGGTGTTATCCACACTGCTGCTTTCTGCGTATTTAGTAAGGTGGCTACGTTAGCACTCGCTTCCTCGTTGCTGTCCCCCATGTCAATTACTTGTTCAGAGAAAGCCCAGCCGTGTCGGACCTGTGCGGTGCCTTTCGACTGGTCTATCCAGAAGCGGTGATGAGGATCAGTCATGCCGTGCGTCACCCTCAGCTTGTTCTGCTCTGTCGGTTTGAAAACTAGCTTTGGGAATTGTGCTAACAGCGAGAGTGCCAAGTCGCGGAAGAGGTGTGCCTGCTTGCTTTCCATTGGTATTCCTTGTGTCTGCGGCTCCACCAGTACTTTACCGCTGCTGATGTACGATATCTTCAGGATGTCCTTAATCACCTGTACGTCGTGTCCGTCTGTTAGCTTCTTGTACGCCGCCCATGTTTGTTTCGCTCCTCCGGAGTCCCTCGAGATGAGCTGATTGTAGGGTAGCTCTAGTACTGTATGCTGTATCAGTTCGCCTCTCTTCTTCTCTCTTTTTTTGTTGCTTATCGCCATTTTACCCAGTAGCCGTGGCTCGAATTCGCATTCCAGTCCCATTTGTCCCCAACTCGTCTTTAGTCCGTTGCGGTGCTGCATCTCGCGTCGTAAGCCCGCCTGATCGTCTTGTGCTTCGTCTGGGTCATCAGGAGCAAATCCTTTTACTACTACCAGTTTGCCAGTGGTCCATAGGTCCGCTCTCATTCGTGGACCCCTTCCGTCCATTTTGGGCGTGATGTGCCCAAGAAAGACTCCTTCCTTCATTTTGAGCAGTCTACCTGCCACTTGTTTGCGTTTGTTGGTAGCCGCCGCCCATTCGCCTACCGTCGATGCTGCTAGCGCTCCGAGTTCGGTTCTGAAGTTCGGCATTCCTATTCCGCCTTCCTTGGGTCGCAGTTCGGCCACGGCTGCTTTGATCCAGCCTCTGGGCGCTTTGTCGGATTTCGAGAACGATGACTTCCAGACGAAGTTCCGGGTCCTCCACTCAGCTTCTTGTACTAGTTCGTCGGTGGGCCATGCGTGCCGCGCTACATACATCAGCTTTGGCATGATTATTGCCGACGCGATTGCTGCTCTCTCCTGCACAGTGTTCGTTTTCTCCACTGCAAGTGCCAATCTGGTGGTCAGCGCTGCGAAAACCCTCGCCCATGCGCTCTGTGCTGTATCTTCGGGTCCTGCAATATGACCGAGGTATCGCGTTTCGCTGACTTCTCCTACTGTATCTGCTTCCCCGCATCGCGTCGTTTCAGTGCTTGCGCTTGCCTTCCCTAGTCTTAGGGCTACTGATTTCTTCAGATTGAGTTATAAAAATAAAATAAATAATAATTTTGGTTATTTACCTATTATTTTTTTAATTAGTTTTATTATTATTTTAGAAACATTTGTTATGTTTAGTAAAGTTTTTACCCAATAAATCATATTTACCTCGAATTACATGATATTTTACTCCAGGTAAATCTTTTACCCGACCACCCCTAATTAATACAATTAAATGCTCTTGTAAAGATACGTCTGAGAAGTTCTTCACTGTCCTAATGGCGGCTCGCTGCATGCTTGTGTCCGCAATATAGATGGCTGTGTCGTCCGCGTACCCCGCTATCTGGATCTTTTCACCATCCTGATCTTCCTCCAGTCGCACTCCTTGTACTTCTTGGTCCTGTTGTATTGCGTCGTACAAGATATCTACCGCCAGTATGAACAGTAGTGGCGCTGAAGGACACCCCTGTCGGATTCCGCTTGTGACTGCAATAGCCCTTGAAAGCGTTCCTTTGGCCATGAATCGCACCGACGTCTGATCGTGTGTTGCTTTTACAATCGCTCTGAAATTGGGTGGAAAACCTTTGGCCTCCAACACTTTATGCAGGTAGTCCCTATCCAGCGAGTCGTATGCTTTCGCGAAATCAAGAAGTAGTACTTGCGCTCGGGTGAGCTCTTCCGAGCTCTTTGCTGCCGTTTTGGCCGCCTCCAGGAGATCTATTGCCTCATGTATTGTTCGCCCTGGTATGAATCCGAACTGCGTCGTATGCACTAGCCGTTTGATGTGCTTTCTTACTCTCCACGCCAGGATCCTGGTGAATATCTTGTAGTCAGTGTTGAGGAGAGCAATTGGCCGATAATTAAGTGCGTTGCTCGTATCCCCCCCTTTGGATATGCTGAAGATATACGCCTCGTTAAAGGACGTTGGCGTGTGTCCCTCTTCAAGAAATATATTGAGGAGTTTTGTCAGGATTGGCACCAAAAGGTCTTCATAATCTCGGTACCATTCATTGCCTATGCTGTCCGGTCCGCACGCTTTCCCGATCTTGCATTTTTTTTATTGCTGCTGCGACTTCGTCTTGTGCTATCTGCTTGTCGATTTCTTTTAGGCCAATCTGCTCCCATGCGTGCTTGCACGTACTGATGAATTCATCTACTCCTGGTTCGTTGTCTGCATGCCCATTGAAAATGCTTCTCCAGCTGTCTGCCAACGTGTCTGCCTTGGCGTGGAGTCCGCGTTTGGGGGCTCCTTCTGGTGCTGTTAGCGTGGGGATGATGTTATCTCCGTACTATGTGCAGATCCTGTTGAAGAAAAAGTTTGTAGAGGCTTTCGATGTCCATGCTCCTTTGTTTACGAGCCTTCTCCTTCTGATTGCTCTGCGCTGTGTCTGCAATTGTTTCAAATCTGCCAGTAGTTCTGCTTGTTGCCGTTCCTCATCTGCAGATTCTCCTCGTCCTGTTGCCAGTTTGCGTTTTATCCGCCTTATCTTCTGCCTGAAACCTTGAGTCATTCTCCTGCGGGCTTGTTGTCTGAGCTGCTTCATCTCCGCCTTGATCTCATTCTTGAGCTTGTCCCATTCCTGCGCCATTGTGTGTGGATTCATCTGCTCCATACTGCTCCCCCAATCCTGCAGTATTTTGGTTATCATGTCCCTCGTGGCTGCCTGCACGTACATCGGTGGCGGATAGACCGCCTCCCTCTTCTTATTCCTTACTGCCCCTTTTGGGTAGTGCATATCTAGAATCACACCCTTGTGGTCTGAATCGCAGATTCCCTCGTCTGTGGTCACCCCCCCCCCCCCCCCCCGTATCTGCTTCCGGTCCCGACCCGAGATGTACCATCGATCGATGCGAGATGTCCCCTTTTGTCCGTCCGCTGCTGTATGTCTGTGTGTGGTGGGTTCTAGCGTATTGCGTCAGCTCCGCCTCTGTAGCCACTGCTGGTATATAGCACTCTCCCGTGTCCACTAAAGCGTTGTCCTGAATGAAGCCCCGTAGGACTCGTGCCCCTACGTCATTTTTCGTGTTTGTCCCCTCCTGTCTCCCTCTACTCTCGTGACGCAGTTGAAATCTCCTCCGCATACTATGGTGTGATCCGCCGGCAGTCTTATCCCTCGTAGCGTGCTGAAAAAGAGTGTTCTTGTAGCCCCGTGTGAAGGTGCGTATATGTTTATGAAAAGATGTCGCTTTCCCTGAATCTCCCCGGTGGCCATCACTAGGTGTTCGGTCCAGTGTTCCTCTCCCCATCCCTTTAGATCCTTGACAGCTCCATACGGATTGAGTAGAATGGCTACTCCTGCTCGTCTTGCTGTGCCTGACGACCATACTGAAAGTACCGTCGCGCAGGCTCTCTTGTATCCCCATATCGCTGCGTATTGAGCCGCTGCCGAATCCTGCTCTTGGGCCGTCAGGTGCGTCTCTTGCATGAAGGTGATGTCCCGTACTCCTCGTTCTAGCCTCTCTCTCAGTACCTGTAGATAGGTCCCGATCGTTCCCCTTTGTACAGCCATGCCGCTTATGTTGTATGTGGCCAGCCCCAGCGTTTTGTCGTTGACATGTTGTTGTGTAGCTAGTCGTCGTCTTCGTCTCCTCATTGTTCTGGTTTGTCTTGTTATGTTCTTCTTAAGATTTCTGTGTTCATCTTTTATGGACTTCATTCTTTCCTGCTCCGTTATGTGCTTGAAAAAACTTCGTATTGTCTGTTGTCCTCCGCCCTCATGGTGTCGCCCCTCCCTTCTCTCTTTGTTCGGCTTCTTAGTTTGTCCTTCCATCATTTGTCTCCTTGGGTGGTTGCACTGACCCGTGCGCTATCTTGGCATCTTGATCTGCGATCCCTTCCTTGTTTCCTGGCACCTTCATTGCGTTTGCTGCTGTAACGCTGGGTGGATAGTGTGCCGTCGGTGCGTTGCGGATTGCTGCTGTTGTCGCCTTGCTTGCCTCGCCCACCGTGATTGTCGCTATTTCCTGTTTCTTTTGCACTTCCACGTCAGCTGTAGCGCGGTCTTGGTACATCCATTCGTAGCAGCTACTGTTGGGCTCTTTTTGCTTCTCTTCCTCTCCAACTTTTTGTGCTGTGTTTCCTTCGTCTGCTCTGGTATTCTCATTCTTCGATTCTTGTCCTTTAGCCTTGGCGTCTTTGTCTGCTCTGCGGATGGATTTGAGCTCCTTAGTTGCAGCTTTTCCTGTCTTGCCCCCATCGAACGGTTCTGCATCTAACGCTCTCCCTCCATATTTGATCAGTATGTTGTTCCGCCGTCCTGTGAGCTCCTTCCACTGATCTGTGTATGTTTGATATCGCTCGGGATCGTACGTGACCGCCTGGTAGTGATTGCCTGTGTTGCTGGAGTGTAGCACCATGATGATAGGCAGCGTTCCTGCTGCTGTAAGTTCTCCCAGAAAGTCCGCTCCGACGTGTGAGGGCAATGTTACCACCGTTCCTGTCTCGATCGCCGTCTTGTCTGGAATCTCCATTTCTTCGTATCCGTATGCCTGCAGCATTACTGTCTCCTCCTGCAATACATCCAGGACAAACACCATTTCTCGGGCGTGCATCGCCACTGCTTTTATGTGTTCCGGTCTCACCCAGTAATTCATTGGCACGGACGCTTTGACTGATCTGTTTCGTTGATCCGCGTAGTGGTTAGCCAATGCGCACAGCTTCTCCGTGTCTGCAGCTTGCTTGGTAACTCCTTTCCCTGCTGCTGCGAGCGCTGCTTCGCATTCCTCTTTGTGTACCTTGAACTCGTCTGCCACGTTTGCTATCATGTTGTTCATTACTTGCTTTTTCAGCCCATTCGCTGCTGTCACTGCACTGGATTCCAGCTGTAACAGTCCCGTCGATATGTTGTGTAGTGCTGCGAAGAAAGCAAGCCATCCACAGTGTCCGTTGGCCGCTACATTGGTGATCGCCCCCCCCCCCCCCCCCCCCCCCCCCCCACACACACACACACACAATGTCCAACCATTCCCTCAGTGGCCGACCGAAATCATCCCCTTGTTTCGTCCCTGTTACGAGGAAACCTTCCTTTTCCAGCGCCCCGCTTTCTTCGGAGTTTTCCTCTTGCGTCGACGAGACTCGAGCTTCCGTTATCGAGGTTTTCTGCGTGGTTACGTATTTGTGCATGTATTGTTGGATTGGTTTTCTCTCCTGCTGGTTGTCCGTCTCCGTGTGATGTGTGTCTTGCTTCAACCGCTGGTTTCCTGTTTCCTCACTCATGATCTTTTTTGCTGCTTTACTGGTTCGATCTCTCTCGTTGTCCCCATGGAGCTTCCAGTTTTCGGACAGTTGTCTTTTGGGAGAGGAAGATTTCTGCCTCGGTTCTCGTCCCTCTCTGCGTGTGTCCGAGCCCTGGTATCCTGTCTGTTCCTTCGTCACCTCTTGCACTGCGTTTTCTGTTTCGTGTGCTTTCGCTTGTGGCTCGTGAGTCGTGCTGGTTCGCGTCATACTGGGGTAACCGCAGCTGTATGCTGGTCCTGTTTCGGAGTTTTCATGTTCGCTCATTGCAGCGTCCTCCATTCCCTCGTCAAAGTCGCAGCTAGCTTCCAAGGTTTCCTGTTTGTTGCCTTGCACCGGTGCCTCCCCTTTAGTTTCTTCGTGTGCCCTCATAGTGTTCTGCTCCTCCTCTATGTCTTGTGGAACATCTTCCTTTCTGCTGCTCTCTCCTGGATCTCCCGATGTGCTCCTTGCTTGCTCCCATTCTGTTGGTAAAGTCGGCCTCTTATTCTCTTTCGAGCTGTCTTTTCCGTTCTCCCTCCACTGTTCCTCTTTTTTCGCATAGGATCTGGGCTTCCGTCCTGAAACTTGCTCTAGTAGTTGCTCAATGGTGACCGGACGCTCTCTGCTGACGTAGTCCCTGCTTCCTTTCCCTCTCTTCGACAGCAATTTGCCGTCTATTTGCATTGAGTGGTTTTGTTGGGTGACCTTTATGCGCTCCGGCGGTGTCCTGCAAAAACGTCCTGAGTGTTCCAGCGCTCCGCATTGAGAGCATGGCCAGTGTGTGTTGACTTCATGATGGTATATCGTCAGAAAGGCGTCATCCACCACCATCATTGATATCCTGCGTAGCTCTCCCGGGCAAGCTGCTGCCTTGATGTTGACTCTCCACTGTTTGTCATTTATATTTCCCCCTCCGGTTTCCACATGCGCCAGCGCTTGTACTTTGAGTCCTAATTTGTGTGTGAGTACCCAGTACAAATCAGACGATGTGAGTGCTCCTCGCTTCACTGCGATCGTGAATCGGTAGAAGTCCAGTTTGATCAGGGTGTTTTTGGTTTTCGCATCCTCCCTCTGCGTTTCGTAGTCCACCAATGTGAGCATTCTCATCCCCAGAGGCATTCCCCATCCGACCCATTTCATGGCGGTATGTTTCCCTTGGAAGGTCACTGTGACCACTCTTGTGTCCGCGTTGATTTCTACTCTTGATATGTCCTTCTTGAATTCCTGTATTTGCAGCTTCTGAGGAAGTGCAGCTTCAGCACCCATGTGCACTTGCTGCATGATCACTTGCTTCGTCAGGTTGGGTCCGTATCGTTGCCCCGGCAACAAATGTGCGTACAGCGGGTACTCAATTGCCATGAAGAGGTCTGTGAAAACCGCTAGCTCCCTTGCGTCCATGATCTGGATCAGGAACCTTGGCGGGATCGGCACTTCTAGCTGGTGGTTTAGTATCATCTCGATTGCTTGCTTTTCCTCGTCCGTCATTTCACGTAGGACTCTTATTGGCTCTGCTGGTCTCATGCAGAGTTCATACCGTTTCTGATACACATTCTCTCCTTCCGTTGCGGTTGGCCGCGTATTGTCGGTGCCTGATACGACATCCTTGAAAGATGTGTTGGTGTCCTGGCCCTTATCTTTTCCCTTGTTCGTTGTGGGGTCATTGATGAAAGTGAACTGCCGCAGTCGTATTTCTAATTCATCTTGGCCAATCTCATCATTGTGTAGCCATGCCTCTACCAATCCACCCAGCCGTTCGATGTGATGGTCCTTGGCACAGTCCCAGCAGCTGATCAATCCTTGGTATCGCTCTTGTTCTCCGTCCGATAGCTCATCTGACCATTGCTCTCTCAGCTTCTCCTTCTCCTGCACCGTTGCTTCTTGTTTGTTGCTTTTTTTGAGAAGATCTTGGAATCGCCTCTCTTTAGCTAGGTCCTTCAGCCTCAGCACCGTGTGCATCACGAATTCCTTTGGCGCTTTGTTCCGGATGTATGAGCGTAGCTGGGCAAAAACCATCGCACCATCTCCTGTGTCTGGGTCCCCTGGTCTCGCTCGGCTTGCTCGCTTTGTCTCTGTCTGGGTCGTTGTTTTCCTGTTTGCATAGGTCAATGAACTCCGTGCATCATTTCCCGCCTGTTTCCCTTTCAGTCCTTGGTTTGTGTGCCAGTCTTTTTCTCCGACTTTATCGCTCTTGCTTGCGTGTTGCTTTCCTCGGACCACCGTCTTCCAACCTTGTTTTGCTTCTTGCTCTCCTTCTCCCCTGCTCTGCATCTCGTTCTTGGGCATTCTCCTGCCACTGCCGTCCTCGTCTCCCTCCGCCTGTATGTTGCTTCTTTCTGTCGCTTTCCGTGCGCGACCGCTCGCGCTTACTTAAAGATTGTATGACCCGGGGTTTTCGCGTCCTTCCAAACGCCCCCCGGATCCTCGTGTTACTTGTGGGCTTCTTTCTCTTGGCCGGTGTTTTGAGCAGTCGCGCGCAAATTTGGAAGTGGTGGAGGTTTACTTCACAGCTAGAGTCTCGAGCAGCACTAAAGCACACATCTTATTGGTCTCCGCTTCGCCCTAAGCATGCCCCGTGGAAATGCAAAGAGAGGTGCGAAAGCACACACCAAGGCTATTACTGGAAAGACCCAAGTCAAGAGCACTAAGCCTCGTGGCAAAGGCTCTTCACTCCAAGAGGCTACTAAGGTGGCTTCGGAGGCGATCGGTACGAACGGTGACACGGCTGCAAGCAAGCGCACCAGCAAACGCCGCAGTCCGTCACTTTCGGTCCCTCCAGACAATCGTCCGAACCCGCGATTCGTTGAACGTGAGTTCAGGCCGGCGGAGCCGCTGTACCACTCGCTCTTCCTACAGAGTATTCGATGGCATCGCTTGCGGGTGCAATAAATTGCTAACGTACGCGCCCGAATAAACCCCCCTTCAAAAACGTCACTTTTTATAATAATAGCTGTTTTAAATTACCATTAACGAAAAAAATAAGATGTACTCATTGTGTCCAAGATTCAAGAGATAGCGAAAATGTTTGGATTTGACTTAATACTGTGTTTAACAGAAAAGATCGAGAATCACGGGAAAAGCTATAGTAACCCCCAAATTGAATGTTTCTTCACAGGGCTTCTTTCGCTCATGTGTTATACTATGTCATGCCAAGTCCAACATGGAATTCGGTGAAGACGTGATATTTGGCTTGATGCAAATTAACTAGTTAAGCGACCTCAACTAGACAGCGATCTAAACAATTAGCTTTGCTGAGCGAGAGCATCTTCACTTCTATCACCTTCCCCGCCTAAATCAGACAAAGCGGATGAGAGGCACCGTCATTTCGTTGCCTTGTAGTTCTCCCGAGCCCGCCAAAACCTGAGAAGCTCGCTAAATGAACACAGCTATCACCAAGAACTTCACGCATTGGGGATAGATTAGCCAAATCACGTTTAGACATCTCTCCCGAAGTAGGTTAACATCAGCGCGTCGAACTAGCGTTTTCCCGTTAGATTGAGTAGTTCGACATCTGCAAGGACTTCCACCAGAATACTATACCCCCCCCCCCCGGGTTATCTTGGTTATGCCAAATTTTCAGGCAACTCGACAAGCGGTCGCTCATGTACACTAGACACGATCATTACGATACATAGTACTTGACTTCAGTACACGTGATTAATGTGTCGCAGTGCCAAAATCAAGCCCTGGAGTAAACTGCAAAATCGCAATCGTTAGCACGTGTAGTCTAATTTGTGCGATAACAGGAGCAACATATCTAATTAGCACGCCCAAACTCTAAAAATTGAGTGAGCTACAGCCACCGAAGTGGGTGCGTGATCTCATGTGGCGCGGAGTGTAGGTGTTAATAAAGGAAACGGCCAATTTGAGTCCGTTTGGTCGTTCAAGGGCCACGGTCTTTTTAACCAGTGAGTAGACTGGCTTTTGGGTTTACCATTCGTTTATACTACAACAAGTACGAAAACTATACAAACCAATTCTTGGTTGGCGGGAAATCGCGAGCTAATGGCGAGAACCAGATGAATCCGTGGTGGGGACGCAGCAATGTGCTAAAGTAGAATTCATTTCTAAGTCAACAAGATGGTTAGCACTTACACGCCAGCTTTCGAGCCATCTACGATCGTTCAAGCCCAACGAGGCAGCACTGTTGTCGCTGTAGCAGCGGCTACTGGTGTTCATCAACGGACTGTCAGGAAGTGGCTTTGAACGCACGAGGTTCTACACGGTATTGAAGTAAACAGCCGTCGTACGGAGTCTCTCGCACGTAGAAAGACTGGTGCAAGCTCACGGGGAAATATGCCGAAACTTCCAACAGCACTGGATGCTAATGACATCGTTAAGACTGTGCTTGTTTAGATACATCAATTGGCAGTGAGTATTATCTCGTTTTATACCACACGATATTCCAGAAAATAAAGTACAAGTATATATTGACAATGCACCTCACTGATGTGATATAAAGGCGGCACCACCATACTTGGATACCATCACGCACACGACCTGGGGACTGTTGGGACAGTAGCATCCGTCATGTCTTCTTTCTGCATACTCTTTTATCCGTATTTCCCATATTGAGCGCAATGTCGAGATATATACGTCGGACTCGGGGCTGTGCACCTTGGTAGCCGCTGATCGCCGCTACCTGCGCTATCGATTTTCCGAGGAGGAACGCCACTTATTTCAGGCCACAGCAATTGATTCTCCTATCGCCTTTGACATCAGCTACCGAGAGTTGTTGTCCTGCGCATTCGCCTCTTTTTCTCTTTAAATGCAAGATACATACCAAATCACAAACTGAGCATAAATTTGGGCAGCGCAGCACCCGCCCTGCCGGGGGTTTTCACATCACAGTAGATGACTTGACCGTACCCGAGGGCGGGAGGGGGAAGCCAGAAGCTCTACGTATATGTACATTGCGTTTGAACCGCCCATCGCAGCATTGAGACCCTCTTGTGGTCAACGCCCCATGAGGGATCCTGAGTTGTGTCAGCGTCTTTATGTGTGTTGTGAGCCGAAGTGTTGTTTAATGCATAAATTAAAAATCTTTCTTGATGCGACTTTTAATACATGTACTATGGTGTCTGGCAATGTGCTTAGCATGGCGGGAATCGTAGCGTTTCACTTTTCATACTGAAAGCGAATAACATTTCGGTCTCCAATTGACAGCTGCCTACAATCAGTGGTCTCTAGAAAACGCGTTTTCTCAGCGCGATTCTATTGACTTATCTGCAAGAATATTGTGGTAAGTAGCACAGACACTAAGCTTTCCAGAACTGCCATAATCTGTCTTCCTCCCCCACCGGAACACAAGTAGCTTGTTCGGGAAAATGATGCCACTAGAACGGCCTTGATTTTGGCCGTTTCCTTTACGTAAACTCAGCTGGAAATAGAAGTTTTTTTTTAGTTTTACTTATGTTTTTTGTTAGAATTCCAAATAACGTGCGCTCTAGCTTTGTATCTGTGGAGATTGACATATCGGGAGAAGATTACCATGGCTTTCGCTTCAAGAATATCGGTTTATCCGACCTCCTATAAAATATTATATCGACATTGCGAGGGCCGCAAAAAAAACTCACTAGATCGTCATAGATAGTTAAGGCGGTGCATCTAGTTTTTAAACCTTTTAATGACCATAATGTCGTGATTTTTTTAATCCGTAAAATTGGATACGACAAGACTATTTATCGAAAAATAAATACACAGCTTAATAGGTTACGCTGTGTCCACTTACACGTTAGCTTACGTGTATGAGGAAGCGTAAGATGCGTTGCACTTAAATAAACAATTCTTTCTTCCAAACGTATTTTTACTTAAATAAGGTCAAAACAAAGTCGATTTCAGGTAAATTGAGACCTAATTATTTGTTTTGTTTAGATTTCCTCTTATAAATAGTTTTCTAAGTGAAAGGTATTCGCCAACGAATGGTTGGCAGAATATTACAATTCTAATTAGCTAAAGATGTTGACGTTCATCCACTGAAAGCTCTAAATGCATTAAGATCGGCAGTTTGCTAAATGTAGCCATTGGTATGTCACGACAATGTGGATAACCATTTTTATAACCAAGTGGATACATGTAGCCACTTGCGTGTAACCGCTCTACACTACCCCCCTAACCTAAGACTAACTAGACATTACACCTCAGTCAAAGTATTGATGATACCGTCAAAACGTTTAAGAACCCCGAGATCGTTTCGTAATGAGCTTGCCAAAGAAGCCGCCCTCGCAAGGGTCTGCTCTGGCAATTGTCGCGGCACACCAGCGCTTCGAGACTCTATTGAGGCGTCATCCCATCGATTGGCTCCAAAATAATGCCATGGAGGCAGAAATTCCTTGCGCAGTTCCTACTGAATCTGATGTGTCCGCACTGCCTGTACGGGTTAGTGCACCTTACGGAGCGAGATCTTATCGAGTGCACTTCCATGGGTGTACCCGCCCCACTAAGAGACCTTCGTGCTCAACTTGAGCAACGTGATGGCCTCCGTGCTGGTAAAACTTGCAGTTCTAGAACAGACTTTAAGCATGCACTCGGTTTTGCTCTCACCATTTCCGAAACGACCTCCATCAGGACGTCTCGTGGCTCCCATGTACCTCGATGGGGAGCAAATTTGCTTCAAAGAATACGAAGACGAGACTGATATCGGTTCGTGTTCGGGGCTTCATAGTCCCCTTTCCGCTCGACAATCGAACGTGTCGAGCCGCTGGCGTCAGGCTGCGGCGATGGCGGGGTCGGAAAGATACCCTCCGTACGGTCAATCCCAGATGGACCATGGCTCTCGCGCTCTGCACGATCGTGTAGTCGCTCTAAGACAATCCCAGAGCGCGGTGCTCGCAGCCCTGTAACAGAAGCTGCGCCTTCAAAGGGAGCACGTCGTTGCGGCTGCAAAGCCCGCTTCGAACGTCAAAGTCGCACTTGGATCGAAACGGAAACGGCTGCGCGACCGTGGTGCCGCGCACGAGAAGCAGGCCCACGTCGCTTCGTTGTCCTCGGTCCATCAGAACTATATGGCACGTGCTGCTCAAAAGGCTTCAACCGCCCGACGTAGAATGTCGGAAGGCGCCGCGAGCTGGATGGTATGCCCAACGTATATGCGTTGCCAGGCTATTCAAACACTGTGAGCGGACAGAAGAAGTGCGGAGCTTGCTTTCTTGCACCGAAATCCGAAATCGCATGCTGTGGCAGGTTCTGTGTAGCTAAGCGTACTAATGAACCTTTTTAACTTCATTTATGATTCCTCAGCCGACATTGTCTGCATTCAGCTTCTGTCTATATATGCTGCTATCGCGTCCTAGACAAACCGTACCACGGCTGGTTGAAGCTGGCCAAAGTCCAGTGATTGCGTGCTGAATGGCTTGTTCAGCACGTCTTCCTTCTCCGCAGCCGACCCGGCCTGCGCGCTGTCTGTCCCCTGTACAGTCGTCTTCTCGTTCGCGGTGCCTGTGACCTGCACAGACACTGTGACCTTGGCCTTCGCCTTGTTCTCGGAAAGAGACGCTTGTCCTCGCGTCGTCACCGCTGATACCTCCTTGGTATCGGTGTCCTTCTGCGGTAGTTTCGACGCAACCGTAGATCCGTGTGATGTAGTAGAACGCACAAATACCGTCAGATGTGGATTCCTTACACAAATCACAGCGAATCGCCAAGTTAGGTCGGCGGTTGTATGGCCTACGCAGAGGGTGGTCCCCTCGCGGTCCGGCCCTTCCGGGACAGACGAGTGGCTCGCTTCCACTCGGTTCCGACTAACCAAGTCAGATCACTTCCGAGGCTCCGCCGAGTTTGGTTCGGCTGAGCTCGTTCACAACCCTGTGCCCTCCACCAAAGGATGGACGACGGCGCGCGAGCGCTTTTACAGGTCACCGAGCGCAGAGGCTGCTCAGCTAGAAGTGTTACGGCACCCGGGCTATCCGACGTACCGGCCCGCTGAGTATGCGGGACTTTCTTTCACGCGTAGCGAGACTTTGTCCTACCCGAACCGACCTTCTTGGCGCTACCAGTCAATACCCTACAAGCTATGCCTCTCGAGTACTGACGGCAGGCATAATCCAGCCCTATGCAGGGACTTACCGGAAAAGTGTACACGTGTCTTGGACTAGGAAAATTCTGCTCTGTTATCTTCTGGGAGCCTTTTCGGCTCTCCCTATTTAATCCTATGCTTCTTTTACAAATATCTAGTGAAATGTAGTCGTTTCAGATCTCTACCGACCCTTCAGCTGAGTTCAGGTGACCGTTGAGCTCAGCGGCTATCCGGATAGCATATCCGGACAGATCGCCGAGTACTTACCGTGATCCTTTGCTCCTAAGCTCTGGGTTATCAGACCGAGCCGATTCTTGATCTTAAGTAGGTTGGCGTATGGTCGAATTTGAAAATCCCTACACCACATCCGGCCTCCACATTTAAAAAGGAAGCGATCGTACCGAACAAGGTCGGAAGGCGTGGACGCCGTATTACATTCAGGTAAAACGGTATAAGCCCTGTCGATAGATGCACTGTGTTATTGATGGCAAACCCTGTTATAAAAAAACAGTCGCTCCGCTGTAAGAACGAGTGTGCGTACCTCTACTTCCCGAACACGCGATTCACGCGCTCGGTCTGTCCGTCCATCTGCGGATGCTCCGCAGTCGATATCGACAGCTGTGCTCCAAGAAGTGTTAACACATCTTGCCAGAACCGCGCCGTGAAGCGTCAATCAAGGGTCGACACAATGTCGAGCGACATTGCATGATTTGGCAACACCATGTCATGAAATAATCATGCGGTCTGCACACATGTGCCTTCAGCGGGTACCGCAGCACAATAAATGATTTTGTTGAAGCGGTCAAAAAGATCCCAACGCCTGTCCTCCGCTTGTTGTCTGGGGTAATACAGAGCACACAGGCCATAGAAATGGACTGCCAGCACGCCGCGGTGTCAGATGTGTTTGTAATGGAGCATGCACGAATGCAGCAGGCTTCACGCGCTGACACACTTCGCAAGCACTGACGTATGTACTGGGGCACCCACTTGTACTGGTGGCACCAGTAGAAGTCCCTCGTGAGAAGCCATACTCTCTTCTCACCACTTAGATGCCCTGCCGTAGGGGCATCGTGATACTCGTAAATGATCCGCACGCAGATCATAGTCATGTTGCACGACGATGTCGAAGATCGTGCATTTTGAAACTGCCGATTGGTGCCTCCCCCCTGCACACCATTTATGACGCTTGGCTTTGCCTATTCGTGAAATCGGCGACGAGGCCTGAGTAACGTGCGGCTACTACAGCTAGTGTCACGAGAAAGGAAAAGGGCTCAGCCGTCGCCCAAGCTGCCCCCTGTCCACTGATAGTAGCGGATTGTCACTGCGATATAGTGGTATTCGCTCCAGCGTTTTGTCGCTATCAAGAAGGATAGCGACAGCTTTTGCTAGGGTTGTGTATATGGCTGTGATAAATGGCAACAATATTTACAGGTTGATTACAAAAAAAGAAGGCAACCGATTACCCACGCATGTCGAGTACATCCGCCGATTTCCCGAGCGCTATTGAGCATCCCCACGACAAGTTTGAGCCGCAACGGCAACGCGAAAGACTTGGTGCCAATGCCGTTCGCTACTACATGGAGTGCCCACAAGCTGCAAAATACTGAAACTTTCTACGCTACCAACGGAAACCGCAAGCGCCGTCAACACCTCTGTGAGGTATGCCTCGCTATGGCAACACCGTAAACAAAGAGCTTTGAGACTAGCCATTTCTGCAACCGCTGCACAGGAGCTTTCGGTGGACAGGTGCCTCTCTGAAACCACGTTCGTCGACAGGACACTGGAAATGCGCTCACATGTGAGCAAATATGGCATGTTACATGGGTCAAAAGTACCGATATCCCGCCGGAATTAAAGATGCGCATTCGTTTTAGCAAATGCAAGCGCACTGAAAAAAAGGATAGGAGTGTGATAGACTACCGTCAGCACTAGTAATCACAATGATCTCACCAACCTTTCGGACAAGTTCTATCCTATTCATCACTACTTGTTTCTAGTATAGAGCTGTTGGTACGTGCCTCCAACCATTTTGACGCGAGGGATAATGCAATCATCGTTTTAGGGATATATGTGAATATGCGTTTTACGACGAGAGTGCACAGCTACAGATTATTTCCAGGCGGAGCGCAGACGGGCATGTATGCTTCTGGAGGGTACATTACATCGTTTCTGGCCATGGGTTTAGTTTTTATGTGGTTCTTCGCAATGTCGCAGTCACCTGTAAGGCAAGCGGCTTGCATTCGGTTTCGCTCAGGACAATAAGCGCAACCTCGGGTCCGACTTGCACATGTCTCAGCAGGCCATACAACAGCGCTGCAAGCAGTTCGCGTTGAAATGCGGATTTCATATTATTGTCTCAGCGAATGCCAAGCACGTCTGTAAGCTGCTGTATGGACAGCAGTTTCTATGAGAAGCTTTGTGCACGCGATAGACAATGCCCATTCTAGATCAATGTATATGGCGGTACAGACAAATAGCAGATTGCACAGGCGAATTTCTGTCAAGATCATTTGAAAACCGTCGGGTTTCTCTCGATGCCTTGCACGGAAGCCAAGAATCCCCGCCCGGTAAAGGTCCAACGGGACACAACATAGCAAAACTAAGCTAGCCCAAGTACTTGTGGAAACCAAGATGCTCATTGCTCATGACGGATCGAATAGCACAATGACTGGAGCGGCTACAGTATCACAAAGCTCTTACAATACGAAGGACTGAAGTTGAGTCCGGCAGCTATCTCTCGCATCAAGATATCAATATAAGACAAGATCAAGGGACGCCAAGTTCACAGCCTTAAAATTAGAGTCGTATTTACAGAGCTTAGTGGCTGAAAACTCAGGATCACTCATGCAGTTTGTGAAATACAGCGATTGGACGTTTCGGCATGCTTGCTTTGTGCCTAACATTGATATACAAATCGCGAAGTTCTCTCGAAGAATGTTTAGGTTTGACGGTGCTCATCTATAAGGAGAAGTGAACGGTTTTGAAGTGCATCCTGTTGTAGCTGCAAAAGACTATGCGGGGCTTGTTACACTATGGGCTTTTGCATCGGTACCCGTTGAAAACTACGACGATTGGCAGAGGTTTCTTTCGGCGGCGAAAGAAGCTTTAGGGTCACTCGAAATATGCACTGTCGTCTCTGATCGCGACAAGGGTTTACACTGTCGGTAGCCAAGGTATTCCCTTAAGCACGCCATCGGTTTTGTTTGGAGCACATCAAGCGGAACATTTGTAGCGCGATAATTCCTCTCACAAACTTCATGAAGAATTCCATTTCGGCAATGGCAGATAGTGAGTGCGAAAATAGTTTTATCCTCTACCGTACTGAGCTCGCATGCGTCAACGCTCCAGCTGCCGAATATCTTGATGGCATCGATAGAGGTAGGAATCACCTTCTGCCACGCGTCAAGAAAAATACTGAGCTTCTTGCGGTGTATTAGCTCTTTGCCGCATGCCGTTGAGACTATTGTCTCGCCGCAGCTCGGGCAGCGACGGAAGGTGGATCACACCTGAATATTGTGACAGAGTTACTATTGTCTAATTGGCGTCTGGTACGCAAAATCTGAGCCGGTTCACACAAGCTGCTATGGGAAAAATCTGAGTGGACGTCCATTCAGATAAGATAATTCCTCTGTCTGCCCGGCAGACATCGGAGAAAATATCGCGGCCTCCAGTACCGGTCAATGTAACTGAAGAATCCTCCGACGAGTGCGTCGGAGTTGACGTCGCTTCCAAGTCATGAGCTGGGTGCGCTTTGCGAAGGACCTGTGCGATGGATGCCTCGAACAGACCCTTTCGAATATTGAAAGAATGAAACGTGAAGCGGAGAAGTTGAATCAACTCCACGCTGCGAGTACCGTGGAGAATAAGGATACTATCAGCGCGATGACGAAGAGCAGCAGATCTGGGACTCGCTGAAGTCGAGAACCTTTTCACGATGTTCTGCTGGAGCACAAGGAAGTGCTCTCGGATGAGATCCCTGCGGAACTTCCGCAGGACGAGCGCATACAGCACGAGACCGACCTCACGCCGGGTACGAAGTGCTGTGTGACGTGGCAGTGGCCACCGCCGCGGTATCATGTAAAGGTGATCAACAACGTCTTTGAAAGTCGTCGCGAAGTAGGACAAATGCGGGCGTCAAAGGTCCCGCATAGTGCACCAACGCTCTGTGGCAACAAGCGACAGGGCGGGTATCGTATCGTTCATGCGTACAACAAGCTTAACGATGCGACGATACCGGCGCAAACGCTTCTACCACGAAAATTTTTATCATCGATTCGGTGGAAAAGAGCCCGATCTATAGTGCTCTTAAACTGCACGACGGGTTCGAATGCTTGAGAGAGAGAGATCCCTCCACGGCGGTGAGAACCCCAAGCGGTATGCTTTGTGAGTGGCTCGTAATGCCGCTGGGACGGAAGAACGCCCGTGTAACCTTCAACAGATGTGTGACACTTCTCTCGCGCTCAGTGGGTTCTTCGCACCGAGCTACTTTGACGACGAGCTCGCTCACAGTTGGACGAAAAGACTAACGTAGGGGTACACAGGGGGGGGGGGGGGGCAGCTGCTATGGCTTGTGTGTAAACAAAATCTATTTGTCAACCTGAAGATAAGTATCGCTAGGGCGAGCGTGATTCCCGTCCTTGTGAGTCTCGTCGGGAATGGTGGCGTACGCCCTGAGAATCTTGCCCAGGGGGCAAGATTCTCCCGCTGTCGTAGCGTCTGAAAAAGGAAGGTGAGAGCGTTCATCTGCTGAGTGATAGCAGGCGTCATGCAGGGCTCGACTGAGGCGCTGATCTTGGCAGTGACTGACCAAGTTTGCCCATTCCACATCGTGTGTGGCGCGTCGGTTGAGGAATGCCAGCAGGCGAGATATGCCCTTTACCCTGACAACTTCAGCCGTACTTTTTCGGGGACTTTTAAGAACGTGTATAATCGATCGGATGCGTGTCGATGTAGCACGATCACGAAGGCCAAGCGCCTGTGGTCTCGTATCAGTTGTGTCAACTGAAGCCAAAACAGTGCGTAACTACCCCGTACTTGACAAGGCGCCCCTTGCCAAAAATTATGCGCTCGAGAAGTATCGAGTGTTTCTACGTGGGAGTAGACCGTTCGTGGTCTACACCGACCACGTATCACTGCGAAAGGCAGTGAAGACTTTGCACATTTCGCAACGAATGGCAAGATGGCTATCGTTCCTTGTGGAGTACGACGTCCAGGTTGAGTACAAACCTGGAAGGTTATATGTTGTGTACAACGCGTTGTCGCGTCGAGCTGATTACACTGTTAGGACAGCCGACGCAAAGAGCACGTATGCGAGCAACGCAGACGCGAGCCAATCGCTGGACTATGTGTCAGCACATTCTGACACGGCACCTCGCAAATTGGCGACGCATCTGCGAGTTCGTGCACACCGATATCGTGCACACGAAGGTCTGCTGTTATACAGCGCAGTGGACGGTGATACGGAAGTCGATTTGTCGATGGTGCACTGACAGACCATCCTGAAATGACCCTACCATCGTCACCACACAATCTGAATGCTTAAAAGCTGCACTTAATGTGACCGCGCGTTTCTGAAGAATTTCGTGATATATAGCAAAGCCTACCGAGTAGCGACGTTCGGCTGCTCAGCAACCTCACCACGCGCTCTCCGTGCCTAGTGAGCTAAAATTTCAGCCGCGGCTAAGACTAACCAGGGTCGTCGGGGAAGAAGTGACGGTATAGACCAAACTCGCTAGACAAGAATGAACAATGCAACACACAACATGCGTAGGCAATAACCGATTGTGGGAGATGGTCGATGAATCCGTTTTGCTCATCTTGGAACCATGCCGATGCTCAAACAGAATACTACTAATGGTCACAGTCACTATTCTGAGTTTCAGAGAAAAATCGAGCTTACAAATAAGATTTATATAGGCAGATGATTTTATTGTAGTTTTGCATGGGGTGAGATCATCGCAACTGACATGTTGGGTCTGGAAAGGAAGATTGGTTTTACGGCCTACATCTCCGGCGAATCTCACTTTAGAAGTTGTAGAGGGTCCTAAGCGATTGTTAAAATACTCAAATTTTACGAATGTGTGTTTTATATTATATACAAGGCCCAATTACGTAGCAACCCCGGTAAACATTAGCCAAAACCGACCAAAATCAAGTATAGGGGGCTCCATTCCTTTTGGACCCACATACCGTACGCTTCAAGTCCTACTTAAAAATATATCATACCAAAACAAAATACTTAAACGTGATATAGTCAATTATCGATTGGGGGTCCCGGTCGTAGTCCCAGCCGTCTTTGGCAAATGAAGGGGCGTAAGACGACTTATCAGTTCTCCGATTGGTTTAAACAATGTTTATTAGCATCCTGTCTTAAGCCTTTCAATTGGTCAAAAAGGATGGACTGTGGATGAGAGTGGACCACCACTTGTCGAGCTGCCTGCATAGCCGCAAACTGGGATATTTGGCATGGCGGAAGCATCGAGGATGGCCGTAGCATGCGAGGAGTCGGAGCTGGGCGCGTTCACTAGAGCGACTACTATCAGGCCCAATAATACTTCAAGGGCATACAAGAGTAAGCAAACAGAGTTTAAATAGTGGTGCGATGACAAAGGCTCAACATTTAACTAGGACGTCTATGACTACGCTGGGAATACGAAATATTTTTTTGATAGTATCATTTTGAGTAGATTGTGTTTTGGTCGCCGTTAAAACTGAGTTTTGTGGACAAAATTGAGTTTTGGCCGGTTTACTCTTTTGAGTGCACGCAACCACTGGTAGATAGACTGACGAAAAACTCTTCAAGCTGGCTTGGGCTTCTTGTTGTGGACATCAGGCGTACCATTCATGCAGTCCGATTTCGTAATAGCAGCAGAATCCCTCTTCAGTATTAATAACATCATCGCCATAACGCTCAGAATTGACGGCGTTATCAACAGCATTCACCTCAGCGGTATCCCTGACGACGACGTCATTCTCAATAGAATCTTGAAATTCAGCCAATTGTTCAATTTGAGATTCGGAGTCATCGATGTGAATGCCCTCTTCTCGAAAAGACTGTGAGTTTCCTTTAATACCGAAAGCCACGAAAAAATGGTGGTATGTGGTAGATCGTACAAACCTCGAAACTTGTGTTTTCGAGCTCTCCATTCTTCAACAGGTCCAATAAATGTCACTCGTGGCTTGCACTCAACATCAGTAGCAGGAAGAACTTTAGCACAAGCTGTGGGCCCGCTAGAAGGAAAACAAATGCAATGACCGGTGCTATGCTTGCCAGATAGGGAGAGCTCCAAACCGAAACAGCGAACGGGAGCAATACAGTTCATTCCAATTGCGTTGAGATGAGGAAGCGTTGCACTTCGTCCGTAGTCATGTCCACTGGCCAGGCTAAACTTTGACTTCCGGGGATTCAAGGCGCATTTAGAACAGAGATGGATGCTCTCGATATCATGAACAAGCTCAGGATTCAGGAAATATTTTAATCCACTCGGCCGAACAAGAACCTGTGCGTATGTTTTGACTACATTATCTGCGATTTCACCGTAACGTTGTCCATATTCTTCTGTTGAAATTAGAAATGTTTCTGGTAGCTGAGACAATGGTACACTTACATGGCCACGTTCTCCCACGAGAAATTCACAACACGAAGCACAAGCGAAAATTTCACGTTTAGATGGGTCCATAGCAGCCGCAGAGTCTTGGCACCTAGTGTATTCTGCGGTTGCCGGGGGTGTATCCAATGAATTTAGTAGTCCATCCGTCACAACTCCATTTTCACGTATACTTTCATCGTTAAAGACGAATGCTCCGGGGTGGCCAGCACAGCAATAGTAGTACACTAACGCTAACCTCGGATCGGAAGAGAAATTCTGTCCCGTTGCCATCAATTCAATTTCTTCCTCCGAAATGTTGCTTTTCTGAAGAATTGATTCTGCCAACAGTTTCAAGCGATCATCGGTACTTAACCCATTGTCTGCAGCACACTCCTCATGTTTCGATTCAGAAGCAACGCTGTCGGCGTTGTATTTCGCCGCACGATAACGCCGCATATATCCTGCTCTTTTTCGCTTCCTTTCACGTGCTCTGATTGAGGCTGGCGTTGATCTACCCTTTGTCGCCCGATATTCACGCATATAAGCTGCCTTACGCTGCCGCTTCCTTTCAGCCGGGTCTCCTCTCGGTTGATCGTCATCAAACGAAGATCTAGGTCGCGTCACCATTGTGGCAAAAACAATAAGACACGACAGTTCAACGAAATCTGATCAGTTTACGTCATTTACAGCCAGTCGATCAACTGAATCCGAATTTTTGGGATATAGCTGTCAATATTGATGGCTGGTAGTGAGTGAGAACAATTTTAATAGTGACCCGGAAGATTTTTTCCAAGTGCGGAATTTCACAGCAATTTTATAGCTCATCAGTGCGTAGTTGACGGTTTAACCTCACCAAACTGCTGGTGGTCTGTAGCTTCAGAATGCGAAAGTGCTTCTTTCTATAGTTCAATCAAAATAACAGGTCACGTTAGCCAAGACGGCCACATCAAGCGGTCTGTTGACCTACCTGTCCAACAAAGGTACTTCTACACACGAGGCACATGATGCTGAAGCGACTGGCGTGGGTGAATTCATGTTTCTGATGAGCTTCCACCGCGACTTCACTGGCACGTTTAACCTATAAACCCACACAATCAGTACCTCAAACCTGTCAAAATTAAGGACCGCTGACTCACCTTGGAAAAATCGTTAGATGTTGAAACGACTGACGAGCTTCCACCGCGACTTCACTGGCACGTTTAACCTATAAACCCACACGACCGCTGACTCACCTTGGAAAAATCGTTAGATGCTGAAGCGACTGACGAGCTTCCACCGCGACTTCACTGGCACGTTTAACCTATAAACCCACACAATCAGTACCTCAAACCTGTCAAAATTAAGGACCGCTGACTCACCTTGGAAAAAACGTTAATCGCCGATTAACAGCGTGACGTCCTGGCTTTCCGAAGCTGTTGTCTGCCGGCGTGTTATGTTGTTCACTGTTGTGTGTTGACTTGAATGTCGTACGAATGTTGACAGAGATTACGTTACGCAGTACCGTAGAATTAACCCGTTGGGGGCTGTCCATACCTCCTTAGGTATTCCCAGTATAACCTCACTGGTACACTGTCACACTATCCAAACTGCATCTATTTCCCAAAGAGTGGGACGTGAGAAGCGGCGTAAGGCAAGTAACGTATAATATGAATTAGAGTGCGGCACTCTATTTTTTTAGAGTGCGGTAAAAGCGAAATTGCGCACTCTATTCCGATATATCACCAGCACTGACAGCTTAGGTGGTTAAGACACCAGGGTTTATTGAGAGCCCTAAGTGGGAGTAGGGTTGTCGCGGGTTCGATTCCCATCGAATACGTTAATTCTCCGTGCTGAAATGGTAAGTCTCCTTGTGTATTGTCATTAACCTAGCCGCAAGCTCGACTAACATATTTTTTGCTGCTGCTTAATCCTCAATGACGATGTCGTCCAGCGTCTCCATGATGTGCTCGAAACTTTCACAGTCGTCAACTCTTCCGCTATCGACGTCAGCACTGTCGTGGCTACGAAGTTCCCAAGCCACGCCGAACTTGGTTCCGTACACGTCGTGGAGAGCAACATGCCACGAAGTACGATCATCGCTAAAGCCACAGATCGAAACGCGTTTCGCAACGACAGAGTCTGGCGTCTTTCGCCACGCTTTCATTACCCATGCTGCGACCAATTCAACCGCAGGCGGGCGAGGGTTCCCTCCTCTAGTGTAGCGAACCCGGTCCGAGTGTTTCCACTCATTGATGATCTTGCACAGGTTGTCCCTAAAGGACTTGTAGGTTCCGACATCACCCGCCTGGAGGTAGGTCGTCAAGCCTCCTGGAATCACGACCATGCCGAAGTCCTTCTCCTGGCATCGCTGCTTGACCTTCTTGGCGATATGCGCCCGCATCGAGTCCCAGACGACATGCTGTCCAGTCGTTTTGGCTACTTCAGGAAAGTACCAATTCAGCCAGTTGAGGAGCAGGTTCTGGTCCACCCACGCTCTCTCTTGATAAGCAACGTAGCACCCGCCGACACACCCAATTGGACCCCACGTATTTCGCTTCCAGATAAGACACGGCGACAGCTTCTTCCCTGACGCTGTTACTGCAAGAGCCGCAGTAATTCTCATGGACGAGAACCCGGTTGAACGAATGACGACGTGGCGTGCTCCAACCTCATCAACCGTGTGAGTATGGGCATCCTCAAAATAGACAGCGGTCTCGTCCATTAGAATGGTCCGGTCACGGCTCATGGATGGCTTGTGGTCGTCCAAATAGATCATGTATGAAACCGCTCTCTCCACCAACTCGTCATCGTTGAGTGTTGTGGGGTTGGTACGCTTTCGAAGCGTTAGACGGTTGCGCTTCATGAACCCTTGCACCCACGGATCAGACGCCACAAAACGTATTGGGTCGTCTTCGCGCTGCTCTTCCGAGCGACTTGCCTGAAAGAGCGCAATCGCAGTCGCCGCTATCCACTCCCGCGTCACTTTTTCTTTCCGGAGACGCTCATCGCACAGCAAGTCCACCAACTCGTCTTCGACAACCCCTAGAAGGGGCTTTCGACCCCCGCCAAAAAGCCGAAAGCGAGCAACAGACTCCGCACGAATTTCGTTGCGATCGCGCCACCACTTGCGGTAGGCAGACGCCGACACTCGCCAACCGAGCTGGCGAAAGTGTGGCTCCGCCCGAGAAGGAATTCCACCTCCTTCGGACTCGATCCAGTCGATAGCCTGCTGTTTGAGGCTGATCTCGACGGACTTGCGTTGTGCTGGCATGACAAAAAGGAGACGGAGGAAACAAAGCAATTAAGGCCCAATACATGTGTGGTGCAGGAAACGAATGGCGGTGACAGGTGGCCCAGTGAGCGCACTCTATTTGATCGCACTCTATAGTTTTAGAGGGCGCTGCGGAGCCGCACTCTATTCAAAGGGTACTCTATTCGCTAGGGGAACTCTAATCGATATTATACGTTAATGGCAGGGGGGGGGGGGCTTCAGCTAACCGCTACGTGGCTACGATTGAGAACCTGCGACGCCAACAAAAGCGAATGAGGATAAATAGCTACCCATCGCCCCGAGACGACTCCGTGACTGCTTTATTAGCGATAACTATGGTTGAAGAAGACAATGTTCGCCGCAAAACATTCGATAAAAGCCGGTCGGACACCTTGCGCGACGGATATACCACTACAGAGAAGATCCAGCTTATTGCGAAGTACTTTGGGACGGCATCAAGAGATGCGGGGAAAAGCTTCTCGCGTTTTTGCTCTCACACAACGCTCTTATGTCTGCACGGCGAATGGAATTGGCTGCCCTACGTCCTGTTCGCCTAGCGATCGAGGGCTACAGCTAATATCGCGCGCTAGTTATGGTAATGAGGCAAGGAAAGACGCACCAAGGGAGCAGAGGAACTTCCAGTGTCGTTCAATTGTGGAGAGAGTGGGAAGGTGGTCTATGTGGTGGGTGTGCAGCTCGTTTGTTGGAGAAGCAATTTGGCACGAAGTGGTACGGCACTGAAGTGCAAAGATTCTTCAACAGCCGCCAAAATTAATCGATTTGGTTTCGGGCAAAAGGGAGCTACTTCTAGTATATGGGGCTGTACGACGCGAAAACGCTGTTGAAAAAGCTTTTTACATTGTGGAGGCAATAAAACTGAGTAAGGGGAAAACGCTGAAACTGGATAAGTGTGAATGCAGATTCAGTTGCGAAGGAGCTGACGCTACATGTGAATGCGCGCCTAGCACCGTCACACTCCCGTGTCGAGTACGGACATGTCGTATCCGCCGTAGTAGATTAAAGAGCAGTCGAGCGAACCGAGACAATTCTGTGCAACGGTCCAGCGCTCACACGATGAGGAATCGAGTACTGTGGGATATATAACAGCAATCACAATACAATGCGTGAATGGACTAGTGTGGGGAAATCTGACTGATTCCATTTTGTTAATGTCCAGCACCGCTGATAATGAAACGGGTACGTACCCAGTGTACCCCTGGTAACCTGAAGTGTGACCCGTCATACTTCATGATACCTGGTGCATGGTACCAGGTACTCCAGAGGCCAACCATTGGCTAACTGCATAGCTTTAATATTGGTGGCTTATTGTTTGTATATACAAGCCTACCTACAAATACATTCAGTTTGCAACTTGCCTTTAACTGGTGACTTAGCTCCCATTGACAAAAAACCTGTGAGCTGCTATAACTTGAGAGCTTGTATATACTCGAAAACTGACTTCCTCAAGCGCAAGGTGCTGTGGAATCCCGTCACAGATTATGACGATATGACACTTTAGCCTCCGACTATGATAGCTCTTTCGATCAGCCTGGCGAAGATGGCCGAGGAATCATTCAGCACTTGCCCGGATGCGTTTCTTGAAACTGTTGCCCGTCAGTCAGTCGCAACGGGATACAGTGATGTAAGGTGAAGCGAGCTGATGTATGTTTGATTTTAGTGCTTGTTGCAGTGACAGATTGATGTTCCGCATTCGAGCCAGCAGAACCGGATTCGAATGGTGGTACATTTGCAGCTTGATTGAATAAAACTTTAAAATTCGTCATTTACGTAGGGTCCCCGCGGTCAGTGTGTATCCATGAAGTCCGGGTCAGAGACAACCCCCACGAAACAATAATATATTACGATTTTTGTTCAGAGCAGCTTGATTTGAAGTATGATCTCTTACACAAGCATTGTTGCCCGTTTAACGGCACTTTAGATAGTACTTGATCGGATTGTGGGTGTAGCTCTACCGGATACACTTTTGATGCCTGAAAATGCGTCCACGTGCTGAGGACCGGGGAAGTCATCAGATCAGCTTCTACTTTGATAGAACAAATCTTTTTATGCTAAAGTCCGTTTGAGAGACAGGTTTTTATAATCAAAAGTGGTAATGTAGCAACAGCAACAACAAAAAGAGTAAAAAAAAAAATGTTGTCCTTTAATTTTTCCTATGTTTAGGGGTTCCAACGGCTGACTTAGTATATTACAATACGTTTCCCCAATCAGGCGATGTGATATTAGATAATGCCCTGCCGCTAGGGCAAAACTGATGACTTAACTTCAGCTCAGTTAACGACGATAGCACAGCTAAACCAGTTCCGGTCCGGCATGAGCGATTGTAACGAAAGAGCTAGGTTACCCTCTAACGCTGACATGTTAGTACATTCGCATGTTACATGTATTTTGTAAGCTAGTGCCTAGTTTTCTGAGCTAACATGTCAGTAGCACTTAAAGCCAAATTATGAGGTGTAAAGGCAGCATGAAGCTACGCTGAATTGGATACATTTTTCGATTCAGGCACGTAGTACAAATGCCAAATCTTGACATGTTTAACAATAATGACAGGACTGGACGAAACGAGTAAAAATGCCAGCGTCTTTCATGATATTCGAGCACTCATGCCTGTCCAGCAAGATCGAGCTACGTCAGAATTATAAACGACCGATAGTGACGAATATTGTCAAGAAAACCCGCATAGCAGGAGATAAAGCATCTACTAAAGCCGCAATCAACAGTATTTCTCCGCTAAAATGTACTACAGAATATACTATGAGCTAGGTGTAAAATATTGGTAGTTAGGGTCCAGTAAGATCAGTGGAGCCCTAATAGGGTCATTACTGGGGACTTTAGAGCCATGTTTAAAGAGCAAGATCGTAGCTAGTCGAGTTGGCTATGTGGACACGGTATATGTAACATCTCGCAGGAATTCAGCGATCGGATTCCGATGTTTGTGTGGAGCAATCAAGTATCTTCCATACGTCAAATCAAATGTGTGGTCAGACTAGGTCCAAAAGACAGTGAAATGGCCTGCTGCAGTATCAAGTAATGACCATTTCGCTGCGCATGATCTGCTAAGAGAATAATAGCACGAGCTTTACAGTTGATGCAATGTATAGGAAGGGGCTCGCCAAGCTGGAAACCGGTAATCCTCCTCCTTGGTCTCTGACGATTTTGGTCCCGCCCAAAAATAATCGTTTGGTCACGTGGTCTAATCAAACTTGACCTCGGCGATGGAACAATTGGTGTTCTTGTCAGTTCTGCGACTGCTACCTCCGTTAGTGCAGTCCCCCTCAGACTTATGCAATTGAGATCTAATAGTACTACGCAACCGCCAGATATTTGTATCGTAAATTATTTACTGTTTGAATAAGTGCAACTAATCCGGTAAGTATGCTGATAGCAAGTACAACTGTGCCGGTAGCGATTAGTATCGTTGGTGCTTTCACTAGTTTGTTGAGTGCTTGTATAATTTCTGCCGGCAGACGTCGCTGGCGGTTCGACTAGCATCTTGATAACAAGTATGTGCCTAATACTGTCATGGAAAAGTATTAAATCAAGTCACCCGACATCGTAGATCTTTATCAACGGGACATAATGATTCTACGTATCGGCTCGATCATTATATATTGGAGCGTGTGAAAACCCGTGCATAAATCGACATGTCATTAGATGCTGTAAAATCATATCTAATTCATGTTTTTAAAATCGGCCTGCTTTCTCTTCTTCCTCATAATCAAATGAGTTGTCGTACACAATACCGAGATCTTCGTCAGACAAGTTGGGGGCCGCGTCGCTGTCATCACTACCGAGAGATGCATCGTCCTCATCCTCGCTGGGTGATTCCTCGATATCGCTGACGTTGGGCAAAGTCGCCGCTTTTGGGAAGCGCATTGGAGGTCGCACAGGAGCGGTAGCATCACCAGATATAATACTTTTGCGCAGTACAACATACTCCCTTGCAAATTGCTCAATGACGCGGACGGAATTATTAAGTGACGGATGAGTCTTTATCCTCGCATTCAGCTCCCGGTGAAACCTCTCTAGAGGATTGTTAGTCCGATTCACGATTTGACGCTGAACGCCATATATATTCCAAAGATCGGGAGGGTAGGTTTCTAACCATGTTTTGGCAAAGAATGCCCAAAACTTATTCCACTTTTCCCGAGAATACGTAAGACTTTTCCGATCGCAACGCTTTTTAATCTCGCGTTTAACCCACGCAACCCCCTGTACCGAAATCTTGTCTGGGTCAATTACGGTGAGCATGTCAAATACTCCAAAAGACATCGCAATTGCAGATTCATCTTTCGGCATACTGTACTCTTTAAGTTTCCTGCTACACGCCTGCTTGAAATGGAACAAGCAGCCAACAATGCGTGTTGACGGAAAATTATCACGTATTGCAAAAATCAAGGGTGCTTCAAAGTCACAAACCACGTTCGCTGGATTCGGTTTTTTCCCCAACAAAAACTCGATGCACTTGAACATTTTATTGTACAGCTTTTCCGTTTTATTTGTTGCCAGCGTAAAAAATACAGGTACGTATAGCTCCGTATACTGATCATACATCATGAGGGTCACAAACTGGTGATATCCTTTGGGTGCGCACCGGAACGTGCCATCGACAAATAAATGGGCACCATCAATTCGAAGGAGATTTCGAAGTTCGGGATGCGCCCAACCGAGCAATCGCTCAATGCCAGACTTATTTTGCTTTGCTCTAATGTCATCGTGCCAAACGTAGTGAAATTGAAGGAAACCCATGTTGGTACCGAATACTTTTACTCTTTCGGGACTCTCCAACAAGGTAAAAAATATTTGTTCCCGATTTTGACTTTCCCACACGTGAGATCACTTGTTTTCGTGAGAGACCACGGACAACTCCAATCGAGTTTTCGTAAAACTTTTCGTAAGCCAAAGTCCATATCTTGTTAGCTGGAACATCTTGTTCGGCTAAATTATCGACAAATGTTTTCATCTCTTCTTCCATGTCGATACAGACAGATTCGTCACTCGCAGCTCCAGATACCTTTCTGCTCCGACATGTATGGGGTACCATGTTGTCGAAGTCGTACGTCATTGTGTCAGCATAGTAAAACAGGAGGCCAGGACATAGTTTGGGCTTCCTATAGAAGCTACATCGATACGTTATTTTGACTGCTGATACTTTTGCGCGTGTGTATTCGAAGCCTTGATGGTAAATTTTTGATTTTCCTTCTCGGGGCGCACATGCAGATCTTCACCTCGAGCATGACGTGGAGGTCGATCATTGCAACTTGTTATGATCTCTGTAGTTTGATGCGGTGTGGCCACGTTCGATTGACCCAGCTGCGCAGGCTGTGGGGGTAGCCTCTCTGTACGAGAAGTAGGAGCAGGTGACAAGAGCGGTGATGGTGGCATTAGCTGTACGGACGCTGCCAACTGGGTTGAGGCTGGAGGGTCGTCCAAGCTTACAACAAGCTCTTCATGAGGATTTTGAGAGCTTGTCGAGCGCGTATTTGGACGAGAGGCTGGTGAGTATCGGGGACTTTGACATCGCTTTTGATGCCGAGGTGATGGTGACGAGCGTCTCATGTGTAGTGTCGGTTATAGGATGCAATTCTGAAAATGAGACTCACACAGAGCTGAAAGCATGTGCACCCCGTAAAAAACTGCTCGTTGGTTCAGCGAGGCTCTTGGGGGATTATGACTTAAGCACTTGAAGTGTGTAGATTTATGGTGCCCCTTCATTAATAACAGCTCGTTGGTTTCGCGAGGCCCTTGCTGGATTATTCTTAAAGCTCTTCAAGTATAGATGTACCAAAATGAAACAACTCGTTGGTTTCGCGATGATAGTCGTGGTTTCGCGAGGCTCGTTGCGGGCTATGTCTTAAACACTACAGCTCTGTAAATGAGCAAAAAGCCTTTGGTCGCGTTTGGGTTTTCTTGTTGTTGTCGTACGTGACCAAGGGCATATTTGAACACGTGCGTTAACGAGACCAACCGGTTTGGTCTCGTGACCAAAGTGCAAAATTATGGCGTGATCAAACTCGTCAGAGACCAAATATATATTCTACGCTGGAAACCACACGGAGGGTGTTTACCTCCCCATGCAGCCAGGAAGATACACGCGAAACCTTCTAATACTTTTTAGTAAGTGCGAGGGCTCACTTCAACCCGCCGAAAGTATCCTCAAGTGCCATGTAATGCGAACAAACTCCGAGGCTTGAGCAGCTGTGAGGGTCAGAGCTTTTCTCGGTGTGCAGCAAGCTCTTTTGGTGCTGGCCGCTTCAATCATGGTCGCGAACACAGGTGAAGTCTTCATGACCGCAACCCCAGCGTTCGATCTGTATTGGAACTGCTCAGAATTACGAGCGGATGACAAGGAAGAAGAACACCGAAGTCTTGGTGGCGAAATGTAGCAAGGTGTTTTCGACATCGCAGAAAATGTAGACGGCGAAAGTACTGGCGAAACCATATGCTCCTGGACTCTACACCACCACTTTAGGCAGAACCCGCAGTTGACACTTGGCTGTGCGTGAGGTGACAATAGGACATTCAGTTTAAACGTTTCAAGTGAATAGTTTCCGTCACGAGAGAGTGCAGGTCGCATGATTTCCTGAACATCGCTGCCATCACGCCTTCAACAACCGCACGCAAAGGTGCGACATCGAAACGGTTTTTCTTTCGGCGAAGGACGCACTGCCGCGACATTCCACATCATATCTGGCAAAACGTTTCTGTTAGAAACACAAACACGTCCACGGTCTGGCGTGTGGACTGCCACTCTGATCGATCAGTTGAGTTGGTTTTACCTTGCCACGCACAAACCGCTAAACCATGTGTTGGTGCAGGCATTTCTTCCGGGTTGGCGTGCAAGGGAATAGCTCCGTCGGAATAGCTTCATCACAACAGCTAGTGCTTTTCAGAAGAGCCGCCATTTACGTAACTAATTTGACGTTTCCTGTCCCCCCCCCCCCCCCCCCCCCAAAAAAAAAAAGTCCACTGTCTCAGCGTTTGCGGTCAATTTAGAGTTCGGTAAAGCGGCCAGGCTCTGCAGAAGTGAGTGTTAAAGCGATCTTTATTCTTCTTATTCCAACTTCAAAGGGGTCAAGTCCCGTGTGGCAGGCTCACTTGTCGCCAGTTGTGGCGGTCACAAGCGTCGCCGCCGTCGCTGAACCACACACCGCTGCTAGACATCGGGCGCGTCACGTCTGCAGACTAAGATTATTGTCCCGAACGAGACAGGCGATGGCGAGAGCAAAGTAGCCGATGGCCGGTTCTTGCCAGTGTCGCTCATGTCAGCGCCGTCCGGAACGGAGCTTGCACTTTGCGCTCACCCCGAGGCAGAAATGTGCGTGGGTCGGAACGAGTCATTCCCGATTTCTCCCGCTGCACCGCAAGCAGCCAACCCACCGCAATAAACATCACCAAAGCGATCACCACGATGCAGAGCTTGCCACCGTTTCCCGTGTGCGTCACCGCTCCCAGTACTTTCAGTGTAGCACACCCACTCCATCGCGGCACTACAGTCTACCACCAACGACACTCTTGCCCCAACGTAAGCTTCGACAGCTTTGCAGCCACACTGCCCACTGCGTCTCCGTCGCAACTGGCGTCGCCTACCGTGACCTACAGCAAGACCCGCGCGCCCGGTGTCAGTCCCAACAAGAAAACCCGCAAGAGCCGCGTCGTCTTCGACTTCACCACCGAGGAGATGGCCCAGTACTTCCATATGTCCCAACGCGAAGCCGCACAGCAGCTCGGCGTCGCCACGGTCACCATCAAGCGCAACTGCCGGCGCCTCGGCATCGTCTGGCCCTACCGCCTCATGAAGTCCAAGAAGAACGCCATCAACTGGTCGGCCATCTCGCGCGAGGATGCGCAGCGTATCCGTAAGGAGCGCGCTCTAGAACGTGCTAAAGCCGGTCGCTCGCCCTCGAGCCGCAGCCGTAGTCGATCTTTATCCAGCTCCCGCTCATCGGATCTTTCGGACGACGAGACTGCAGCCAAGGCAATCGCTCTGCTCAGCCACAGCAGTGGTGTCAAGCTTACGGAGGCCGGTCGCGCCTTCGCTCGATTGCCACTAGACTGCATGGACATATCCAACTAGAGTCACTGCCTTCTCCGTGGTGTTGTCCCGTGAGTGACTTAGTGTACTCTTAATCTATTGCTGCATATTAGATGCACATGAATCCAATACAGTTGACGCCCTCACAAGAGGTGAGAGGTTTATAACATCAATTTTCTGCTTGAGCTCTTCATCTTAGTAAAAAAAAAGCAAAGCGCAACATCCAGATTAAATGTTCAGAGTCTATGCAACGAGCTCCTGCTTTGGCTGCAACGATTGCCTAGCGTAAAATTCAAGTGAAGAGGTGCAAATGAGGTGGCGTTGGTCGCGGCTAGACAAATGGCATGCGTGCTACCCACTGCAGAGTCTGCAGTGCAGACCGGCGAAAGGTGAGTTACGTACAAGGAATCGAAGATTTTAGGTCGTGTTGTGGTCGTAAGCCTCACGGTGTGCCACTGTGAGGACAGGCTTCGACGATACAGCATCTATAAGTGGACTGTGTTGAGGAAAGTATCTGCTGCTAGAGAGCCCTTCACCCTGATCAAGGTCTCCTTGAGCCAGCTCTCGTCCTGAACTTCTTCCACCGTTTGGTGGAGAGGATCGCTTCAAGAATCACGACATTGGTGTCGCCATGGGAGTGTCGCTGACAGCGATCCTCTGTGACTCCTAGAGTCTTGTGAAATATTGCTTTGCAGTCTACCGTAGACTGCAAAGCGAAGACTACAAAACAATATTTCAGGAGAGAGGCGGCAATGATTTATATGAGCGACGCATGAGCTGCTCTCAATTCCTCAAAAGCAAAGATCGCCATGGTGCCACTCTTTGCCTTATTCTGTCATGGCGTTGTAAAATACGAAAGACCAGAGGATCTTCAGTCGCTTCGCTGAGTTGCATCCAAGGAGACCAACGCAGAAGAGTACAGTACTACATGTACTAGTATTAATACACGCAGTGTACTTCAAGTAGTATTCAAGATGTCAATGCGATGTTACTGTTGCGATCCTGTTTCATTATTTCGCACGTGTGGGCACAGATTCTCTTTAGGACTTCATAAAACAGTTCCGCAATTTCATTGCTACAGCATAGATGAGGCTGTCAGCTATACATGTACAGTAGACTAACCTGACACAATTTTGTTTACTTAAGTAAGTTTTAGCCAATATTATGTCCAATCTATAATTGAAGTCCAAAATTCGATTTGACAAGGTTGACAATCTTTTGGTGAAAAAATACAAAATCGTAAGCCCAAAATCTCACATCCACGAAACATAACAGTCCTTTTGCTTTATTCTAGAGACATCAACGTGTTACGCACTTTTCATTGCTCCATCACGTGCTTGATACGCGCCACCCAATCCTCATAGTGCGCCTCGGTCACCGCTTGCAGCAAGATCCTACACAAAACCCAAAAGCAATCGTCACACCAAGTCTGCTAAGAGCAAAACCCCAACCAAGTCCACAACAAACCTGAGCTGTCTCCGCTTGTTGCCCTGAATAAAAGTCTGATACAGTCGGTCTAGAATCGTCGCGCTGTCCTCCGCCTCCCTCTCGTCAGCCGATTTCAGTGGCAGCTTGGCCTGTAGATCCTCCACACACCACACCACACGCTCGTACTCGCCACAAACCAGATTATCCCACGCCAGAGCCGCCAGTTGTTCGTCAATACTCGTCTCGCTCTGCTCCACGTGATGTTCCCAGTCTCTGGCCACACGCACCACATGTTGAGCCAGTAGCCACTCTTCCTGATCAACACACTGCCTCAGTAACTCGGCCGCGCTCTCCATCCTCAGCGGCAACGACGAGCCCGACGCACTGGAACATTCCTCCAAAATCAGCAGGAAATTCGCAGCTGTGCGAAGCTCCGAGCGTCGCTGACAAACCGCCAGTAAATCCATCGGGTCCCCCGCTGCCGGGAACAGTACTTTAAGGCGAGAGGGCTCACTCTTGCGAGCCACATGCGCCACAATCTCGCAGTACTCGGCGATGTCCGTCTCGCAGTCTCCACTGTCCGGACGTAAGAGCTTGATGGCGGTGTGTAGCTTCTCCTCGGGACACGATTTCCCGTAACAAGCTTCGAGCATCGAGTGCAGGAAAAGCTCCTGGGTGGGGGTGGACAGCGCGAACTGTCTCCGCACTCCGCTGAGCACTAGACGCGCCCACGAGAGCTGCTCGTTCTGCACTAAAAAGCACAATAGCGTGTGGAAAATCGGCTGGACTCGAGTAAAAACGTCATAGCACGGGATGAGCACGCCCGACGGCACGTAGACATCCTGCGAGACCCCCACCAGCAGTCCGAAGGCCTGTTCAGCGCCCAATACCTTGACGTCATAGTCGAAGCGTAGCATGCGATCTTTCGCCGAAGGATCGTCCACCGACGTCACACAGCCCCGTAGATTGTTGTGTCCCTCTTGCATCCCAGTGCGAGACAAGAGCCCGTCCAAAGTGATACCATACTCGCCGAGGACTTGGTCGTACAATTCCGCAGTCGCTTGCGCCGTCCCGAACTCGATTTCGTACGTTTTGGCTCGCAGCGGGTCGTGACACGCCAGAAACGTCTCCAGACGTCGACTGTCTTGTTCGAACGCCTTCGTGTGCGTCATGTGGACGCCATCCAGCAGCGGCAGCCACACTTTCATGCCGTCTGGGCCGTACAGTCCGTAGATCAGTCGACACGGCGCCGGCCAGGACGCACACGTCACAAACAGCCTCGCCATGGTGCTCACATTTGAGCACAGCAGACGCTGCGAGCGGTTCTCCGGGTCCCACACCGTCACGTCGCCCCGACTGTCGAGGAACGCGAACCTCGGCAGCACTTGTTCGGGCGTGTATTGGTCGGGCACTTCTCCCCCCACGAGCATGTTGACGACACTCGAGAGCCACCCAGCGTCGTCGTGTTCGTGCTCTCGCTCCTGTCGGTATTTTCGCTGCTGCTGCTTGCGTAGCTTGTCGTCTTGAACGTGCAGGAAACGCGGCAGCACGGCAAAGTCCACGATCGCGTGGCGGCTGCACGTCCCCGCAGCTTGAGACGCGGCGACTCTGGACGGCAAGCTAACCTGTCTCTTAAGCTGCATGTGCAGTTTAAGGTCGCTCTGCTTAATAGTGCCCCCGTGCTGCAATTCCAAGCACCACAACTCGCTCCTCGAGACGCAAAACAAGTTCCGGAGCGCACTGTCTGTGTCCATAATGAGGAAGCAGTCGTCGTCACCGTCACGTCCTCCTGGCGGCATCTCCCCTTCACGCGCGAACACGAGCTGCTCCAGAATGGATTCCTCGTCCAGGTGGTTCCTCGGGTACGCCTGCAAGTGCAGCGACTGATGCTGCTCACTGAAGCGCGTGAAATTGACCACAATCGCGTCTTCGCCCACCCATAACAGCGAGTACACAAACATATCCTGCTCGTCGTTCACGTTGCCAAACATTCGCCACTTGCCCGTCACGATATTCAGCAGACAGAAGCCTCGTTGTCCCGCCACCGCCACGTGATTCCCACTCGCACTTAGCGCGACAAGACGCAGAGGACAACATTTCTCGAACTCGGTGGGGACACTCCAGTTCACACAGGACGTCACCGCGCACGGGTCGTCCAGAGACGGAGCAGCCACTAGCCGCACACTTGTCCGCTCCACTAACGCCAGACGAGACGATTTCCCGCCGGACAGAGGCACAGTTTTGGCGAAATCGAACTCGACGAACGCAATAGCCGAGCGCTGACGCATTTTAACCAATCGGCGATGCGCGTGCAGCTCCTCAAGTCGCTTTTGCTTCCTCCGATACACCTTCTGCGCCAGAAGAGCGTTCCAGTATTCCGTCATGACGTTCACAAAGTGCCGTGGATTCCACACCGGGAACAGAGCGAACACCAGCTTGACGTACTTGTGCTTGGCCACGCGCGTACACGTGCCCTGGAGCGCCTCCCAGCCGTCGAATTTCGCGCGTCGTTCGAGCTCCAGAAGCGGCGGACGCTCCTCCAGGTCGCAGTCTCCGTGGAGCGCCTGCATGCGGAGCGCATACTCGCGGATACTCAGCGTCTCGTCCTCCCTCAAGTGAATCCCATGGGCGTCCAGGAACTCTGAAGAGGACAGCGCTTTTACAGCCAATGGGAACACTTGGTCCCACTTTAGGCGCATAAACGTGAGCGCCACGTCTTCGTCATCTGGAAGTTGCTTGATCTCTGCGACAATTTGCTCAAAAGGGAGGTTCACAACCTTCAAGTTGTCGTTAATCCCCACCAACAAGTCGCCTCCTTGGATGAGCCCACAGGCCTCGGCTGGCCCTACGCCCCCATCGGCGCGCTTCGTGAAGCTTTTGTCGCTTCGAACCCACGCGCCACAGCGCCCCGGAGCCCCCGAGAGTGACAGACACAAACCGTCCTGAGCCTTCCGCACGGTTGCCTCGACACTTTCGAACAGATCGTCGGCTTCCGTCACGTCCACGTCCGCTTCGTCCTCGATTTCCTTCAAAATTTCATCTTCCGGGAGCTCAACCAACTGCGTCGACTGCTCGCCTCGAGGCACGACAAGCAGCGAGTTGCTCTCTCTTGTCCACTGCAGCGCGAGGACTCCGAAGGCGCAGACTTCTCTCATGTTGCACTCGTCCATTTTCTCGGGCCTCTCCTGGTTGTGTTGTGGTAAGCTCGACATTAAACGACACCCGTCAGTTGAGAATAAAGAAAAGCCACGCAGCTCGTAGCCCACCGCCACACTGCGGCCGTCGTAGGACCACGCTAATGCGGTGACCGATCCGACGTCTTCCGGGGTGTATCCCCAGGCTCCAAGACTCAATTCTCGAATTGGGTCCAGTGATAGCGTCGTTTGGGTCTTTGTTTCCTTTTTGTCCTCATTTTGGGAAATCTGACTTACGTTGCTCAGTGATAATCGGAACAGCGACACTCCGCCGTCCGACCATCCGAGCGCGAGTTGCGACCCACTGGCGTCCAAACTCGTCGTGGTGCAACGGCCAGTTGAGGTGGACCCCCTACTGCCTTCTCTTTCCGAGTTAATGAGCGATAACAACTGGTCGATACTCTTTTTGGCGGGTGACAGCAACATGATGAAACACTTCCCGCCGTCGAAACTTGCCACGAGATACAATGACGTAATCTTTGCAACGGGGTCCGCCGTTGCGCACGTGAGATCAAAGCAACTAACTGGATCGGCGTCGTCGGCAACTGCCAGATGAGTGCGGACATCAATTTTCCAGAGTTTGGTGGACCTGTCCGCATTGCTAAACCACGAGCTTTGGCTGTCGCTGGAGTCGCGAGAGTCAGCAACCTCCACGACGCAGATGAGGCCACTGACCATGCCTACGAACACGTACTTGCCGCCGGGCATGACACTCATGCACGCGGCAACGTCTTCATAATCGCTCTGAGACGCGCCTTGGTTCAGCGGGTAGTCTTCAACGAACTTGGCAGCAAGTTGAAGTCCCTTGGAAGTTGCCGTCGGCCCATCTCCCTCCTCCTGCTCGAGCTCTGCGAACGACGGTTGGTCCAGCATGGTGTTAGAATCTACGGTAGGGTCGTCCGTCAAGTGAGTATTGGGTGTTTCAGCGCGCTGCAGTAGTTTGCTTAGTCCGTCGAACGCGTAGAACTCGACGGATTGCGAATCTTTCTCCACGACGGCTACGCGATCTCCAGAGACCCATTCAGCCCAAAGCTGACGTGTCTCGCTCTCCCTCAAGCGTAAATCTTCGTTTGCGTTAGGTTGTTCTTCCTCATCTAGCTGATGTTCTATCCATTGACCGCCACGGCGACATCGCGCTAAAAGGCGGCGTCCTGTTCCCTGTAGTCCCAGCGAAGCGCTCCACAGCGCCACGTGAGAGCTCGTCACGCCTGCAAACACAAACTGAGACGGGTGCATGGCCAGCGCCACATCCTCCATCCGCTCGGGGGCCGCCAACGCCGCGTACGTGCGTGGGGGCCCGCTGCAGAAGAACATGGCAGCGAACTCTTACCGTGAGCAGCTTACGTGTCCTGGACAAAAAATGCGTCAAGTCGTCCGATTGGTTGTTACCATGAAATACCGGTAATTGCGTATTTATTTAAAAAATTTAACAGTAAACACTATTTTTAAAAAATTAGAAAAATTACAAAAAGAATGTTTTATTTTAAAGCAATTACCGGTATTTCATGTCAACAACTATTATAATCACAAATGTTTTGTAAAGCGCCGTTTTCCAAGGTGAAATTTTCAACGTAGCGGTAGCGAAAGGTTATAATAGCAGCGAATTTGTTTTCGTCTGATTCGGATGGGATCAGATATTGCCTCTGGTGGCCACAGTCAAAAATGCTGAGCGTGGTGCGTGGACGGATCACGGCGGCTAAGCGCCCGCTACTGGGGCGCATGGCACAATTCGCGTCGAGTGCGGATGGATCGGGCACAGAAGCAGAGCAGGCGATGCACACAACGCTACAGACGCAGCTGGAAGCGGTGCACGTCAAGGTGACGGACGTGTCGGGCGGTTGTGGCTCTATGTTCGATGTGGAGGTGGCATCAGCGCAGTTCGCAGGCCAGTCTCGCGTCAAGCAGCATCGTATGGTCAACGAGGTGCGTTTGGCAATAGGAATCACATCATTGTTACCAGTGGGAGATGCTTACTCTTGCTGGCTGTAGATTCTCAAGGAGGAGATCAAGAGCATGCACGGTCTCACCATCCGGACCATGACGCCCGAGCAGTTCCAGACTGAGTAGACGCCAATCCATAGTTCTGCAGCTACATGCGTGTACTTAGCAATAGACACGGGAAAATATACAGAAAAACAGCCTCACGTAGCTTAGATTGATGTGGTAGGTTGATGTGGTTTTGTACTGCACAAGCTGAGCCTGTCCTAGTCCTCTGTAGGGCTGTTTATAGGCCACAGCACGTCTGTCTATGAGCTGGAGGCGTATTTGGCGATGCCAGCTTCGTTGATGATGCAAATGTGGTCCAGGTCGCGGAAGATCTCGTTGTAGTCGAGACAGTTGCCGATCACGAACTGGTCGGGGATATTGAAGCCCACAAAGTCAGCCTGGAAGCCGCAGCTCTCCGGGTTGCGTTTCTCCAGTAGACTGGCCACACGCACCGACGCAGGCTCGTACTCCTTGAGCATGGGGACGAGCTTGGCCATGGTTTTGCCCGTGTCAATGATGTCCTCGACGAGGAGCAGGTCCTTGCCCTTAAACTTGGCCAGATCCGCGCCAGAGACTTGCACGTTGCCCGTGCTCTTCGTTCCCTCGTAGCTCTTGACGCGGATGAAATCGAAGGTGAAGGGCACGTAGTCGCACTTGTTGTACTTGTGGAACAAGCGAAGCTTCTCCACTAGTGCGTGGAAGAAGGCGCTGCCGCCCTTGAGTACGCACAGAAGGTGTACGGTCTTACCTTCGTAAGCGTAGCGGATATCCTGCGCCAGCTTCTCCACGCGGTCCTCGATCAGGCCCTTGGGGATCAGCACCGACTTAACGCTATCGAGGTAGTGGTGGGGGATCAAGAACTGCGCCTTGTCGTACGCAGCGTCGTCCTCCAGGTAAACCACGCGCTTCGGGTCGTGTGTCGCCTGCGCAGTCAATAGAGGGCAGAGGTTAGCTGGTGTCGTGCATCGGCAATTGGGGGCATGGATGGTAGACGAACCGCCATGGTGTAGGAGAGGTTGACGTGGTCGATTGACTTGTGCGCCACTCAGACTGAAGCAAAGTTTGTGTGTGTTTTGTCACAAACTTCGTGTGCAAGCGCCGGCATCAACCATTATCATTCACTGAATGAAAGGCAACTTCCATAAATCAGTAAAAGTACTGAGATCTGGTTGAGAGTTTTGTATTGATCAGTACTTATCCTTGCGAAATTAGTAGTACAAACATGTTCAGCTTCTACTACTATTATACTACTACTACTATAATGCTACCGATATCTCAATTATCTAGCATTAATACTACAGCTAATTTAATGCTACCGGTATCTCAAATATCTAATATGCGAGCAGGGAAAAACAGTTGTGTGGTTTTCTACAAAGCTACTACAGTATCTGCCTAGCAGCTCTGTAAGCGCTACTGCAGTAACAGTAGTTTTCAAACATTGATCTAGATTATTGCGGTAACAGTAATACAGTAATTACCCAGAAACTTCCACTAAGGGAAATGGTCAATTTAGTAGCCGCTTTGAACAGCTTGCACACTGTGGCCGATATCTTCAAGAGGAATAGTCCAATTGAAACGTTACATGCGCCATCAAAAAGAGCAGACACACAGCTATTTTTGTAAATTTTTACTGATTAAATACTGCAGTTTGGTTGCGTTTATGGGACTTCCAAGTTGGGCGCTACGTATGACGGACTTGTCAGTTTAGTAGCCACATTTGACTTAATTTCATTAAACTGATCGATTCATCTGATCGATCCAAGAAGGCTAAGGGTTAGGGAAAGGAAATCCTGCCTCATGTCATATTTTAACCATTTCAGTATTATAATCAGTTTAAAAACTGCTACAGCCTAAGCCCATGCCTCTACCACAGGTTTAATTTCCGTCGCTGGCGCCTGGTCAGCTTTCTTCTTCCTGGACGATATTGTTTTCCTCGCCTTGATACGTCTATTTGACGCTTCTTCCTCTTCAAGAAGCTGGCGCGTCAGAATTCTACCACTTGTACTCTTACGCTTCCTTTTGTTTGTTTTAGGTGATGGAGCAGGAACAATGAGGATCTCTCGTCGCACTACATCGGATACTTGTACCCACGCTGTTTCACGCTGCGATTGTGGTAGCCCGTTGCGCTCAAAGTTGGCCAGCTTTGCATGCATATTGACGCGCGAAAGTAAACATATCCCACAGCTCCTGAACCCAGCAGCGAGATTGCTTCCTAAGCAGGCGTAATTTCACGCCAATACAGCCACTCCTAGCGCAGTCTGCTTGTCGACAGTTCCAGACCCAATACTTGGTAGCAGTTTATCAAAAAGATACTTCAGACTCGTCTTAAAAGGGGAGAAAACTGCCACGTCCATGGGCTGGAGGAGATGCGTTCCATTTGGCGGCAAACAGACGAGTATAATACCCAATCGTTCTGCTGCGTCGGCAATAGCCAGTGATATGTGCAAGAAGCAGCCGTCCATCACGAGTAGTAGCGGTCGTCTTATTGGAGTAGGAATAGCGTCTGAAAAGAATTGTAGCCATCTCTTGAATAAAGAAGCCGTCATGAATGCTTTTTCAGTTGTCGTTACCCCCGCCCTCAATTTGACACTTTTCAAATATGTCGTCGTTTACACTCTTTCCGGGAAAGATGAATAGAGGAGGAACGACGAATCCACTCGCGCTTCCACATGCAACGAAACTCAAATGGAAGCTTGTCTTGACGTCCTTGTGCCACACATTTTTAGATCCTTTAGCAGCGATCACTTGCTTGTGCTCCCTCGTAGTGCTAATAGCAGTTTCGTCAACATTAAAAACTCGTGCTGTGCCAATTTTGCGCTCTATCATGACCTTAGCTAGGGACGAGAACAACACTGCAAGATCGCGTTCTTCCACTTCGTTATGACACTTAGAGACGGACTGTGACGTCCTTAATGTGAGGGACGGGTGACGCTCCAGGAAGCGGCGCAGCCAGCCTTCCTCCATCGACAAGCCGCACACCAGCTGAGCCACCTGCTGCGCCTTCTCAAGGAGGTCGTGGCGGCTTACAGGGTGTCCGACCTGATGCCTCCCAAGCACCCAGTCTCGGAGGCTTTCTTCTGCGTCTTCTGGTAGCATGGAATGCGGACTGCGACGGTTGGGCTTGCGAGGAATCCCTTTCCGAGCTAGAGCGACGTACTTCTTAAGCGTGCTATGGGGGATCTTGGTTTTGTCGCTCGTTGTCTTCGTAGTGGACCCCGAAAGCACCTCTTGAAGCGACGAACCCGGAGGAAAAAAGTAAACTTATCCTTCTTCATAGACTTCTTGGTCGTTTGTTCGGTAGAATTCCCGAGTCGTACAGCTCGCTGCAGAGATGGTGTACCCCGCGACCACGCACGACACAAGGATCAGTCGTTGTTAGTTCTGCATAGGCACAGTCGGGCTACGCGCACTTCATTGCGTCCACAGAACAGGAGTGAGTGCTTGCAGGCTGCTTGAGTACTGGGAAGCTGGAGTTTTTCAAAGTGGCATTCAACGTCGGGGCTCAACTACGCGTCTCACAGCGTACGACGGCCATCCAACTTGTTTAAGGATACAGATTGACCTTCATTCGATAGATCTATCAATAGTGAGTTGCACAGTGTGCCGATAAAAACTTGCATCTCGAGAGAATCCGTTGATCAATGACAAAGGTCGACAGGCGCTACATGATTCCTATAGCTGCCGGTCAGTAAAATGGCAGATATAATCTGATTACTACTATTGTGCATTTCAATGCTTTTGTCCTTTTCACTTAGCCTGATGCTCGATTTTTAATAAATAGATGTCGTTTTATTAAATCGAGGTCTATAAAAAGTACAAATCGATCTTGCTAGACTAGCAGATGAATCGAGCTATGGCAGCCAAATCGACCGTTCGGGATCGATCAACCACCAAATCCACATCGATATCCTGTAAATCGATCCTTTTTGCCGTTTTGAAATGGTAATTCGATCACAGATAAACAAATCGATGCCTGCGTCTTCCCATCTCACTTTTACGCGTGGCTTTATGCGCCGACCATGCTCGATCTAGGCTATAAAACGGATGGACATTCCATCTGCAAAGCACAATAACTACATTAGCATTATTTTGTCCCGCGTCTATTTACTGGTTACTGTAGTAAAACGGAGCAGTAATTTGCAGCACACCAGAAATTAAAAAAATACTGTAAATACCTGCATGCGAGATTTGAAAACAGAATATTCATATTTTACCGACTCAACATTAATCCAGGATGTGTATCGGTACTGTTGATGGTATCCAGAGCAAAGAGATGAAACATGGACAAGAAATTTCTATCGGATTTTAACCAACCGGTACCCAACTCGGTGTCGATCTCGCTGAACACAGTAATGTCGCAAGGAACCAACCGCAACAGCTACATTTAGAACACCCACAGATTAAGACCCCCAAGTCAATGAAGGCAACCGATCGTCAAATAACTCGTTGAGTGGTAGATCTGGGCCCTTTTGCGAAGATTTGCTAAGCTCAGCTATGGACTACGTTTATTTCTCGATGTAGTGTACGGTTCTACGCGTATATAAACCGCACAGGGCATCAGCCAATTAGTCAGGCCCCCCAAAGCACCACGATCAACACAAAACACTTACATACTCATATGGCTTGCGCGACGTGGTCGCTCCAGCGCCGCACTGTCAACTATCTGCAGCTGTGAAGTATTTGTCCCTTTTTCGCGATGTCATCAAGTTTAAGGCTCAAGGACCCGTCCCTGTGCCGAGAAGTGGCCGCGACAGGCAACTTTCCCACTCAAATGTGACCAAGATGCTGCTCAGTCCAGGCCGTCCTTTTTGATAACAATGGGATGGGCCGATTTCACATTCAGTGACACTAAACTAAAGATCTACGGTACGAACGCTTGGTGGCGGTTGGAGCGACTCTTGCGAAGACCAGGCGACTGTTTGAATCCTCGTTGCGGCGAGGCGACGGTTTGAGCGTTGGTTGGTATCCGAAGCGATCGATTACGGATCGTAGTTCGCTTGATATTGGTATACATGTTTAGGATTATTTATTAGAGATAGACCCGAAAGGGCAGCACAAATACATAACGGAATGCCCACTCAAGTGCACGAGCGAGGTCCGGCTTCGAGGTAAGCGTCTAGTCAAGCTTACTTGTCGTGTCGGTGGACTGGAGACTTACTAGCGAGAGCTTATTCGGCCAAGAGGCTGTGTGGGATTGGGCGATTATATATCGGAAAGTTTACGTGACGGCTTTATCTTGCCTATTTGCACAACTGCGAGTGTGTGTTGCCTCCCATATATTCTTCCAGCCGAGTGTTGAACACTCGGTGCCCTCGTAAAAGGCTTACCCGTCTTTGGCACCCTTCCGCTGTTGCGACCACGTAAACTCAGAGCACCTGCTAACTTTGCTCGTGCTCGTAGCGTGTTATCCTTTTCACTGGCTGGCCTATGTAAGCGATTTGAAAGGTCCAGTCTGTCCTAGTGCTAGGGCAGATCCTGGGTCTTCAGGTCCGCACGAACGATCGTTTGCCGTTCTGGTAGACTTATTGCTGTGGAATCTATCTATCTACATTAGTAGCTAGAGTTCACGTGGGATTTCCAACACCACAATTTTAACAAGATCGGTAATCTTAGATAGAGGAAGAACAAAGCGGTAAAGCAAATAACCACCAGTCCTTGATCTACCATCAAATCTGTACCTAAAGACTCGGTAGCACTTCCAAATCAACGCCGCGCTTCTCGTTTAGCTTAGTTGTTTCGGTTCCAGTTTTCAGTTCCTGTCGCGTCTAGACCGCGTGGCCGCTGCGCACGCAGTCCTTCTCGTCTTCTGTTCCGGGTTCCTTTGAGCGCTCCCCAACCGCTCGCCTTCTCCAAGTGTGTCGCTAGCAAACACTTCATCGCCTCCAGCTCGTCACCTTCATCGCGGTCGCCACTCTTCTTCTGGAGAGATTGCCCATTTGGCAGAAAAGCACTGTCTACATCTGCACGTTGCGACACCTCATTGATCAGTCCAGCTCTTTGACAGCTTCAGTGCCACGTACCGTCTCCTCTGGTTTCCTTGCCGACTTTACACCCAGTCGGCGTTTACCTATCCAAGAAGTACCGGGTACATCGCACTCGAACTGCCTCGTTGGTGACGTCAGGGGCGTTTAAAAATGGGCGGAAGTTTTTCGAGAGGGGGGGGGGGGGGCAGGGAGATGGTACAGCGCCGACTCTTTGTCTTCGCTGAAGGCTTAGCAGGCATTGCCGGAGGCCACATGTGTGGAGGCCGTGCACTCCGTTTCGGTCTACAGTCAGCACAATTGAAAATTCGCATTGCAGACGGTAACCAAAAGATGACCACCGAATTGGAAACTCTGGTGTGACCGCGTTGGTAAATGGGAGCTACACCAGCTGCTACTTACCGGTGTCTACTTTTCGAATGGCCTCTCACGCAACCTCGTATCTGTCTGAGCGTTATCGCAACAGGGCCATGCTTGTCGCTTTCAGGCTGACTGCATCATCACAGATCATGCTGAGATCGACGTCGGTCATGCCCAGCTGCAGAATGACCTCTGGATTCTCAAATCAGTCCGTGAAGTTCCCAATCACTGCATACCCACTATCGACCGGAACACGGCAGGCATGACACAAATTTTTTGGCCACATAAATTATCAATATCTCATCAAAATGGTTGACAAAGACTTAGCAGACAACATCAAGCTAGCAAACAGAAATGCTCAGCTCTGCCTCAGCTATTCGGAAGCGAAACAGACCAAGCGACTCTAACCCCAACAATATACCTCGGCATCTTAACCCAGGATAAGATCGGAGCAACGCTGTCGGTAGACTTGAAAATAGATCTACAGCCAGACCGCCTGGGAAATGTCCACATCCTCTCGATCATTGATCATGCTTCAAATAGCAACCGTGCCTATTTGCTGCGTCGAAAAGGAGACACCTCTTGCAGAATGAAAGACTTCTTTTACGAATTTGATTTGCAAATTTAGCAACCCCGTCAAGGTACTTCGCTCGGATGAGGAGGTGAATTTGCGGGGGGGGGGGGGGGGGGGGGCTTTATCGGTTCCTCAGTAACCGCGGTATCCGCCGACATGTATCAGAACCAGACACATCAGCCTCGAATGGAAACGTCGAACGGTTCACCATAAAAAAAACGTCGATAGATTCCACACGGGTGATGTGTCCTACCTCAGCTGTTTTGGGGGAACGCGATAGCCTACGCAAGCTATATTCGCAATCGCGTACCAACTCGTTCAAATGCCGACCACAGGTCCCCTCTTGAGACGATCACTGGCAATGCACCGTCCGACGACCACATACTGCGCGTTGTATCCACGTGTACGCTGCACGTACCACATTAGGCAAGCTCGTCATTATAGAAGAAGGCCGAAAAAGCTATCGTGATGGGTATCAATGATACTCAGAAGGCCGAAAGAGCTTTATATTTTTCAAACAAGAAATATCGAAATGAACGACAGTTTCTAAAGAGTCTTGATACTGTACCGGTGGCTGAATTTCTCGACGAAGCTATTTCAGAAGCGATCCAAAAGATCAGGACACCAAAATCGGCCTTAGTGCTCGCCAGATCGGGCGCCCCTTTGGTGAGCTTCCTATCGAAAAAATCTCAGTCAAGGATGGGTTCGAACTACCAGCCTAATTCCATTAAGCATTTGCCAGCCCGACGGTCGCAATCACGCCCGCAGGCTTTAATCCGGGCGGAGAAGTGGACATTTCTCTCAGTGCGTCCCCAAGATGGCCACCCTCCACCACAGATCCATTAACAAGATAACGTACTGGAACCAAAGTTTTTTTTATAGAAGCGATGAATAGTCCGTATTGGTGTGATGGGTCCGGTGCGATGCAGGAGAAGTTGATGGCAATCTCAGAAAAGCGACGTGGGAAGTGGTCGAGGACCCACCGGACTCAGCAATATAAAAGGGGAATTTAAACTGAAATTTGGCAGTACTGGACAACTATAGCGATTCACGGCGAGTGAAGTGATGCGTGGTTTTGACCAAAAGTTTGCCATAGACTATCGTATGACGTTTGCCCCTGTACACAATATCACAAGCCTGCGGCTTATTGCTGTGCTTGCCGCGATCTGGCATGCACTGGTGCACCAAGGTGATGTCCCGAACGTATCTTCTTAAATACACAGTCTACACACGAGCTCCATCAGGACTGAAGTTAGTGAAAGGGCAAGCGCTTCTTCTTAGGAAAGGGCTCTATGGACTGAAGCAGAATTAAAAAAATTGGAATACCATTATTCACAGTTTTTTTTACATCTCGCAGTTACCGACGTAGCCGGATGGACGCGTACCTGTACTTTCGTCAAAGCAAAGAGAATCAACTATCCGCTCTCGCCCAGTATCTGAATGATATTCTAGTCACGAGTGAAAACACTATCGACGCTGAGTGGATTATGACTGTACATAGCCGAGCGTTTGATGGCCAGGGTAATACCAAGAAATGTCTGGGGCTTCACCTCGAACAGAGCGACGCGGGAATTTTTCTCCACCAATTCTCTAATGTGGAAGCACTACTATATACATGGAGAGCTATCGACCAGTTAAACCCCGTTAGAAGGTCTGAAAACTATAAAAGATCCTGAACCAACACCGATATTGGACACCCAGTTGATGAGTGAGATGATCGGATACCTGCTCTGGCTGAACAATTCGACTCGTCCAGACATCACGATGCCATTTAATTATCTAGCGGCGTGAAGCTAAGCGTATACTGAGGTACCTCCGGGGAGCATGTGATGTTGGACTGTACTTTCGACGCTCGCCAACAAAGGCTACTTCACTCCATCGAGCATCATACACCGAGCAGATTGGGCAGGATATAGCACAAGCGCAAAATCTGTGTCAGGTGGCCTTCTAATCATCAACGAAATGGTTGTCGATTATTCGGCAGGAAACAATACTGTGTAGCTTTATCTACGGCGAAATCTGAATATATCGGTAAAGGACTACCCAACAGCTCTTTGTTGAGTCAAACCTAGTCCCACCACAAGATACCCCCGTACAACTCGGCGTTGACAGCTAAAACGCTTTCATTACGGTGAAGAATTATATCAGCAGCTCCAGAATGAAGCATGTCAACATTAAGTTTCCCTTTAATCAGGATTACGTCCGCTGCGGCACTGTGGCTGTTTCTTACTGTCCGACAATAGAAATGAAAGCTTACATGCTGACGAAGCCACTAAGAGCAACCCGCCTCCATTATCTCATGACCATGATGCACCGGATGACACGTGAAAATGCAACCAAAGCGCGCAGATCATCTCGTGGGCAGCGTACTCTATGTAACAGCAGTAGGAAGCCGTCCATGTTGCAGCCGCCTATGGATTGTTTCCACCAGCTCAGTACATCTACATATCACAAGAAGCCATTGCTAAGAGCTAGGAGTGCAGGCATAACAATCACAACCAATTTACTTTCCAATTTGGACAATTCACTACAAGCAACTACTCTTCTAGGATGCACCTCTGTCAGGGCCCGGGGTGCCCGCAAGGGCTGCCAGGGTACTGAAACATCCGGCGGACACTTGAGGGTCGTCGCCGTATATCAATTCACTTTCTATTTTGACCAATTCACGACAAGGAGCTACTTTATAAAGGGTACATATCTGCCAGGACCCGGGCCCCCGCAAGGGCTGCCAGGGTACCGAAACATCCGGCTGACGCTTGGGAGTCGTCGACGTATATGACGGCCCGAGGAGGCTTCGATGGTGGCAGCACTTAGAGGCGCCGGCCAAGTGGGCAACTCAGGTTCACAAGCTGGTAACATTACAACATGCATCAGGCGTTGTCTCTACGAATACAGGTTGAGCTGCAGTGGTCTATCGGTATTCTGTACAATGTTGCTTCCGATCGCTCGAAGATTCAAAAAGTATTTGTATCCAGAGTAACAAATAGGCAAAATGCTTTGAGATTGAGATCGCCCCCCCCCCCCTCCGAAAGAATATTCAAAAGATGTTCATTTCTTTTACCAACAGCTGATAATCTCTGCTGATCTGATGTTCGAGCTATCTGTCATCACGATAAACAAATTGGGATAGCTCCCCACCATGCGAGCCATCATACGGAACAGCTTAATACGACGTTGAGTGTCTTGTACACACAGCGATGAAATCCGGTAGCTGGTGTGCTTCCATGGTCTGTCGATCAGTTGTTTTGATCTAGACGCTGAAAGGCTGGAGGTGTTTGATGGAGGCACTGTCCAAGGATTGCCCGCGTAATGGAGCAAGATGCGTGACTGGCTATTCGATCACGTTAAGGCGTAGACTATTCTTTCATACTGCATCCAACACGTGTACATTTTTCTCTTGTACTCTACAACTAATGGCTACAGAAGTTTCCGAGCGAGAAGACAAACAGAAGGCTAATAGGCTAAAACATTGGCTTATTTTTTTCAGCCCTATTCCATCTGCAAAGCATAATTAGTAAAGTTAATCTGGTCTTTCCTAAATCATATATTAGCTATTATTAATTTCAGTAGAAACTTAAAATTGTAATAAAGACCCGTGTATTCGTTTATGGGAATTAAAGCGCAATATTATACTTGAGGCGCTTGCCAACGCTTATTAAGATCACGAACCAAACGCTGCTTGAGATCGGCACCGAGGTTGGTGCAACTTCCGTTGGCTTTTAATCTGCAAAAACGTTAATCACCGTACTACTACTCGTAGCACTACCAGGAATATGTACCAGCTCAAACATGACTCTAACTCTATCCGCGCTGCAGTAGCGGATTTAGAAATACCGCATATAATTATATCACTTAATTAAACGGCGTTGACAGTACCGTTTTAAAATTTTCATTAGATTGAAAGCGGTACAGATGTAGACAGCTCAACGTTCAAACTTGTCCCGAAGAATGCCCTTCGTCGACTGTTTAAGTGAAATGTAACACTTAGGACGACATTGCGTAATATGTAAATAACGTATTAAAATAAACTTATATCTTAAATTTCAGAGCTTCTTCGTGCACAGCACGACTTTGTTAAATTTACAATTTTAGTTATTGTTTTGCTTGTCATTGTAAGCTTAGACGCGTACTTAAGGAAATGCCTTATTTGGGATAATAATTCGGAAGAATTGTCGTAACAGGAGTCATCGAACGACTTGAGCTGTCAATTGACCAGCAGCTACATTATTGTTAAGTTCGACGGAGAGCAATACATTAGTAGATTAGGAGAGTTTAGCGACGTGCTCGCTTTTGCATTGAACAAGTGGCAACGTAAAATTGTAAAATCGACCACAACCTTTATTGTCGAGGCCTTTCTATCACGTCCCAACGTTTGATCAACAACAACAAAAACTAGGCGTTGCCAATGTGATGATAGTCCAGCTTAAAAGACCGGTGAATGGCAGGAGTACCGGTATCGAAGTCTTGGTGGTGTATGAAGATAAAAACTGTGCGAAAGAAAAAAAGAAGGGTTTCAAATAGGAGTTATTTTCTTTTTTCTGAGTAAATCTGTCCTGTATGACATTTTTTAGACAGCATGGTCCTTGGTGAGGCCCCAAAGTGTAAGCAGATACTTGTCCAGTGCCGCGATCTGCGCAGGTGTCAGATTGACGCGCGCAACTTCCGAAATTTTCTTCTTACGCTCAGGGCATACGGACTACGGCATTGTAAAAAAACTTGGTGTAGGAAACAAAATATAGCTTACCTTACAATTGCTAAGATTTATTTTCTTAGAAAATTCACTTTTTTCAAAACAATTACACGGCTAAACGTTGTGCAAGAATATCACTATTATTAGAAGATTTTAATAGCTATAAAGAGGTCTGTAAACAAAGCTGTCGAGGCCGCACGTAGCGCCACAGCGGCATCATCCGTCTACCTCTAGCCCTTGTTCGGTAGAAGCTGCCGTGGTTTTAATGTCTTGCTGCTGCCACTTGACGCATCATCGAGACGCGGACATGGTGATTTCGGAGCTCTCCCTCATCATGCGGTATTTTCCGCGAAGTGATAAGTCCGCTCGTATGTGTCGTTAGGCCGTATCGGGCCAGCCGCCGCGGGCGTCACTATTGTTGGTCTCGAATGGCCCAAAATTTCTCCGAGCAGAGCGGAGATAAGTAAATAAGTGGATCGATAAGTAGATGATCAGACGAGTAGACGTAGAGCAAAGATAACCGCAGCAGCTTACTCAACGCCGCGGCAACGAAGTATAGTGCCCTCGGGCGGTGGCCGCAGCTGGTGAGCTCGCTGAGAAATTGTGGCTGTGAGCTTTTGAAAGAAACTGAGCGGATTGACACCGCCAGCACCACACGCAGAGAAGGAATCAAAGGACGCGGACACGCACATTGGGGAAGCAAAAACCACCTCTCGGACAGAAGGTATATTCTCGACTGAGCCAAAATTCTTTGCGAGCTCCTTTTGTCTTACGCCTTGAGCATATTGCAGTTAATGTGCACCACATCAGAGCTCGACCTACTAATACATGCTCCGACACTCCCACTCCAAGGTCCGCGTTGTAGCGGTATGGCTAATCCTCAGCACCGCTCTCAAGAACTGGGATCGGCTCTACATTCAGTCGCTCACGCAGTTTCGCAAACTGCGTCGATCCTAGCGGCTTCGTAAATATGTCTGCGAGCAAATCCGTTGTGGCACTGTACTTGACATCAAAGTCTCCGCGCTCGTACAAGTCCCTCACTTTGTGATACTTCAAGTCCACACTTTTGATCTTGTAGTTGCCTTTTGTTGCCTTGATCACCTTGATCGTAGACTGGTTATCTTGATACAGTACAGTCGGGCAACGACGACAGAGATTCAACTCTTCGCAAAGATTGTGAGTCCAAACAATCATGACCGAACACTCAGCAGCAGCAATTAACTCCGCGCTGCAAGTATCGTCCTGAGTAATCGACTGCTTGTGGCTTTTGTAGGCGTACGTGCACCCATTCATTTGAAGCACAAAGCCAGTGATCGATCTCCGATCATCCTTTTCACTACCGAGATCTGCATCAGCATAGGCAATGAAATGCAAATCCGGACTAGCAGGTTTTCTCCACAAAAGTCCATAGTCGTGAGTGTCTTTCAATTAGCGAAGCACTCTCTTTGCCATCACAAAAAGACCATAAGTGTACTTGCTCATGTACTTTCCGAGGGTCCGCACAGCGTTCGCGATCCCCGGACGTGTGCCTTGCACCAAATATTGAAGTCTACCCACCAATTCTCGGTACGGTATGCTTGGGTCATTCACCCCAGGTTGACTGTCTTCTACCGGATCAGGCAAGTTGCCTATAACTTGCGGTGTAGTTACAGGTCTACAATCTTCCATTCAGAAGCGTTTCAGAATTTAGTCGATGTAGCCACTTTGTGACATCCACATAACATGGTCAGGAACATAGGAAAGCTCCATGTGCAATAGATCCTTCACAGACCCCAAGTTCTTGATTTTAAACTTAGCTCGGAGCTCGCTCAGAACCAGCTCAATGTTCTCATGGGTTCCCACAATGATCAAATCATCGATGTACACGGTCACAAATACGGGGCTTCCTCCCACTGAACGAGCGTAAACACCTCCGTCCATCTTCGTCCGGCGAAAGCCACTTGACCTCAAGTGCTTATCAAGCGTCTGGTACCATATCAACGGCGCTTGCTTTATCCTATACAAATTCCGCAGCAACTTACAAACTCGACCAGAACTCGACCAGAACCGTGGTCAAAATATTCAGGCATATACATATAAATCTCAGCCTCACCGATCGATCCGTTCAAGAATGCAGTCACGAAGTCTACAGTCCTTTTGTTTATCTTGGGCCGCTGCCATGGCATCGCAGACCCTGCTGACAATGCTCAGCTTGGTATCCATAAAGGATTCCACCTGTTTCCGCAGCGAAACCAGTCTCACATCTGAGACATGGGAGGAAAGAGCTTTCCTAGACTATCCCCACTTAGAATAGAGGTGTCAGTGGCTCCTCGAAGAGTGAGAGTCACTCTGGGGTGATGGAAGCCGTTCAAGTAGAACGGAGTGAACCCCGTGGGCGCGTGCACCGCGCAAACTCAACAACTGGAAGCTGCGTCGACCACGTACGTGGGGCTCCCGCGTACACTCTGCGCATAGTGTCCTCAGGCACTCGATTGACGCGCTCCGTCTGGCCATCTGTCTGCGTATGATCCGCTGTGGACATCTGCAGACAAGCCTTGAGCAAAGGGAACAGCGTTTTCCAGGACGCAGCCGTGAACCGCGGGTCTCGGTCCGAGACAATCGTCTCCGGGAGACCGTGATAGCGAAACACGCCATCGACGAACAACCTCGCGGTCTGTTCGCCTGTGACGGTTACCGGTACTGGGGCAAGGTGTACCACCTTGCTCAGCCGACACACGAACACCAAAATCCCGGTGTTGCCGTGTCCGTCGGCGGGAAGCCCAAAGATGAAGTCAAGACTCATCGACTTCTAGCAGTCAGCCGGAACGGGCAGGCCTGTAATGGAGCCGAAGCGTGCCCTGCAGGCTTAGTCCGCTGACATGTTTTGCATGACGTCACCCACTTGTACAAGTGGGTCCACCTGAAGGCCCGAGAGACCGACAGGAAGGTCTCCGCGCGACCCAAGTGGCTACTGGAGGGCGCATTGTGCACTCTGCGAGGATGTCGAGCTTCAGATCCTCGTCGTTGGGTACGACCACCCGTGGAGGTTCACTAGGCTCCACCCGGTATTAGAGGAGGCCATCCTTCAACTAACATCGATGGGGCCGGGAACGCTGTCGCGACGAAAGCCGGTCGGACTTTGCGTCCGCTCTTGGTGCTAGGAACTTGATAATAGGCGCGACAGCCTTATCGTCCCGATACGCCACCCGTATCTGATCATATAGATCCGTTGTCACCCGTGTGATGTGGGCCAACTCGTAGTCTGGACGCCAAGAGAGGGTGTCCGCAAGCACGTTGAGCTTGCCCGGCTTGTACTTTTACTCAACGCGGAAGTTCTACTCCGCGAAGAAGGACAGCCACCTCGCCATCCGTTGGGAGAGATGAGGCAAATTCGTCGCCGTACTGAAGGAGTCGGTGTAGCTCACAAAGGGCCTTGAGCCCTGAAGATGAACCCGAAACTTCAGAAGGGCATACTTCTTTTCCAGCAGCTCCGTGTCGTGAACAGAGTAGTTCCACTCGGCGGATTTGAGCTGCCTGGACTGGAACGAGATGCCTCGATCGTGTCCAGCTGCATCGGCCCACAGCAATGCACAGCCCATTGCATAGCTGGAAGCATCGCAGACGACGCTGAACGGATTTGTCTCGTCGGGAAGGATCGGGACAGGAGCCGCTTGGAGACTGGCCTTGATGCTGTGAAAGTCATCATGGTGCTCGCGCTCCCAGCGCCAGCCGGTGTCCTTCTGAAGTAGGCCCGACAAGGGCTTAGCGAATCCCGCGTACCCTGCGCTGTACTTGTGAAGGTAGTTGGCCACACTCATTCACTATCGAAGATCCCTCTGGGTCCGGACGTCGGCCATGCAATGGCCTTGACCTTGTCTGGGTCAGCATGAGCGCTCACGTTGCTGACGAAGCAATCGAGACTCTTGATCTCTGGTGACGCGAAGATGCACTTGCCGATGTTGGCGTAGAGCTTGTTCGCTCGCATCACGTCCAACACTCGACGGAGGTGCCCCAAATGCACCTCCTTGTCCGTGTTGCTTCCCTTGGTACGGCTTTGGACGAAGATGTCGTCGAAGTATTTTTCTACGAGGGCACACAATGGCCTGAACAGTTGCGTCACCAAGAGGTTGGGGTGTTAGGCAAGCCCTGTGGCATGACGAGCCACTCATATAACATGCCGCTTGGTGTGTTCACCGCGGTGAGCAGGATGTTGCTCTCGCGTATCAGAATCTGGTAGTATCCGTCTACCAAATACAGCTCACTGTACAGTACGCATCCAATCATGTTGCTCAGCAAATCATTCTTTTGTGGGATTGGTGTCTGGACCGGCATCGTCGCGCTGTTCAGCTTGTTATAAGCGTGAGCTAGACGCCACTTTCCGTTCGACTTCCGAACGCAGAAGGTTGGCGTCGAGTGCGCGGACTTTGACTCCCGCACCACGGCTGTCTTTGCTTTCACAGCGAAGAAGTCATCAATGACATCGCACTGTTCGCATGGGAGAGGTCACTGTCTCGTGACACAGTACTTGGTGCCGGGCACGACATTATTCTCATGCCGTACGTCTCACTCCGGTGGGAGTCGGGTCGGTGGGTTCTTCTTCACCACGTCCGCATACTCCGTCACCAAAGGATACACCAGATCCTTGGGGTTCTTAAGGATCGCAGAACCTAAGCGTGTCTGACGCTGCTTGCTCAGCTCTTCTAGGTTGTTTTCGTCCAAGACAGATGAGGAGTTCAACTCCTCCCGAGTGGCCTCTGGTCTTATGAGCACCCTCTCTGCAATCTCCCCCGCCTTGAGGTTGGCCAGGAACGACTCGGCCGTCATTTCCTTGAGGTTCATTATCTCTGCCACCTCTGGCAATGGCTCCATGTGAACACTAGATGCCCTGACGGGTAAAACGGTCTCGCCATCGAAGATGTGATAGCACTCTTCCACCGGCCGCGTCGGAGAAGCCCGGGTCCTGGACACGGAGTCGCTTGAAGCGACGTCGGCGTCGACGGTGACCGTGGCGTGGAACTTCGATACCCACGTCTGGGGATGTCGTGATGTCGACATCCGAGGCACTCGAGGCCTCGCGTGGTACTGTATTACTCACACAGGAAGTGCATCCCGCGTCTTCCTCTTCAGTTATGATCTATGCGACCTCGTGTGGCATTGTGCTACCCACAAAAACAAAAAGCTTTATCAATGCCTTCCTCTTCAGTTAAGGTCTGGGCGACCGTGTGTGGAACTCTGCTACCCACCTTGAACACTCAATTATCAGGGTTTGTGACAGCTGCAGCTGTCTGCGGACCTATGTTATCTGCTTGTGGACCTAAGCTACCTGCTTGGCCAGCGCCTCCTAGCGCCACCACCATCGAAGCTTCCCCGGAGTCCTCATATATGTCGACGACTCCCAAGCATCTGCCGGATGCTTCGGTACCCTGGCAGCCCTTGCGTGCGCCCTGGGTCCTGACAGAGGTGGGAACATGACTCACCAATGCTCTGTCGGACTTCGCAGGGCGGCTAGCACCGATTGACTTGCCTCGCCAATCCAGGGCTCGTGCTTCGTGAGCCAGGGCAAGCCCAGGATCATATCGTAGGGATCCATGTCGAGAAGAGTAAACTGTTCTGGGCTGTCGAAGTCTTCGAACGTGACAGCCAGATTTATTTGGATGTTGGGGACAGTGACGATCTTCCCGTCGGCCAGTCGCACTGACACCGTTTCGTTACCTTTGCTTTATTTCAAGCATCGGACAACTTGTTGCTATTACGAGCAGCCCTCTGGCGGCGTGCGAAGTTCCCCCCCCCCCTAGAATCGATCAAGATGCTAAAGGGGTGATCGTATCTCCACACATCCGTGTACTATAAGTAGCCCGCCGCTGATCTTTGCTGATTCGAAGACTCTCAGGGGTTAACTCACGAAGACTTATTTCTTCCCCAGTAGGGCGCCTCGTCCCTACTGGCCTCCGGAGCTCCCCTGACCCCGGGATCCTGGCTTCTGTCAGCGACCCTTGAGAACGGGCTTGGGGAAAGTCCGGATGCGGTGTCTGTCTGCGGGACAGTCACGCTTGAAGTGGCCGAGCTTCGCAGTCGAAGCAGCGAATGTCGCTCCGTTCGGCGGACCCCAGTTCCATGGGAACTGGTCCGGTGGGGCTGGCCCAACCGGGATTCACACATAATTCCCTGGTCATGCTGAGGTCGGCGTACGTGCCTGGCGATGGCTGTACTTTTCTTGAAGAGCCACTTGAATCGCCTCTTCGAGGGTGCTTAGCTGCACCTGGAACAGCTGGGTGCGCGCCGGGCCTACGCATAGGCCGCCCATGAACACTGTCACCTTGATGTGTCCGTTCAGTGGGTCGCCCACCAGGGACGCCGTGATCTCTCGCATCGCTTGGACGTACTCGTGCAGATCGCGCCTTCCTTGCATGAGAGGAAGCGCGAGCGCTGCCGGTACTCGAAGTTCGCCGGGAGGCAGGCGGCTCGAAGCTGTTCGCACAGCTGAGCCCAGGATGTGAAACATCCAGGCTATGTCGCCTCCCGTGTGTATGCCCAACGCTTAGCACGATCGCTAAAGTTGGAGAGCGCAAAAGAAACGCGGAGTTGCTCGGTCGAGATCAGAGCCGCGTCCATCGCGAGCTCAACCTCTCGAACCCAGAAGTGAAGGTTCTCACCTTCCTTCTCTTCATAGGGATTCACCTTCAGCCGTATTGGCTTCGGGTGTGGATGACTTATTTCCGCCGCCGGAGCATGCAGGTTTCCCCGCACATGTGCGATGAGCCCTCGCTCATTTGCGTCCAACGCATTGACGCGCTCGAGCTGCTCGGCCGGTATTGACGCCACCAGGCTCTGCAGGGCCTCCTTCCCGAAGATGCCAGCCATCTTCCGAATCGACTCGAACTGTGAGTCGGATGGGAGAAATCGTTCCTATCATCGACGATGAAGTTTCGAGAGGTTCAGTTAGTCTACTCGCGTTGGCGTGGAATGACTACAAGTGCTACAAAGTGTGACGGGGTCACAAAGCACCTTGTGCTAGAGAAAGTCGGCTTCCGAGAGTATACAATACTAGAGTAGTTCACAGGTCCCTTTTGTCGAAGGGAGTGAAGTGACCAGTTTAAGGTAAGTTGTAAACTGAATGTATTTATAGGTAGGCTAAGTTAGAGTAAAAATATAAACTAAAAGTTACCTTTAGTAAAGCTATGTCACCAGCCAATGGTTGACAGACCCTGATACCAGTCCCGGAGTGCTGATGTGTCACACTTCATGTAACCAGGGACACATTTGGGGTTACGTACTCGTTACACGAAGTCTGGGACCTTCACGCTTTAACTATGGGGTCTACAAGCTCGGTCTCATTAGAGACGGGCATGACGAGCGGTGAAGAGATGTACGTCGGCAAGGTCACAGGAGGTCGTTATCTGATCGGTAATAGATAAATGACAACCATGTTCCAAAAAAGGTTTTTTTGGTCGATCCGAATACCTCATTCCAACGTTGCGAATGCATGCTACAGCTCACTTCGGTGGACGCAGTTAAAAGCGATATGAAGAGGAGACCTTATCTTTACCCCTGTCATCCGAGGTAACACAGCTCAGCAAATTACAAATGATCCCTTTGGTAGTAGCACCTACCCTCGGACAGGAATAGAATATCGGATCCTATAAAATTACCATCACCTCTATATTTTAATATGAAATTTAAAAACCATAAAAAATACTATTCCGAGGTTCTTAAGTATGATAAAATCAATACATTGTATTGTGCGGCGCGACCTACATGTGTATCCACATTGGAACTGTCCATGTAGGGAGCATGTCGCCTGGTCGGTACGTATTGCTGTTCCAAGATCACTCCACAATCGCATCCGAAATACATCAAGTCAGCGTTTGCAGAGCCGAGAAGCGACAACAGAGTGCATTGATGGATAGAGCTTCGGGCTCAAAAGGTCGATTGATACCGGTACATGTCTCTGGCGATCAAAAGTTAGATTACTGGGAATTTACGCCATAGTTTAGTACCCGCGGTAGATTGATTGGTCCTAAGTGTCATTTGGTATTTCAAAATTATTAGAATAACTACGCGGGCGGATTCATGATACAGTACAGAAGTCCCCCTGAATAAGCGTAGCGCGCACTTCATATACCCCTTTAAATCGGATCACAAGGATTTGAGGTACATTTGACAAATCAGAAGATCGCATTGATTTCCCTACGCAAATTTATCAGACGACCTCCTACGCTCATTGAGGGGACTTCTGTACGGTATCAGGACACTTCAAGGGAGTAACGTTACTTACGGCTTTCCATTATTTTGTACAGGATGTTTTACGAACAGTTTCGGCCAAACTGACTCAGTAGAGAACTGTACAGACAACGACGGTGAAATCCGCCCGGTGTCTGAACACTATCCTTCATACAAAATAAAAAAATACGCGCGACAAGAATACCCGCCCAGCTATTTGATTGGTTGAAAGTGGCCGTTTATAGCTCAAAGTCTGAGCACAAAGTACAAAAACGATTCCAAATGTACAGAAACGATGCAGGAATCAACACATCATGGGTTGATTGTACATAAACGCCCAAATACGACATACGGATTGGCTGAAACTGGTTTCTTTGGTGGGAAACCCATGTTTGGACTTGGGCGTGTTTGAGAGGTATGGCGGATTTCACCGTCGTTGTCTGTAGTTTCTGGAGTTATGATAAATGAGCAAAAATCCGGAAGAGCCAAAAAAACGATTTCGGTGTGGATATTTTGAGCTGCTCCAATACTTAGCTCCAGTGCTCCATCGAGTATATTTTTGAAGCAACATTTCGTTACCCTCGATTAGCTCCATAACATCGGATAGCTCCAGAAACTACAGCTCTCTAATGTCAGTGACTGTGGCCTTTGTGCAACAGCGTAAAACAATATCACGATTATAAAAAATAAAGAGACGACACAGCCTTAATACTAACGTTTGTTTGAAAAACTCGCTGGGTTATTTGAAATAGTGGTTGATTACGTTGGTAGAAAGGAATGCGGTGCGCGTGTGAAAGCCCACATTAGAATGAGATTCGGCCTCAGTAGACACCACAAAATAGCCGCCAGTGTACACTTTCACACGTAGAAGGGCCAGTGCGCGTTTGCACGACGCCGAGCACGCTGCTGCACAGCAAATCATGGCTTTTGTTTCCTGTGGGCAGCGTGTCTTCATTTGCTCGAGTTTAGAGCGGGTCCATGCTCCATGGGCTCCATGGCATGGAGGTCTACCTAGCTTGCGCAAGCCGTACATCAACGGAGAAGAGAAAAATTGTCATTTTAAACGACTTAATTCAGTAAATCTGTGTCCTAGAGCTAGCTTTTACATAGTCTTTGTGAGCTGAGAAAGCAGAGACGTCCTGGCTTGGTTGGCCTTGCTGGCATTGAAGCCACCCTTGGCGAGCGTCTCAATCTGCAGCAGGATGGAACTTGGCTTGTGCTGCTTGATATGCTGGGCGACCTTGTAAAGGTAGTGCAGCATATATATGCCGCAATCTACCGCATTAGTCTGGCGGGGCTTGCAGGTGTAGGAAAAACCCCTGGCTGCCTCGAATCTCCCACGGCTCGTGTGTAGAACCGCAAACCACCAGTCAAGACACGCGAAAATATACTCCTTGTCGTGACCTTTGTGAAGCGAGTCGATGTGATAATATATCTTTTTTGCGTCACTGCCATTCTGGTTAATTACAACGCTCCAGTGGTCGTTAAACGCCACAGGCAGTAATACATATGTGTATCCACTCCAATCGAAATCACCAATTGTGTCGGGGGCGCTGGACTCCCGAGCCGAGTGCTTGATGCAGGCGTAGTTAATGGCGGAAAATACAGCCGATCTTGCAGGTAACATGAGCTCTGGTTCGGGTTTTGTGTAACGAGAGATACAATAGTCAACCACGAAGCTAGTAATCGGAGCTCCTTCCTTTACGCTGGCGATGTCATCAGCGAAGAGTGGAATCGAGACAAGCTCTGCGGACCTACCTGCGGCGTGGGGGTAGATGCGTACAGGGGCAAGTAGGTTATTTCGTGGCCGCACGCTGTATGGGGCGGCACTCTGTTGCAGGAGCTTGGTGTCGGGATCTCCAGTTGGATTTTCAAGGCAAATTCGAGGCTTTTTCTCTTTTCTGATTCCACCCCTGATTCAACGCTAGCCACTGGTCCTGGGAGCTCCAAGTCTGATTCCAAAACTGATGCATCCAATGGAATCGGAGCAGAATCTCCGACTGATTCCGGGTTAGGGCCTTCGCCTGATTCGCAGAGAACGACATCTGATACGGGGTATGATTTGTCCGCATTTGCATCTCCACTTGTACCAGCTTCCACGTGTAGCGCAGGATCACCGGCATTAACAGCAGCTCTTGCGGCCCCAGCCTCTTCGCTACCGGGGTCGTATCGTTTCATGAAGCGTCTTGCTCGCGATCGTTGCGTTTCCTTGTGTATTATGGCAAATTTAGGAATAGTTCTTAGGTATCGCAGGAAGTCTGCGTAGTGCACCACTCCGTCCTCCCGCAAACTTCTGTCGTAGTACTCCAAGGCCTGAAACTCGTAGCTTGCCAACTTGTACGGGCGCCCCGCTCCCTTCACTCGATAGCGCTGGCCATCTTCCTCTGGTGGCTCCAGCATGTCCCAGTATTTTCTCTTCCAAGTAAGGAGCTTCGGTCGGGCGATTCCGAGATGGCGCACAGCATCCGCAGTTGACCACTCGGGGTGACGCTTCCAGGACTGAATGGTCGCCCACTGGTCCCTCACCCTCGTCTTCTGGGTCATTTCGTTAGCTCAGGGGGTGCCGAGTGGGAAGAAGTGAGGAAATTGAACCGGTCCGAAGGATTTTTTATAGTGACCGGTCCTATTCGGTTAAGTACTTTAAATTTCTAATACTATCACACAATGTAGCTCCTCATAACTAAATGACAGTGCTAAAATTATGTGCCAAGTTCTAGATGGGCTGCGGTTCACAATAATGCGATCTAGTCAATTCATAGTGGACCGAGAGCTCACAATTAAGTGACACTGGCACGTAATTGTGAACTCTAATGTTGACAATTATTTAACAGTTTACCTTTATTGTGAACACTTACTTGTCCGTACGGCAACATGTACTAGTAGACTAGCAACTCGTAACAGAGGTTTGTTTTACCGAGCGTGATGCCACGCTTAGGTAAGACTACAGCTAGTACAAGACTTGTTCACGAAAGAATTCAAAGCAATGTGTCATTCAACTGAGGAAATGTTATTCGTATGCTGAGCTCAGCGTAGTACGTATTGAACATCTAGCGCTGGGGATGCTAGCGGAGGTCTACCACGCGTATGCCTCAAGGGCAGGGCCACCGTTGGTGTCGGGTATTGAGGGGTGATGTTCCACGTATCGTAGTGGTAATTACCCGGAAGGCGCGTATCCCATGCCTCGGGGTTTACTCCCACCGCACCCGCACTCCAAATCTGGTTGGGAACGTAAGAATCTAGCATAAGACCCGAGGGATAGCGTATCGGACCGCAATGCAAATGATCCGGGATAGCTAAGGGTAGTGCGGGTAAACCTCCCGGCAATGTCATCTGAGTCCGCTGTACATTGGCACCAAATTCTTGATCCGACCTACCTTGACCTTGTACATTTCGTCGAATCCGTCGATCTTTAAATTTTAGTTGGTATCCGTTGACGCCAGGAACGCTGAGACCGTACGCAGCGCGACCGCAAATAATGTGCGCGCAAAACAAAAACTTTTCATAGTAGTAGCAGGAGCACTGGTTGGAGTCTGTTCGCACCACCCACCCCTCTCTGGGCATACCAACGTGGTGGGCTCGACGCACTGACCACTTAACAGCAGACCTGTAAAAGCTCGCCGCCTTTTGTTTTTCCTCATCTTGAAGGCACTCGGGGGAAATTAACGAAGCGAGACGCTCACTGCTCAGAGGAACATCGTCTGAAAGCGACAAGATGTCATTCACCTCTGTAGGGATCTCTCGATCATCGCCAACATATAAAACACGTACCACCGAAGGCGTGGGCGTAGCGGATAGCCACCCGACTCGTTGAAACCAATACTTTTGCCAATCGTGTAGCCTCCTTGGGCGGTGTAATTCGACCGCCCGCTGCAGACGTGGGAAGGCATATAGAGTAGTCTGCCGTTATCGTCAGAAGTTTTAGCAGCAACCTCCTTGTGTCACACGCCTTGCGTTGTGTGTATCTCTTTATGCTTGCGTTGAAAACTTCACAGGGATAGTTCGTAGTTGCAAAAGCCCCCGGCGAATGACAAATCTGCCACCGCCAGAAGCGACTAGCGATCCATTGACTGTAGAAATAGTTCGTGAAAGTTTCTAGTCTTCCGTCCAGGAGCCATTCCTGAGAAATGCGATTCCACTCCAGATATAGATGGTCCCTGCTAAGCGTGTAGTGCATATCTAGAACTCCGCGGTACACAACAGCTCGAAGGGCTGCGGCAAGGTGCTGCATACGCTTACGTACGTTGTATAGTACGTGGAAAAAGCACATAAGGTAAATGCTGTTCTCAAACCCACTAATAGCAACTAATCCATTTACTTGAGCCTTCTCCGCGTCTCCCATCACAGCATCGATACGCAGTGCCACACCCAATCGCTCCCGAAAAACCCTGATGAAACTACCAACAGCCTCATAGTACTCACGCTCAGTTCGCTGGCTCACAATAAACATACTGGCTAGGTGGTAGATTCTTCGCCGGTCAGTAAAGCCACAGGTCATAACTGGATACCCCAGGTCACTGAGTTTGAAAGTTGCATCGAGGTGAAAAATCAAGAAGTTCTCCTTCTGCTGTAGCGCCAGAATAGTTTGCATGAGTTTCAGACTGGTTATACCCAAAATCAAAGGTTCATCGTCCTCGCCATTACCCACAAACGGAAATCCCCTTTCGTCCTGTCGGTTTCCAAAAACGAACGCCGACTCTGGGTCAATATCGGCTCTGAATGCTTTCGAAATGACCAGCTCGCGTGTCTTAAGTATTGAGTTCTTCGATCCGTGCAGCCATCGATTGTAACGAACGTTTCGCTGGACCTGGGCGCACGATGGAAATCCTAGCGCTGGGGAAGGAATCTCCGGTGCTCGCAGAAGATTACTCCATATTAAGCGTGGTGGTACTGCGCTCTCATCCATGCGTTTGATGTACTCCCGCATTTCAGGAGTAACGCGTGGGCGTGGTCCTACAGCACACGGCGTATCGCCTCGTGAATGCTTCTCAGTGTTCTCGAGAACGACCCACGTCGACGAGACTTCGCTGTGTTGAACTTTCCATTGCACTGCACACTTCTTCGGCAACCCCGACCCTCCGCAAGTCGGGCTCTTACATTGCAGGCGGCGCTCGACCATTTCGTGGTCGCCTGCGCAAATGCTGCACCATTTTGTTCTCACTGAAAAAATGCTCGAGCAGCAAAAATGATCCCATCGATACTTGACGAAGTCGGACTCGACATGCAGCTCGGCACGCTTGGTCCAGAAGAGTTTGGGGGGCATCGTGCAGACGTTTGGGTGGTGGTCAGGTAGGAGAGTATCTGACCCTTTAGGCTGAGGTTCAGAATTATTCGCCAGACGGAGTAGTAGAGACAAATTCAGCGTAAGCGTGCTTAAGTTTTTTATATCCCTACAAATGTGCTCTTTAGGAAAAATAAAAATTGTGCTTAGCACCAAACGTTTTTCCATGCAAATTTAATACCTTTTCTATCGATTTGGTGGTTAGCATTATTATGTTCAATGGTTGCACTGAACTGTGGATCGGTAATTATGAACGGGCGGTTCAGAATTAATTGACAAAGTCAGGTAATTATGAGCGTTTCGCCCGTTTTGTGCAGGTTCCGTGCGGAAAGTGCAGACGTACGTAAAAGAGGTGAAATCCCACGTCCTTTCTTTAAGTGTTTGCTAGTGGTCAGAAAAGTGTATGCCAGCGGTCAATTCGAGGCATAAGTGTTTGGTCGTGTCAAATTATGTCTACCGTTCACCAAAAAGTGTTTATTTTTGGCCAGAAAAGCGTATGCTCTCGTACCAGACTCGCGGTGCTTCTTTCCTGCCATGCTGGACAAAAACTACGCAAAGGCATCACGCTGCGTGGGTCCACAGACAGAAAATGGAGAGTGTCTCCCTGCACAGAATTTAAAAGGGTCATTTCGGTGGGGACAAATCTTTTGGTTGTCTTCGGATGTGCATTTTGATCTTCGGATGTTCACCCGGATGCAGACCATCATTCCTAAAGTTTAATGGCTGTCAAAAGTCTCCCCCTCCCCAGTCAAAAGAATCCCAGCGTTCCAAAAAGCAGCACGGGTCCGACGTCTGCTGTATCGACGCCCGCCATGCCACGCCACCAGCCCCGTTACAGCGAAGGGAGTGACGAAGACCTAGCAAGCGTTGCGTCAAGATCTAACAGCGACGGCGAATCCCGCGACATCGCAGTTCATTCAAACTCACGGAAGAAGAAGAAGAGATTAAGAAGGCATCCTACCGCCCGAGATCGAGCGGTAACCAAGCGAAGAAAGCAATTGCCTCATCGATTATCCTCGCGTCGCCACTACTCTTCTATTAATAGACGCAGAAATGAAGAATCATTGAACGTTCAGGATTCGTCAGTAGAATCCGAGCACGAGAAGGGATCTCATTCTTCATTCGCATCAGACTCTGATGCTAGCAGCCAAAATTCGTCCGATTCGGAAACAGAAGGATGCGACGGAGGTGACATCGCTCCTCAAAACGAATTAGTGGACGTACCGGACCTGGATGTGACGGCGTTCGACAGCTGGGACGCGTTGGAGTCGTATCTGAAGGCATACCGCAGGAAAACATTCCAGGTTTGTGCTGCTTAGACTGTGAAACAGTTTCTGAAATCGTACTAAATTCTTACTGTGATCAGATTTACACCATTCGAACAAACACTCCAGTGCGAACAAGAAACGCTAGAATGCAGAGAAATATGTCTGCTTTCAAGCCAGTCCCTGAGGAGTTTAAGTTCTACAATAAAACCTACGTTTGCTACAATTGTGGTGTATTTGTCCTTCTTTTCGTTGAGCTCCAGCTTTATGGAGTGCATGTCACTGGACTGGACAGTGAAAGCGGTATCAGACAAGCGATGGAATTCTTCCGGTACAGATACTTAAGTCTTATAATATCGTCAATGTAAGCTTTTTTGTAGTTATTTTTTGTCAATGATTCTTTGTAAAAAGAATGATATCGACCGGTGTGCATACATATGAAAGGCTTTACGAAGCAGGAAGTGACATTGCGGCGAGGCGAACACCGCGGTGAAGCCGCTTGAGTGGTGCTTAGATAAGTTTAAAAAGTCGAGTTGCCGCCAGACTCACCGACAATCACTCTGGTTTTTTCATACGTTCTTGTACCCGAAGATGCACTTGTTTTGGTCGCAAACGTGCTAGCCTTTCCGACATGGATCAGCAATCTGCGCGAAGAGAACATAATATAGCCGAGACTGTGCAGGTAGTCTCTGCCCTATGCGCTACTGCAAAGCCCAAAAGTGCTCATTCGCCTCGACTGTACTGTACACGCTTTCCTAACCGCAAGCCTCAAATCTGATAATACTTGCGGCACTTACATGTACTGTACATGTACGGTAATGCGTATGTTTTAATAGTACTTTACTACAGTACTTGCCATGTACAGGTACTGTTCTGCAAAGTAAAGTTAACGGCGTACATGTACTGTAAACCACGGCCAGTGCGAGAGTTGTAAGAAGTGTCATTGCTTTGTACATAAAAATGCTTGTTGACTTTGTTTTGCTCTTTCTACGTGTGGGTTGCAAATATACATGTACAGTACCAGGGTATGCACGTTGGTTGTTCACGCTATTAAAGGCAAGTGGGTCGCTCCTGAAACCTAAAAATATCAAAGTCGCATTTTAGCAAAGACGCGGCGTTGAGAAATTGCTACATGTGGACCAATGCATCCGGAAACTCAACCGTGTTAAGGTATCAAATCGCATTGAGGAGCATTTTACCCGTGTCGCCGGGTACTAGAGTATTTAGCAAAACTATTCAAATGCAATACGTAGCAGTAATTGCCGTTCGGTTTAGCTACCGACAATGACAGGTAAGTGTAAATGATGCGGCATGGATTAACTGCTTCGCACGTTGCTGGGCCTCGGACAAATTTGGTGTGTACATGTACAAGTGCGTTTTGATTACGTATCCTCTGGACCATGTTTGGGGTTTTGAGCGGTACTGTACCATGAGCCGCTTGCACATCAGTCTCACCAGTGTACACTTTGCATTTGACACAAAAGAGATCTTCAGCAGAAGGACTTCAAGTCATAACAATGAACTACGTGATTCTTCGCTCACCTAAGTAAATAATGCTGTAATCTACAGTGAGCTTGAACCCAAGAGGCCTGCAAGAAACACTGAGATCTTCAAGGTCAATACTGCTAGCGCAAGTGGATCTTTTCAAATTTTTCGAGCGCCAGAGTACAAGAATCCCAACTCCCCGTCGATTGCAACGAACAGCAGTGTTCTTTGTCCCCCAATCAGCCACACTCTAAGCGAAACTGTAATTTGCGGTGTCGTTGAAACCAAGAGATCAGCGAGGAATATTGAGACCACCAGGGTTCAGTATCCCCAGCAGTGCCGAACTTCCGACCACATTCTCTCGACCGAGTTAGAAAGAGCTCGTAAGGGGAAGGATATCGACGGGCTTGCTATTACTACATGTAGTAGCTGTCCAGTAGCCATCAACTCTGAGGAAACACCAACTTCCACCCGCAGGCTATCAGCACACGAGACTCGTATCCATACAATGACTGGAAGTAAGCCCGAAGCAACGAGAGATCTGACCGCTTACGAGGTTACGGTACGACAAGCTATCGAGGAGCGGAGTCGTATGCGAGCGCTTCGACGTGAGCGTCAGATTCGGTACAGGAAGAAGAAACACGACTATATGCTCCGTCTTGAGGCTGAAACAAGGATACTTCGAGAGCAAATTAAGAATCTAACGCAGCGAAGGTCTTCTCTTTCTGCTGTCGACTCAACGCAACATAATGTTTGGAACGTTGCTGTCGACTACTTCAAGCACTTCCGCTTCGGTCTTCAAGCTGTCGGACAATTCACTACCAACTCAACAATCGTCAGCAGTGTCCAATTGAGTTTCCTTCGCACTGCGTTGTCACCCGATGTCATTTTCAGCACGCAACAAGACATCGAGACGATAATTACACACTGGCGATATATTACTTACGCATGGAGATGGAGGTGGGCAGCTTGGCAAGAAGCGTTGAGGGGTCGCTGATCGCCGCCACAAGGACCAGTATTTCCATCAGCGAACATACACTTCGTAGCGTATTCCCACACCTCTGTGGTGACGGAGATGAAGATTTGAATCGAATTGGTGGGAAGCTTGTAGGCCGTCGATTCCACATGCTCGGCGTGACTCGTTTCGAGTGGAGTGCAGCGTCTCAACGAGTCTCCTCGGTGACAGCTCAGTCAGATATGCTGACTCCAGTGCTTCGTCTTCTGGGCAATTGGGAAGACGTCTCTCGCGTGTTTCACAAGTCCCGTGTTTCATCAGATTTCCAGTGGAATGGTACCAACCATTGAATAAAAAGTGTTGACATCTTTTTCAACTTTAATCTGAAAAAGTTTCTGGTACGATGCAATATATGCTAAACCAGGTAATACAGTACTGTACAGATGTCCCCTTCGGTAGTAATACCAACTCTTGGAATACCCTGCGACAAGAATAAGAAATCAGATCGACAGAAGATTTAATAGGAAAAATAACAATGAAGGTATCCACGATTTCTCCGCTACATTCAGAAAATAACTAAATATTATCCTCCGGCGTATAATAATTGCTACGTCATAAGGGATAATATCATCCAACAAATATATAGTACTACGTAGTATTAAAAGTGTACAATGGAGATGCCAGCAAATGAGAATATTAATACATTTCTTTCTTAATGGGCCGACGATCTCCACTGGAAATTGGGAGAAATAATCGCTTTCTCGAACACCCGTGACACATTCTCCAAGCTACCGACAAGGCCAAGCATCGGTTTCAACAAGTCTGACTGGGCTATCACACTACTGACACGTCGTTGGGTCGAGTCCCAGTTAAACTGAATGGCGCCACGCATGACGATTCGCTGGCCAAGAAGTTTCTCGGCCAGTTCTTTGTAGCTGCCGCTTTGGACCCACAAATGGGGAACACATTCCGTAGACTGCGTTCTGTGATGGTGATTCGGGTAATTGTAATGGCCACAATTGATCCGGTAGACCTTTTTTCCATCCCCTCAAGCTCCAACTCGACGTCTTGAAACCACAGAGAAATGCATTTCCAGGTCTTCACCATGGCTTCAGGCCCACGTCCGGTGTTAAAAACCATGTCTGGGGCCATGGCTGTCCTCAAAAACTCAAACTGGCTTCGAGAGGGTTTCGATCCGGTCTGTAGACCATTGCGGAAGACTTGGAAGTACTCGAGAGCCACGTTCCACACGTTCTCTATCGCTGGTCGAACGGTGGAGACCAGACGACGTCGACGCTGTAAGTTCTCGATCTGCCCCCTCAGTCGCTGTGTCGCTCTCTCCAAAGTGTTATTATGATCTTCCTGTATCGTATTGTACTGGATGGGGCTCAGTTCTCGCTGTTGCTTGTCCTGCACGAAAGCCCAGTTCCCTACGGCTTTCTGTTCGCTCTTCAATGACTCTGTATCAGTGGCTGGCGTCCGTGCTTCACTGCCGACTGGAGATATCGGAAGTTGACGCTTAGAAGACACAAACGTTGTCGGTATCTCTCTTGTTCTCTTCCCGCTCGTGAGGGAGAGCAAGCCATCCACTGTGGCGACTTTCCTAGGCCTGATCTGAAATGTGAGGGGTGTCTCGCACGCTACGGCCTTGTGCACGTACGTGTCTTCGATCTTCCGGGCTTGAAAGTGCGACTGACGCATAGCAAAGGAATTGTTCCGAGTGCCGGTGCTGCCAGCTCGAGCCTCCGCTGTCCGGACCGTACGTGTGTCCATGATCTACTGATAGGTAGTCCAAGCAAACGGAGAGACTGACGCCTCCTTTTCTCGACTCGAGAATCTCGAGAGTGCTAGATGAGAAACGGTGCATGAACCCTGGGCAGGCACAGGCGATAACGGGAATGATTGGCAGTCATTTCTGCAAACAACTGCCTGCAATTTGCAGTTGTACATGTACTGTACTGTATACCGATACATGGGCTGCGAGTTTCGGAAATTGGTATAATAGTCTCAGCTGATTTGTAGGGTTCGGCAATCACAGCTGGCTGTACCACTAGCAGATCACTCACAGCTGCTGATTGCGCTCATTTTTTTTTAATATGAAAAACATTATTGAGCTTAAACCTGCGTTGGCGTTGAGCAAAGCCCAAAAATGGCTCTTGAATTGTACAACGCTACAACAATAAACGAGGAGTTCAGTTACTGAATCAGTACTGTAGAACCTACTGAGTACGGTACAGAAAAAGCGTAGGGGTTGTCTGATGTACATGTACAGAGGGAAATCAAAGCGATCTGGTGATTTGTCAAAATTTGAAATTCAAATTTTGACATTTAATGTCCTTCTACCCATGCGATCCGATAAAATGATATGCAAGCTATTATTAATACATGTACGCTTTTTCAGGGCGACTTCTGTACATGTACCTTTTAGTTTACGGTAAAACGTACCGGTAGACTCCCTTTTTGTGCATACATGTTGACCAAGTACGTGTATTTATAATTAGTAAGAGTAATACAAGTATTGCTTACTATATTTAACTTGCTTGTACCATTTTAGAAATCGATTTGTGATCTCAAAAAGCTTCGTACGCATCGTTGGTAATGCTCTCATTGCGCGGCGTTCTTGGTCTATTAATAACAGTAAGTACGAATGGAAGCGTAAAGGAGACACTCAGTAAGACTTCAAGACTCCAAATCGAAGTAATGTTGCATTGCTTCTCGTACCAGTAATTGCGACCTGAAGAGAATGATAAAACACAAATTCGCTTGTACTGTCAGCAGTGACGATCTATCCATAAGTTCCTCCATTCACTTTTGTGCATTTTCTTAAGGGGTTGGACAATCTGGAGTTGGAGAAACATTCAGTATCCGAATACGTGTACCATCATCGTCACACCATGGCTTTCAATAAAGTCTTCTATTACTAATTACATATAATGTGATGGCTCCCCCACAGTGCGTTTTATGTGTGCTTACCTTAACCTAATTGGCTCAAAATTTTACATAAAAATGGTCTGCACAATTGACAGCAACATTTGGTACTTTTATGTACTTAAACGATGAGTACATGTACAGATGAACCCTTAACTAGTCATAGCGCCAGGAATCAATATATATTCCTATTAAAAGGGTATTTCGATCGTGGGGTGCCCAAACCACTGAATGGTACACTTACAAAAAGCCTACATTCTTCTGGTACTAGCACTTTTCCTGGTACTATAAAAGGGTGATGAATAGGGGTTATCACGGTTGGAAAGTATATTTGACCGGACAATCAAATCAAATCTTCGCGTCCCGTTTTTTTTTTTTTCAGCTCAAACCTTCCTTGAAAAAGTGGAAGGTTGCAAACCGCCAGTGAAGGTTAGTTATGATTGGTGGAAAACCGTGCCAGAAGGTTTGATGTGGCTGGTTTTGTTCCAGCTTCACCTTTCTGCACGATTTTGGTCCTCACAATTGACGGGTGAAGGATTGACTTAATTGGCTGACCAAACATACTTACTTTCCAACCGTGATAACCCCTAATGTAGGATCTCCTTTGCCAAGTGTGAAGTTTAAATCGCGTCGGCGAGTCCTGGGCAAGATTTGTACCTACATTGTTTTGCCAGGTCGATGCAGACTCCACTAAGAGTGTGCTCGCTACTTAGCTGGGGTGGGGATGGCAGAAAAAGACTCCACCTCCAGATGTGCTCCTATAAAAACGCCCTCCATGTGTATTTCAGCCAGCTGTAGAGCCACTGGCTTTAGTCCTCCATCAAGATCACTCTTTACGGGGTCTAATGGTACCGGGGCTACAGCCTCCCCAAGAACATAATTTTTTCGCGTTTATCGACGATTTGATGATATTCCTCGAGAAGAGCAGTCAAGTATCACGAGCCATGGCGATTGGTCGAAAATTTGGCAGGCTTTTGGGGCTGCAAGCTTAGCCAGCAAAGAGTAAATGTATTTTCCTGAACAGCGATCGCTATTTCGGAGCCTCACGGAAGTCCAGTGCTGCAGTGGGAGTCACAGTTCCCTACTTGAAATACGAATGAGGTTAACGGACCTTCGGAAGACTAATTGGGCAATTCGTTTTCGAGCTATACAACGGCGTATCGCGACAGCGGTAACGGCAGTAACGACGCTGAGAGATCGAGTGGATTTACTCAATGTCATTGTCTTGCCTAGTTTTTTGTTTACGGCAAAGGTTATCACTCCTATATCAGAGGTACCCGAGTAGTCAACATCCAGAGACAGTTCGTGTGGAGACGTCCGATGACGGATGATCCCACTGGACACAAAATGTATTGTGTCCTCGTGCTTACGCCACGCGAAGCAGGAGGACTGAACTTAGTTGTCATACCACCGGCAATACAGACTCAACGCGTCAAGATTCCGATGTTGTGGCTCATAGGAAAAGCGGATATTTATTAAGCAGCTTGGCGATCCTGGATAGAAATGAGCACGTCCTAGAATATGGAGCCAATGGTGACACCTGTCCGACCTAACAGGAGGCGAGGCCGCCTTCGTCGGGACAGCAGGAAACACCTCTACCAGAAAGATACAGGAGAGTTTCTCGCGCCGTGGCACGAGGAGCTAGAAGAATTGGGAGCGTACGTCCATAAGCACTTGCCGGAGCTGATATCGCAAGCCCGACGACAGTCAAGAAGTGCCACGTATCAGTCGCACGCTTCAGAGGAGTACGAGTGGAGATAAAACTAGATCAAATCCGTCTGCACGATCTAATGTCAAAGGAGCTCAATACTTTCTGAAGGTGTTTCTCGTGGGCGGAGAACCCGTGGATTTCAGAACTATCGGTACACGTATTGTCACGATTCAAGTATCACAAAATCGTTGTGACATCGATCAATTCATTGGAGATTACCAGGATTGCCAGCTCAACGAACACGGCAAGCGTGTCAACAGCAGATACCTGTAGTCACACGGTGGCAAACCTCGAACGGTGGCTTCTTGTCATCCTGCTATACTCGCCGCGACACCAGGTAGGGGAGAACCTAAGGCGATCGTCTTTTCTAAAATTGCGCAACCGCCAGACGAACTGAAGAGTCTCCGATGGATTAGGTTGGTAGAAGGTGCTCTGGGAGGGTGCATGAACGATCGAACGTTAGTGACAACGCTACATCAACGAATGGACGAAGTTTACTGGGACTCAGAGAGCATCCTCCACTCCAATGTGGATATGAAGGCGACGCAGTTGGGTGGTAAAAGCTTAGTCATTGAACCCAGCTTTCAGATTTATGAATTTTCTTGAAAGGTAGTATCTTATAAGAAAAACCATATTGTATTGAAGTCACTAAAATGGCAGGTAAAGGTTCGAAATCGAGTTACCGTGGGTCCACAACTCTCCAAACGTCTGGTTAAGTAAGAAAAGTCGGCGCAGGAGGACAAGCGGATACGAGGGCAGCTAATCCAGACACCAAAACAAGTCTGGGATCACGCCAACACACTCACGAGCTATCAAGTACGAGTGGAGTTTCGAACGGCTACATTACAATTTAGTTTATACTCCGACGGCAAGGAGCATACCCAATCGACTCTGCATGTACGTCTTTCCACAATTCGATCACGCACATCGCCTAGTCACGTCGTCGTGCACAAGCGTTTTGGAAACGAATGTTGGAACATTTTCCAATGGGCTTGGATATGAGGTCGGGACTGAGACGCTGAAGGGATAGAAGAGTTATTTTTCGGCGCGCATGGCACCGTCACTGGGAAGACGCCTACGGAAACGACTATACGGGCAGTGGTGAAGTGAGTGCAAGAAACATTCACAGCGAATATGGTGGGCAATGCGCAGTATTGGAAAATCCCTGCCGTGGCAAATTCGAGCCCAAGTCATTAACGACAGAACAGCCTGGTCAGCACGGGCCCAGTTGGAATGCATGTGGAGAGGCACATTTCGGCAGCTAAACACGATCGTTCGTAGCGAGTGAATTTTGTCCAGGAGCAGGATTTAAAGGTTATAGCTACAGATAAGCCTGGCGTTGCATGAAAGAGATGGTGGTGGAGAAAGCACCTTAAGTTCCTCCTCCTCCACCAGCACTGCGACTCAGAGCTTGGGTTGCCCAAATGGCTAAACCTTTACGTGTAGCTTATAACATACAAGGTTTAATAGACTACTTTCCTCCCGGTATTTCAGCCAATCGTGCGCATTCTATCCCAGTCGGACAATTAGGGGCTTTTCGAGCTGTCCTTGCCTACTCACTATTCGTAGACGCGGGCTTCTACAGGGGTAAACCTTGTTCAGTTTGCGAGCACTATTTTCACAGCAGAAAGGAAAACTAAAGTAGACACATCAGGTTGTTATGTTCCCAACTGTAAGTAAAATACTGAGTGGTAGCCAGTGTACACAAAGGAATAAAATATGAGCACAATCACCCAGTCGATCACATTCGAGTTGTTCGTGCTGCTTGCAACCTACGATGAAGAAGACATTAGGATGGAGATGGCATCTGCTGCAACGTCGATGCCCCCAGAGCGACCGCGTATCCCGTTGATCCGATTCAATATTGGAGTTACGGAAAAGATAATGCTACCCTAGACTTTAGATTTGGCATTGGAGGCGTCTGTGCACTAGCGTGACACTTCGGACTACCGGAGACGGTTATACCAGAGGGTGGGGACAGATGTACCAAGTCTGAAGCAACTGCAGTCATGGTCGTGCTAAACCGGTTGAGTTCACCTCAGCGGCTCCACGACATGTCAAATAAATTTGGGTGCTCCTCTGGGTCAACCAGCCGTACTTTTCTGTGGATGAGTAAGCTTGCTTTTCAGCTTTTTGTACCATGTTACAACTAATACTACAAATATTGTGGTAGTCGGTTCATAAATGGTCGATACGAATCGAAACGCTATGCTCCTACAAATTTGCTTGGACGTCGAATTGCTTTGCCTTGTCAGGTCATTTCACGACGCGCTCCAACCAATGCGTCTTCGCCTTCTCAGACGGGAAAGCAGTATGCTGTGTATAGTGGGCACAAAGGATGCCACTGTTTGACGGCCAAAGGTTTGTATCAACCATTTTAATTGTTTGTGTTTTTTTCTATGCTAAACACTAGTGCGCACTCGTAGGTCTGACGGCACCTGATGGATTGTGCATTCACTTTGGGGTCCCTGTGAGGGCCGTCGACATGATATTACCGTCTTTGCTGCAAGAGAAATTACTAAGTATTTAACTCGTAATAATGACATTTTCGGTGGTGGAGTGGTATTCGGCGATCCTGTAAACACGGTTAGCGAATTCGTAGTGACGGGCTTCAGGAAGATGGTGCTGATAACACACGAAAACAAATTTTATGTGTGTTATCAGCACCACACTTCTACTCCACCACCACGCGTACCGTGCTCATCTCTTTGTTTTCAAAAAGATGAGCACGGTACGCGTGGTGGTGGAGTAGAATTGTGGGATTATGAAAGGTCTATGGCAAGAAGGAGCTTCGCCTACGTCTTAGTTACATAGGCAAGGAAGTTTGAGTGGCTATGCTTCTAACTATTTGTCAAATTAGTTTTTTTTTTAAACAACGTATAACCACCGACATTAGAAGAGTATTTGGAGCTCTAAGAAATAAACGCGTGTGAGAGAGAGAAAAGCTGTTGCAATTTGTTTTATCAGCATCAGTAGATAAAAATTCTTCCTCGCTAGGGGTTCTTACACAGCAAGTACCCGCTCACAGGCTTGACGTCGAAGGCGTTCTTCTTTGATGTGGCACTCGTGCTCTGCTTTCCACTGCTCTCGACAAAAAGCTTATTCCTGCTCCTTGTGTCGGGCAAAAACTACAGCAATTTTTGCGAGCTCATTGGGCTTTGCAGGGCTGTCTAGGGCCTTACCCTCCTCATCGTCAGTAGCGCGGCGTTTCGGTCGCTCTACTGCAAGCTGACATACAACTTCGCCGGATTTATCGTTCTCGGCTGCCTTGGTATGCGAAACCTCTTTTGTCAACGTCTTAGCAAGCTTTAAAATCGTCTACTTCGGCGATGATATCATCGAGGAACTGGTCTTTCTCAATGTACGCCTCTTCAACACCCAATGCACGAGCTGCCACTTTGTCTCTCTTTTCGTGCCGCATCTAGCGCTAACAAATTTTAAAATGCGATAGAAAAAAATTGATTGACTGCTTCCACAGGAACAGATCATCAGCCTCGCTAATGTTTCTGCGTTTGATGTCCGTTCCTTTGCTTTCCTCAAATGATGACTGTAGGCAGCCGCCGGGGTAGTGCCATGAATTCACCAGAGCCAGTTTATTCCAGTTAGTTCACTGGCTCATTGCAGGGTGTGCAACAGAATAAAACGGTTATTCACGGGTAATAGAGGCTTTCAGAGGTACCGACAAACGAAAAACACGAAGCGTAAAAATACGTAAGGGGAATGCGTATACATCGCAACGAGTTCTACGTACCGTTTGCGGTTCCGAAGCACGTCTTTTAAAAAATACATATCGAAGTACGTTTCGCTCAGTCCGCGTTTTGCGACAGAAGCAAACAGCAAAAGTGCTGACAATGGATCCACAGCCGCGCATCCTTACAGCAGCTTCAGGAAGAGGAACTGAGTATTACCTAACTTAACAGATAGCTTAGTGTGCTCAGGTCATCGCGCTACAAAATTAAGGGGCTCTGTCATCCTGTGCACGTGCTCGATCCAATGCGCACAGGACGCGTCCGCGCTGCTCTAGAAATAGGGTTACTAAAATAGGATAGAATGCCACTAAAGCAGAATTTGGACTTTCAAAAAACACGTAGCAAAGGTACGTGAGGACCGCATCATACACTGTTTTTCCGTACTATCTCCATCCGACAAGACATTTAGCATGTCTATTTTTGTGCCGTTGCACTTCGGTTACATACACTTTTAGTACGCTAAAGCATTCATTCGAACGCTAGTTACGAGCGCTACAGCTACGTCTTTGCTGCGCTACATTAACGAACCACCGGAGGAAGATTGCATTGTCACAATTTGGGTGATTCTGGGGTGCGGCGAGAAAATCTTCGCCACACTTTATAATGTGACCTTTTATAGTTTCGTTTTCGCAGGTGGAAAATAGAATGGCGTAACCACAATTTAAACTTTTTCGCGCATCTAAACAGATCAACCAATCATCACAAAGGTAATCTGAAAGTTCTAGTTAAAATCGAACTTAGTGGAACTTTAACGTGATCGCTATTTCATTTTCCACAATCCTAAAGCGAATAATGAAAACCCACCAATTAGTTGTAGCTATTTTAAAATAAACTGACCAATCCAATGGTTCTAACACTTTAATGTGTACCACATTTGAACCAAATGTTAAATACGGTCTCGTAACGTGTCCGAAAATGATGTTTCTTTCGAAAATACCTTTTTTTGCTACGTACTTTTGGTATGCAAATGTTGGTACTCTGGAAGAAAGGTGTTGCTTATTAAAATATATGTTCACGATATATACATGTAGCGCTGGTTACATATTTACTTTACTACACTTCTATGCATGTGTGCGAGTCGATGGCAGTGATTCTGCATGGCGTGCAGCAATATCGACGCTGTTCCTGTCTATAAAAAAAGCTCACCGCAACGCAAGCTACACTCTGACGTAAAGATTGTCGCTTGTAGGTTTCTTCGCTCTTTTAATATCACGAGAAATGTTCTGCACACAGGATGAGCATCAATTTCCCGCTGCTCTCTGAGCTTTCTCCATGTCGATCAAGCCCTAAAAAAGGTGGAGTGCATTTGTGTGTGCTATGCTGTTTTCATTGTGGGTCTTCCAGCACTTATACGATATGTGCTTCTGTTAACGGTGGTGCATCAAATGCATAAAAAAACACAATTCAATAGTACTGGTCTTATGTCAATACAAAGAACGTAATATCACGCACATATCAATGCGGGGCATATACTTATTATTATAAAAGGATTGCCAATTCCAGACATCTCGCAAGAAATCTACGTGTAGAGAGGAACGCAGATACTACTATTTGTTAATAACGTTTGTTACTGTAATTCTACCAGGTAAAAATGAAGCGTTTTTTTACTGGTCACTCGCTGCATAGACAACGTCACACGACGAACATCAAATTTAGGCCTGGATTACGACAATAAGTTCAACAAACTCGTAGAATTTTGTGTGGATGGATAGGCATTTAGACTGTGTGTTAAAGTACTGCACATTGACCCTGATCATAGAATGAAGTAGGACACGCCAACAATTCTCCTGTTCGTGCATACAGCAGCTACATCCAATGCATGCACGAACAGGATATACTTTCCATAACAATTGGGTCGCCTTACATGTACAATGCTGGCTACGAATCGGGAAGTATTACTTAAGTACGGACAATTTTGTCACGGTGAACCCTCTTCTACTGTACTTGACCAGTGTTCAAGTCAGAAAAAAGGGCATTCCAAAGCAGTTGTTTCCTACATGTACAGTACAAAATGTGATCCCGCAGCTGCGTACATACAGCCAGTGGGTACATTTTGCTGCCAAGCAATATGGAATGTCTGAGTATTGTTATACAGTACATGTATTAGCGAATGTTCTCGCAGCTTAGTCGATACAGAAGCACATTTTCCGTCGCAGAACCACAAGCCGCGTCGTCGTGCAACGCTCTGTACATGTAGCTTACATACATGTATTACTAACAAGTAATTTGACCTAGATGGGGAGATTTGTGCTGTCGTTCTGTTTGGGCTTTGCATACAGTACCTTACATGTATCAATCCGTTCACAATGAGCTTGCAAAATTTGCAAACATTAGTGTAAACTCATACTGTACTAATAATACTGGACATTTTACAGTACATATACGGCGACAATGCCTCTACCATGATCAATAAGAACCAGTTTTCAAGCTGGGGACGCAATCGGAACTTTCAAGTGATCTGTCGCTCATCGACCAGAAAGTCCGGCTATTCACTTGTTTATCACGCTGAGAGCATGTACGAGCGATCCTCCCAAAAGTCATATCCAACAACGGCGAGCTAAAGATGCCGATGCAGTCGTCCGCTTTAAAATGTTAGTATTCTCGCGATGAAGTAAGTTATGATTGTTGCCAAGGTACTCTTTTTATGCGAGCATTCCATGTTATTCATACAAATAACGGCCGTGCACTGCAATCCAAGTAACGACGAGAGTGAAGCAATCCCGATTATTTTGTGCTGTCTGCTTTACAAGCTTTCAATCTTGTAGCTCAATATTTTGCAATCTTGCTTGCATGTATTAATAGTGGCTGCTTCCTGTCCAAAAGGGCTCGAACGACATCCACCAGGACAGGGAAAACGGCTCTCTTTTTGTCTTGCCTTTTCACAACATTCACACGTGCGCGTGGTGCCATTGGACTAGCGTCGATAGTGCCTAGAACACTACTCAGCAACACAGGGACAGAGCATGAAGCAGTATTAAATACCGCTCAATAGTTTATATCAGACTCACGAGGCTTTGTCACAGATTCAAAACTTTACAAGTCGTGAAGTACCATTCGCTTTGTGCATCAGTACGTCCGCAGTGCACCTCTTCGCATGCATCAGATCGCTGCGAGATGTCCTCCTCCTCTTACAAAAGATGTAATACAACTTGCTTATGCAGAGGAATGGCAATGTAATTAGGAATACCTCTGTATAAGTATTTATTATTATTGTTTAGAGGGTTAGCGGAAAGAACGCTCACCAATGCTGTACGGTACCGTAATACAGACAGATGCTTCTTTTACTTATTCTTCCGATTATCGCAGATTGTTCGAGAGTCCGAACGTCATTTCTCATTTCGCAGTCCAGACAGCAGAGCTTGAGTAATTTTTTACTGATTCGGATGAACTTCAGCACTCTTCGTCCACCAAACTACCGATTCCTCAGTGACAGCATCATCGGTAATGTCGAACAGCGCAGAAGACCCAGCAGGGACCTCCCAACCGATGATTACATAAACGCTCAGGCCTACGCAGGCTATTATCAGCCGCGACAAGCGTCGTGGTCTTCTGAGCGCGCACGTGTGCTGAGGGCAGTAGACAGAACGAGCTCTACATCTGCTCCAGCGGTCATCCCCGAGCGCGATGCCGTTGCCGTGCTCGGCCTGCTCTCGTTGACGAGCGGGACGAAGCGGAAGAGAGTTGAGTCGCCAGTTGTGTCGAGCCGAAAGCTCCAGTGCGCACCTGTGGAGCCGAGTATGCCACAGCCAGAAACAGACACAGAGTCGTTGAACAGCGAGAAGCTCGAATCCACTGCGAAGTGGCACGAGGAGCAGCAAGTGCGTAGAGAGAAACAGGTTGACTTTATGCAGGACGACCGTATCAGTCACCTTCAGAAACAGACGCTTAAGTTGCGCGAAGAGATTGAGACGGTTGAGTATCGACGACGTGAGATCGCAGCGCTGCCAGCTCGTCAGAATGGCTGGGAAGTGGCTGTCGAGTACTTTAAGCTCTTCCGCCACGGTCTCCAGTCGAGAGGACGCTCTAGCGTCATCAAACACAGTGACGAACAGTTGGATTTCCTACGTAGAACGATGAGCCCAGACTTGTTACTTAATACCGGACAGGGCCACGACGCCATGCTGAGAAGCTGGAAGTGCATGTCCCTGTGGTTCCAAGACGTCGAAGTGACACTCGAAGGCTTGGACAGGAGTGCGGCAGGGTCACTAGAAGCCATCACAAAGACCAGCGTCACGATTACAGAGCGAACACTTCGCAACGCCTTCCCTCGCTTGGTCAGCAAGGATGGCGCACACTCCGAGCTCGCCCAGCAGCTTCTAGGACGACGCATCGTCATGCGCGGCTTGACACACTTCGAGTGGGATAGTGGGCGTCGCTGCTTCACCAGTGTCATGACTCACTCGGATCTGCTAGCTCCAATGTTGCATTTATTGGGCAACGTGGAGGACGTGGCGCAAGTATTCGAGAGGTCTACAATCACTCCGGACTTCCAGTGGAAGTCAATGGTATAAAAGCTGTAGTAAACATGAAGGAAAATTATGTATAAGTAATTTGCTTGACAAACTTGATTTTTTGCGTCGAGACATGTACATAATCGTTTAAAAAAACTTAATCACAGGAAGTGTGTTTTCAGTCCCTCAGCAGCCATTTCGAGGCGCTTCATCTTCTTCGTCAGCTTCTTGCGTTTGTCAGCTGTCGAGTCGTGGAAAATGTGGGTCTTACAAGCCGCAACTTTCGGAAAGGAAGTCGCATACTCTTGCATCTTCCGCACCAGATCACTCATATCACAGATTGACTGGAGGAGAGGGGCAACCACGTGCGAGGTAAGTGCGAAGAAAAGCCGCAACTCCAACTCGTTGACCTGTTCTTCAGACCATTCTTTTGGGCCAGGAACCTGAGAGGTAAAACCTCTGCTTCTACCCCGGGACATGTATACACTCGGGTCTGATGCGCGGGAAACTGCTTTCCCTAGCGTTGGGACCTTGGCGCTCATGATCAAGCGCGACACCTCCCTAACACATAAATAACAACTCCGTAAGCGTAAAAAAAATCAACACTCAAACAAAACCTAATTGCACCTGGTCAATGGCGGTTTTTTCGATGCATCCATGGGAAGATAAACTTCTTCAAAAGAAGTATTGTGGAATCCTTTTGAAGCCAAATACAGCTCCAAATCGCTGGCGAGTGTCTTCAACTCACTCGCTTTTTCATCCGAGTTCTTTTTAATGGACTTTGGCAGCTGCAAGTTACTGGCGTTTTCTGGATCAAATTCCAGAAACGATTTTTTTAAGCGGTCGAGTAGAGCTTCCTCGTCTATGAGCAATTCGTTCAAGCGTTCCCATAGAGCTGCAGCGAAAAAGTAGTGGAGGTTGGCAAATCGATCCAGCCGTTGCATAGTTTTCTCTGATGCTGTCGCTTTTTGCACGAGATTCACAATGTGAAGCACCACGTTCTTCAGAATCCGGGCCAAATGGTCGGCAATGTACGTGTCATGCGAGTCCAACATCACCATTGACGCGGCAACCAACGAACCAGATTTTTTCGTAAACGAAGGCTGCATCTTCGAGTTAAACGGAATCCGAATGAGTTCGTGTTCGTCGCGTGACCCCATAAAGTCCGCATGAATAACTGTTGCAAACTGCAACATCACTTGGTCAACAGAGCTCATCAACTCCGGTACAATCGGCTGTATCAGTTGCAACATGCGTTTGCGCGCAACTGACTGAGACACGCGAAGGAAATCGTTGAGTATTTCTTGCGCATCTGGACCCAAATTTTCCAGCTTGAGGGCAATTTTGTCGGTTTCCTTTTTAATCTTCGTTAGAGTTGGAGGTACCCACGATTGATGCACGTGGTGTGCCAACATTTTTTCCAATTTCCCCACTAGTACAGTACTGGATGCAAGATTGCGATGGATGTACCCAGGAAGGTTTTCCTCAAACCACGCGTCTTCTTCCTCCTTAAATTCCTCCAAACTTACCGCTGGAACGACGCGCGTGTCCCGGCACCTCACAGCCACGTAACCTTCTTTCAAGTACACGATGTCGCTCGATGTGCCGTCCAGACGGTTTTGCACTTGCGTTAAAGGACCCTCGGGGTTCGTTTCGTCCCGTGCGCGATCTACCATGGTCAACACGCCTATCGTCTTGTCTGTTAACTTGTACTGCTGCACCAATTGAAATGCCTGCGAGTTGCGCACACGCTCAAATGCTGGAGTTACTGCTAGCACCAGAGTGTCTGGCATCTTTAGATACTTTTCTACTAGTGTTCGTGTGCGTTGCATCATGTCTTCGGGCTCGTCAATGAGTTTCCCTGCGACAATTCCCGGCAAGTCAACTAACTTCAAGTTGGGCAAATTGAGTGCGCGCACTTCAATCTCCAACACGTGATCCACAACTCCTGCAAGTTTGTTGGCGTCGTGTTCCTCCTGGGCGACCTGCTTCATCAACTGGCTCATGCGCTGAGCGACATCTTGCAGCGTACAGAGCTTGTCGAACTCAATCGGCGCTCGCTTGTCCGAGTAAACCAGACGCATTTTAATCTGCAGTTCGTCTGCATGCGGCGGGTTGCCTTTGCAGTGCGGCATGAGCTCAGGGTCGCCTTCAATGTTGCCGTGCGACATTTGGAGGAGGATGGGCATTCTCGTGCAGATGTCAACTTCGCGGGGAAACAGCGGCAACATGGCTACACTCTCAAGCACGCTGGACTTGCCACTGCTCTCTTCTCCGATGACGACGATCTGCGGCAGCTTAAGCTCCTCGTCCGTCGCAATATTGGCCACGTCTTCCACTATGCGGTAGAAATCCCCCACGCAGCCGCTGAGCAATGCAGCAGCAAGGCTTCTAGCAGGCGATTTCTTTTCTTTTTTTCCCTCTTCTTGGGGGCTTTCCTCACATCCTTGGGCTTGTGGAGGCGTTGGGACGTCTGGGGACATCACTGGGACTTCGTCGGCACCTTGGCGACGCCCAGCATCTAACAGAGCAGCGTATGAAAGCGCACCGCCGCTTGTGTCCGTGTCGGACACTCGCATGGTTGCTGGAGATTGCGGAAAACGAAAATATGGAATGATTGCGGGTTCAACATGAAGATGTCCGAGTGGATGTGACACATTTCTTTTAAATTAAAAAGTTTCACGACAGATGGATTGGGACACCCGAAGTTCTTTTTCCTTAGAGTAGGATATCTTTTTAAGAAGTTTAACAAATCTTTGTTTGGTACTTAGCAATTCTGTCGACCGCTTTCATTGCCTAAATGGAATTAATAGACGGAGACGACAGCATTTCTTCGGTGCTATCTATTGTATGTGCAGTTAAAAGTTATTGGTTGTCTACAGAGGGTTCCCTCGCTCTAGGCCTCCACTGGAAATCAAGCGAAACGAAAGCATCTCTAAATACTCGAGAGACGTCCTCCACGCTTCCTAGAAGACGCAGCATTGGAGACACTATGTCCGACTCCGTCGTCACCCTGGTCACTCGTCCATTCATCGCGTCCCATTCAAAGCGAATTGAGCCGTCCATGGTGATTCGTTGGTTGAGGAGAGCTTGACAGAGTGAAGTTTTCGTTTTATCAAGCTCCCGAGACTCTTCGTCGAACAGATGAGGGAAAACTGCAGCCAGTATCTGCTCGCTGATGGTGACGCTGGTAAGTGAGGTAGCGTTCAGCAAGTCTTCATTTTCCTGCGTCAGACACTTGAGCTCGACCACCATGTCCTTGAACGAGCACGACAGGAAATTCCAGTACTGCACCATCTCGTCGATGCCTTGGTGGGCATTGAATATGACGTCTGGAGCTATCGTGGACTGGAAGAATGCCGCCTGGACACAGGACTGGACTTTATCCTCTCCAGACAGCACCGCCATCATCTTTGGTTCTTGTAGGCCATGTCGAAAGAGACGAAAGTACTCGAGAGCTGCACTCCACAAGTTTTCTCGTGGGGGTAAAGCCGCTGCTGTCGAGAAACGACGACGCTTGAGCCTCTCAATCTCTTGCTGCAGCTGCTCGTTCTCCTTCTCGAGCTTTATCATTTGGTCGGTTTGTTTCTTCCTGTATCGTGCTTGTTTCTTGCGACGAAGTTCTCGATGAAGCTTCTCCACTGTGCTACTCTGTTTGAAGCGCTGGATGCACGTGACAGGCGCTTCTTCTTGAGGACTAGAAGGGGTTGACCCAGCGGTAGATGATGATTGTGTCTTGGCTGGTTTGTTGAGTTGCTCTGTCTTCCGCTTGCGGTCCCTTGAAGGAGTGACATTGAGTACTGGTGAAAGATTCCCACTGGATGAGCTTCTAGCTGTCGGTTCGGAAACGGTCTGCGTAACTTGTGTTTGGGGCGGTTTAGCAGTGGTGTCATAGAAATTTTCATCCACGTGTTGCCGTCTTTTCGAGGTGCTACGATGTGACTTGGTGCGCACATGCACACTCCTAATCACCCCGTCACTGAGAAGGTGTGCATTGGGAGGACGAAGGATGCAGGAGTTCATTTGTTGAGAGCTAAGGGCGACGAGAAACACTGCTGAGATGAATTCGATGTCTTGGTTGTGCTGTAGTTTGTGGAATGAGCGTCTCCGAGAGGTTTCTCAGTCTCGTCATGGCTGAGAGGGACGCAGGTTGACGACATCGGATGTCGATCAACTTTAATGGCGTGTTCAAAAGGTACTTGTTGTTAGTATGAATTGACATCCAGCTACTCATATGCAGAGTCCCGTGATAATGTAAGCTTAAATTGCGTTACGTCGGTTGGTGAAGTGTCTTCGTGATAGGTTAATTACCCAGGACGCATGTAGTGCGTGATGTTGAGAGAGGTGCCTCTGCGGCCCCATGTGAGTGCTCAAATGCGGCTTGGAGTTAAATTTACTGTACTCAAGGCTTGTTGCTTTTACTAAAATAGTGCTTGGTTGACTGCTATTAAACCACAAAACGTGCAGTATCCACGTCAACACTTGTATGCCCCCCCCCCTAATTCTTTTATATATTTAAATTTATAAATACAGCATTTGAATAATATGGCACACTCACGCAGTAGATGCTTTATGGAAACTGTTTGCTTTCGACATATTTTTTTTTCAAATGTGCATTAGACAGGGGAAATGTAACGGCATCGTTCCTGTCTCGGAGCTTGTGAGGGAATTACATTCATAACTGTACCGGTTCCGGCTACCGGATTCGGCTGCTACCGGCTTCATCCGAATTAATCTACTTCAGAAAAAAACAAATATGAGTGGCAATCAAAACCGAAGCATTGACCATAACAAGCTCAAGTAAATAATCATCGATTGTGTGGCAAGCAAAACACATGTCGAACAGGCCAATAACGCATTTCAAGGTCACAAGCACGAACATTATCAAAATCAATTATAATAAGTACTACAGTAGTAAATGCCGATAGATTGTTCCTATCAAGCACACTCTTGATATTATTAATAGGAAAGGAATTTGGACAGCTTGGCTATTATAAGCTGACAAATATTTCGTTCATACTGTACAGCAAAAGTAGCTCACAAGGGGGGTGCTCCAACCAATTACGCTAACGCAATTTAAGCTTACATTATCATGTGAATCTGCATATGAGTAGCTGGATGTCAATTCATACAAACAACAAGTACTTTTTGAACACGCCATTGAAGTTGATCGACATCCGATGTCGTCAACTTGCGTCCCTCTCAGCCATGACGAGACTGAGAAACCTCTCGGAGACGCTCATTCCACAAACTACAGCACAACCAAGACATCGAATTCATCTCAGCAGTGTTTCTCGTCGCCCTTAGCTCTCAACAAATGAACTCCTGCATCCTTCGTCCTCCCAATGCACACCTTCTCAGTGACGGGGTGATTAGGAGTGTGCATGTGCGCACCAAGTCACATCGTAGCACCTCGAAAAGACGGCAACACGTGGATGAAAATTTCTATGACACCACTGCTAAACCGCCCCAAACACAAGTTACGCAGACCGTTTCCGAACCGACAGCTAGAAGCTCATCCAGTGGGAATCTTTCACCAGTACTCAATGTCACTCCTTCAAGGGACCGCAAGCGGAAGACAGAGCAACTCAACAAACCAGCCAAGACACAATCATCATCTACCGCTGGGTCAACCCCTTCTAGTCCTCAAGAAGAAGCGCCTGTCACGTGCATCCAGCGCTTCAAACAGAGTAGCACAGTGGAGAAGCTTCATCGAGAACTTCGTCGCAAGAAACAAGCACGATACAGGAAGAAACAAACCGACCAAATGATAAAGCTCGAGAAGGAGAACGAGCAGCTGCAGCAAGAGATTGAGAGGCTCAAGCGTCGTCGTTTCTCGACAGCAGCGGCTTTACCCCCACGAGAAAACTTGTGGAGTGCAGCTCTCGAGTACTTTCGTCTCTTTCGACATGGCCTACAAGAACCAAAGATGATGGCGGTGCTGTCTGGAGAGGATAAAGTCCAGTCCTGTGTCCAGGCGGCATTCTTCCAGTCCACGATAGCTCCAGACGTCATATTCAATGCCCACCAAGGCATCGACGAGATGGTGCAGTACTGGAATTTCCTGTCGTGCTCGTTCAAGGACATGGTGGTCGAGCTCAAGTGTCTGACGCAGGAAAATGAAGACTTGCTGAACGCTACCTCACTTACCAGCGTCACCATCAGCGAGCAGACACTGACTGCAGTTTTCCCTCATCTGTTCGACGAAGAGTCTCGGGAGCTTGATAAAACGAAAACTTTACTCTGTCAAGCTCTCCTTAACCAACGAATCACCATGGACGGCTCAATTCGCTTTGAATGGGACGCGATGAATGGACAAGTGACCAGGGTGACGACGGAGTCGGACATGTTGTCTCCGATGCTGCGTCTTCTAGGAAGCGTGGAGGACGTCTCTCGAGTATTTAGAGATGCTCTCGTTTCGCTTGATTTCCAGTGGAGGCCTAGAGCGAGGGAACCCTCTGCAGGCACTCACTTCAGTAAATCTACAGCTATACTTTGACCGTGAAAATGCAATACAGATTGACTGATATTACAGCACCAGGAAATCAAGGGTGTGTTTGCTGTTCCTTTTTCAAGTAATTGGAGAAGTAGTATATTTTCAGAAACGGTATTAATACCTGTAATAAAATAAAAACCGACGACTAACTGGTTTCAAACTGGTATTTGAAAGTAAACTACAAAGTATGTACTTTAATTGTGCATAATTAATGATGAGTAAAACTTCGAGACCACGTCATTAAAGTTTAATCAATCTGTCTTTCCCGCACATGACGAAAACTTTGTACTTAACCCTTTAAGCTGGTACTAGTATCCCTGAATAAGCCTGAACGACAGCATGCACAGTTTTACACAGTACTGGACACTTCCGATGGCGCAGGTGTTGTAGGACAACTTGTCCGTAAGCGTACTGCATTCGAATGTGTCGTTTATCCAAGGGGTGATTCAATCGGGTCTGATTACCACTCTACACTGTCAAGGCCAAGGGTGTTCAGTTGTATTCTTCAGTGTCATCAGAGGATATCATATGCCAATTTGAACGGTTTTTTTACGTCATTCGAGTTGTCGCGGATGATCGCGTGGAGGTGCTACTGGATTTATAGTTCTCTTCCGCATTCGATCCCAAAAACTTAAGTAGAGAAAGTATCAAAGCGCAATTGACCATAAAACGCTATCATTGCTTACGTCTGTAACAGCTACTCTGGGGGTGTGCTGCCGAGTTCACTTTGAATTTTACACAGACGCGTTAAGAAGATCCCCCCGTCGACTCCAATGCCAAACAACAACTTTCTTCGAGCTAGTTCCCCCATTAGTGTGAATGAATGCGTCCGGGGGCATTGCAGCTTGCTTGCTGCCCAGGACGGGTGCAAACTCGATACGTACGACGAGGTCGGGAACAGTCCCAACTTGTCCGGCGACCTGGGGTTAAACATGAGTAAGGGACACGACAATCCGACCAAGGTATTTCCCGAGGTCAGCTCAAAGGTGGAAGTGCAGCTACCGACGCAACAATCAAATTTGAATCAGTACATTCCCGTTCCTAAGGCGCCAGTCTCGGTGTGGCACGTAGCAGCGGAATACTATTCTCGGTTTCAGTATTACTCCCTGTCGGGGATATCGTCATCAGCTGAGCACGACGCGATGGAATTCCTGCTGAGAACGATGGTCCCTAATGTAGCGTATAACTCAGAGCGAGGAGTGGCGGCTGTACTACGCAGTTGGGAGCGACAATCGCTCTGGTTTGACAGTGTCCAAGTTAGAGTCGACGGCTTAGCGAAGGATCTGGGCGGTACGTTGATTGCGACAACAACGACCAGCGTCACCATCAAGGAGCAGACGTTGCAGCTCGCTTTCCCACACCTGTGTAGTGAGTCGGAGGGCGGGGTCTCTGCGCTTGGTCGGAAACTCCTGGGGCAACGCCTTGTGATGGCCGGATCGACACGTTTTGAATGGGACGAGAAGAGCTGCCGCGTGACGAGCATCGTGAGTCAATCGGACATGCTGACACCGATCTTACGTCTGCTTGGCGGACTGGAAGACGTGTCTTTTGTGTTTGATAGGGCATCAATTTCTCCCGAGTTTCAGTGGATACAAACACCGTGATGCACGTCGTGCTTCTTGTTACTGTGTCGTCCGACAGCGTTGTTGTCTGCTAAACAAATTCGGTAAAAATCGCAACAACAAAACGCTAATGTACATATTTTGAGGGGGAAAAGAACTCTAACAACAGCTTATCATTCCCATAACTCGACATGATTGGGCCTTTTAAAACTCACTTGAGTGGTTCGAAATAACGAAACGAGATGAATCGATGAAGTAAATGATAAGGAATAAAAAAAAGAAAAGGTTTTCAACAACTTCTCATATCACTCCACTCACTCACGCTGCCTTGGAATAGCGACAGCGGACGTTCATCAATGGGGAAGGCCAAGTTCAAAAGAGAACCAAGCGACAGCCACCGACATCCCGAGCCAATGAATGAAGTCGAATACGATCATCAAAGTTATTGAGATTGTCTACTAGGAAAGTCAAGTAGAAAAGAAGGTACTATAGAAATGATCTTGTGTAAGTACGGTCTTGGTTTAGAGACATTAAATGATGCCTAGTACTAAATATAAAAAAACACCCATACGCACAGCTTAAGCAAATGTTTAGCCATCCGATTGGTTGAATCACTTCAACAACATAACTTTTCGGAAGAGCGCTAGCAGGCGTCATGGATAGGAGACGTCGGCTCGGGTGTTTCCGTCGTTGGCGTCCCAGTGATTGGAATTTCAGTCTTGGGGTTGTCAGTGTCTGGAATTGTGCCTGGAGCGTCTGTACCGGGTGACGCCGTTCCCGGTGTTGAGGTAGTAGGAGGCGCCATCGTTGTTGGAGTATTGGGGGCTGGAGACGGATCGATTGACGGTGCTGTTGTCGTCGGGGTGCCGGTGGCTGGTGCCGGGGTCGTTGGGGTCTCCGTCACCGGCACTATTGTCGAGGACGCACTGCACTGGTCTGCGACGTAGCCCACGAGGTCCCGGAACAAGTAGATCTTGTCGCCGATTGGCAGAATGCACTCCGACAGACCCAACGCCTCCACGTCAGCGAGCAGATTGGCGCATGCACTCGACGCACACATACCGGCAACCTCCTCAGCATCGGGCTGAGTACCGGATGTGAATGAGTATCCCGAGTCGGCGGCGCACTGGCCGATGTACTGGTTCGTGAGCAAGGCCGAGAGGGCCGAAGTCTGGCATGTTGTCACGGGTGTTGCGGTGGTCGGTGGAGAAGGAGTCGCTGGGGTAGGTGTGGCTGCGTCACATTGATCGGCCACGTAGTCAACCAAATCCGATAGAAGCAGGATCTTCCCGCCGACTGGGACGCGGCAGTCTGTTGTCACCATTGATGCCACATACGCGAAGAGATTAACGCACGATTCGGACGCACACATGGCAGCAACGGTGGCTTCCGTCGGAGATGTCGGTGCCGTGAACGAGTAACCGGTGTCGCCGGCACACTGCGCCGTATACGAACTTGTGAGAAGGTATCTCAATTGAGCTGAAGTGCATGACGCGATAGCCGTGGTAGGTGCCGGGGTAGCTGTCGTCGGCACTGGTGTTGGAGCCGCCGTTGCCGGCTCGGGCGTGACGGTCGATGGTGTCGGTGTGTCACCGTCACACTGGTCCGACACAAAGTCGATTAAGTCTGCGAACAAGTAGATTTTGTCGCCAATGGGCAGCGTGCACTCTGTCAGGTTCATCGCCTTGACATCATTTAGAAGATTGTGGCACGCGTCTGACGCACACATGCCGCTAACTTCTGCCGAGGTGGGGTTTCTGCCGGTCGTGAAGGCGTACCCGGAGTCGTCGGAGCATTGACCGATGTTTTGGTTCAATAGAAGCTTCGACAGCGTGGAGACAGCGCACGAATCCGCTGCCGTTGACTGGGTCAGCATTGCAGCCGCCACGATAGCGAGTAAAAGCTTCATATTCCGTTGGTGGCCACCGACAGCTTTAGGTTGTTGCAGTAACGAGACAATCTGCAAGTGGCGATCTATAAACACCGATGGCGAGAAGGAAACCCAACGCGAGAAGGGGACCGGGAAGGGGGGGGGGGGGGGCAACACATAACACTTCAAGCATTACTACTGGGCTTGTTTGCCAGCTAAAGCACGGCAAGTTGACCTGCAAAGACGAGGGGGTGTTGCTTGAAGCAACAGTAGCAACTTGCTTCATGCTGGCCGTACTACGACAATGGACTTCAATACATGTACCGAGAGAGAGAGAGAAGGTACTTAAGTAGACTAGGTAGCTCTTAATTATCTACCAGGTATTGTGCTTTCTACTCAAAATTTCCATGCGCGGTTCTTTGAATCAACGCGCAGCAAATCGCGCAACCCTATCTACATACATATTTTATGCTATGAGAAAGGTTTAGGCTCGCTTCATTCTCCAGATTGCAGGCAACATGGTTGTTGGCGTTGGAGAGGCAGACACTGCTGTAACAGCGGCCAACAGCAGCCAAGACCGCGAGACATTACGTTCACATCAGACACCACCAGCAAACAGTCGTCGTAGAGACATCCAGTCAACGCCAGGATCAACGCCGTCTTCGACGCGCGTTTCCCCGAATCCGCTGCGAGAGCGAACGCCACGTCAACTTCTATCGCCATCAGCAGCACCAGCCCATCAACAAGCTCGAGTTTCGCTTGATGCGTCCCCAGAGAATGCAGTTCATCATGTAGCAGATCAGCATCGACTCCAGCTTGTGGTGCAGCCTCTCGTGAAAGACACCGTCGGAAGTCGGGACAGCTCAGCAAGAATGCTCGATGTTTTCGCTGCGAACGGAGCCACGTTTGGTGACATCATGCATAAAATTTGGGAACAGTTTAGCAGCCGTGTGAAAGGCCTAGCTGTAAAGGAAGATGATACCTGGCCAATCAACGAACCCACGGAAGCAGCGTGGTACAAGTCGATGCAATTCAAGTGGAACGGGCACCTTATTCCGCCTACTAAAACTGAAATAGCGTGGAATCGATGGCTGACCCAGCGACGAGATGACACAGTCACGTTGCTGATCTACGAATATGGTCTCGGCATTCCAAGTGCGCGGGCTCTTGAAGAGTTTAAGTATGCTCGCATACGTCCACAGCACACCGATCGTTCTGGTGCTGCTGCTGAAGCCTCTATTCGAGAGATTGGAGCGAAGCTGCAAGAGGTTTGGGGGGAAACCTACCAAGGTAGTGCAATGGCGTGGCGAATGTGGGCAAATGAGGTGATGCGGAACCTAGATCGCTCTACGTGGGAAGTAGATATTTATAATCCCCCAACTGCCACGGTCGAGCGTTTACTTCGAGCAGCTGATGGGGAAGCCGATATACATCTAGCCAATCTATCCAGATCCGCTCGACTGGCGCTTGATGTCGTTAACGGTGCCATTGCGGACAACCGCCAGTTAAAAAACGATTGGGAGGCGTTTGGACGTCGCTTGGATAATCAGGAGAATGCGTTAAGAGCCCGCAGAGACACGCTCGAAGGCTTCCTTGAAGACATTCCGATTCCTCCAGTCACAGATGTGATCGATCCGACGCCAGCAATGGAGAACGTGCCCGACACCGAACATGAACCGTAGTTCCAAACGTCACGACGTGTTTCAGCATTAGTCTTACTCTTCATTTATTTGCCTCTCCATGAATCCCAAGTTTGAATCTACTTCTTCTTGAACGTTCCCTGTGCTGCTCGCTGCTCTTGATGGATGTCGCGATTCCTTCGACATTGGCCCGGTCGGGTCGAAATGCCCTTGGACCTTCCACCCGCAATGATCAAATACCTTTGACATAGTGAATCCCTCAAAACGATTGAATGTTTCCACGACAAATGGAAGCAGGTCTCTGCCGGATGACTCCACGTAATGGCGCTGGACGAATTTCTTGATGTATCCAAACATATACTCGATTGGATTGAAAAATGGGCAGTACGCAGGGAGGAATATTGGGACTACTCCAATGCTGCGCAGGAAATGAATAATACCAGGATCGCGGTGTATCGAAGCACCATCCAAAATCCAAACAGAATTGGAGCCAGGATACTGACGGACATTGCCTCGCGCCGAATAGGCAAAGTCTTGACAACATTGAAAAAACTCCACTCTATCAAACGTTCCTAGTGTGTTGTAAGCGTCAATGATGCCGGTCACCCCCAAAAACGCCAGTACGGAAATCCTAGGCTTACGCTGAAAATCACCTCGAATCGCGATTGTCTTCCCTTTGAGTGAGTAACCGCGCTTTCGAATCATCCCGCGGTTGTCAAACGACACTTCGTCAAGGAAAATTAAGTTACTGTAGCACCAGTTGATATGAGCAAGCTCGTCCACAAAGCAAAAAACATCCAGCTCTTTGATGTGCATTGCTCGCCGCTCGAGAACTTTTCTTGTCAAACCAGCGTTATGAATAAGTCTCCATACGGATGCCGTTGAGATGCTCAGGTGGTAGGCACGCACAAACGCATCTTGAGCCTCATCAAGGTAAGCCAACGGGTGATCAGCGAAGAAGTCGCATAGCCACTGTTGGTGGGCCGATGAGAATTTCCGAACAGTACTTGATTCAGCTCGCTGATAGGTTCCTGTGCTCTCATACACCTTAATCCAGTTCCCAATTGTCTTCACAGACTTTGCGTAGATTCGGGCAAGCTCTTTGCGCGGCAATCCAAGACAATAGAAACCATAGAGACAGTGAAAAACGGTATTTGGTTGGGCATGCTGTCTAAGAACGGCATCTTCCATCTTGAGGAACTTTGTTCTAGAGCAGAATAAAGCATATTCCATTATTACATTAGCAGTAAGGCACTCCATTATTAAGAAAGAAGAAGAATGCTCTTTACGCAGCATGACTCATAACAGTACCTTCGTCTGTCGACGCTATCTTCGAGGGCGCTCTTGGCGCGGATGCTCCTACCAGTGCCCTAACGGTGCGCTTTCTTGCCCTCACGAGGCGTGTAGTGGCGATCGATCGCAGAAGCAGAATCGCTTGAACAGGCTATGGACAACTGCATCCTTCCAGCAACCTGGGTACAATATTTCCTCCAATCAGATCACGCTGTCGATTTGATGTCGATTTGACGAAACCACACAAAAACGGCAAATTTGGGCAAAAAGCACAATACTGTACATGTATTAAATACATGATATATTCTGAACTTTGTAAGTGAGTCTAGACTTCACGTGTACGTCCTTTCGACGTCATGATACTATCGCCCTATCTTACCTGCCGTTGAAGATGTCGTGACTAGTTACGGTATGTACAGTACACCGGTAGAAGGTCTACTACATGTACTACTGTATTGTCCCGGCCAAAAAGGCTCGGACGGAAAATAAAAAAGTCAGGTGGCCCAAATGAATTTGATAATATCTCGTCTTCCTGATGAGAGCTTAAGACGTGCTTACCCTCCTTTGTTAGATGCCTGTCTAAAGAAACTGCTCAGGCATGCAGCGCGTCTTACATGAGAGCGGTATAGTCTAAATTGAGCACGTAATTTATTATCTCTAAAGCGAAAAGATGTAAGGTATAAGTCCTTACATACTTGACCTATCATAACTTAAGCTCAGCGCAAATTTAAGCCCTTATCTTTCTCAAGTATACTAAGTGGAATGCTAGCTTCCTGTAGCGCCAGGTTTGAGCCAATACGGGCGTCTGTGAGGAAAGCTATAGGCCGAGTCCATCGTCTATCGGTGACCACCGTGCTGTTGCTGTTACATATCAAAAATATCATTGCAGTACTCGTAATTCAGATGTATAAGATATTGCAGGTTTGAATCAATTTGATTTTCTCAGATCGAGCTGAACGACTGACTGATCTATGCTATCTTAAAGGAATTGTAACACCAGCTGTATCATGTTAACCATGATGATAAAAAACACGATGGGCGTCATTTATTGAAATTTATCCAAAATGATTGGGAATCTCCGGCTGCTATCCTGCTTAAGCCAATCGTAGAGACAGAAACGCTGTACGTGGCAGGCTATTAATTGCAAAGAATTCTGCAACAAATAGTGGGTCTTTTCGACAGCCATAATGAAGGGGAAGGGCTTCGAATTTGCAGAATCCGACGTCGGATTCGGACTCAGCACCCATTTTAACCCTATATATCTAAATGTCGATATAGGTTTTAGAGCGGCAAAACACCTTAATTATAGCGCAAAGTCCGTCCAAGGTTTGGTGGCCGGGACAATAGTAGTACACTACAGTACTACACCATTTCCCGGCCAAGTTACCAGTTTTACCAACCATCGATCGTTCTTGTGAGATCTAATTTAAGGCTGTGTGGAGACACACCATTTTTAATTTTAGGCTACGGTATTTGGCGATTTGCAAGAAAAAGCCACTTTTCCCACGACTTGCATTTCTGCCCATCACACTTTTCAAGCAGGTTGCAAACCTGGTCAAATACATAGAGCCTACGTTAGACCTGTGCCGGACCAGTGTTGACGAGTGTGGTCCTGCGATCAGATCCAACAGTACTGTAACTCTTCTGTAAAATCATCCGAGCTGAACAATTTGTTTAGCTCGGATGATTGCGATTGTTGAACAATCGCACCTCGACTTGAGTAGTCTACGTAGAACTAGAGAGTCTCTAGTAGAGACCAGTTCAACCCGTTCGTTGTGATGCCGGCGAACTTCTGGGCGAAACACTTGATCCGAGTGCAGCAGCCACCACAGCGATAGGCACCGCACTCGAGTCATCCATGATGACTCATGACCCCTTTCCAAGTCCCACGTGGTGCGTACTGTATCAGAGTCTGAAATATTCAGACCGTGGCTGATGCAGTTGCATCACCGGAATAGTGGGATTATTCGCGGATAATATCCGATATTCGTGGAGTTGGGGGCTCCAATGGAATATGCTACAGTACATGTACCAAACAAGCAGAGGCAACTGGTTTGTATGGTACATGGGCCGCTTCGATTACTGTAGACCTCCTTCGAGGCCACACCGAACATTCCGGTCGAGACTTGCTCACTCAATGCTTCCAGTGACTCGGACGCGTCAGATACTATTTAATGTACAGTACTGCACCCCGTTTTCGCGGGGGTGGACCATATAGAATTTGCAAATAAATTAGATTTTAGCTGTCGAACTTTAGTTCATTTAGATTCAGGATCATCACATCCGGAAGTTTATCAAAGGCCCAAGGGCGCGAAAACGGGGTGCAGTACTGTAACAGATAGACATCGGCATTCGCTTGCTACCACAGTTTGACTTATGTCTCGGAAGGCTGAGCAAAGGGCTAACCCTTTACTACCGGTATTATAAAATATCAGCGACAGTGTGTACATGTGCTACATGTTCTGCACATTTTGGTATCGGAGATCACGATAATCATTCCTGTATCCTGTTTGCGCTTTTTTGATCACATAAGGAATGAAAGCACCAATCTTTAACGGTCGTAAGCACATTTGGACCGAGGAACTCAAAGGTTAAAGCAAAACACTGGGGTAGATTCTCAGTTGGTGATAGCGCCCTGCAAAGTTGCTTCTTAGCATCTGGACAAGTCTTCACAGAAGCGTAGCAGAGCGAAGAAAACGTAGCGAGTAGACCGAAGGTCAATACTCGTCTCGAGTTGCTTTACTCGTGGAGCTTATAGACGACACAGTAGCAGCCGAGGTGGCCGTTGGTGTCAAAGCCGAGCTCGCGGACGAAGTGGTAGTACTCGCAGGAGTCGTAAAGGTCGACATGCTGCTCGTGGTCGAGCCCGTGGACGACGCCGGGCAGTACGTAGTCCACCAGATCAGCGAGCAGCAAAATGTTGTCACCCACCGGGATGACGCACTCAGACCGACCCATGGCCTGCACGTCGGCGAGCAGGTTCTGGCAGGCCGATGAAGCGCACATCTTTTCGACCGTGTCTTGGTCTGGGATGCTGGCGGCCGTGAAGACGTAGCCCGAGTCCGTCGCGCACTGGTCAATGTACTCAGCAGCGCTGACAAGACCGACGCAGAGCAATCCGAGTACGAGCCACTAGTGCTTGCAAGTGGAGACGCACGACACGATGGCGGTGAAGACGGCGAAAGACTTCATCTTGAGTGGTTAGTTTTTCTTAAAGCAGATTTGTCGCTGAAGAGGCAAATTGGAAAGTGATCGATCGAAAGTGCGGCGTAGCTCTACATCGCCGGCCATGAAAGAAGAGCTGACAGCCATCTCTTCTCACGGCGAATCTCTTTGATCCCCCAGCTTTAGATATTTGGTCGGAGCTCGTTGCTAGGTCAGGAGTCTGGCGAGTGCAACACGAGCCCAAAGTTCCGTCGCGTCGTCTTCAACTTGCTGGCTGCTCCCGCCACATCCTCAACTAGCCTAGCTAGAAACTACGTAGTACAATAAACGTGTTAACGTCCCTCCAAGAGCAGCCGTAACAATATTTTTTAAATGTTTCAAGGATGATTGTCATTCAAAGTTAAAATCGCCGCTAACGGATGAACGACTTCAACATGCACGTCGCCTACGACTCTTAATAATCAGAACGTGGCGATAGACGGGGGCTCAAAAAAGCAGCAAAGTACTCGCAAGGGCTGCAGCAGGCTGCGAGTCGATCCGTACACGTGCTTAGCAAGCGATGGGGGTCTTGGTCGGCGCGGCAGTGGGCTCGGCCTGGTTCGTCGAGTTGTCCGGCGTCGTCGGGGTGTCAACAACCGGTGCGTCCGTGGCAGGCGAGTCCGAGCTAGGAGCCTCCGTGGCCGGGGTAGGCGCCTCTGTGGCAGGCGAGTCCGGGCTGGGTGCCGCCGTCGATGGGCAGTTGGCTGGCACATAGTCCACCAGGTCGGCCTTCAGGTTGATGCCGGGACCGACCGGCAGCTGGCACTCCTCCAGGTTCATTGCCTGCACGTCAGCGAGCAGGGTGTTGCAGGCAGTCGAGGCGCACATCTTGTCGATGGTGGCCTGGTCCGGGATCTCAGCGGCCGTGAAGGCGTAGCCCGAGTCCGTGCCGCACTGTTGGATGTTAGCGTTCGTGAGCAGAGCGGACAAGACGCTGCTTCCGCAGGTGGCAGCAGAGGCCTCAGAGGCGAGCGCGGCGATGGCGATGGCGGCAACAAAAGACCTCATTGTGGAGAGAGTGGAGGATGGGGTTGGAAAGCTTGGATTGGTCGCTTGAGACGCAAATTGCAAAGTGATTGATCCGGCAGGAGTCATATCGATCGGGTCGGAGGCCCCGAGCTCGCACTGTTCGACAAGTCCGACTCAGCTGAGGCGTGTCCCTCGACGGCGGGCACCCACCGAACTTTGGTGAGAGATGGGAGGTACGATAGGGCCGATCAGAGCATCGCTACAGTAGAGCACATACACTGAAGAAGGTTGACACAACAGTTGAAGCTGTGGGCGGTCAAGGCTTTTCCCGACGGGTGTCAAGAACTCGCCGTGCATGTTGCAGTGCAACGTGTAAACTAAACTGGCGGTTGAACATAAAGGCCAGTCAGCGGGAAATGACAACCGTGGTACCTCGTGTCAGCCGTTTTAGACTGGATATGACGCACAAATGGTGGCTGCTCAATCACTGAGTCAGAGAGCACTGCTCACTCAGCAGCGGGTCACTCTGCACTATTAATACGATTGTCAGGATAGTTAGGAATCCTCACTGAGGATGCAGTGCCACAGTTTGCCGCCGTTGAGATTTTGAAAACTTCAACTTTGATGAAAATGCCCTCAAATCCCTATAAAGTATCCGCGAGGGGGACCTAGATAAAATCCGTAAATTCTCTACGAACACCAAAAGCAAATACTGTAGATTGGGCATACAAATTGTAAGCTACAATACCTGTAATGTATTCAATAACAAGGACTTCTAGCTGCGAGAAGCGACGTGCACTGCTTTACATGCACATGTATTATTTTCCAAGCTATAATTTAAACTTCGAAGTACACTGTAAGTAAATGTTACGCAGGTTGGGCATTTCAGTCTGAATACCCGAGGCTGTACTGGAGTTGCATTTTGTGCCGCTGATGCACCTTCAAACTCGAAGTCGTCACAACCTTTAAACGTTAATTAATAGAAAGTCTCCTGTAGACACTGTCGTCCTCGGCAGGCATTTTGCCAAATGACGAGACCAAACACGTTGGGCACCGCAGTTTCTGTCGAGACGGAGGCAGGCCGCGAACATTTTTTTCCAAGCGCTGATCTGGGACAGCAGCGCTGTCATGGCAGACGTCGAGCACACTAAAACCAAGTCACTTGAAAAAACTAAGGGATGTATCTTGTCCGCCGAGAGATGGCCCGTTTCTACGTTTTTGCATCCAATTCAGGACGCGCTATGTCCACTTGGACAACTGTGTCGGAAGGGCAGTCTCGCCCAGCACGGAGGGAACTCAAGCTGCCGCCGGCACGTCTCCGTCCGGCACTTTCGAATTTGACGTCGTAATTGACACAGCCAAGCTCGATCTGCTTTCAGTCTCAGCAGCAGCAGTGCCCACTTTTCATCGGCTCTAGCAGCTCCGACGGAAAGTATGAAGACGTTCGCCGCGCTTGTGTGCGCTGCCGTGGCCGTGTCGGCCGTTTCGGCACTCGAAGACCTGCCCGTATCGCTATGCCGCGATGCCACCTACAACTCGCCTGCCTCGCGCGGTGCCATGTGCTCCGGTGCTGGAGCGGCACCGGCCGGCACGACCTGCCCTCTCAAGGGCGACGTGGCTATTGCTGACTGCTACGACTACCTGCCGTCCTGGAACGGCAGTGCCTGTGTGGCTCCAGAGGATGCCGAGTGCACCATCGTTAACGGCGACACCTGGGGCTGCGTGCTCCCATCCGTCGGATGCGGCACTACCACTACACCGTGCCCAGTAACGTCGCTGCCCGACACTCCTTGCCCGGTGACGTCACTGCCTGATACTCCTTGCCCAGTGACTTCGCTGCCTGACACTCCCTGCCCGGTGACATCGCTGCCCGACACTCCTTGCCCGGTGACGTCGCTGCCCGACACTCCTTGCCCGGTGACCTCGTTGCCGGACACGCCTTGCCCGGTGACTTCGCTACCTGACACTCCATGCCCGGTGACTTCGTTGCCGGATACGCCTTGCCCGGTGACTTCGCTACCTGACACTCCATGCCCGGTGACTTCGTTGCCGGATACGCCTTGCCCAGTGACTTCGCTGCCTGACACTCCCTGCCCGGTGACATCGCTGCCCGACACTCCCTGCCCGGTGACGTCGCTGCCCGACACTCCTTGCCCGGTGACGTCGCTGCCCGACACTCCTTGCCCGGTGACCTCGTTGCCGGACACGCCTTGCCCGGTGACTTCGCTACCTGACACTCCATGCCCGGTGACTTCGTTGCCGGATACGCCTTGCCCGGTGACTTCGCTACCTGACACTCCATGCCCGGTGACTTCGTTGCCGGATACGCCTTGCCCAGTGACTTCGCTGCCTGACACTCCCTGCCCGGTGACATCGCTGCCCGACACTCCCTGCCCGGTGACGTCGCTGCCCGACACTCCTTGCCCGGTGACGTCGCTGCCCGACACTCCTTGCCCGGTGACCTCGTTGCCGGACACGCCTTGCCCGGTGACTTCGCTACCTGACACTCCATGCCCGGTGACTTCGTTGCCGGATACGCCTTGCCCGGTGACTTCGCTACCTGACACTCCATGCCCGGTGACTTCGTTGCCGGATACGCCTTGCCCAGTGACTTCGCTGCCTGACACTCCCTGCCCGGTGACATCGCTGCCCGACACTCCCTGCCCGGTGACGTCGCTGCCCGACACTCCTTGCCCGGTGACGTCGCTGCCCGACACTCCTTGCCCGGTGACCTCGTTGCCGGACACGCCTTGCCCGGTGACTTCGCTACCTGACACTCCATGCCCGGTGACTTCGTTGCCGGATACGCCTTGCCCGGTGACTTCGCTACCTGACACTCCGTGCCCGATCACCTCGAAGCCAGACGCAGAAACCACACCATGTCCTGTTACATCAAAGCCGGACACTGTCGCTCCAACGCCGTGCCCGGTGACTTCGCTGCCGGAGACCTCGGCTCCGACCCCTGCCGTCACCACGCCCTGCCCGGTGACATCCCTACCCGAGACGGAAGCTCCTACCTCGACCCCTGCTGCTACCACGCCCTGCCCGGTGACTTCGCTGCCGGAGACGACAGCTCCGACCCCTGCCGTCACCACGCCCTGCCCGGTGACATCCCTACCCGAGACGGAAGCTCCTACCTCGACCCCTGCTGCTACCACGCCCTGCCCGGTGACTTCGCTGCCGGAGACGACAGCTCCGACCCCAGCGGCAACTACCCCGTGCCCGGTGACGTTGCCAGAGACGACCCCTGCGGCTACGACGCCGTGCCCCGTGACGGCTAAGCCGTAGACAGTGGCCACCTATAAGGCGTCGCGCCTCTTTCCCTCCGCACGTGGTCATATTCAGCAGGTGCCGGCCTGACACTCGCTTCCCGTCCTCTCAAGTAATCAGAGTTGAATACAACTTGGATACGCATTTTGGTGTCATCTATTTAACCCGTGTTTCGAGTCCAAGTATACAGGTACAGTAGCTTCTACACCTTTGCCCGTCCAAACAGAGAATAATTTCAAGCAAAGTGGACAATATGTTTTTGATTATTACAAATATCTGATTACGGGATCAAAATTACCAGTGAATCAGAGAATAATCTCATTCAAACCGAGACGACACAGTGAGCTACTTCCCATAGACCATGTATTTCATCTCCTCGGCCGCGTTCACCGCATCGCGAGCGTGAAGCTCCATCTTCGTCACTAACGTAGGTGTTATATACTTCATACTCGATTCTGCAGCCTTCTCTAAGAAGCGCATAGTGCGCTCCTTGATCGTTATTGGGGTGCCGTCTTCTTCCACCATGTTACTCCGGTCGCAAATCTCTTCGCGGTACAAGGCTAGGTATCCCTTGATTCGAGCTTTTAAAACGGAGAAGCAACCCTCAATTGGGTTGCACATCGGTGAGTAGGGTCCGAGTCGTAGGAGTACGAGGTCGTCACGTGCTTCGACACGTTCTTCGGTTTGGCGGTGAGCGGGGGCATTATCCAGGACAATAATGACCTTCTTCCCAGCGAAGCTGCCATGAAACACGGAGGATGCCTTAACCGTCGGGTAGATTTCCTCAATGAAAGCTGCATTCTGCTCCATTCGGATGCTTCCCCTCTCCAGACGGTGGAGAACCACACCCATGGCCGAGCTTACAGCGCACTGGACTTGCAAGTTTGCACCCTTGGACGGCGGCATCACGAGCGTTGCACGCTCACCTCTCCGTGCACGTCCTCGACCTCGCGTACAGTAAATGTTGTAGTTAGTCTCATCAAAATAGATTATACAGTCACCGTTCTTTTGATGGTCCTTCAGCGATTTTGCGAACTTCTGCCGCTTGGTCTTGTTGATCTCGTTGTTGCATGTCATGGGCTCTATACGTGTTTGTTTGACGGTGAACAGCATGCCAAGCAAGTGGCGGCTGATCGTTGAAGTGGAGACCCGCACGTTCGTATCTAAAAAGAGCATCGTGCGCATAGCTTCCAGGGTGAAGGTGCAATTGTCGTCAAGATATTCCTCCAGCTTGGACTTTGCTTCTGGTGTCATCTTCACAGTTCTACCACGAGCTCCACCGCGCGGTAGGTCTTCTACGCGTCCTGTGGCTACAGTGCGATATGCCACCGCACGCGATATGCCGTTATTGGCGGCCACCTGAAGCCAGTCAGCGCGTCCCGCGCGATGGGCAGCTAGGACACGGAGCTTCTCGGCGGGGGAGTGCTTGCGGAGGAGTGGTTGGAAGGGCATTCGTCTGAAGAGGTGATTTGAAAAGTGAACTGCTTCAGGCGATGGTTTGCTTCAGGCGAGGTTTTCGCGCGCATTTTGGCGCCAACGCACCCTCACCACCCCTTCACGAATGATTCCAGTCATCGCCTTTCCTTGTCTCGCTTTGGATGAGATCTTTCTCTGTTTGTTTGTTGATTACTTTTACTAAAGTTAGAATTTGTACTATAAAAACCAAATTGTCCACTTTGCTTGAAATTATTCTCTGTTTGGACGGGCAAAGGTGTAGTATACATCTGCAAGAACACGACGATCTTTTATCCTTTTTATTGGTCGGTGTGTTCACAGTGAACTTCACTGTTCTACACTCCTGGACACAATTATACGGATGAATATCATCAAGGTGCCGACACATAATTTTATCATCATTTAAGTATAGGAAAATGGCAGCAGTGTGCGCCTTTTGACCAATGACATTCATCTATGTATCTAATCTACCAATAATATCCACTAGGGGTAGGTTTACAGGCTACCGACATTGTGCCGACGTATAATGTAGGCACGGAGGGCAGAATATGCAGCGGCTCAATACGAGCCACTAGTTCAGTCCACATCACTGGCATATTTGCGCTCTTACCGACAAAACACTAGAAACGAGTATGAGCCTTCAAGACCTCGCACCTGCCAACTCCCAGCGCGCTCGCCAAACAGCTATCAACGCATTTGGCCGGTTCATCGCTGCGGAGGAGTCACCATGGACTTCGTCGCAGCCTCCCTCCTTGGAGACGGAAGCGGAGCGGTGTTTGTGAAGCTCATGGATCGCTTTGGTGTTCATCTAGCCTTTATGGAGGGACGAGGAGGGAAGCAGCTGGCTAGGAACTCTGTCATGAGCTATTACCGTCACGTGAAGAACGGGCTGCTCGACACCTACCCGAAGCACCGCACGGCCATCGAACAGAAGCTTCTCAAGATGGGCCAGACGCTCGAGCGCCACTGCCTTAAGAGAGTCGAAGGTGGAATGGTCAAGAAGGCACCTGCGTGTACGAAGGAGGACTTGCGTATTCTGATGGATGGACTCTACTATGACGCCGCCAGTTCCAAGGACTACCAAGACGCGGCCTTGCTTGCACTGATGTGGTATGCGTTTGGTCGTGCCTCCAACCTTGGGTTCGTGGCCAAGGGCAATCTTTCTGTTAGTGGTGTTCGTTAGGCTCATCCGGGTGAAAACAGCAGAAGAACAAGAGATTTCACTTTTCCCCGACAGGGACAGCTTCATAACGTGCCCTCTCCATGCTATCGCAATGGCACTGGTAATGCAAGATTCCCCGTGCGCCCAACTACTCGACCATCTTCATCTTGCGGCAGGGAGCGAGGAGAGTGTGGCAGCACCTGTCGACATCCCACTAGCTGAAGCCCTTGCACTTTGCGACGACGACGACGTTCCAGCTGAACCTCCTCAAAATAAACGAAAGGTACCTGTGGATAACATGAAGATCCATGCCTACGTGAATCGCGTTGTCAAGTCTGCATCGGCTGCTCAAGCCAAAGCGAACCCCACTGGGAATTTGACGTCTCATCGTTTCGGCGTGGTGGAGCCCAACATGCCAACAGCGACCCACTACTCAGTGCACAATGGATTTTCGACAGAGGGTCGTGGAACATGACGGCAACAAACAAAGCGTTCGCATACCTATTCAACACAACAAGTGAAGACCAGAAGGTAGCTCGAGTACTCAGCGGGTGGGACTCCAGCAAAAAGCCACCGGTACCCACACTTTCATGGTTTGACTTCGCGAGCCGAGAGCAAGCGCTGTAATTGGGAAATCTGTTATTTCAGACTAGCATCAACACCCAAGATCCAGAGAAAAAACTCAACGGGCGTGTGGCTGAAGTCCTGGTGGCGTCGTTGATCCAACATTTCCCTGAGGTACTCGAGCGCTATCCGATGTGCCTGTACGCCACTAGAATGCGGGAATGCTTAATGGCGGTTGGATTGTCCAGGGCTCAGATGCTAGCGTGGAGTTCAGAACTGCAAGGGAAGGTTACGCGGAACGATCTCGTTGAGAACGAGGTGGACGAAGAGAAGCTAACAAGAGAGGAGAAGCTTATCAACCATCAGAATCGCATTATTGGCGAGCTGATAGCGATGAACCGCTCATTAACCGACCGAGTCAGCCTACTAGAGCGTGGTGTCAGTCAGGCGGTAGCGTCCTCATCTCCGTCGTCTAATGCAACTCAGGTAGGTGCGGATTGCTCGGAGAGTCCTGCCAAGTCCAATACATGTGGAAGCAAGGCGCTTCCTAAGGGACCTGCAGCTATTTGGTTTGAGTGGTACGCGAAGACCCCAAGACTCTGGGATGTGTGCGGAGATCGGCAGAGAAAGTCTGCCTACAAGCAAACCGTGAACTACATGAAGCTGTTCTTGCCTAACGGATTTCATCTGGACCCGTCCACATCGACGTACTGCGACCAAGTCCTTCGTGTTGGACAAGAAGCAGAGGCAAACTTGCTCAACTTTTTTCAAGAGCAAGGCACTAAGCGCAAGAGTGGGTCTTCCGCCCTCAAGCAGCTGCGGAAGTACTACAATGGAGGCAAGCTGAACAAGCTGATAGAAGCATATCGGGCTCGTGTTGCGACGGAAGGGATCACTGGTCCAGCTTCACGCGAAACGCATGATCTTTTTTCACTCAAGTAGATTACTCAGGTTAATACCAGCTACACAAACGACTTAAAGAGACATACAAACAAACTCACATTTTCACGTGTTGTTTAATATTAAATTACTGTGGAGTTGCCCAAATTTAATTATTATTATTATAAATCAAACTGACAATGTGTTTTTAAATTTAAAACTTGAATTTTGAAAAAGGATTAAAAGTAAAAGAAAATTTATTTTGATTGATTACTTGGCTCGATGGCATAAACACCATCAACCTCGGCAAAGAAATGTCGCAATCCCTCCTCAGTGCTTGCTTTGTAGACGAATTCATCGGAGTCGATGAAGTAGTGTTTGTCACGAACTAAAGCTCGCGCAATACAGTGCCACGTCCCTTTCTTCTGACCCATTGCTCTACCAATGATCATGAGATGCTTGTACTTGGAGCGGGCCACCTTCTTTAATCACTTCTTCTTGCTACAATTGAAAGTCGCCATGTTGTTGAGGTACCTCAGTTGATATCCCTTGGCTCGAAGTGCTTCGTGCAGCGCCGCCGTAGAATAGGCACCGTATATGTCGTTACCGCGAGGTTCAAGGCCCTCACTTTCGCCTGATTTTTCGTTCAAACGACGCACAATTGGCGCCATTGTCTCAACCGACAACATATCGCGGTGTTGAAGAGCATTGTTGACCGAATATAATCCGCACAGCGAGTATCGAACCGAAGTTCCGCTCTGATTCTGACACATTGGACCACCTCTTGTCCGTCTCAAATTGTTGGATTGCATCTCCGTCCTGATTATCTAGCAAATCGCCGTATCCGGAGAGAAACGCGCACCGAAAGACTCCCAACTTCTACTTCACACTGACTTTCCCGCAAAACGGTCGCTAGCAGAACTCTGGCTAAAGGGAGTGCAAAAGTAGAAGTGAGTTGGGGGAGCGTTGGCGCAGGCAAACTTCCTGCTAGCCATTCATGCTAAACGCGTAAGAAACCATGTAGTTATGCGACCTAGCCTAGATGTCTCTGTGTAGTAGCGTTACCATGTGAGAATTGCATTAGCTTCTAGCGTTTCAAGCATTAGCGTAATGCAATTTACTGCAATTGATTTGCTCTACACATCATTGATTGCCCAGCAGCTGTGAAAGCAACCGACTGCCTTTTTTCTCAGTATTTGTTTTTCACCACTTGGTTCAATATACAGTACTACATTGTGTATTATTAACTGTAAATAGTCCTTTTAGTAATAATGGGCGAGTACAGTAGTCACGAGTGTGGTACTGTATTATCGTTTTTGCATGTGATTTGAAGCTAAAATACAGTCAGTGCCTGCCAGCTGGGATAATAGTTGCGAAAAGCAAACTATGAAAAAAAAACATTATGTCAAAAAAAAAAATGGAAGTTGCATTGTTAAATAAATGCTGCCACTTGGATGCATGAAGTAGTCGCCTCCTAGCTCTCTCAAGAGACGAGAAGTTAGCATCATATTACACAACGCTACATGGAGTAGGCTGTGAGGTGCAGCCTTTGCACAACATTAATTATGATATGCTGCATATATTATTTTATTTACTTTGTTCGCAGCGAACTTCGCTTGGTGTACAACCAGTGTTGCACTGCGCAAGTTTCCTACACCTTCCGTGTCAATCTATTCACTTGAATCAATCAGTTTTCTTACATTTTCGACCAATCATGTCTTGTCGGCACAGTCGGCCAGGTGTCGGCAATTTTATGGTATGGATGAATATACACGTCTTTCCGACAGACACAAAGGCAAAATTGTGAATATGTGATTAATATCCAATCATATACTACAATGTACCTTAATTCAGCCAATTAGGTCGCACAGGAGCAGGCTCTTCATTCCGACACTTTCTGACAAATATTTGTCGGAAGCTAGAGCTAACTATTTTGAAACCAATACTGAATTTAAGTCGTGTAAGATATATGTCAATATTTTTGTGGTTCCGACAATGCGGTATACCTCCTACTTTAGGTTAAAATTGAGCAGTAGTGTTAAGGTACACTCAACCAGTCAAGTCCAGTTAACAAAAAGCAGAAAAGACAAGCAGCAACCAGCATGAGCCTCTCCGCACTTATCCCTACAAACACGCAAAAAGCGCGTACTACCGAAATAGGCGCGTTCGAGCGTATGCTTAAAGTCGAGGATGTATCCATGGACGTTGTCCGAGCATGCATTTTCAGTGACAGCTCTGGAAAGAGCTTAGCGGCCGTGATGGATCGTTTTGGCTACTATCTCGCCACATGCGAAGGTAAGAAAGGTAAGTTGGCGCCCAACACCGCCATTTCTTACTTTAGAAACGTGAAGCTTTGGTTTTTCGATGAGTATCCTCATCTTAGAGTACCAACCGAGCTAATTTTGCTTAAACAAGGGAAGACTCTCGAAAAACACTGCTTAAAAACGTGATAATGGAGGATTTACTAACAAGGCGCCACCTTGTACAAAGGCGGATTTGCGCTCACTAATATGCTATGTGTACAAAACAGCATCCGTCGCCTCGGATTACGAAGATGCAGCGCTTGCGTGCCTTATGTGGCATTGCTTCGGCCGTTCATCAGATCTCGGCTACGTCACAAAGCAGCACATTACAATGTCAGCTGACAACGTTTTCTACATTCGGATGCTACGAATGAAAACAGCTGAGGAGCAAGGCCTCACGCTCGTACCTGATCGGGTGGATTTTGTGACCTGCCCGCTGCACACGCTCGCAGTAGCCTTGGTGATGCAGGAGTCGCCTTGTGTGTCCCTGCTAAGCCAGCTTCCTTCTCTTGTGACACCGTCTGCACCCTCACTTGATGCAGCAGCACCCCTTCTCGATGTACTACGAGTACCTTTCGTCAATGCTGCCACCTCTTCGCAGCTTCCTGCAGCAGGGATGACTGACCCGGCGGCTGCCACTCTGCGAAGCGTCCCGAGCTCCGCTGCAGCCAACCCTTCAGCGACCAACCAAGCTCGCGGTGACGACAGGGTTCAAGCGTATGTGAACCGGTTCCTGAAGCGGGTGTCGGAGCCGGCAGGAGCCTCAGCCAACTTGACCTCGCACTCCTTCAGGCGGGGCGGGGCGCAGCATGCAAACGAGGACGAGCGGCTGGCTGCACAGTGGATCTGTGATCGTGGGTCATGGGACATGACGCGCACCAACAAAGGATTCGCCTACGTATTCAACACGCCACGCGAGGACCGTAAAGTAGCACGGGTCTTGAGCGGGTGGGCTGCGGACGAGGCACCGATGATTCTTGATGTTGCCATTCTCGACCATGGGGCTCAGGAGCGCATGACCCGGTTGCAGGAGTTGCTGTTCGCTTCCTGTGTAGGGCTGAAGAACAACAAGCTAAACGTGAGTCGCAAGGTAATTGGGGTCCTTACCGCCTACCTAATTAGGCATTTCCCGGAAGTGAAGACTCTAGAACCCAGGAGCTTGTTCGTTGTTCGAGTGGAAGAATGCTTGGAAGCAGCTGACATCTCCCACACCGACTTGCTGGCGTGGTCGGTCGCGCTGAGCCATGTCGCCTCCAAACCTGCTCAACAAAGGAAGGACACTGAAAAGAACGGCTGCAATCGAACGGAGTGTCATCACGCTGCTGTCATTAATGAGCTTATCGAAAGCAATAGGCTGTTGTCTGCACGCCTGCTGGTGCTAGAGGCTGCCATCCTTAAGCGACCTGCGCACGAAGAGCCAGCCCAAACTACAGAACAGGAGCAAGTTTCGTCAGCTCAAACACCTGCAGCGAAACGCAGAAAGAAAGCGACTACCAACCTGTCATCGATCTGGTTCGAGTGGTACACACGGCAGCCTCGCGTCTGGAGCTCTAACGACCGACAAAAGAAGTCAGATTACCGCTTGATCGTCGCGTACATGAAGCTTTTCCTGGAGGGCGGGTTCCAGCTTCACGAGAGATCGGAGGACTACAAGGATCACGCTCTCGAGGTCGGCAAACGTGCAGAATCGGCGGTCCTCGGCTTCCTGAGTGGACAAGGGATCCGAGCAAAGGGCAGCGGTAGCGTACTGCGTGAGATGCGCAAACTTCATCGCTTAGGAGCCCTCGACGGCCGTATCACGACGTACCGTACACACCTCACCTCAAACAAAATTGCTGATCCTGCGCCTACATCAACCCAAGACATACTTCAATTCGTAGGACATGTGTAAGACAAGTGAGTAGATGTTAATGAATTGCAACTCTTCGCAAACATCATAAGCCGACAGCAGGGAATTGGACCCCCCACTCGTTACCATCCGAGCGCTGCACCAGTAGTGCCGGCGATATTCGTGTGCGCAATGGCATACTGTGCTCTGGACTGGTCCTTTGCTACGGGAGATCTGCTGGGGTGGCTCTGGAAAAAGAAGACTGAGACCACAAGGCCCCTGTCGGTAATTTGTGGCGCTGCATGATTGGCTAAGTAAAAAACCTAGGCAAGGTTTAATAAGTGACGTTGTTTTATTGGCTGAGCAAAAAACCTGAATGAGGTTAATCCAAATGACTGGCCTACGACAATGATGTCACTATTTTTGGCTTAAGTGTCATTGTTTTAAAATAACCTCTAATAGTGGCCCCTCACCCTGGCTTCGGGTCTCATTCATGAATTTGCTGGCTGTTGAGCACAGTGCTGTGAAGCCTATAATGCCCCTAAACAAAAAAAATGAGTTTTCTCGGCCTACAGGACTCTTTAGAGCATTTCCTTGCGCCTTCGAACTCCCTTTCCAAAGCTGACTGGGATGGTCGTACTTATAAAAGCGACCGTACTTAGTGTAAGCGTACTTAATCTGAGTACACCGTCATGATCTGATTGGCGGATCCGAACTGTCGGAAACATGTCGGAAAGGGGTAGGGTGTTGGAACCGTTGCGATATGGCCACCTCGTCGAGTGCCCATAACTCAGTCAATTTTTATTATTTGACGGTGCGGTTTTCACACAAGTTGCAAAACATGCTTTAAAATAGCAAGGATGTGCTAACGCTCGCGGCTTTGCACTTTATAGGGAGGCTCACATACAAAAAAGAGATTTGTCAGGCTGGACACAATTTACGGCCACCATCGGCCCAATACAAAAACCTATATAAAATAAAACATGTGTCATTTTGGCTGACTAGAAATTTGTATGGGCTGAGTTTCTGAGGGCGATTAAATGGACACTAGGGATCGAGAGCTCAAAGTAGTTGCATGGGGGTGTACACAATACTGTTATATGTAACGTGTTGCACTCACACCTCTGCTTGATCGATATTGATGGAGAACTTTTAGCTAGTGTCAAAAGGCCCATCCGCATTTTTTTTACTGTAGCAGATCATATGGAGAACACCGTGTAGTCGTCGCGATCTTACATTTAAAAATTCTCCATCAATATCGATCAAGCAGAGGTGTGAGTGCAACACGTTACATATAACAGTATTGTGTACACCCCCATGCAACTACTTTGAGCTCTCGATCCCTAGTGTCCATTTAATCGCCCTCAGAAACTCAGCCCATACAAATTTCTAGTCAGCCAAAATGACACATGTTTTATTTTATATAGGTTTTTGTATTGGGCCGATGGTGGCCGTAAATTGTGTCCAGCCTGACAAATCTCTTTTTTGTATGTGAGCCTCCCTATAAAGTGCAAAGCCGCGAGCGTTAGCACATCCTTGCTATTTTAAAGCATGTTTTGCAACTTGTGTGAAAACCGCACCGTCAAATAATAAAAATTGACTGAGTTATGGGCACTCGACGAGGTGGCCGTATAATTGTGTCCAGGAGTGTACGACCTGCCAAGTTTGCATGTGCATCACGTGGGACATGCCAGTGTGGCTGTAAATTATGTAGTTTTAATACACCTTGTGATTCAGCTTGTACGGTGTACTACTACTACGTACTACTACTATTAATAGAAGTTTGGAACTTGTACATACTGTAGTTTTAAACAAGCTGTATGTAGCACAGCATTGTAGTGTGCTCGTGTAGCTTCCGATATCGCCAAAAAGCGATTTCATACCGCTATTAACCGCCGGTGAGTCATGCCGCGGTCGCGAATCTAGTCGAGAACTTTACGAAGACACAGCGAGACAGTGGGCCGTAAGTCACGAGGATATGAGGTTATCCTTACGTCACGACCGAAGAGAAAAATACAGCGAGAAGCAAGTGACGATATGCAAAGCAAACAATTGACTCCTAGCCTCAGCATCATGGCAGCTTTTTTTATTCTCTCAGTTTGCGATTTGGGGCCTGAAAAATACCACTCTGACTCACGTTACAGTTTTATTTGACATTATTTTAATGTGGTCCACAATTGGCCTTTTAACTTGACAAAGTATTGGTCTATATCGTGTGATTAGCCGAAAGATTTTTTTGTTGAGTTTTCCATGTGGCTCGAAATGAGTAAGGGCCTGTTCGCGTTGTGCCTGGAGATGAAGATGATTGTGGTGTCCTACGATCTCCACCTCCAGTTGTGTCGCTACGTATCCTTCTCCAGGTGCACTTTAAACCAATCAGGTGCCGATACCATGTGTGGACACGGCACTCACAACCTAGAATCGAGAAGTCACATCCTCATCTCCACGCTCTCCTGCAGAACAGAGAACGATGCAGTTAAGCTCTGAAGACGCCACTCAACCAGAGGACGACGCAGCTATCATACCGGTACACACTCGTACCAGCGGTGGTCAGAGCGCACCACGCCGCAGGAATCAAGGCAGGAACGAGACAAAGCACCCATTTGCGTGGACAGTAAATGCGGCTGAGGTGCTGCTGAGATTGCGCTTCGATAGCCTGAAGGGGTTGTTTGATGGCACTAAGAACTCGAAGCAGTTGAGTGCTGCGTGGGATTACCTAGCTGCGGAGACTCACCGTATTGGTGGCCTCGAGGTTGATGCTACCCAGTGCAAGTCAAAGGTACTGTGTATGAGTCTAGCGCTACATTATACGTCACTAACCTGCTAAGTTCATGGGATATTGCTACATCTGAAGCACATGCACAAGCAATACACGGCGTATCGAGTCGCGCTGGAAGCCACAGGGAACGCTACTGAGAGGCCACTTAATGAGCCTCCATGCTACGACACAATGGTTGATGTTTGGGGAGATCTGGAAGGCATGGGGGCAGAACCGTTCTTCTCAAGCGACGCATCTTCGCTGGGGATTGAGCAGGCCACGGAGGTGCAACGAGTAGTGGAAAGTGATGATAGATCAAGTGGAGTGGGAAGCAACGTTAACGGCGTTAACGAGGGAGGTCAATCAACAGGTTGGAGACGATACAGCGGAAAAAGAAACCGGGAAAAGGAAGAAGGCATGAAGGCAATTGACAATGGCCTCAGTGACATTGCCGCCGCATTTAAAGCTACCCGAACCCAACGCGATGAAATCCAGAGCTGCGAGATACTGAGTTCGCTCCAAGAATTGACCAAAACTGTCCAGGCGCAAACACAGGCAGTTAATAATCTTTTGCAGTATCCAACGTCCAACAGCGATAGCACTAACGCGAATACAACCAACAGCCTGTAAAGTTATGCAAAGCAGCTAGCTCCGGCAAATAATCTTGGCAATAGCATTCCGCTTTAAAAGTCCAATATTGCGCAAATTTATCGAGGGAATGTCATCGTCTGCGGCAGCATTTTCATTCCCACGCTCACGAAACAGCGGGAATTGGGCACTATCTCGATAAATCTTCATCAGATTATGGAGAACAACTGTAGCAACAACGAAATTTGCAGAGCGCCGTGCTGTTTCCTGGCTCAAAGCACATTGCAACATTCTAAATCTTCCTTTCCAGCGACCGAATGTGCACTCCACTGCCATGCGGGTACTCGAGTGCAAGAAATTGAACTGCTTTTGTTGCTGTGATAGTCGCCCACCCTCCTCACGTTCACAGTAGGGGACGATAAGCCACGGAAGCAGTGCGTAACCAGCATTCCCAATAAAATGTTTGCCAGCGGGTAGTACATTGCCAACTGAGCGGCCAATAGTACTATATTGCCAGCATTTACGGTCCGACCAGGAGCCAGGTCTCACGTCCACACTTAAAAAAAAGCCGTCCGATGTCACAATAGCTTGCATGTTTAAGGCAGGATATGCCTTACGACAGTAGAAACCATCAAAATCATCAGGGCGCTCTATCTCGATTAAGGAACCATCAATCGCGCCAGCAATACCAGGATAACCGTGCTTGGATGCAAACCCAGCCTCAACAGCATTCCACTCCTCTCGATTACTAGGGAACGAGATAACTCGGGGTGCCACGATTTTCAGCACACGCACTACTTCACTCGTAATCTCCATGACGTAACTTCGCGACATCCCCATTGCAGCACCCGTCTCACGATAACCACCGGAAGATCCCAAGAAATACAACGAAGCAGCCACCTTCTTATTATACGAATGCTGCTTGACTTTTGCTGACGCGAAAAGAACTCCATGTTGCGCTAAGAAACTTGCAATCCGCAAAAATTTAGTCTGTGTGCAGCGAAGATTATCTTCAAACCAGCTGGAGTGGGCTGCAGATTGAAGCATAGGCTCAAACTTAAGCGAATAGACCGTAAGAACCTTCTTTGGCCTTTCCTTAGTGGCGGGTTCGTCGTCGGTGGCTACTAGTACAGCCGCTTGTCCTACTGCAGCACACACAGCTAGCAAAACGTTTTCAATGTCCTCCTCCATAACAAATTGTGAGCCTCTCGGCTCTACCTCCGTCTCCTGTCTCCACCTCCAATAGGTGGAGAAGGATATCACCTCTAATCTCCAGTTATGCAGTTGTAACAAATGGTTTTTGGCCAATCAATTGTTAGACGTATTTTGTGAGATGGGACCATCTGCACAACGCGAACACGCCTTAACGAAAAAACTTTACTTGGACCAGTCTAATGAAGCCCAAAGTACGCTAGACATAAATTACGTACCGATATATGACCATGTAGGAAAATGTCTCCGGAATAAATGGATACCCTTTTCGATTAACATCGCTAAAAATAAGGAAATGAGTATTTTGCATGACTGGCTAACCGACTATACAATTATACTCCCCAACATGCATTTAGCTGACGGTCTTGGCAACACTCGCTCGGAATTAATTTCTAATCCCAGACACAGCGCCTTGCCGAGTCGAGGACTTGTGGGGCAGGCCGCGCAGCAAGCGAAGAGAGGGGCGGGCCCACGGCTAAAATTCCGCAGACGAGTGCAATCGCGCGAGTGTCCTACCTTTACTCCAATTTAACCGTACTATACTATCTGTACACGTATAAAAGTTGATGTTATGCTACCTCAGTCGGGCAAAATAACGAGTGCCTAAAAATAAAAGGTGCTGCGATAAAAAACCTAATGCTACCCAAAATCGTCGACGCAAATTGAACCTTTGCATTCACAATTTCAACTGTTATTGACGGCCAATTATATCACGCGAAACAGGATAAAATCAGGATTATTTTTAGGTATGACATCTTCCAAACAAACGATTTGATAAATGTTATCGCTTGAGAACCAAACTGTCGTTTCTGAGCTGCTATTCAAAAATGATGGGCTCGCACGCATTTTTTGTCACAAAAGGTATGCAAAAAGGACGAATGTTGCTATCATATTGTAGAGCCCTAAGGCCCTGCTCTATTTATTCTTAACAATTGTCTTCAACTTGCTCCCTCGGCGCTGTTTCTTGATTGCTCGGTCACTTTCTTCTTGCTCTGGAGTCGGAATTGCGCATAGATGATCTCTCTAAAACTCGGCACGCACATACTTGTCATTCGCAAAAATCCATACGAGAGTTGCAAATGGATTCTTACAACTAAGTGGCTGCGTTGACTTCGTTGAAGGTACACAGTTCTACGTCATAAGGCTGCGTTTTACATTTGATGATTCTATAACAACTTAATGCAAATAAAAGACCATGTTTGGGTTACGTTTAGTCTCCAACCTTTTTTGTTCAGAGGCTGAAACAACATCAGAGCGCAAGACTGGCAAAGACACGCTGCCATTTTTATTGTAAACGTAACTTTTGGCAAACGCTACCTTTAAACGGCAAAACAAACATCAAACAATGAAATATATAAACGTCTCTAAAGCACCCGCAAATTCACCTCAAGCGCTATCATGATGTCGGCGCCCTTTTCGCAGCATACAACAAAGAGGCAACGGCCGGTAGTCAGCGAAATAGTACTTTGTCACCTCACGTTTCGTTCCTTCTCACATATGCGAGGCGATAACGCTAAAGCCTCCCGCTTAGGACTATCATTGTTTTCAGAACCGAAAATGACAGCCTTCCTGCCGCCCTGCCGGGTGGTGGTTACATTTCTGCGTCAACTTGCGCGGCGCGACGTTGCTGCTCTCCGTCTGGGCAGGGATCGGGAAATACAATGTTTAATTTTACGGGGGTTCATTCTTTTGCGTTATAGTAACTGAAATAAGATGCGAAGCAATAATAATTATTTCGCAAAAAAATATGTTGCAAGCTGTTACCAAACCAGTTAGACCTCTTCCTCACTAGATGCAACAGCAACGAGAGTGCTAGCATTTCACATATCGCTGTTTACACGAAGGAATGTCAGCAACTCGAAGATAGCATCATCCAACCTGCCTCGCAGCGGGGTTAAAATCAGCTTTGCCTGTGAAAACATATGCTCACAGGTGTTGTTTGTCGGCGGTATATTTTCCAATAGGGGGCCATAGACGACAGGTGACCTTCCTGCTCTGCGGGGCACCGCTCCGTTCAAGATGACAGTCGTCGCGAAGTCGATTGCTCTGTCGCGAATGGACATCTTTGATGCCGGATCAAGGTGAGTCCCCACGGTAGGATACCTTTCCAGAAGTGAGCTGAAGAACAATCTTGGTGCTCTCATCGTGGAGCTTCTTGCAAGCACTAGCGAAAACTCGCAGATGCTCCTCCAGCGCTGCAAGCTTACGATGTGCAGAAGCAGACAGGACGAAGTCTTCACAGCTCCTACCTTCCGAGTGTCGCCTCGGATTCGAAGGTACCATCGGACCATTTCGCGGATCGACGACCACCGATTCACGTTTCTCTAGATCGGACGGAAGTCCGTGAGCTTGGCCAGCTCAGCACTCCTGCTGGCGTGCCGGAGCTGCACCATCAAATTGTTGACCTGGTCAAGCTCTGCTTCGTAGCTTGAAAGGTAGGACTGTACCGCCAAATTGAGGCGGTGACTGGCACATCCGACCAGATGTAGACACGTTTTGTCGTGATGGCGCGATTTGTCGCGCAGTTGCCGCCTACGATAAACAAGGCCATGTCGAGTGTCTTGTCGTACAACACCCTCTTGAATTGGTCGATGTGGACGTTGGAGGTCTGTGACACATCGCCGAGAGTCGAAATAGATAGCTTTCTGCGTCAAAGCTCGCCACGGAATAGATACACACTGTACAACACGGCGTAATGCGCAGAGCATGTAGTTGTCCCGTTAATGCCAGAGCAATTGCCAATCGCCACTTCCATTGTGTTGTCCACCTTGCAAGCAACCAGCTGTATCTTCAACTTCATCGTCTTAGAAGACGTAGGGCGATTGCGTGAAATCGACCTGGTAAATGGGTCGTCAACCTCACAGAGGGGGCGATTACGCATGACGACGAATCACATCCAGCAATACAGATGATCCACGGTCTCGGAGACGAGCCCGAACGACCCGATGAACCCTCGCTCTGAGCGCTGGGCTGTAGTCATCTCAGCTAGATAGTCAGGGTGCTTGGTGGCTAGATGGGATAGGACGCTGGAGTAACCGATTGGTAAGGCCTTCTTTGCAAACTTCGCAGGTGTAGCGGGTGTCGTGACCTTAAAAAAAAGAAAGCACATATTTCAGCACTTGACGGCATCGTGAAAAGATGAGAGGCAAACGGCGGCTTGTTGCTTGGTGTCGTACAGCTAGTAAATAGCAGAATGACGAAAAACAATAGAGAAACAGCGTTTTAACTGCTCTGAAAGTGTTTGAATGATGGTTGGTCTACGAGGATAGCAAACGGCTGTCTTTCCTTCACTATTACTTCTTTATTATGTCATTCGGGGTACTTTATTGCGTATTATTGCCCAATTTTCGTATTTATTTTGAGCAAACGGAGCCAATATTAAATGGTGATACTACTATTGTACTTATTATTGCCGTCAAAGTGGTGTTTTTGCTCCTTTCGTCTGGCCACCTTCTGGCGCTATCTACATCACCGGAGTCGATGCTTGGGCGCTCTGCAAAACGTACTGACTGAAAAATTAAAAGCCTTCAACTTCATTTTTATGACCAATCACACGCCGTTACTTCAGCGTTACCACTTCTGGTTATGACAAGCCAGTGAATTCTATCTTAGTCCGTCAACAAGATACTGCTTTCTAGGCCTCTTTACATTCTAGTGGGTTCTTCTCGTTGTTATTTGGCCGTCTCGCCCACTTTCGGCAGCTTCTGCATATTTTGCACTCGATATTCCGATAATCGCTTGGCTCCCGAGAAAAGGCCTCAGAACACGTAATGGAATGTTGCATCCTACGACGTATATATGTACCACGGGATTTGTATGTGGCAAACCTACCACGTGTGGCTAGGTACATAAGCTTTGAGAGGCTTTCAGATCAATGTCGTAAGCAATACAGTTTTTAGATCTCAAAAGAAGCACCCCATGTCGTAACTCACTACCGACAAGCATATAACAGGAAAACAAAAGACCTGCAGTCCTTTCAGTAATGAAAGGAAAGAAGGTACGTTCGATCAACAAATCTTACATTATGACCTCGGCAGGTTCATTCACCACATGATACGCAATTCAATCATCGTCGCTTTCCTCCTCGTTGTCACACGCACTTCCGTTGTCGCTGTCGTTTGCGCGTAGCTGGGGCTCACGGCGGGTCTTCTTGCGCGCGCCAGATTTCTGGCCGGGACGGCGCAGGACCACTCGCTTCCGTAAGCTAGGTGGGACGGTCTCACCGGCATCGAAGTCATCATACCAAATCTCGACGCATGTTTTAGCCACACCCTTGAAATCACGCCTGATCTCGTTGCACATCCACAGCTTGGCGTCGTCCAGCAAGCATCGCTCGCAGAAGTAGGTGGTAGCGAAGGACTTCTTGGACGAATTTGTGCGCAGCAGCGCGCAGACTTTGCATGGGCGCTGTCGACGCTTTTGCAGGCCGCTCACGATTTCCCAGCCTTCGCTCTGCTCAGACGTGTGACTGTGGCGGACAGGGGCTCGCCTGCGCTTTTGACCCGTGAGTTAAGGAGTTGCAACCACGCCGGAAAAGTCCTGGGCCTTGCGCTGCAGTAACTGGCTCTGGGGTAGACAGAACCACTCGCCCCGCTTCATCGCTTGTGCGGCGGCCATCCGCGCGGACGCTTTGTGTGAGAGATAGGCATTTACCATCACCGTATCCACGAACCCGAGGAACAGGCTCTTATAGTACTTTAGGAGCTTTGTTGACGTCTGTAACGAGAGCTTCTGCAGCGGAGTTGATCGTGTACGTCAGCTCCGCCCATCCAATTCTAGTAGTCCGTTACCGCTGCAGGACATGACACTGTGATATCCTCCACTTGCTTCACTTTCCAGCCAATCGACGATTCGGTCATCGCAGCACCCGTACACAAGTACACCAACTTCCGGCCCACCTTTAAAATGCAACCATGTTGGGGATGACCACGGAGCGAAAACAATTGAACAAGCCGCGGGCGACGCCTGCAGGTCGAGTCTTACGGCTCTCATCCACCTTGCTGTCGTAGCTGATCCGGTCGGTTGATATTGTGCCTATCCCATACACCTTCATCTTCAGGAGCTTAAACGCCAGCAGAGCTGACGAGTAGAAGCGGTCAATCACAACCGTGTGCCACGGGTGCCGGCTCGACCTGAGCACGACCTTTAAGTTGCGAATCACTGCAACATCACCCGTTTTGTTGTCGAGATTCTACTTGGTCGCCACGATTGCGTTTGCCAGCGTACAGCTCGAATCGAGACATGTACAACATATCATGTGAAAATCAATACTGCAAACCATAACTTACGCCATTACAATCTCCATCAATACACCAACTACATGTGGCAGTACGCAGTCCTCGAATCGCACACCATAACATTTTCGAGCCATAACGGTGGGGCGTATCGGACATGAACATGCGGGTCGTGTTGCGCCGGGACGTCGACGGCAGAACATCTTCGTCGAAGGAAACACCGCTGACAGGAGCCACCCCACCAGGAGTCGCTCCTGCAGCATGTATACGATCGGTCGTAGCTTCCACAGCTTGTCTCGCGTCCGCGAAGCGGTGTTGTCTACAAACTGATACCTATTAAATGCGTTATTTAACTCATTTGTAGAGATCGCACAGGATATCTTGACACCGGTTGCGTGCCATGAAGCACCCAACGTTGTCAACAGAAACTGCGCTGTCCACCATCATCGGCCAGTGATCAGCGAAGCGACGCTCCTGCGCGCACAGCATCATCGCTATAAGAAGCGCATGCACATGCAAAATCGCATGCGTCTCATATCCGCGCTTCTTCTTCAGCCACCGCCGGACCTGCTTGAGAGGATTGACCCTCCCGCTAGCCCTCCCACCTTGCCGCTTGCCTTGAATTGCTTGCGCCCGCTGGTCAACTTGTTGGAGCGCGTACTGGTTAGTCTGCGAGTTGATCGAAACCCACAATGACTTAAGCATAAAATACAGAAATGTCAGGAGCGGCGACTGGGTCAAAGCGCACAACTCAATCACAGGCTGTGCCTTCTCGTCGTTCATGCCAGCGCACGCGGTCACGTCCGCCTCGAAGTCTGAGGATACGAATGTCCACTGCGTAGCTCGCAGCACGCCCTCACGCTGCTTCTTAGCTGCTCCTCGGGCGAGTTCTCTCCGATCATCAGGGAAGCGATGAACGCCTCATCCAAATCAACCGCGTCGCTCTCCAAGAGGGCATCATCGTCATCTTCAATATTACCACGCTCAGGTTCATCTTCGTCCTCGCCAACGTCTTCACCCTCACTTTTGCCCAAGCTGACGCTCTCGTAGTCGCCCTCGTCCTCGTCATCCGGGACAAAGCTGAAATCATACTTGACAAGCGCGCGCGTACGCAGCGGTCAAACTGATGGATCCGACTCTTTTTGTTCATCGCCGTTCAGCTCGACCCTCTCGATCCCTGATGTCTCCGACAGCAACTGAAAGCCCACCGCTGCCTCAATCTGCGCAGCGTCGATCTGTATATTGTTCGGCAACAAGCCAAACGCATGCGGTGCCGCAGCTTGTGAAAGCTCGACCTCGGACGCGTTCGGAAAGCCAAATAATGAGTTGAGATCTCCTTGAGAGAGAACAATCGACGTGTCGATCTGCGATGCACCATCACATACTACATTACTTTTATTTGGGGCTGGTAGCGTCGCAACCACGGCACTTGAAGTCCCAGCCGCCACCTTCGATGAACCAGACGCCGCCTTAGTACCATCCTTCGCCGTAGTAGTACAGGCCGCCGTCGTAGTCCCAGCCGCCACCTTCGTTGCGCCGCCATAGTACCATCCGCCGCTACCGCAGTCCGCACCACCGCCGTCGAAGTACCGACCGCCATCGTAGTACCGGCCGCCGTCGTAGTCCCAGTCACCACCTTCGTTGCATCAGTAGTACCATCCACCGCTGCCGCAGTCCGCACCGCCGTCGCCATAGTCCCAGTCGCCACCTTCGTTGCACCAGACGGCGCTGTAGTATCATCTACCGCTGTCGTAGTCCGTATCGCCGCAGCCATGCCTTTTCCTTGATCCGCACCATCGGCGAGCTCGTCCAAGAGGCCCGACTCCAGCGCGTGAGCCAATAGCGCGCTCTAACTGCATAAACACCGGTACCATCGGGGCTGACATACCTTCCCTCTCTAGCGAGTCCACTCGGTCGCTTGTATGTCCAGCCCACCGCCCGCAGCCGCCACCATGAATGCGGGAAGTCGATCTCGCGGGTGACGGCGACGACGGCGACGGTCTTCCCGCGCGCTTCTGTCCGGATCCGCGCCATCCAGCAAATTATCGAATGAGTGGCTTCTGGCAGCTGGGACTTGGACCCAAACCAACTTCTTTATTGCCCCTACTATGAAATGTTTTTCTCAAATACCTCTATGGTCTTTTAATTTGTGGAAGTGTGCATTTGATTTGAACAAAGTATCGAAAGGGCTGCTCCGTTGTCAATGTCGTAGCTTACGATATAACAAAAACGCTATGTCACAACTTACGACGTCGGGAACGAAGGGGTTAAAGTGCACTCGAAACATATATCGCTTCTACTCGCATAGTATTGCATCGTACAAGGTTTACATAGAGGCCATGTCGTCCGACAGATCTCTGTCTGTATCCTCTATAGACGGTGTTGTTGTTCCAGGTGCTAAGCTTACATGATTGAAAATCGCTCCTCACTTGACATTTTCTCAGCTACCCCTTTACCCAGCGCCGAGGGTTATCTATATTTAGCAATTGGCAAGTACGAGGCAGGCAAAGTAAACCCTGAACAGCTTTATCAATACCAAAGCTTAAACGACGAAAAAAGGCTCGCGACTACCCGTTCTTCTGAAAGTAGGCAAGCTAAATGACAGGATAACCAGTAACGACTCACTTTTTTTTTATACTGATAAACGGACTTAAGCTAAATTCAACGAGACAACTAAAGATTCCAAAGATTGGTTTCCGAACTAGGAATACGCTTGAAAAGGAGGAAACACAAAGTATTTTGCTCTGGTCACTATATTTATCAGAGGTCGGAAAATACAATACTGTATTGTATTGGTGGCAAAGTTTTGCCGCAATAAAAATTCCAATATGAGCACTTCCAATAATATAAATTGCCGCAATTTAAATATATTGGAGCAATATCTAGCTATGTCTTGCCCTACCGTGTACTCTTGCACCAGCCATGATCCCCGTGAGTATACTGGCCCGATAGTCGACTGGCCAAGCCACGCCAAGCTCCTCATCATTAAAAGTCGCTATCATGTTCTGTGGTAGGTCTGACGACGGCTGCCCGGGTTAGTTCTTAAAACCCCACCCAAGAAACTAAAAAGTAGTCTTGCCCGTCTTGACTAGTTTTCTTAGCGTATATTATTTTAGCAGCATATAAGTCGGGGCCATCTTCGAATTCTGACGTTTCATCTTCTGAGTCCGTGTTATCCTGGAGAGCCTCCAAGAAAGACCGGCACCAGGGCAATTCAGCTGCTTCCTTCTCCAGCTCCTGCAAACTTTGCTCCAGACTGTCAGGTAGACTTGTATGTTTCATCTTCTTCTGTCGTTTGGCGTTAGCAAGTGCGTGGAGTTGCGTGTTTCGTTTGCTTTTACGTGACATTGCCGGCAAGTCTGGAAATGTAGTTGCTGCTTCACAAGTGCACTATGTCAGGCAGCGGCTGGGCCTACAATTCTTATCTAGAGGACGACACATCACCTTCATGATATGAGGTGATTATTCTCGACAAGATGGCGAGTCAAGAATAGTTTTCTTGACTGGGCATCTTGTTAGAATATTTGTTTATAAGTGATTCATCGGAATGATGTAACAATTAATAATTTTGTGCTATTAGTTCAACTAAACTATGGCACGGTATTCAAATTTATCCATATTTATTCAGCTTCGTGGATCGGCATGTTCCTCATGATAACCCACTGAATCCACTGGAACAGATGGCTAGCTTCTTCAGATACGAAGCCGTATGATTGAAGTGAGCGACCCGAACTGCTCTCGAACGAAGTGTGATACCCCGCATGTTTCGCGTCCAGATGCGACTTGAGATTAGAGTACCCTGTCCCTCCAGTTTGTTTTCGCTCGTTGCCGCAAATATTGCAGCGAAACAGCCCTTGACCAAGTGATGTGAAGAAGTATGTGGCGATTTGCTTGTTTAGGACCACCGTAGTTCGAAAATGAAGAGAAGTTTGAGTTGTGGCTTGCGTATCGTAGCTTACCAGACACTCTCGTAGCCACCGGTTTCAGGTTGGCGTAAAGATGGTGTGGTGAACACCGAAAATGATGTCTTAAGATCTGATTGGTGATGTCATATCGAAACAACTAGACGGTTCCTACCAGGGAACCTTTTGCCATATTTATTGTCAATAAATGGTCCAATACCATATTGTATTGATAAGGTCAACTACCAATAATACAAATTTATATTGCAAAACCCAATAATTTATTGATTCGCAATTATTATTTCCGACCTATGATATTTATCCATACTCGAAATGATATTCTTCGTTAACGTCAAACTGTTTCTGATATTAGACATTTGGCAAATTAAAACAGATATTTCTTAAAACGGCCATGCCTTGTCCAGTTTCGGGACAAAGTTGCCCTCGTTCATCGGTACGTTCGCGTCGCCGAAGCTCACAGTGTTCAATGCGTGTCGTGCTGCTTCCGTCATCTGGTCCCACATGATCAAGTCCTGAAATTCACCTGGCTCCGTGGTAATGTCCGTCGCATGATTCATCGGATAGGTGCTCTCGTAGTTTACCTTAACGCTCGTACCATCCAGAGTATCGGCATTCGGAGGTGCGTACTTCGAGTAGCCACTGTGTGCCGACGGTGTGACGGCCAGAATAGTGGGGTTCGGAACGTCTGGGTTGTTGATCCACACGATGACGTGCTCCCAGTCGTGTCGGTGGCCTAAACCCGTCATGGGCGAGTCCTTGGGGAAGTACCAGGAGTACATGATAGCCCAGACGTCTCGGTGCCACGTTGAGCGTCCGTAAACCTGAGACCCCCAACCGGAGCCCTTGCATCCTGCAGTGGGGGATCCCGTCGTCTTCAGACCACCACCGGTTTCGCCTGCGTTGTTCACTGCAGGATACGGATGGCATCCGTCACCGATACGTATTTGAGGCTTGAACTTAATAGCTGCCCTCTCGGAAATTGTGACTGGTTGCGGTTGTGCGAAGGGCTTCACTTGGTCGTGACCGATACTCGCAGGCAACTGCGTCTGTTGTTGTTGCTGCTGTTGTTCTTCTTCTTGAGCTTGGACTGTTGTCAGAATGGCAAGAGCAACGCACAGCAAAGTGATGAGCTTCATCAAGCGAAGAATTTGGTGTCGGAAAAAGGTGTTATCGACTTGGCTTTTTGATAAATGGCCTTTGGTTTTGCCATCACCGAAGTCGTGCAAACAGCAGGTGGGGAAGTGTCCGACCATAGAGATTTTTTGCGGTAAACAGATGAGAACGTTACTCTACGGACAGACACGAAAAATCCCCATCTCACGGGAAATTTCATGGCTCTCGGCTTTAAAGCGAAGGCTTCGAAAAGGCGCAAAGCAGAATGATAATGTGAGAATAGATCATTGTCCATATTCCATTTTCTGTGTGTGTTAGTGATCGCTGCAGGCTGCAGTGCAGCGGTATTCACTGCTGAATGACGCAAGCATAATAAATTACTACTACTACACACACACCACACACACACTTTTCTTGCTGGAGGCGACAGGTGGTTTCTAAAAATTCTCAAGCGAATACCGGCCACCATCGCTGCAGTGATCTCGCCACATCGACGTTTTTAATCACGAGCCCCTCGAGAGAGAGACACGAGAGTGTTATTATAGTAACTTCATCGATGTTGAGCACTAAATGCTTACAATTTTGAGCTCGATTCATTGTGAAACTACGTATTCCGAGCTTTATTTCAAATAAGCGCAATTCGTTTTTCTCCATTAAAGTTATTGAAACATAGCCACAATTCAGCGTTTGAGAATGCTTGGCTCATGAAAAAATTCTAAATCGTTTCAAATCCAAAACTTATCTTGAATGCCCTATGTAACAAATGAAGCCACTTCTTTTGAAGATGGTTTTCGTCTACACGTCGCTAACATTTGAAGCGAACTGTCGTTTTGAAAGCTTGCACCAAATTTCCAGGAGGACGCTACGGTAATAGGATTAAGCTCCCTCCTTAAAATGGTGGGGTGGCCTCTTTCCCTGACACTTCTGACACCGAGCTCACAGTGTTGCCAGAACTACAGTTCCAGCTGATAAAACTTGCATCAGCTCTGTAAATAGTTCGTGATCGAGCGCAAGAGCGTGCTTTCGGGATACTGACGTCTTCGAATCGATTTACTGATCTCCTATGGTGGGATCGACAGTGCAGTCTTCAGACTCCCAAGAGCTGTCTATACAAATGACGTGAAAATCCACGTTCACACTGGCGCATTGGCGAAAATTGCACTCAACAATATAGCAGTAATTCGATCATGAAACGCGCCATACCTTCTTGTCGATCGACAAAATCGCAGCTTTTGGTGCGCTCAGTGACCGATCACTCGTCCTAGGAAAGAGTTTCCTGTCACGTACTTTTATCGGCTCAACGTCACGCACATACTCACGTGCTCTTGAAATACCGAGCACATTCGCTAGAATCAATTTCACCGTTCATCCAATTAGCTGAATACTGCGAGGGTGTACGATGGGTCGCCAATTGCTTTAGCCGGGTACTCCTCACCGCACAATGTTGATGCTAAGCACGAACAAATCTCGATTTTGCGGGTTCTTGTTGCGGGGATGTCTTGTATTTAAGTTTGTTGTGTGCTGGCTCGTGATATGGAATATTCAACCCTCATTGTCGTGAAAGCGCTCGCCTTATCAACAGTTCCTTTTTCTGCATTGAGTTTCCTTTTACCTGTGCTAGCGGATAGCAGCCAGCCAGAACAGTTTTTTGCCGCAAACTACATAATAATTTTTTTGTATTGTAATGGCGAGATGAAATGCACCACCATTTTTTTGTTTTGCCCATAAATACAAAAGTAATTATCGGATTAATGCCGGCAGACCCGCAATGGAAACAGGGTAGCACAGAGATCACAGACAAACACACATTGTTTGACTTTCTTGTCTTTTATTAAAATGGTGGAAGCTCAAACGTCTGCGGGAAATTGATGCTGATCATGCATGCACAGAACATTTCTTGCGATATTTAATAAACAAAGAAGCCTAAAGTGACAAGCTTTACGCCAGAATGCAGCTTGGAATGCAACGCATCTGCAGAAGTTGGTTTTAGCTACAGGAGCAGCGTAGGGATTGCTGCATGCAGTGTTAAACGCATCGCCGACAGCCCCACTTCCTAGGATCAAATGTGCATAGAAATGAGTAAAAAGGGCATTGTTGATTGAACATAGCCTCGATTTTTTGGGCGGAACGAAACACGCACTTTTCGATTAAGTGTAGCATGTGCATTTGAGCAGATATTCAAGGATGATTATGACTACTTAAGAGAAGAAATCGTTATCTTTCCAACAAAAAAAAAGCTCATATAAATTGGGTAATTGGGTGAGAAGTTGTGAAGGGGCAATGTTTGGTGTTGCATTTCATCTCGCCAGTACAATAGCAGTATGCTATTATCCATAATATAACAGAACAATTAGCCGACGCCAAATCATTTTTTACGTTTTAATCGGAAGTGTACCTACATTTTACTGACGGATAATAAAACAAGCATGAGAGAGCGAACTGTACCAGCTACTGGCATATTACTGACGTTCAAGTCCTATCTTGCTACAGCAATGTGTATACAATCAGACGAACATCAAGATGTCATGACAGGGTCACGCTTGAATCTTTCTCGAGCCACTCTCAGACTACTGTAATAACACTCCTTCGATATCGTTTGACTAGCGAAATGAAAGTCAAATAGTCACTCTGCAACTCGCCTCCAAGTCCTCGAGACTCTCCACCAACATGAACATCCTTCAATTCATCGCATCGGCCGCAGCAGCTCTTACTGTCGCGCATGCCGATGTGATTTCACACGATGCAGTCATCCCGTTCGCCCAACCTACAGTCACCACAACAGAGCAGAAAGCTGGTATCAAGTTCAAGCCCCAGATCCACATCTCGAACGGCTGCCACCCGTACCCTGCAGTGAAGCAGACGGCAACACCAGCGGCGGTCTAAACCCTACGGGATCCTCCAGTGCAGGATGCAAAGGTTCCGGATACGGCAATCAGATCTACGGTCGAGTCGCCACGTACAACGGCGTGTTCGCCATCATGTACTCGTGGTATTTCCCTAAGGACTCACCGCTCACGGGGCTGGGGCACCGTCACGACTGGGAGCACGTGGTCGTCTGGGTCGACGATATCAAGCTCAACAGTCCGTCGATCATTGCCGTGTCACCGTCTGCTCACAGTGGCTACAGCATCTATCATCCGCCCGAATCCAACACGATCGACGGCTACAGTGCCAAAGTGGACTATTCGTCCAGCTGGCTAGTCATCAACCACGCGTTGGACAGCACGACAGATGCTGGAGAAACCCAAGATCTGATCATGTGGGACCAACTCACGGATGCAGCACGAACGGCGCTGGAGAATACCGACTTTGGCGACGCAAACGTCCCCATGAAGGATGGCAACTTCCTCACGAAGGTTGGCAATGCCTACTACGCCTAGTAAATGACGGACATTCATTTGATTTAGGTTTTTTTAGTGATCGAACCAGTGAATTATCGTTAAAATCTATGAATCGAGTGCTAGCATGTCCCCTTTCCGTCAAGTGAACGTTAGTAGCGGTGCTAAGTCAAACAACAGTCCTACCTCGAAAGTTGGTGTTTATCACTCGCTGTTTCTTTTACCGAGCGCATTTGAGAACCGGCAACTCCATTGAACGAAATACCACCGAACAACGCAGCGTTGCCTGCGACCTTTACCCGGAAATCCTGCGAGATTTTGTATCCAGCTTCTCTCTTTCGTATAAGCACAGAAACACAGTTGAAACGATTGAACATCCGCCCGCCGAATGTGTTGGAGGCTCAGTTGTCGGCGCTACAGTTGGTGTCGTCAACCCGCTGATGCAGTGATGGCAGTGGGTGTTTATACGTCTGATCATAAAGACGCGTATAAACACCTCAAAAGACTGTCTAAACTGGTGTTTAAACGGTGCATTAGACACGGTACAGTGTACCCAAATAGCTCTTTACACTGTAAGATACCGTATAAAAGGGAGGATGAGCATTTTTGCTACCTCAATTAAATCAAGTTAGCAAAACAAAGGGTTATTACACGTAAGTACAGTTTTCACACCGGTAAAACCAAATAAACTGTTTAAACCTCACATGTGTCTCACTGTCTTTACCAGCACTGATTGAAGATATTCAGATGTGGACCACGCGACCATCATGTACGCCACATTAACTAAATACTATTTTAGCTAAAGCTTTCCCCACATGCTATTTTTCTTTTTTTGTGCTGCTTAGATATTCAATCTGACAGGTTCTTTAACGCTGCATAGTCGCCTCAGACCAAGCAGCAGCCTTCAACCACTACGAATCTATGCCACGCACTTGACCCCCAACGGCACAATCGCCGCTATTTATTCCCATTCCACATTTACCGAGCAAGGTCTCAAGCAAACCTCAGTCATGTCCGTCAAGTTCCTGAACCAAGGAGCCACGATCAACGAGATCGTCGTCGGTGGCCGCAACATCGTGCTGGGCTTCCCCACCCCCGAGCTCTACGTCGAACACTGCGGTCCCCACTTCGGAGAGACCGTGGGTCGTGTCGCCAACCGCGTCTCAGGCGCCAAAGTGGAGCTCAACGACAAGTCGTACGACCTGATCGCCAACGACGGCGTCAACTCGCTCCATGGTGGCAACACGTGGGGACTCAAGCCTTTCGAGGGCCCCACAGCTGTCAAGAACCACGAGGGCAAAGACGCAGTGCAGTACAAACTCGTGAGTCCCGACGGAGACTCGGGATACCCCGGAACTGTCGAGCTCACAGTCACATACACACAAAGGACCAGTAGGACCGAGAACGACAAGGAACTCGTGGAACTCGAGGTCGAATACGAAGCGGAACTTGTCGGTACCGAAGACGTCAAGGAGACGGCCATTAACATCACAAACCACAGCTACTTTAACCTCTCGGGTCGTGAAACTATCGACGGTACCGAGGTGACGCTGACCTCGGATCAATATTTGGTGCCAGACGAGGGAAATATTCCCACTGGGGAGGTCGAGACCTTCCCGGGAATTAAAGCCAATCAGGCGTTCACACTCGGGGTCAAGGAGCCCAATGTGGACCACTGTTTCCTCATGAACCAGGACTCCAAGAGCATCCCGCTCGACACGCGTAAGCTGCCGATCCAGTTGCTTGTTACAGCCGAACATCCGGACACTAGGATCCACCTTCAAGTGCTAAGCACGGAGCCCGCTTTCCAGTTCTACACGGGCTTCTGGAACGACGTGCCGGCCGTTGCGGGACAGCCCACACGTGGCTCTCGTTCGGGCTTCGCCGTCGAGCCTGGTCGCTTCGTGAACGCTATCAACACGCCCAAATGGCGCAACCAGATGCTGCTACCCAAGGGCGAGAAGTTCGGCAGTCGCATCGTTTACCGCGCTTGGGCAGCGTAGGCGGACTTGGATACGATCCGGGATGGACATGAGTCGTCGTTGGATCGGAAATTACCTTTTCGTTTAGTTCTTCTTATGATTAACTGCATCTTCGACCTCTAGTTTTCACTCTTAATATCGTGGGATCTTGGATTTGCCGGAGTTCCCGCTGTTGTACGACCGTTTTAAGAAAACACAAATGCTTTAGCTTTTGATTCCTTCTTTTCAAGCATCTTCGAGTGTACATGTACTTCCGTACAATCCGAAAACCAACCTTTGACATATTTAGCTAACTGCCTCGGATTTAGCTAAACACTGATAGGGCAATCCTTTCATCAGTGACTAACAAGTGAGACTTTACTGCTTGTCCCGAATTATTTTGCCTTCTTCAAAAATACTTTAAAAAGCTCGGGCCTTTTCGTTGAGTCTCTTTAACCCCAACAAAATTTGATAACGACGAAGTAAGATGCAAGATTGTCAAATTCCGAGCGATTTCGTCCTTAAGATCTCGATTATAAGGACTAAAATTGAGCGCGGCAAGCGCAATTGCCTCTGTCTGATATGACAGTTGAGACACCCGACACCACTTTGTATGGAATTGAAATTATACTTGATTATACTATTGAATTTGACGACTTTTGTTCTTAACTTAAGGACAAAACACTCCTTGGAAAGTCATTCCAGACACCTTACGGCACAGCAACTTATGCAACAACGCGTAGGCTTAGCGAAGAGCTGCTGTATGGTTGTAGAGAGCTTATACAGGGGTACCTTTGTCTATGCATTCACCGGAGCAACTACCAAAACTGAGGTCGAACAAGGTCATCAACTATTCGTCCTTTTTTTGTCCTTTTATTTTATGTTAGAGCCTGTTCACTACGTAGATGGAGATGGAGATGGATTTACGATCAGTTTTTTTTTATACTTGATTGGCCGAAATTTTGAACTTACAACCACACAACTGGAGAGTTTCACCCTGCGTCCTTCTCCACCTCTGTGAGGTCGAGACGGCTGGAGACGACTAAATACCGTTTTCAAACTGTTTCTGTGCAATGGATGATGAAAAACTATTATAGTTGCTACGTGTGCTGCTGTCGCGCAGACGGCTACTTTGCTCGCCTCCACTTGTGAGCGTGCGCCACCAGGACCCAAGAAACAAATTCTCACTGTGACCGTTTTTGACTTCGAGCCTATGCTTTTGTCATGGAGCTACGACAGTTGGTTTGAAACAAACCTTCGATGTTCCAAGAAAACCTTTTTACGCGTCGCCAACTTCCTACAATGTCAGGGGGTTCGATTCGCTGCGGCGAAATCGAAGCAGCACTCCCATAATAAAAAGGTCGCTGCTGCGCTTTACTTCATGGGTTCGACCGGAGGATACAGGGAGGTTGGAGGTGCAATGGGTATGTCTAGGAGCTACGTTCGAGTCAGGTTTCTTGCCATGCCGGCCACGGGGTGTTGGAGGTGGAGCTGCTGTCACAAGCCCCAAGGTGGTAGGTGGTGAAGAAGGCGTTGGCATCGTCGGTGAAGATGTAGAATCACGAGAGATAGGAACAAAGCTAGACGCTCCGTCATTGCCATCGCCGACAAGCTCCTGGCTATCACCTGATATCATAGAGGGGAAAACTACTTTGTCCGCAGCTGATCCGAATGTAGACGCCAGAGGGGATAGCTCGTCGGTGCTACTGTTGTCAACTGGAGGATGTAGTCCTCCATCTTCACGAGCAGCAGCGCATGTTAGGCGTGCTGGCATGATGGCAATTGTCTGACTGACGACTCCGAACAACACAGGGTTTGATTGGTTGAAATTTAGGTGGACATGATTTCTCTGGCGACCAAACTGGAGATGGAGACGCAAGATTTGTTGCCTTCATCTCCATCTCCAGCTACGTAGTGAACAGGCTCTTAGGCTTAAGCCCAAGTATTGTTAAAGCTCATGGGTGTTCATTTTGCCTGCCTTGTACTTCGCCCAATTATTAAAATCGGGTAACCCTCTGTCTTCACCTCCCTCCAAATTGTCTTCTTCCGCGCGCTGGGTCCTCAGAAATCGTGTACTAGGGCCTTTAATTTACTCTCATGTTAGAACAGGAGACAAAAAGGTCGCCTCCGTCGTGTCGGCTGCAGCCGCGGTCAATGTGGAAGCTGGACTGTGTACAAGGACAGTGACCGTGGCTATCAGCGCCAGGTGGAGCACGCGCATCGATGGAAATGTTCCTGGTGTTGATCTTGAGAGGCGATGTGGGGAAGCGAATCAGAAGAAAACTAAATTACCAGGAGTGACAACACTGTCTACAGATGTAGCTTGAGGATACGAACAGCATATAAATAGGACGCCATGGTATTGGCCTCTTTTTGGTATGAAACGAGGAATACTACGCGAGATGCAATCAAGAGATGATTATTCTGTTATTAAGACGATAACACGCTACTAAATGTTCTTTTTGTCCAAAAGTTATTGTCCTTCAGAACACTTGTCGTTGAAAATAGAGAATAGCCGCAAGCTGGCATGAACTCTTCATATTTGGCGAGAAATTACCACTGCCGAGACAGCAAGAGTTAATATCGGTATCAGGAAGAATATTGACTTATCGCTATGCGAGCTCATAATAATCATTTTTTCTATTATTTTTTGCCGCTATTATTACTATCAAAAAGACATGACAATAATGCAATGTCACGCAAAGGTTCGGCAGTAAAATTACATATACACAGCTCAGTGATTGGCAGCTACAAGACAGCTGTCGGACAAACGAATAATGAGCTCCTATTAGTAGATAAGGGAAATCATCATTTTTTGGGCCGCGAACCAGTTTAGGGCCGCATAATTTACTGCCAATCATATACAGTACTCCATTGAACTTGGAAACTATTGGTTATAATAAGCTAAGTACGAATACCTTTAAAATTTTAATATGAAAAGGGGTGAACTCTTGGCGCCACATTTTTATTCAGCTCCTCCAACCAAATGAGGTTGTTGAGCGCCATCCACTCCGTTCAAACATTTGCAAGAAGAAAACAAACGCTTCACTTTTTATTTGTCCGACCCAAGCCATGTCTAAGACTCGCCACACTTACTCTACTGACACCAAGACTGCCATTGTGGCAAAAATACTCAGCGGTGCGGCGGTTCCCGAGGTCGCGGCGCAAACCAAGATACTTGAGAGGACAATTCGCAAGTGGGTTACTAAATCGAAGTTGGAACAATCACTAGAACCCCGTCGCCGCGGACCAAAACCGCACCTGCCTCCAGAGGCAGAGCGCCATTTGTTCGAGTGGGTTGTTGGGCAACAGATTGTCGGGTATCCCGTGGACCGAACTGTCATCCTAAAAAAGGCCCAAGAGATTTCGCTGCTCATTACAGGCCAGAGCGTCGGGGCTGGGTGGTATCAGCGCTTCATGGGACGCAATCTAGAATTGACCCCACGGGTTGCTCAAGCGCTAACTGAAAAACGTAACTGTGTCTCTGCAGGCAACTTGCGTACGCTATTCAACACGTTGGTTAAACTAGTGGTTGAATTGCGACTTGACAGCTCCAGAATATTTAATATGGACGAAACTGCGTTTTAAAAACGCAAGAAGAGCAAGAAGGTGATCGCTGTCCGAGGTTCGACGAACGTGTGGTGCTTGGATCCGTCTGTCAATTTTCATTTGTCTATCGTTGCTTGTGGAAGTGCTGCTGGCTTTGTCGTACCACCAGCCTATATTTTACCTGGAAAAACTGTGGAATGGGATGTTATTGATGAGTGTAGTGTTTCAAGCGCAGCAATTACGACTTCCCCATCAGGGTTCATCAACACGTATCTATTTGAACGATGGCTACATTTTTTTGACAGCTCGGTACCCAGAACTGTCAAAAGGCCGCTATTGCTGGTGCTTGATGGATGCAGTTCTCACTACTCTGGTGATGTCCTTGAAACAGCTACGCGTCTCGAGATACTATTAGTATTGCTTCCGCCCAATGCCACCCACCTATTGCAGCCTCTGGACGTTGCAGTTTCTGCGACACTAAAAGTGAAACTCTGCAATCTGATAAAGGCGGTTGTTGACGAGGACGATGAGGGCTGTTATTCGATTGACAAACCCAACGCAATAAAGGTTGCAAATATGGCTTGGGCCACCAGCAAAATTGGCAGAAATCTCAGTCGCCACCGAAGGCAAAGGCGATGGAGTCCCTCAAGAGACGAGCGCAGCCCAACATATTGTCAATTCCGTCGTAGTGTAGCTAATCAACAAAAATGTTAGTTGGATCTTTACACAATTTTTTAGAATTGATAACTTACCTTTTCAGTGCGGAGAATTAACGGCAACGAGTAGACTCGAACCCGCGACAACCCTGCTCCCATAATGGGCCCTCAATAAGCTAGCCGTCTAAACGACTGAGCTGTCAGCACTTGACGTTTCTGATTTTGTTTTGGTAATGACAGGCGTTTGATTATTCTTGCATACTTATGAATCCTCCATAATTTTATCAAGGCGCATAAACATAAAAAGAAAGGGTGATCTAACCCTATGCTTGAATGGGCTTAAAAAAATTCACCAGCTGAACATTTTAATACTGAAGTTAAGGTTAAATGCGGCCCTGAGCTGATACGACAAAAATTTCTGCTGCCGTGTCCTGAACGATCAATGCTATTGGTCATTGGCCGCAAAAAATACGATAAAAAATTCAGATTACAAGCTTTCGGAAACTGTCTCGCTTTGTGTCCCTGTGCAAATAGTTGCCGAGCTATGTGACTTTCTTTCAGGGCGGCCCTAAATTGAGGATTTCCCTTACAATGAGATAAAATATGTATTTGTCCAATCAGGGGGGACGCTTTCGTGCCGAGCCACTCGAAGTATTGTTCCAGTTGGCATACCGTAAAACACGAATCCAATGCTACACACGGATCGAGTGCAACAAAGAGTAAAAATGCAGATCACATGATGTGCAAAAAAAAAAAGGCGAACCTTTAAAGGTTTCACCCCTCCTACTCAGTGTATCCATTTTATTCTTCTTGATCTACTTCTAGAATCGGTGCTTCTTCTTCTGCATAAGTTGGTAATCTGAAGCGGTCTTCTGTATCTCGAGGCTCAGTAGGTAGTATCCCGCTCTTGGCGAAGCCCTTTTGAATCGTCGCCGGCGAGATTGAAGCCCACCCTTCTGCTACAAAGCGCGAAATAAGTTTACGCTTCTCTTGTGGGGTCTTTGGGAACTCATGATCAATGTGGTAAGCCAAGTAGCTATTTCTGCATTATAATAACAATTAGAAAAGATGTATAATAAAGCAAAACGAAAACTTACCGCACAAAGTCCTTGAATGGCTTCATCACAGCAACGTCCATCGGCTGCGCCAGACCTGTTATCCCCGGCGGAGCAAACTCAACCTGCGTGCAGTTGTCTTCTTCGAGCACGGTACGAACAGAATTCATCTTGTGAACTTTTAAGCTGTCCAACAGGAGTAACCTACAGCCATCTACTGAGGGTTTCCAGATCTAGCACCATAACAATTTAGAAACTCATAATTACAATAAAATAAACCGATATTGTACGTACGCGTTGAATCCACTCTTGCATCACAGCTTCGTTGCAAAACGCTTTCTTTTGGACAGTGTGTTCGCATGATGAGTGTCCAAAGGACGGATTCCAAACGTCCTGTGACACCGGGCCGCCTGGAATGCCCGCAAAAACTTCGAGGGGAGGCAATTTAACTCCCGTGGCTGATGCAGCTAGAAATACAGAACAGCGAAACCCATTCACCCCACTTCCTACAATACGCACAGTTAGTAAAAAAATATTAATAAGTTTAAATATTTTTAGTTGGTTAAAAAATATCTTGTCTGACGTCCACAGTTGGAGTTCCAACGAAGTCGATTGTTGTCTTGCCATTCATGTCAATGTAAACTGCAGTTTGATCCATGTTGAACACAGAGCCGTATTTGGACGGGCCCGTGGCGTATGAAAGAGCTCCACACTCTTCAATTGCGTACTAAATTGAGTGGCTAAACTTTGAAGCAACAAGCTGAAACACAAAATAAGAAATAGAAGTAAAAAACCCAGTATTACTAGCATTACCTCCATGCCGGATCTTATCTTGCGGCCTTTATGAGTAATGTGTCTGATAGAAAGCTTGTTACGTTTGAGAAAGCGGCGCAAAAACTCGATATATGCACCGCGGGAACGACTCGCAAAGAGCTCTCCATCAAACCTAGAATGCATTAGAAGCAGACATTGCATCGAAACGCAGAGAGACCGATTTTTGAGCATTTCTGTAATCCACGACAACAGTATTAATCAGACACTTTTAGAACAATTACTAGTATTCGGAATTTAATGCATAAATAAAAATACCTTAGCTCGACATTCGGGTGTTTAACGTAGAGGTTTTGGCGGCATGGTACTGAGGCGTAGTACTTGTTTGGTGCGGCACTGGCAAGGGCATTTTGTTTGCCGCATCCACCGGTACATTGTCGTTCGGCGAACGTCTAGCTCAGCAGCCAAGGCGACGACTGAGCTGGCCTCTCCGAGGCGTAAAAGCCCTCGCAGCTTGGATTTGTTTTTGTTCTTCGGGCGCCGTGTCATTTGCACAATGGGGGCGGGTGTCATTTTGGCGCGGAAGTGAGATTGTTGGTGCGCAGTGAACACAAGTGTTTACGGGTGTAAGAAGTGCGCACGCCTCTATGCAATTTATACTAGAATTGAACTTTTTACCAGTGTAGCATTGAATTCGTGTTTTACGGTAAGTGCTTCGACACAGTTAAAACTGCACGATATTTAAATAGTTATTGCAGCACCCAGCCAAGTGTTACCATTTAGTTTATTTGTTATAAGAAGCCAGGATCCATTGCTCCAACAATCATGCCTCAAAGGCGTCAACGTAAACAAATTCGTGTCAATCTTGCCCCTTGCATACAAATATGGGCCGAAGCCACCTTTATTATGAAAAATTGCACATAACATCCACATAGGTCCCTGTGACTCGCTTGGACTCGTGCAGTGTTTTCTCAGTGTCGACCCATAAGATGCTCTGCTGAACACTGGCGCTGCGGTGCTAGGTCGTTGAGAGGATGCCGCTGGTCGTGTAGGGCAACACGATACTGCTGAGCCTGGCCATACTGACCGTAGCAATCCCGGTGGCCGTACGGGCGTCGAAATACTGCTGCGTATGATAGTCACTGCTACCACGCCTGTAGAAGGACTACCGCTGAGCGGGATCGACGTCTCAGTATGCTGCTGCTGATGTTTGGGTGCGTCGAGATGCCACTTGGATTATTGACGAAATGCTGAGCTGCTGCTAAATCTGGTTACTGACGCCGGCGAGATGCTGCTGGCTCTGGTTGTTGACGGCGTCGAGATTCTGCTGGCACTGGTCAATTCATGTCTTGGGCCCCGGCCTTGTTGATGGTGCGATCTCCTGACGTGGTTGGAGTTGGCATCGGGGCTGGCCGTGCTTGGTCTGGTTGAATTTACTAACATGATATTCACTTTGCCTCTGTGCACTGGCCACTCTGATTACGAAATCAAGCAAAAACTGATCACCATTGATAAAGTTGTACTTCTGGGAGTCAACATTTTGCCAATGTTGACGTTTTCTCCGCTAATTTGTCATGGATTCCATTTAAAGTCCAAGATACCGCTTGGGTGTTAATGGTCAGGCCATTGGCTACCTTAATACTCGAATATTTTTTACGTATGATTGGTTACCGAAAGCATTCAGTCTGTCTTTTTCTCTTCCAACGCTCAAGTCCTCAAGCATACAAACCCAGAGCAAATCTGTGTCATGCGCGTGACGTGTGGCCTGGCCGCTGCAATGACGATTGCTCTCCAAGACATTGAAATCACAATGGCGAACGAAGCGAGTCCTCCTGTCTCCACGATGGGACCACCTGATGAGACCCACACGATCGCTGCTGCGACGCACTGGGCTGATGTTAGCGACAAACGATTGCTGCGCAGTCACCCACCAATTAAGGCCGAGAAAGAAGACGAGCCCGATAGTATCCTTAACAGTGAAGACGATGAAGCAATCAGTTATTCTCTGACTTTCATAGGCAGAATCCTACCCGGCATCGTTACAAAATAAGAGTACTGTTACTAAAAAAAATTCCGCTCAATCGATTATTTGTGTTTTGAAATACTGATTTAACTTATTCAAAAGTACTTTTGGAGAAGAACGCCACTACCAGGATGTTGTATCATACTTATAAGGCCATCATCTGAGCACGAAGATGAACAAAGTAGCATCTGGAACCGATCGCGTGATGCAAGCAGAATTTGTAGATGGTAGAATCAATCGTCTAGAAAAATGTTACTCCAGTCTCAAAGGCTACGTCGGAGGGGTCTGAATAAAAAGTTCAGTATCACTAAAATCAGTTTTTTTTAAATATGAAAACGGATTACTGCAACTTTCTTAAAAATATGAATATGATATTGTTCCAATATTTCCAGTATAATTTACAAAAGTAGGCTCATAGAAACTTTAGATGCCTTACGAAACAATTGGACGTCAGCAGCCGCCTCAACACCATTTCTTGATGTCTGTATTGCCCATGCTAGCTCGTAGTTACGAAACTGATAGACAATCATTATCTCAGAGTCCACAAAGAACTAAATTGCAATGGACTGCTCACTCTATTACTTCGACTTCCGAAAGCACCCTCCCTCAAGAGCGATGCCCTCCAGCAAAGACATGTGCGCTTACTTCTACGAGCCCCTCGGCGAGGGCCACTTCCGCTGCAAGTAGTGCAGTAGTGAGCGCAAACAGCTCCCCAGCACTGGTTACTTAAACCTCATGGCCTACCTGACGCTCAAGCACGAAGGCTTCAAGGCCCAGTATGGCGCGTCACTGTCCGGCAACGCGGGACGTCTCCAGGACTACGGCTTCATATCCGAGGAGACGTCCCATCGTTTCCAGTGGATGCGTTGGGTTGTGGATCGGAACGTGCCGCTCTTAACGAGCTGACACGCTCTATGTCACGGTGAAAATCCGTGTCGTCACGTGTGCTTCTCAACAGCATGCACGATGTAGCTTAAATGGTCAGCAAGACTACTCAAACAGACATAGGTACAAGTTTCGGAATAATGCTTGACGGATGGTCTCATGGTTAAATGCACTACGTTAAAGAATATGCTGTGTACGATCTGGACGGCACTCTACGTCTACAACTTCTCGCTGTGTCACCACTCGACAGAGGGTCCCAAGACGCAGACTCGCACATCCAGCTGTTTGACTGTTATGGATGTATACGACAATACACTCGGGATGGTGGCATTTATCATCGGTGACAACTGCAACCCAAACCAGGCTGTTGCTACTAAACTCGGTGTCCCTTTGATTGGATGTGCCAGTCATCGATTTAACCTTGTGATTAACCGATACCTTACTGATTACGAGCCGTTACTAGCGCAAGTTAACACATTGATGTCGAAGTTATCTCAAATCAATAATTTTGCGGAACTCGCAAAATCCACCAGTCTACATCCTATCACACAGAATATTACGAGATGGAGTTCAAGTTTCGAAATGTTGGAGCGCTACTATCGCATCCGACCTCAGGTCAAGACTGTGGACGCGAGAGAAGACTTTAAACCGACGGGTTCTGTGTACCGCAAGCTGCTTGCTCTCCTCGAACACATGAAGAAGTTCCAGAGTGTGACGAAGAAACTGCAGTGTGACGGCATCGACTTATCCGACGTCCGGCTTTTGTTCGACTCTGTGGTGCGTGAGTACCCATCTATGCGTGACCAGCTTAAGTCGACTGCCTAAGATTGTCCACTCCCCCGTCTTCGAGGCAGCGGCTGTCAAGGTGATCAACGGAGGTGTTCTTTCAGCTGCAGAAGCTGCAGCGGTCAAGCGATTCGAGTTCTTGAGCAGTGGTAGCAAGAGGAAGGCATGCAAGGAAGATTACGCGACGCAGTTTCTTCGTGCTGGTCCAAGCAAGCGCGCTAAGCATGGAGGAGACAGTGGTAATATTACCTACAGCGAGTTGCTGAAGCAGCTACCCCCAACATCAAATGCATGCGAGCGATTATTCTCGCAGTGCAAGCTGGTGCTTACACCTCAGCGGACATGCATGTTGCCTGCCAATTTTGAGCTGATTATGTTTTGCGTGCAAACAGGGATTTATGGGATGCGACGACGTTAGCTTCAGCTGGAAGTGACGCAGAGCTGTAGGCAATATTGCAATACTTACTGCAGCTTGTTTTATTGGAAATTGTGGAATTTCGCTTTTTATTACTATTGCGCTGACCCACCGTCAATTCCGTATATTGATGTATTGGAGAACCCCTCGATAGATCCTCCAAGTCTTCCACTCCACAGAATGCTCTTTCGATAGTCCACGATATTTATTTTGCAGCACAGGCAGAGGACCCCCTACCTCCTCCTCCTCGGAGCGCCGCTATTCTCTACCTAACACTACTGAGAAACCATGCCTTCCTCTCAGAAGCCGACTACCCGGCGTCGGTGGAATGACAATCATTGTAGTCTTTCTGTGTAAAAATACGTTCCTTCTTTGAAATTTACAAATCTCTCGTGGTCATTATATCCAATCAAAACTATGGCGTTTTATTCTGTAACATCTAGTACATGCACACTATGGAGGATACTGGTCAGTACTGGCGTATTTTTCCGTGGTCGTCTGTATATTTGTGCCTAACAACTTGTTGGGGAAGTCAAATACAGCTACTAGAGAGTTTTCGTACACCATTCCCGTCACCTTCACCCCCAAAAGATGTTTAAAACACCAAGTTGCCCTATTCTATACCTCAACATTCTAATGAAAACTACAGATGTAGTGACTTTTTATCACGACCCTCACCGACCATCCACTTGCACACTGCCTCTACTTCCACTAACCCTTTCACTTTTGCTTTAGCAATGGCAGAACCAACCAAGCGCAAGAACTTCAGCGAAGCTAAAGATGTCATGTTTTTGAAGCAGACAATTGCGGACCCTCCATCGGGACAGGAGTACGACAAAGTCATGGAGCAGTGGGAGAAGCTTGTTGAGGCATTGGTTGCTTCTCCTGATTTACACGCAAACACCATACCGTAAAAATTGCTCAAAATCGCATCAACGCGCTTATTATTAAGTAGATCGTTTTGTTAATCTACCTACCGTAGTTCCTTACAGCTTATTTGTGTGCTAGATGCTGCTAATAAGAAAAACACCGCTGCGATGCGTCTCTCGGGTGCGACCGAATCGCACACTGAGAAAAACGTTTCACTGGATAAGCTCGTCTTATTGATGGATGAGTGCAAAGCAGAGAAAGTGGCGAAAAAAAGAGAAAGGAAGAGGAAAATACAGCGCCGGTGAAGCCATCCGCCGTATGGCTGTCGAGCCACTTAATCGGTCATGGAACAAAAATGATGATGGTTCATCTGACAGCCCCTCCCGAAATAACAAATTTGCAAGACTTGCGGAGATTATGAAGGCTCAGAAAGAACAGAAGCTTGCGATGCATCGAGAGAAGTGGGAGCGAGAACGCGAGGATAGACACGATCTCGAGAAGCGTTTCATGTTGTTGCTGGAGCATCTAGCTAACAAGAAGCGGTAAATTGAACTTTGGTTGGTTCATAAAATTGTTTAAATTGACAACTCTAAGTATTCCTCCAGTGTTGGAGGTGCTACACCGAAGAACTGGATGATCTGGTTACCGCCATAATAGCAGCAATAGCAGTTTGTCAGTAGAATAACAACTCGTACAAATTTACCGACAGGACTCAGACGCATCTTTAAGTCCCTTTTGAAAGCGATAATAGCCCAATGGCGTTTCATGGTTCCAAAGTTCCATTTTAGTGGACAAAGTCGCTAACAGAATAGTCGGGGTCACCAAAGACGGCCCTGCCTCCGAACACGTCAGCATTTTCACAAAAACGGCAGCAATTTACTTGCAGCAAACACAGTAGTGTCGTGTCTGCGTCCTTTAAATGGCCCGAAGAAGTGAGCGCATAGTCCATCAGGTGTAGTCAATCCTAATAATAAGAGAAACAATAAGTCGATGCTAAAGATAGTTTTACATAAATAATTGAAATATCTTGAAAGATCAGATAATGCATCCTCCTGTGTCTGCTGTACACGTTACGCTGCAGATTTTCACATCGATGCTCCTTTCGAGAGAACATGCGGCAGATTCCGACATTCGTTCCGTCTAGAAAAGCGAAAATAATGGCTACAGCGGTTCGAAGCTCGGCCGTCTCACAGTAGGCACGCATTTGTGTGCGCACCACGACTGGATTGAAGTACATGTGATCATGGTATCTTGCGTCTACATAATCAACTAGAGTAGTAGAGTAAGTCACAAATTAGCAGAGCGGTACGAATCAGATCACATCACGTATAACATACTCATCCAAAGAAAGATGCGACTGAGTGCGGGTCTTGACCGGCCGAAGGTGCTGGTCATGTCATGCAGGCGTCAAGGAAAGCTAAGCCTGTAGAGCAGAACCGCAGCAGCATCTTCAGCATGACATCGATCGTTGTTTTCCGCCACAGCGACAGCTGGAAGAGCAAAAAGGCGAACAAGAAGCCGCACACCACGAACGTTGAACCAAAAATCGAGCTCTGCATTTACGTCGCAGTAGGTGCTTAGCCGAAATTGCACATCAGGAAAAGAGGCCTCTCTGGGACGTAAAAACAGCCTGCTTGTAGCAAGGCTAGCCACAGATCTTCCTCTACGAAGGCGGCTAGCAGTGCCAGCAGCCGGGGAGCTTCGTCTTTTATAAATTGCATCGCCACTGTCAGCTGAAATTTGACTGGATGGCTTGGACTTTCCTGCTGTGGTACGATTGACTGTTAGACAGCTGGTAGCAAAAAAGTAAAGGAGTAATCTTGCGAAATCTCTATGGAAGTGTCTACGTTCACCAAGTTTTTTGCCATAAAACAAACATTTGGAGTACCGGTGATCAAACATTTATATTTTTTTTAAATTGCGAGCCTCTATCGCCGTTCATTAGACCCTCTTTCGCTCCCGCCTCCCGCCTCCCGTCCCCCCAAGTTCCCCCCCAGTTCCTCCACGGTACTCCCTTCGTTTGCCTATCGGCGCCGCTCGTCGTAGCGCCATGTCAGCAAGCCGAATATCGCGCCCCACCAGTGGAAAGGCTAATCTCCAAGATGGAGGCACTCTTCCCGGAACTTCAGGCGATGAAAGCCGAGATAAAACGGAACATACAACGAAAAAAAAAACACTTCATATTACTTTCCCTCCATTCAGCGGTGTATTTGCACCGTAGGCGGCTTTTGAACGGTACAATGTCATTTGGCGGGTGCGTTTGTTGTGATGTATCTAATGATGAATGCATGCACGCATATGTACCAGAAGGACACTCATCGGATTTACAAGTTGCGAACGAGTAAATCTGTACGTGATCGGAATCGTGAGCGAAGTAAATGTTGTGCTTTGACAGGTACACATCCTGTCCTGTACGACGAGAAATTTGTGTTCTATTCGAAGCCATTTATCTGCAATCACGGTTGGCAGTTTAACCCCCGTGGAAAAGGCATCAGAACAAACCACACTGTTCGAGGGATTGGGTGTAAGCCGAGACTTAACGCGCTCCTGAAACAAGACGAAGACGGAGTGTACATGGTATGTATTCAAAGCACACGTCGGTCCACAACCATAGCGTTGGTCCTGAGGAGTATTTCACGTACGCTGAGACTCGCAAGGTGGACTCGCCTGACACAAAGATGACTGTTAAAACAATGTGGCAAGGTAAGGTCAACAGTAGTACAATTTATAGCTGGTCATTTGCTAACATGATGTCATATAGGTGGCTTAACCGCGAAAAGATTCTGCGCTATTTAAAAGAAGCATTCGGAAAACCGATCCAGCCAAAGGACGTCAAAAACATGATTGCTCAGATGTGATGCGAAACATATACCTCGCCGGATGACAATGTCCGTGTTTCACAGTTGTTGCAAGATTTCAGTGAAGATCCAGGAACGGCTGTCAATATCTTTCGCGATCCAGGTTCCGAATTGACGAGCTGCATACCATTCCAGACAGCACATATGAAAATGATGGCTCGCAAATTCCCAGAAGCACTTTGTATAGATGCCACACACGGCACACATATTAAAAGGTACGGTGCGAGCACCAGTTAATAAATTGGTGACATAATTACGAACACGTTAGGTGATGTCACCAATTGCGTGGGAATTGGTTTCATATTCACCAATTACTAACAATGCATTTGATGTAGGTATCGGTTGTTTTGTTTCATGGTGACAAATAAATCTGGCGCGAGGCGTTTGTTCAGCATGCCTTGATTGACGGAGTGACAAAGCCTAACATAAGGAGTGTGTTCGAGGCGTTTAAGCAGAACAACCCAGCGTGGGCCAATATCAAGGTGGTGATTGTTGATAAGGATGCCACTGAACTTGGCGTACTAGTAGAAGAACTACCTGAGGCTACAGTGATTCTTTGTCATTTCCACGTCATTGACTATCTCAAACGCGAAATCAGCAAAAAAAGGTCTACGCGTTTACGGCATTTGAGAAGGTACATGCCAAGAGCTTGATTACGATGATGGTGCGGACTGGTGATGAACGAGAATTCGATCGCTATATACGAGCCCTTCAAGCTCTATGTAAGAGTAAGCCACAATTTTTGAAGTATCTGGGGGCCAATTGGTTAAGCTGTAAGCCATTGTGGTGTACGTTCCTGCGCGGATGCATCCCTCACTTGGACAACAACACAAACAACCAATTCGAAGCAAGTTAGGGGGCTGCGAAAGGTATTCTTCATCGGCATTTGCCCATGGATGAGTGCATCGATCATTTGTTTTTCTACAGTGGGTTGCCGAGGATAAATATCGCACCAAGTCAAAATGGGTTGGCGTTCGTCACAATCACAAGTATGACGAAGAACTAAAAGTATTGGCAAAGATAGCAACTCGTCATGCATGCGATCAGATTGAAAGTCAATATACAGCTAGCAAGTAGGCGGATTACACTGTTGAACGCTGCGAGACTTCGATTTTTATGTTCACTTTGACCAGCCAGATATCGTCAAGTAATATGCGGTATGTTCTGTGGCTCGTTCGATGTTCTATGTCTTATTCCACTAGCGTTTTTATGTTGTTTCAGGTTAATTTGGAGACTAACCATTGTAGCTGCGTGCTCAACTAAACACTTCTTCTCCCGTGTCGGCATATTATATTTTTAAGGCGGGAAAATGATTATTTCCGATCCGCAATTCCATTTGAAACAATTCCAGTGCGATGGTCGATAGCTGAGGTCTCCAGTGATTATGAAGATCTTGTATGTGAAGAAGGGGACGCTGTAAGCTTGTCTGTGGGTGATGTTGCCTTCGACGGCTCAAATCGAGCTCAATTGCACAACCAGAAATATCGAGCAATATTTGCTGTTTGCCAACGAATTGCCGAGGGTGTCACTGATAAAGGGAAGTGGGGATTTACAAGTTGGTACCGCTATTTGAAGGCTTTAGATAAAATGGTTCGTGATGACAAAGATCCGCCAATGTTGGATGTAGCAAGGAACGGCTCAGGCACGCTCAACTCAGGTGGCACAGGAGAGACCGATGACGATATTGTTGTCGCTCAGTTTGGAGATGGTGGTGATATTACCACCAACATTGGTGATGTTACCACAAATTTGAGCGAACTGGGTGTCGTCGCTCAGTTTGGAGATGGTGGTGATATTACCACCAACATTAGTGATGTTACCACAGATTTGAACGAACTGGGTGAGAACAGTACCAATCCACCATGCATCTTGACTTCTGGACATGATATTAAGGTGGACCTCGAAAAACCTCTTGAAGTTTCGCTGGACGAAGAAGAAAAACGCATCCGAGAGACAAAACGGGCGTCGAAGAAGCTGTCTTCACTTTTAGCGAAGCGAAAACTTGAATTGGACGTTACAACTGAAGAAAAGCCTCCCCACTAAATATTGGATGATGATGTCAAAAACATAGTAAAGCTTAATACAGCTAGTCGTCCATCTGGAAAACCAAAGCAAAAAGAAAGCTTTAAGAAGGCAAAGAGAAGCAAGGAGATTACGGATACACTGGCGTATGTGCACACGGTCGCCACTGTGGGTGATGTTACGTTGGAAATTTTGGACGAAGTTGTGAAGACAAAACAGCTTTCAATAGCGGTTATTGGAGAAGCTCTCGACGATATTCGCCGCATGTTCGATGGTGCGGTTTTCAAGCGTCCCAAAACATTAGTGATCAAGGGTAATCACTCCGGTTATGTAGAAAACAATATTTGATTCGTGCTTCCAGGTATGTAAATGTGTTATTTTAAGTATTGATGATATTGGTGTCATCTTCACCAATTCTTACCAAGATGCACAACTCACTAGCCAATATCTTGATAGAACCTATGATGATGAAAAGCATAGACTCGGCTACAAACGTGAAGATCCGCGAAGACCTAATCAATGACACACAGCTGACCTCAAGTGATATAGTGATATCGATTCTTGGCGTTGGGACGTTTAGTTTGGTGGATATAGAGCGAACGCAAAGTGGCACGAAACATCAAAGAAGCTGACCAAGGCCCGTAAGCGGGTTAAGTTTGTGGAGAAAATTGTTATTGATGACGACCACAAAGAAGTAAAGCGTCAACGCAACCTGCACATGATATATCATGAACGTCGACGTGTTTTTAGTGCAAATGGCCACAATATTCCGTTCTTGAATTTAGCAGGATATGGAGGTGACCAACGGCTGAGTGATTCGCGTGTATTTCTGGCTTCGCTACGCGTTGTCAAAGAGACAGAGCCACAAGCTTGGTAAAATCCGAAATATGTTACAGTTGTCGACCCACTGTATTTGCAACTGTCAGATGTGGAATGAAGGAATCAATACAGCGACACAAACGATCATATTTTCACGGAGATGCGCTCAAATCGCATCGTTTGCTGTCCAACGTACGTTGACATTGAATTTCCAAACTGGCGCGGCATCATTTTTAACTTTGAGCGCAAAATTGTGTGGAAGTATGATCCGTTCCACAAAAAATCGATTTTGGATGTGGTGCATGAGGTTATTAGTGGCGTTTTCATGCAATTTATGACTTCTCACTTGGAGATGCAAGCTAAATCATTTACTGGATGACGCCAGTGTGATGGACACAGATGTGGTGTATTGATCGTGCAATGGTTCGAGCATCATTTGTCACTGGTGCGAAGCACACCTCCCGATGCAGGCATTTCACTTGCCCACGATGATAAACTGGATCCGAAGCAACTAGCATATGAGAGGTACAAACATTTTTCGTACGAATTGGATAGCGTAGTGACCATTGTCGATACTAAGCAGAAATAAACCATCTTTAGTCTATGAGTGAGAAAGATCTTCAAATCCATCTTAGATTTAACACTTATTGGGTTTGAGGAGTGTGCTGCAAGTCACTTGTGTAGTAGAGAAAATTCTCTAATAACCACACAAGAACCGGTAGCGTTTTGAACCATACTGATTCATTCTCGTCTGCTCTATGCACAAAATATTGGTGAGCGTATGGAGAGCCATCTCTATTTGCCAAATGCATAATATGCATTTGAGACAACGTCAAACAAAATGATACTTACGAACCATTTAGAGTTATCAAGATAATCGAGCTTAAAGTTGGCCAATTGATTTACGCACTTAACCGAAACAGTGACATTTATTGTAAACTTCCATCGAAAAAATATAAAGCTACCCTTATTCAATTGCTTTTAACAAGAGCTTTTCTTAAATCTCTAAAATTGAAAAAAATATTGAGCTCACAACACTCCTAAATGTATCGTCATTTCGAGGGCCCATAAATGGATATAATATTTTTGAGCGAACACAACTTCTTCAGTTTTAAGCATTCTGCAGCTTATATGGGCTTGAAATATAGAGGAGACGCCCCGCTTTCGTTTAGAGTGCTTAAATCGCGATTCGTACTTAGGTTCATAAGTATCATTTTGTTTTGGGTTGTCTCATATCTGACTGCAAGTCTGAAGGAAAAGTGAAGGTGAAGATTGACACGAAACCTCTCTAATATTTCCAATATTTGATAATCGCGTTGTTGAAGTTGCAAAGTCGCGCGTATCTTCATTGGCGTCCGAATGTTGCGCGACTGTAAATCAAGCAAACTGTACCCACGCTATAGCGAACATTTCACAACAAGATGTCGACATCACCTACGCAGCTTGTTGTGGGCGTCGAGGGCGCCCGCGACCTCCTCGTGGGGGATCTGAACGGCTCCAGCGACCCGTTCGTGCAGCTATCGGTACTAGACACCAAGGGGAGCCCCCTAGCGGCTGCAGGAACCCACAAGACGCGCGTGGCCAAGCGCACGCTGAGTCCGGAATGGCACGAGACGTTCACTCTCGGCTCTCGCAGCTTCGACCTGCGCTTAGCGACGACGTTGCGCTTTATGGTGTTCGACTTCGACGGACTTAAGCGAGACGACGTCCTGGGCGTCGTGGACGTGCCGCTGGACATGATTACGTGCGACGCGGAGCCCATGGACGACTGGTACCGTATCGTCAAGGTGCCGGATGTAATGCGAACCGACGCCAAGGGAGAACTCCACTTGACGTTCAGTAGACCCGCAGCTCGAGTCAAAGCCAAGTCCGTGGCCTCCGAGAGCCCCAACTTGCTGTACGTGACGATCGACTCGGGCAAAGATTTGCTGCCCATGGACCGCAACAACAGCAGCGATCCGCTCGTCAAGTTGTCGGTCGTGGGGCAACGTCATCAAACGGAAACCGTGGCCAAGACGTTGAAGCCTCATTGGGACGAGCGCTTCGCCTTCCTTCTGCGTGACGCACACACGACGTTGGAGCTGCTGGCCGAAGACGAAGATCGAACGATTAACGACTTTTTGGGCCGAGCGCAATTGGTGCTGGCCGATGTGGTGGAGCCCCATGAGGAGAAGACAGTGACGGTCACTCTTTTGGATCGAAAACTGCATCCGGACAAAGACCGAGGCACGCTGAAGCTCCGACTGCTGTGGGTGTACGACCCCAACGCTGAGAGTATCACGAACAGTGCCAAGAAGAAGAAGGACAAGTCCATTTTACAGTCACTCAAGCAGTCCATGCGCGTGAGTGCGCCTGCTGGTCCGTACGATTCGGACGACGAGCTGAACGACGAGGACGACGAGGTGCTGGATGTCGAGAGCGACGAGGAAGTGGACGCGTCGTCACTCCCGCCCGCCGCACCAGGAACGACGCGACTGAACTTCGCAGTGGCAACGATCCACCGCGTGGAAGACTTGCCACCGATGGACTCGCTGCTGTTCGACAAGGGGGAGAACCGCAAGCACAGCAAAGGAGGCGTCGACGTCTACGTGGCTGCCGCTTTAGCATCCGAGCCAGAGGAGTTTGTACGCACACGTGTGCGTACAAAACATGGACGACGGGACCAGTTAAACGCAAACTTCCGCGAGAGTTTGATGCTGTATCTGCCCGACACGAAGGAGACGCACAATGTGATTTTTAACGTCATGGATTGGGATCCCGTGGGCGGCGACGAAGTGGTCGGGAGATTCGAGCTCCGGAACCTCGAAGCGGTGGCCAAAATCCACGAAAAGCGGCCCTTCTGGGTCAATCTGTACGGCGCCCCCGTCAAAGGAGCGAGTAACAACAGTCGGGCGGCGGAGCTTATGAACGAGAATGAAAATCTGGCGTCTGCGTATCGTGGACGCGTGCTCATGACGCTGCGTATCCGAGCCAAGTCTTCGGATTGTTACGAAGCCAAACACCAGAAGCGATTGGCCCCCAAGCTGCCCATTGAGAGCTTCCCGGAGAGCTGCGTGTACCGCATGCGAGCTCACTTTATCCAGGCCGTTGGGTTGCCGTCTGCTGTGGCCAATATGAAGCCGAAACTGTCGCTCGTCTTGTCCTGTGGTCTGCGTCAGATCGCGTCGACGCGGAAGAGCGCAGTGAACGGGAGTATCAAGTGGAACGAGACGGAGGAGAGCGACAAGATGCTCTTCCCCGTGGATATCAACCAGGTCCCGCATGTGTTCTTGTACTTGTGCGAGAAGGACGACGACAACCGTGTCGCCATCTGCTACAAACGCTTCAGTGCCAAAGAGCTGCTCATGTCGCAGTTTGAGCGCGAGACGGAGTGGATTCCTCTGCTTGGAGATCGCGCTGTGGCCAAGGCCAAGCCACGGGATGAATTTACCGGTAAAGTGATGGTACGTCTCGGTTTTGGCTCCATCGAAGCAGCCACAGCACAATCCTGGGACCAAAAGACCATGATCGATTGCGTGAATCGCCACAAACCCTATCAGGTGCGTGTTCGTCTGTATGAAGCCAGGAACTTGGTGTCGCTACACGAAAGCACCAAGATGATCGTCGCGAGTGCCACGATTCAATGCTGGGATGGCTGTCACAAGACGCTGGAGAAGGATGCCAAGCAACAGGAACCTTCCACGTCTCCAGTGTGGGCGCAAACGTTCTGTATGGACGTGAACCTACCGCATCTGCAGTACGCGCCTCCCGTGTTGATCCACGTGAGGAACGAGAATCCGTGCGAGTACATTGGCACAGCAGCCATCAAGCTATCGAGTGCTGATACCAGTGATGACAGCGTGACGCTGTGTACGTCTCAGGAACTCAAGCAGAACGAGCGTCCACAGCAGCCCAAGCCCAAGTGGCTCTCTGTGGTGTTCACTGGAGACGACGGAGAGACGCTACACGGTCAAGTTCTCGCTTCGGTTGAGCTCATTCGCAAGGCCTTTCCCGATGAGACTTTACCGGAGCCAGAAGCGCTGGATAAAGTCCACATGGACGTGTAAGGGTGCAGCAAAAGGGTGAGACCAGGGTAAGTTGCTGGAATGAATGTTGCGTCTTGCTTTAAGTTGCCAATCTACACCAGAAGCGACGTGACCAGACCGTTGCCGTACGAGCGGTCGATCTGCACGACGCCGTTCGCCACCAGCGAGTACAGCGCGCGTATGACTACACCGTTGCCGTGCGGTCTTCCGTGGTCTTTGAGGACTGTACTGGCCTCCTGCTTGAGTTCATTCACTCCCATCTCGCCGTCGTGTTCGTACAGTAAATGCAGCAGCACAGCTTCTTCTCGTAACGAGGGCGGGTTGGTGTCTCTCGCGGTCAAGAGCTGCACGTCCACCATGTGGCGCATCTTGCGTTTCCGTCTGGCCAGCTCCAGTCTCAGCGAGTCCACGTGAGCTTGTACCGTGGCTCTCTCCTTCTTAGCCTCAGCTACTTCTTCTTTCAGCATGGGCAAGTCTCGAACGTTCTCGTCCAAGTTCTCCTCCGTCTCTTCCGCTGCGATGATCTCTCTCTGTAGTGCATCCTTCTCGTCTTTCAAATCGTTTAACACCTGCTCTCTAGCTGCTGCAGTGGCGTCTGCTTCGACGTCCACACTCTCCGTTTGTCTCGTGTTCCTCTCTTCTGCAAGCAACGCCTGGCGTCGCGTCTTCTTCCTCTGTAGTGAGCTGATAGCGGCCTCGATGTCTCGCTTCTCCTCTGCGCGGAGAGCTACAGCTTCTTGCAGCTCAGATATCTCCACTTGCGCTTCTTGCTCCTCTTCTTCGTCGTCCTGTTCTTGTTCTGAGTCGTTGTGTTCTTCCTGTTCGGCCTCGTCCGCCTCGTTCTCCTCCTTCAGAGCTTGGAGTTCGACCTCGCGCTCGGCTACGCGCTGCTCTATTGTCTGCATCTGCTGCTCCCACGCCGTTTCCTCATGCGCAAGTTGAGTCTCCAGTCGGCTCTGTAAGGCCAGTTCATCTGTCTTTCTCGCCTTCTCCTGACACAGCCGAACCGTGTCGGACAGGGCCTCGAACCGGCGCTTAAGCCGGTCGCACCGCTCGATCGCCTCTGACGACCCGTTCTTCTCGTCAATTTCGAGAGCTAATCGATGAAGTTTTGTATGCCATGTGTCCTGATTGCCGGAAACGTTCGCTTTCGCCGCGTAGGCCGCACTAGAGACGAGCGAGTAGAGCGAGCGGGACGGAATGGATGGCGACTTTGAGACAGGCCTCCGAGGCTTAGAAGATGAACTAGGGGCCTGTAAAGGTACTGATACGTGAATCGACGGAGTGCGGAACAGACAAGACCCGATGGAGGCGCCTAACTCGCGGATATCGTCCGCACACAGCTCGAGACGGCGAGCATCTTCGTCCACGCGACGGCGCTTCCTCTCCGACATCAGCAATAGAAAATGTGGCGCACAAAATAAATGCTTTTTAGTTTTACCGGTAACTACCTCGAAGTATTTTTCTTAAAAACGTTTGTATTAAAATAGTTTAAGATGCTAAAAATATCACAGGAAAGAGTACAGTTGCGAAGTGCAATTGACGATGACGCTGTCGTCGCCGTCCCCCGGCGAACATGGGGCTGGCCCTGACGCCGTTATCCGCATGCAGTTCGACACTGCGATCGCCAAGCTTCTAGTGGCTCAAACAGACCAGCTCCGTGTGCTTGGGGACTCGCTGCGGGATGCGTCCACCGCCATGTTGCACAAACTCCAGGACCAGGTATGCTCCCAGGTGAATGAAACCAGCGCCGCCCCGCCTAAGCCAGGCCTCCACGCCATGATAGACGAGCTCTTCGCTCGCCACGAAGTGCAGCGAGGGCTAATCGAGTGGCTGGGGGAGGACGAAGCCCGTAATAGAGCGAGAACTTTAGTAACGGAGCTCCAATTTGACATTCGAACGGTAGACGGCAACGACGCGCGCACGACTCTAAACAAACTGCTGCCTCTGTATATGGAAGCTCTAAACGTCCGAGAACTGGGCGAACACGCCATCCCCGTAGCCTCCCCGGGAGGAAAGAAGGACAAGAAGATGCTTGGCAACCTCGTGCTGGGCCGCATGCAGCCGTTTCTGGAACAGCTGCAGATGATGTACTCGGATACTGTCGATGACGGAGATTCCTACTCAGCTAGCAAGGGCGAGGAATTGAAGGAGACGACCAAGAGACTCAAGGCGGCGCTGTTCGTGTTTCTAAATACTGGCAACTTCGCGTCGCACAATCGTAGCAAACTGAGTTTCTGCCAGCAGGTCGAGCTGTGTGGCGCAGTGGGGGCAATGGCAGAGACGCTGCCGGTGGTGCTTCACGCCTGTCAGACGGTGAAAACAGGAAAAAAGAGCCTGGCAACGAGACGAGCTCTGCGTGTGGAGGTGAAAACTGGAACGGAATTAAGAACGATGGTAGATCTGGAATCTAGAACATTTCTAGATTTAGAATCTACCAAATTACCTTCAGAGGGCGGACAGAACCCTATCGCCGCTTACTATAGACAGCACCTGGCAGACAGCTCACGAGCGAAGTATCAAGCGACGCTCAAGCACATGGAGATGGTGCCCAAAGCGCGCGTTTGTAGACAGGGACGTTCGTGTCGTCGTGACGACTGTGCCAAGTCGCACAGACTCCAGCAGGCTCTACCGTATAACCCTCTAGCGGTGACTCTGAATTGTCCGGTCCCCAAGAGCTTGTGGCATGACTTTGTGCATGAAAACGACCTGTGCGTCTTCAACCACGGCGAGTTAAAGTCAAAGTCCACACTCCGAGCAGGGAAGCGGATCCTGTGCTGGGCCAAAGCAGAGTGCAAGGACTCTGGCTGTCTGCGATCGCACTCTCTGGCCGAAGTCTGCTGGTTTAATCCGAGTTTTAGGACGGAAGAGTGCTCGCAAGGCAGAGAGTGTCCGTGGAAGAAAAACTGCTGTGCGTTCCACAGCGAATTTCATAAAACCAAGCGCAGTGTATACAAGAACGAGTACGTGGGTGTTGCTGAGCCAATACTGTTTCTAACTCGGACGCTGAAGGCGTTGAAAAAAGGTCCATCGCCTTCTCCACTGAAGACGAAGATCGTGTCGAAAGCGACACCAAATCAAGGCGAGCAGAGCCAAATCTCGAGCTCGGAGCAACAGAAATACACGCGTGTGCTCAAGCACATGGAGACGGTGGCAAAGGCGCGACTTTGCACGAACGAAGAGCACTACAAGCCAGGCGGCAATAGTGACGTCTGTGACGAGTCTCACGATCTTTATGAAGCTTTATCTTTAAATCCGCTGGCGATGGTGCTGCCCTGCCCCACGCCCAAGAGCAATCGCGACGATTTCCTGCATCAAAATGGACTCTGTGTGTTCCACCACGGCAAGAAACCCGTCCCGAAGGAGTTTCTGAAGACCAAAAACCTGCTGTGCGAGTCACTCGACAGGTGCGAGGACGAGACGTGTGTCAAGTCGCACTCGGTCGTCGAAATCTGCTGGTTCTTCCCGATCTTTCACGTCAACAAATGTCCTCAAGGAGACTCGTGCAAGCGCATGGAAACCTGCTCGTTGTATCACAGCGAATATCATGACAAACGAGACGCGACGATGAACGATACGGTGGGCAACACGGAGCCCGTTTTCTTTATCTCGCGCGCGTATTCCGAGCTGGTCTCGAAGAGAACGAGCTTCCAGAGTCTAAAAGATGTGGACGACGACAGCGTAACCAGCTGGGAACTCAGCGAAGACGCCGGTGACGCGGACGACAACGACGAAGCGTTGAAGAAGCAGACCGAGACCGAGCGTGTTAAGTACGAACAAGTACTTGAACACATGAAGCTGGTGCCAAGAGCGCGAGTGTGCAGCATGAGCGAAGACCATGATAACGCATGTGCCGAGTCGCACTCTCGACTGGAAGCGCTCGCATTTAACCCACTCGCGTTGATACTCAAGTGCCCAATTCCTTCAGACGAGGAGCATCTGGCGCAGTGCGTATTCGACCACGACACGGGACTCGTTCCGAAAGGATTTGTCAAAGATAAAAAGCTCCTCTGCGAAGAGCTGGACGCGTGTAGTAACGCAAACTGCGTCAAGTCGCATTCCATTGCTGAGGTTTGCTGGTTCAACCCAAAGTTCCGCGTGGCTGAGTGTCCGCTAGGCTGCGAATGCGCTCGCAAGCAAAACTGTGTTGGGTTCCATTCGGAACATTCGGAACGGAGGAATGCGCGAATGAACTCCCAAGTCGGAGCGACTGAGCGAGCATTGTTTGTTGAGCGCGTGTATGCGGCGCTAACCAAGCGGCGGCTCCAGGCTTCACATCACAACCTAGAGGCAGAACTGACTCTTGCCAACTCGGAAACATCTCAAGACGACGAGCATGCGCCTGAAGTTGGACATGAACACGATGACATTCTAAACTCGTTTGAGTTGTTGTGCAGTTCAAGCGATTGATTCGAGGTTTAAATCGATATCGTGCAGATAGCTCGGTAAGTTTAAACCTCAAATAACAGCTACAGGTAAATTGACTCCTTCTCTCCTCTTTCCTGACTTTAGACCACCAAATGAGTACCATCTTAAGTTAATGACCTCTAGATAGTAATACTCATCGATTTTGTATCACAACGTAGTTCAATCTGGAGAGGGCTTGCATGTTGCCTGTCAACGGGAGATCCAACCTCCTGAACAAGAGGGTACCGGTATCACTACTAGGGATGCCACTCCAAAGAAGATTGTCTGTACGTGTATTTCGTTTGATGTCGTTCTAAAAGCCCCTAATGACAAGTAAAATCGTTTACATATACAGTACTAACTTGCAGCCTTAGTTGAATGGGTAAGCCTTTTCAATGTTATCTTGAAATTGTCCTTCGTTCATGGGCGCCCAAGACCAGAAGAATTTCGTATCTTCTAGCGCCTCCTGAGCTGCCGCAGTCATGTTTTCCCACATTATCAAATCTTGGAACTCCCCCGCTTCCGTGGTAGCCGACAGATAATGCTGAGTTTGAATGAGCCAAGTGTACTTGATCTTAGCGCTAGAGCCGTCCATGTGCTTAGCTTTCGGAGGCTTGTACGTCTTGTAGCCAAGCATATGCTGCACCGTCACCGCGAGCACCTCAGCATGCGTCCCGAGACCGTCCAGCCACACAATGGCGTGCTCCCAGTCGTGGCGATGGCCCACCCACACCGGCGAAACCATGAAATCTCTGGGAAAGTACCACGCGTACATGATTGCTACGACGCCTTCGTATTCGGTCATGCGGCCATACATTTGCGAGCCTTGAGGGGATCCTTCGCACGACGTGAAAACTTTTGTGATTCCAAGACCAGCGTTGGTGTTACCGTCAGCGTCGACAGCCGGATACGGGTGACATCCGCTGCTGATGTGTAGCTGAGGCTTGAACTTTAGTGCGACCTTGTTCTCAGTCGTTGTTGGGAGAACCTCAGGGAATGGAACCACCTCGTCGTAGACTCGCTTCTCAGCTGGAACGGAGACCAAGCAGCTTAGAGCAATCGTGCAAAGGGCCAAGAGCTTCATTGTGGTTTAACTGTGAGCCAGGAGGTCGGAAGAGGAATGAAGACAGTTGAATTTAAATCACCGGCGCGCTACATGTACAGTACAACATTTCTGGTCTCGATTCAGTCGAGGTGGTTGTGGCTCCACCACATGCAATTCGCAATTCTTAAAGATGAGAGCCTGCACTGAGATTCTCCTTGGGAAGGTGAATGATGAGCCACCAACCCAATCTGAGATCCAAAATGGTGCCAAACGGTTTGTCTTTATTCTCCATGTACCGGTATTGGCAATTCCACGGAGCGAAAGGGCACCTTTCGTTTCTTCTCTCTCTTCTGTTCGTTTCTATTATATGGACCAGATTCCCATCCAAAATCTCTTAACCCCAACACTGCAATGACCTAAACTTTAAAGGTAAAGAGGCCTCGTAATCGTTTATGACAGATCGCTCTACGGTTTCGGTGTTTCTAATCAGATATTCATAGAAGCTATCCTTAAGGTTACAGCCTGCACAGTATTATTAATACCGGTAATACGAAGTAAATGTACCGTAAAATAATATATATTAATACATTTATCTCTGCCATAGCATAGAGCATCTATTCGCAAAATAAATATGATTACTTTCATTTCGCGGATCTTGTTCTTGTTTGCATGATTACTTCATATCGCGGTTCTTGTTATTGTTTGCTTGATTACTTTTTTATCGCGGTTCTCGCTCGCACGACTACAGCTAATACATCATTCCTTGACAATTAAACTGCCAATTACAGCTTTTTATTAATCTCTTAGAAAAAAGCAAAATGAAACCACTGGCTGGTGTATAAATACATGTACTTCATCTATATCGCTAGGCCATATCTATCGTCGATATGTGTACCACTGGTGTGCATTTTTTATTCGGAACTCGAGAGGATCTGTATACACTTTTACGGAATGCGGATTAAGGCAAACATCGATTTCTAGTAGTTTGTAAGAAAAATACTTAGAAGTACAAATACCAATTTGTGGTTAAAATATATGTACTTAGTCATCTTATCGACAGCCACGCGATTCTGAAAAACGGTCCGATTCGATTCTCACGAATGGATATGCCATGGCGGTCCTATCGTCAACGCTGAGCTTAGCCCTGGTTTCGTGTACATGCCGGGTTGAGGCTTTCGTTTCGAGCTACTACACCATTAATACACCAAACAGCCCTCCGGTCCGGAGTCCGGAAGGGTAAAAGTTGTGGTATTGAAATGAGGCAAGAGCTCAGCGATGACGTACCGCTGTGTTCTCGCTGCACATGATCCTCTACAAATGTACACGAATCTCTACGAAACCCACCAGTATTTCAGCTCAGCAAGGAGCTAATTTGCTTGTCCAAAATTGTGAATACTATTTGTTTGCAACGCCAAGTCTTAATCAATTGGCAAACCTTTTTCCGTAGCGTGTATTACTTACAAATTGGTGGAAAATAAGACCTACTCGTAAAAAATTGTTTTGAATCAACTTTACCTACTCGTTAAATTTTGTTTTGAATCAATTATTGTTTTGGAAGGCACCCATATTAAACGGTTTAATCAGTTTAGTCGGATGGGGGCGCTGAAAAGTCCTCGAGCTCAAGGGGTTAAGCATCGTACTACTCGTAGTCGAAGCGCTTACCAGGAAAAGTCGACGAGAAAACTGAAAGGCGGAAAGCTGCTATTGGGCAACTGCTCCTTTAGATCACTGAGGAATTAACTAGTTCAAAAGTTTAGATTGTCGAGGCGAAGCCATTATGGCTGGCTTGCGTGCAGCATTTTTGGTGTCCCTCATGGGTATGACTTTAAAAACATTATGAAATATAATTTTTACATGCTTAAATACTTAATGCACTAGCCGAGGGCCGCCGCTACGCGGCGGTAAATTAGGTTTAGTTCTACACGTTTTGGCATTCCCGCCTACGCTACGCTTCGGCGGGATAACTATTGAAAAAAAACGCTGAACCCATGTGTACCTAAATCGATTTTTTTAATTTATTAATTTGGGTCAGCATCATGCTTACCAGATTTAATAATAAATATTCTAATGATCTTATATCAAGATTCTTGATGCAATCTCTTTTTTATTGCTGGCTATCACTGTATCTTCATCCTCCATCCAAAACCACCAGCACTTCAAATAACATTTATACAAACGCTACACAATACGATTAGTTTAGCGTCGTGCTCGATATCACGGGCCATTTCTGAGCCGCTATGAAACTTAGCTTACATCAGCGCAAACGATAGTAATGGCCTGTCCAGCTTGCACTATTTGTTACCTGCTTGTACTGCCTATTTCAGCTGGTAAGTAACTAAAGATTGTTCACTTCCCATGTCAAACTCAATGAAAGCTAAACAATATTTAAATTGTACTATTTTTAATATATGTAGCGTTCATTTTGTGCTGATTCAGAATTAGCACTCGAATCTGTGCCAGTTATGATTGAAGCACTTGGATATTGTGTCGCAAGACGCCTTGCTGCTGCTGCTGTTGACGGTAGTGTTTTCTATTTGATAATTTAACGATGATTTCAGGATTATTGGACGTCATTTAGGCTCCAAGTTTATTAACGTTTCTTTATGGTGTCTACTTAGCCAACTATAATTAACACCTCTCGTGTTTTGTTGTTGTATTGACGCTCCATTTATACGGGTATCCTACGCCCCTGTCGGCGACCCGTCCGCCAGCTAAGTAGTATCGGATTTTGCTGCCTAACAACTCTTAGAAAACAATGGCTTACAGCAGTCTCTTAGAAAACAATGGCTACAGCAGTAAGACATTTGAGTTCATTCTATTCAATCCAAAACTACCTATCTATCTTTATGGATCAAGTGACAACGTTTATTTGCAGCGTTGTTCTTACGGCCAGCTTCTGTTGTACATGTACTACAATTTGGCAGCTCAGTCAGTTACCTTACTCTCATATAATTTATTAATGTTTCTACTTGTAGTTATTATAGTCATTGTAACTTGCAGAAACTATTAAGTGCAGAGTATTACATAGTTTAGTATAACCTCGAAAACACTTACGTGTACGCTAAGCACCTTGCAGCTTAGGAAGCGTCTTTGGGGGCTATTTCATTTGAGAATAAGTAGCTCTTTCTGTTTAGCACTCAAATATTAAAAGCAACATGCATTATTAGAATAGTAAATATTAATACTTCGTAATATTAAAACGATGCCGCCTTCGAATAATGGATAGTCTTGTGCAAATCTCCATATGTGCTCTGTGAACCACATGAAATTACTGATGTAAGCTACATAATTCCGTTTTAACCAATCGAAGCCGCCTTCGATCCGCTCGGCAGCCAATGGAAAGGCTCAAAAACCTGAGCGTTTCGTGTGACGGACGGACGGACACCGTGCTAGCATTGATAGTTTAGGATAGCTGTTCGTACTTGACAACATCCTTACCCCCCCCAATCTGGGATAGGAAGAATATATAGGGGTAGCTGTCGGATACGATGTGTGAGGCTGAATCATTCAGCCTCACACATCGTATTCAGTGAATGGGTTGTGGCTTAGTTGCTGCGGTGACTGGATTCAGCGATATTTACCGCGACTAGACAGGGGAAGGCGAGAGAAGACCGACATGTTACTGAGATGACGCATGGCATGTCACCGGACTTACCGACCTTCTATCACTACGTAGGTTAGGTGCCACCGGTGGGCACAGAATTGTAGGACAGTAGGCGTAGAGCAATAGGAATAGAATGTAAGACACGTGAGTGCCGGGCAAAGTATTACGACAGGACCACGGAGTTCTGGTGCTCGCTGCCTCTCACTCGATGTGTGCGCAGCACAGCAAAGGTAGTTGTGAGTGAAAGCTGCCAAGCACCCAAACATCCACGTTCCGCAAAGTTAGATTAGTATATACTCAAAGTAAGAAAGTCTTTAGCAAAGCTAAGTGTTTCACCGTCACCTGCAACGCGGTTGCAGTAGCTCACCGCCAACAATGTCGTCCATCATACAGTCCTTGATATTTTCCGCACGCAGCTCGCACGTGAGCGCGTTGCAGACCGGTAGGCCTGGATGAAGGAGAAAATATTAGAAGTTCACACGTACCCTTGAAAAACACACAGATTCCTGAGCAATCGACATTCAAATCCAAGAGATTGTAAACGAGCGGGTAGGGTACTCGCCCAGATCGTTTGTACCTTCTGTGGACAAGTGCAACTCAAAACAGGGGTCTATCCGCATACCACTTTCCAAAAAACGGTGGATTCTAGTCCAATCATTAGTCAGTATTAGTCATATTAGTTATTAGTCAAAAAGGGGACCGAAGCAACATTGTCGGCGGAAGCGCTCTTGAGGGTGAAGACAGATGTAGAAAAAAAAACGTGAACGTGAAACAAGAGCTACTTGAGAAGGCGGAGGAGACCGTAAAGGAGGTATTGACGTATTCGGAGCGGGCCAAGCGCGACAAGAAGCCGAAAGCGCGCTTTAACCCGTACGGAGTCCAAAAGTCACGGAAAATGAACCACAGGAAGCAGCTTAAGCCCGTAAGGGACTCTGCCCGCGTGTACAATGCTCGGACCATGAAAGCTATGCTGGCTAAGGCTTACCTACTGGTACCGGAAGTTCGTGAAGCACTGGAGGAGCTCAGGCGCCACCTTTCCAGCTACGCCATCGACCCACCACCTCCCGAGGTCATCGTCATTGACGACGACGAATTTGACTTGTGGCCAGAGGGCGTGGACTTTATAACTGATTGTACAAACGAAGAGGAAATTAAGTTTGGTGATCTTGGTGATTTAGGTCCCTGTAAGTGCGAGCGATACTGCTTCCGTGACACGTGCACGAATACATTGGCTGGAGTGTTCTGTACATCGGCCTGAACGGCCGCTGTTTCAACAGCATTTATGAATGCAAATACTTAGAGCTGGTGAATCGTGACGGCGCTAGAACAGGAGTCCGTGCCACAGCCGTTATTTGTGTGGGTTCAATTTTTGGTGAGTACACTGGAAGACTAACTACGGAGGACTTGGAGAACGAGAAGGGGCCTAAGAACGAGTACGCGTTGGGGTTGCAGCTTAAAAGCACCCGACGCAAAGGCGTGTTTATCGACGCGGTTCGTTGTGGTAATGTCACTCGGATGATGAACCACTCTTGCGATACTACGTGCCAGTTTGTTGAGGTTCGGAACGGCCGTCAAGTGAAGGTAGTAGTCGTGGCGAAACGTAGGATTGGTGAAGGCGAAGACGTCACAACTACAAGTGCGACCTGTGGTTTACCTGTTGTTTCGGATCTCGCTGCTGTGTTGCTGGACAAGCGTCACAAAAAAGGGGTACTTCACGTGAAAGCGCATCAAAAATGCATCTCAATGATGCGTCTACCACCGCCGAAGAGTACATATTGATGCCGAAAGAGACAAAAAGAGAAGACGAAGGAGGATGGCGGGTAGAAGGAAGAGATGGGTACTGATAGTAAAAACAATCGAAATTTGAGATTTTTGTCGTTGCTTTATATCATGTTAGTTCCAAGTGTTAGCACCACAACGACCATAGAAACCGTAAGAAACGTAGTGGTGAATAACCACTTGCACCTATGGCTAGAACTATAGTTACAGAAAAAGCGGTACTTGACGAGATTCAGGAGATGTTAAAGGTGCTGGTATCGTGTCGAAGTTAATCTAAACGTAAGTATTGACCGTGAGAGTGCGGAAACAAATTATGATCGATACCGCTAGTCTACTGAAAGGCTAGTGCGTGAGCATTGTTCTGAGGGCGTCCTGGTGGTACAGCGTGAGGTAGTGGAGACGTTGTGCAGGCATCTGGGTCTTCTCTCTCTCTTCGTCTCTTGGATGATCCTCGGTAAACCATTGTGCGCTTCCCGGTAACACTCGGGAAACCACGTTTCTGCATGGCAAAAAGCAAGCGAATGCACTGACCAAATTTAAAGAAGTATCCACAGCCACACGTCTGTTGATGCAGATTGACACACCAGCCCCATTCCGGCTGACCTTCAATCTCCATCCGAGCGTAGTTAGTTCCGAGCGGAGCAGACACAGCGATTCCCTCCTCTATGCAATTTTTCCAAGGCACGAACATTCGCTCCGTTTTCTTCGTCACAACAAACTTTAGTCCTGCATGGGCCAAATGTTCGAGACCAGACTCAGGACCAGGAAGCACTTCATATAGGCTGCCAGCTTTCTTCAACTCAACCACGCGTCGTTTCAGCGACGTGTTTACCTCGATAACGTTTCGAAACCCACGACATCTCTCTGAGTCATGACCACAGTATGTGAGTAGTTGTAACAGCAGCGTTCCTAGCTTCGGTCGCGTACGTAGAGTGTAGTCGCGCTTAAGGACTCTGTTGAACTGCTCGGCGGGGTTGTTGGTAGAGGCAAAGCCAATTGGAGTGTAGAAGCACTGCCACCTTTGAAATCTTCCAATAAGCCACTGTGCCATAAAATATTCACCAACCCGATCGGACACTCCACACACGAGAACATGATAACCGAGCTGATTCGTCTTGTAGGTAGCGTCTAAGTGAAAGATGAACGTCTGAGCCGGTATATTCAAACGGCCCAGCAGTCGCTTAGTAGTGATACCCACGACAAACGGATTCTTGTCAGAACCATCGCCTATCGAAACGCGTCCATCTTTGATATAGTCTGTCGCAAATGAGAATGCAGCCGTTTCTGGTTCTGAGCCCGTGTAGGCATGGTCATGAACTATTTTTTCCATGTCTTCAAACCGGTCGTTGTTGTTCATCTTCGTCTTGCGAAAAGAGTTTGTGTAGCTCTGCACCATCGACAGCGGCGGTAACAAATCTTGACTTAACTGTATATCGCGTCCCATCGAATGCCGAATGTGAGAAGGCGTTGCGTGAATATACAGAGCAATTGCCTCGCGAACGATAGCCTTGTGTGTGGTAGTTAAATGAGTTGGCGCAAGGTCTCGGGCTTGCTTGATTCGTGTGGCTGCCACATTCAGCAATGCATGTGACGCCTGAAGCCGAGCATATCAGCACGCACCCTCTCCACAGACATTTCACCCCCGGTGCAAGGGAGCCGCGGCACTTCTTCGAGCCACACCTGAGCAGTCTGTATCGCATTGTGTGTGGCCCTGCAATCTCACAAATGTTAAGCACACCTAATTGCTCCTGGTGATGACATATTTCTTGAAAGTAGCTAGGAACTCGTCAGCCTCCTCCTTCGTCACGTTAACGGCAACCTCGATAATCGAGCGGCACCATCTTGCCCGGGGGGCCTCTTACCACTCGGAGATCAAGTTTAGAAATGGAATATCGTCGGCTCAACCCTTAAGACCTCGCTGCTGATTGACTTAGAAATGACTGGTGTGCCAGGTCTGGAGAATGATGTGTCGAATCAGCAAGTACGTGCGCTGGTCTGGCTTTTTTGTTGTCAACCCGCACCTGTGTGTGTTTCTACGAATCGTGTGTGTGATGTTGTGTTGTCTTGTGTGCGGAAATGCGATTTGTGTGATCTGCCTAAAAACAGTGTGAAATCTACGCGCTGTCGGGATGAAGTACGACTGTATAGACACGCGTCGGATTGAAGGTCGGATCGGCAGTTCTGGTACTGCCAGTGTCTTCAGCTGTGACAATGACGTCTGGCACTGCCCATTGGCAGACTGTAGCAAGTAGCATCTCACAGTTACAGTCGGAGCCTAGGGCCTTTTGGCAGAAAGACACAATACAGCCTATCTTTCGCCAACGGGTTTTAATAGCGTACTTTACTGAAAAAATATAACTAAATAAAATTTAATTTTCTTCAGATGTATGAGCTAACAAGACCGTGCGCGGGTGTCCGGATGAGCTCAGAACTTTGGTGCTGAGCGTGATTTAAATTTAAATCGGATATGACATGCCGTGAGCCCCCGATGGGAATGACCTAGAGCTTGTAAGTGGAAGATACATAGTATTTTGAGAGACCAAGAAATGCCAGATCCGGGTGTTCGTCTCCCGGTTTTGAACTGCTTTAGAACTGTCCAGAATAATTAAATATTGCATTATAAATTGTTACAATGAAGAAATCGTAGTCTAAAAAATGCATTTTCGGATCTGAAGTGAAAGCAACTAGAAATACTAAGTATCCAATGTTCATTCGAAATCTTAGCTAGTAGCGACGACGGCGTAAGTACATGAAGTGCTCATCGCATTCTTTCTCCAGAACTTCGAGTCGTGGGGTTTCTTTAAGAGATCCCCGATTAGGTATGAAATTTGAAAGAGTTTGTATTAAGAGCTTTTCCGTAAAAGAGCTGTCACATGGTGTCAGTGCCATGTTGGATGGCGAGTGCTGTGGTATTATTCTTGTTGAATGATGCAAGGACCGATTTTTTTTGCTTTCTGAAGCGTAAGCCCCTGACACTTCTCTGATGTGAGAGCGAATGCTGGTACCAGGGGAGCTTAAAGCCTTGGATCCGATGCCAAGGACTGGATAGATATTTTCATGCAAAGTTGGTCACTCAAATGACAATCGGCCTATCGTACTGGACGAGCAATCGAACCCGCATCTTCGTAGCGCAATCTACTGCTAAAGAGCAGCTATGGATCCTAACAGTTCTTAACGAGCAATGAATATTTCTACTACAGGACAGCGGGCCGGAGTAGCTGTCGTTATTCCAGTAGATACCGCGTTAGTGCTGTAATTCATACAAAGCATCGCAAGGTTTTTATTTTATATCCTATCGGGAAAAAAATATAATAGCTATAAACTCAAATGCATTTGTCCAATTTTTATTACTCGGGATCCCTGCATCTGCACTCTATTCATTTTAGGCTGTTTTTTTTTGCTTTTCTCGAACAAAGCACTGCTTTACTGACCAATACCACCGATGTTGGGCTCTATGATGCTACTACCGCAATAGTCGTAATGATAGCGCACTTTGGTGGACTGGCAATGAGCACGGTACTAATTATTGTAAGATTACTTCAATATGGGACAATCAATGAAGTAGCGTTAATCCCTCACAAAATGAAAGACTTTTATGTTACTATGGGTGCTCTATCATGACGTCTTTGCTGTATCCAACCTGGTTGATCTGGTATGCAGGTGATAATTTTGGTATGTGAGATTGCCCCTACGATGGAAACAGTTGTGTCACTATCCCCTAGCTTGATCGTAGAACAAGACATTGAACGTTTTCTACAGAGCTGGAAGTATGCGACTGTACCGCCGGATTGGTACACATTACATTGTAGTAGCTCCAGTTTGTGACAATTTGGTGTCCCCGAAGTTATCACGGATTGTCTGTACTGAATTATATTGTATACAAACCCGTAATAATTAAAACCCGGCGCAAAAGAGAGCTCGTGTCGAAAAGTAAGACCCTCTAACAAGCTCCGATTTGTCGGCAATCGGAAACTGGAGCCAACGTTGCGTTGA